>VDFB02373365.1:165180060-165701368 GCA_007258455.2 Sequoia sempervirens
TAAATGATTTTCAAAATATGAGATAAGGAGAGATGTTAGTAAATGAGTATTGGGAAAGGTTTACTCAATTGTTATGTTATATTCCAATGTATCTAAAGGAAAAATGATTTCGCATAAGGAAATTCATAATGGGGCTTAATATTCAGATTTGGGGTGAGGTAGATGTTCATGGTTCAACCATTATGGATATAGTGTATGAGAAGGATGTTAAGCAGGAGAAAAATCTCATAGCCATCTCCATTCTTTGGGAGTATAGGAACCATAAGAAGTTTGTAGGAGCTCAAGTTGAACCAACACAAGGCAGTCTAAAGGGGCACAATCTTTTTAGAAGCAAGGGGATAAAGGATTTTGAAATAATGGAAGAGAATCAAGGAATAAACATAAAATGAATAATGTCAATAGTGGTAATGGGAACAATGTTGGAAGTAATGCTAGTAAACCTAGTGAACCTCCAAGAAAGAAAGGACCATCAATGAGATCTTTCACATGTGGAGGAGACCATTATGCGTCTAATTGTCCCAATAAGCCTTCTAGGTCATGACCATATGGAAATCCACTTCCTTCTCAACAAGCATTGTTCCAGCAAAAGATTCATGTTGCTTTGGATTATCTTCAAGAAAAGTATCAAGTTACTCTAGTGGAGACTCCAAGTATTTTTTTTTACTTACTCATTTCCATACTTATAGATACTGGAGTAACTGAAATTTTTTGCTTCACATAGAATAGCAAAGAAAATATCTAGGAAGGCTAGTTACATGGAAAAATCATGGGTTGTAGAATATGCAATCTAGACAAGAGTAATAGTGGAACAATGTTTGTTCGAAGCTAATTAGCTAAAAAATTGATGCTTTATGGTTTAAGACATAGAACATCACTTTTCTCCAACTAACATTCAAGGATGTCAGGTAGAGATCTCAACCCAAGAGTGGAATAGAGGCAAGAGATTTGACAATAGGGTATCTTAAGATATGTCTAGAGCTGAATGATGAGTTCACCACAAAGTGTAAACTTGGAAAACACACAAAATATTGGAAAACATAGTGTGATATGCAAACTAATCCTAAATGACCTAGAAAATTCCTTAGAAATGCAAATCAAGCAAAACAAAAAGCTATAAAATAGAAAGTGTGCACTTGGAAATGTGTTGAAGACTAGAAATAGTTCTAAAATTTTGGAATTACTACTTTTTAGTCCTGGTGGGACTTATTCACCATTCTAGGTGAATTGGCCCCAATTTTGGAAAACCATACTAGAGCAAGTTTTAGCCAAAAGGGTATATGAATTTGCAAAGATCTGTGAAACACACCTATAGTGGGACTCAGTCACCACTATTAGGGGATGAGTCTCATTTTGTTGAAAAGTGTCCCAGGAGCAGAATCTTGGGTTGAAACTTTGCAATCCTTTGAAGATGGCTAAAATAAGCACTTTCCCATCGATTTCATGCAAATTGGATGGATATTTTTCCCTAAATCTAATTTTCCACGAGTCTTGACAACTTTGACAACATTTGCAACTTTATCATTTTGGCACTCTTGAAAGCTTCCAATCCATTTTTCTTCAATCTACAAACCTGCAATCACATATTAAAGAGGGGAAAACTTGTTGATTGTTAGTGGATAGGGGTTTTCCTTGGTCAAACCCATTTTAGGTAATTAAACCAAATGATGAAATAAGATAATGAAGCATGAACATGGAATAATGCAATTAGAACCTTGCCATGATGATAGATCTTGAATTGCTACAACAATTGATGAATTTTTTTTCCCTTCAATGTCTTAGAAATGATCTTGAATGGTTGACTCTTTCTTGCTTCACTTGATAAATTGTAATCTTATGCTACTTGTTATGAAATAAGGATTTGAAAGCTTTCTTATAGAGGCAATCCACCTAATAACCCATGTATTTGATCTAAAAGGCCGACATAGGAAAATTTTAAACTTTAAACCCAATTTTTCTTGCTCAAACCCCAAAAATATCTCAAATAGGACTCATTCACCATCCTGGGAAAATTTTTCTCACCTAGATGGGATTCATTCACCCAAGGTGGAAAATGGGTCCCACAAGGGCCATTTTGCTAGCTAGGATGTCGGGGAGTGGAGAATTTAAGCTTTTATGTTGATTTTGTCAGGTTTTCGATCAAAATATGCCTTTGGATACACAATATGGAGTTATAGAGGCCTATTAATGATGATATAAGGATCATAAATTGAACAGGGCCCAAAATCCAATGTGAAAGTGTAAGTAAATACACATTACAACATTCACTTAGAGAAAAAATGGGTCTATTTAGCTTAGAAAGGCCTTAAATCCCATGTGAATGTATAGAAAACATTACAACACTAGATTAGGTCCACCTAATTTACAAGCCTCCTAAATTCAATGTGAAAATGTAAATAAATACATTTTAGAACATTAAAATAGGACAAAGTTAAGTTAATTTAGCTTGAAAAGGGCCCAAGACCTAATGTGGATGTGTAAAACACCTCACAACACTAGACCAAGGAAAAATTAAGTCCAATTTATCATTAATTATTCCCATATAAAGTTTGAAAATGCCAATGGATACATTTTTCTACACTACATTTAGCCCTCACCTTAGTGAGAGGATGTACTTGCTTCAAACTCACACTAAAGTAGAAATTCAAGAGGGGTCCAATCATACCAATGCGGATGAAAAAGGATGAGAAAGCTCAAGGCAACAGTCAAGCCCCTAGGATCCAAGATCCTAAGTCAAACCAACATAAGCACAAAAGGAAACATAAAAGGTGTATGATATATAGACAAAAAAAACACACAATCATGCAATGTCAAGAACTAGAAGAAATAAGAACAAAAAATAAAAAGGTGGATCAAGCTTCGGTCATTTTTATAGCATGATGTAAATTAGATCCAAGTTGTTTTTTTGAAAAAAACATGCTCACTTTTAGGTGACGGAACTCTTGGTTGTCAATTGGGTGAGAAGTCCTAAAAGGTGAGAAACATACACTAATGGTTGGTAGGCACTCACACTCACACGTGAGTGCCTATGGGGAAAGTCATGCCTCGGATTGGGCTTCTTGCTCGAGCCATACCAAAGTTATATCTCCTTATAACTTTAAAAAGATGCCACAAAAATGATCTTCGAGCTCCATGAGGAAAGCAAGACTTCGTATGCTTGAAACTCATAGACATTGTCAATGCAAAATGGTGTAAGATATGTTCAAAGGGATTTTGCTTAGTTCATGCAAGGTCTCTTTTTAGGGAACTATGTGCCTAATGTTTCCAAGAGAGGACAAGTCAAAGAAATATCATGCTCTTGGAGGGAATCTCGGCCAATGACACCACCAAGAAAAGGATGCATCGCAAGAAGAAATAAAATCACACAATGAAATATGAGTGTTGATGTATGTCCCCACTTTAAAGCAGTTGCTAACACCATTACTGTGAGAAAATTATTTAAAGTAGAAGAAGATATGAGAGGTTATTTGGAAAGCCATATTCCAAGTCATATGTTTCCAAATTGAACTACATCATGAATAAGCATGTCACATTCAAGGCAACTTAAGGTAGGGGTATGTGCAAGATCATGATGGGCCAAAAAGTGGCGATATGATGGGTATGTGTAGGGTATGTGGCTAAGGACCTTTTTTAACCCAAAATTGATGAAACAAAAAGGGTTTTTAAAGGAGATTCGCAGCTTTCCACCATTATAAATTGTGCTTTACTTTGAATTTAATAAATAATTATTATTCTTTTTCTATTTGAATTACGACTAAAGTCCTCATTGATAGGTTGATTGAAAAAAAATTGATAGCTTTCAAATGGTATCACATTTTTTTGAATCCCAAATGCATCAAAATCTATGCTTCACATACTATAGGATTAAAAAATGAATTTCATGAAGTTTTGACCAAGTTAAGGTGGTCAAACATACAAGTTTTTATATTTTTAAAAGTTGTAATTAAAATTTATAATTAATTATTTACTTAGAAAAAAAATACAAAAAAACATGCATCACATCAAACATGAGTCCTCTACTTATATCTAAAATATTATAAAAATATTATCATTTTATTATGGTTAGGGTGGTCAGATAGACACCTTATTTTTTCCCTAAAATTTAAGTACTACTACATTGAAATTTCAAATTTTCACCAAATAGTTTTTTTAAAAAAAAAAAAAAAACCTAGTAGTTTAGAAACTACATTTAATTTGCTACATATAATATTCTTACATATTTTTGAAATAATAGAGATAACTTATTCAAAAATTTACGTCAAGTTGCCTAACTCTAATTTTTCTAATTTTTTTGCCACTTAAGGGCCTATTTTTTCTATGATGATCTTGCACATACTTGCATGTCGTCCACATCCTAAGCGTGCCGTTATACGTACATGACTAGTGATTAACTAGCTAGAAAGAGACAATGACAAGTGACATACGAGGAGGAGGCTAACTAACCCCTGGCCCTGACTTAGTGTAGAACAAAGGTGAGCTGAAATAAGTATTAGTTGGAGGAAATAGATGCTTTGACACAAGGAAGAGGACCAAAATCCTTAAGATGTTGAATTTTTAATGCAAAGCTTTAGATTCATTAGTAGTATGACCATGAACTCTATGATATGCACAAAAGGAATTCTTTTCGTAAAATTTATTTCATGTTCTTGGAGGAAGAGATATCAAGTGATATTGGAGTCTTGACAAGACACCCTCTTGATCAATGGTAGGAGGTGTCTCTTGCTTAGTACAAGATGTCATACCTATGCAAGACTCTTTAGATTGTGAGATTTTATTCTCTCCTTTACAAGAGGGTATAAAATCCAACGAAGTAATATCATTAGTGTTTTGTGAGATGACATTTACATTAATCGAGGATTTCTTTGTTTGTTGTATTTATTTCAAAGAATCTTTTGTAAAACTATTGATATTAAGTGAAGGATTTTTTATTTCTATCAAAGGACAATAACCAAGACCATGAGTCATTTCTTGTGTGTTAGGCTCTATAGGGTTTTGGATACCTTTTTCTCTAGCACCACATCCTTTTCCACTATAGCCAAGTTGTTTCATAAGTTCATAACCTTTTCCATAAAGCTTTTTCATTACTTTTGGATCTGGTGGTTTTTTGTAATCAGCTTTATTAAAATTTGTGTAATTTTATTCTTTCTCTTTAGTGGTTGAGGTGGATGCCTTCAAAGGGTCTTCTGAATTATGTGTTGACATTGTTCCTTTTCCCTTTTCAGAGTCTTTTTGTATGATCTTGTATTCTCCCATCAATGTTGGTGTGAGATCTAAGGAACCCCAATCATCTTCTAATAGCTTTGTGACTTCCTCAATGTGTTTTTATTTGTCTTTTTGTTGTAGGGGTTCTACTTGTGTAGTTGGTGTCAATGTTGCTAAAGGATTCTCCTTTTTTTACTCAATGTTTAAACAACTATTTGGGTCAGGGTCTGCTTCGAGTTTGTACACTTTGTTGTTTTAGAAATACTTCATTACACAATGAAGAGTATAAGGCACCCCATTCATTGTGTGAATCTATGGTCTAGCTAAGTGAAGATTGTATGAAATTTCATGTGGAATAACATGGATTGTTGTTTCTAATGTGGCCATTCCAACTGTAATAGGAAAAGTGATCACACCAAGTGGCTATTTTCCTACATTTTCAAATCCCTTAATAAACAAAGAGTCAGGTTGAATTTTTTATTTATCCACATGAAGCCTATCCAAAAGGTTTATGCTACACAGATTGAGGGTTGAGCCATTTTCAACAAGGGTTAGCTTTATGCCAATTTTTTTGTATTGAGAAAATATTATGAAAGCTTCATTTTCTTTTTACACTTCCAAATGGGGGAGTTTGCTTTGGTGGAAAACAATGTTAGCATTCATTCCTTGAATGATGGATGCTATTTCATTCATTTTCACATTGGAAGGGATAGGAAATTGTTGTAAGTAACTTTAAATCATGGTATGGTAATGAGGGGATACTTGAATAAGGTCCCACAATGATATCTTAGCAAGAGTATTATTAAGTTGTTCAACAAGATCATACTCCTTCCCATTATGTGAAGTTAAATGGGGAGCACTAGGAAAAATGGGATTAGGAAAATGTAAGGGTGTCGGTATTGGTTATTGTGGTTGTAGATTATTTCTAGTGTTATATGTATGAGCAACAATATTATGACTTGGGGTATGTGCATGATCATGATGGGCCAAAAAGCGGCAATATGATGGGTATGTCGCTGACAAATTTTTTTTACCCAAAATTGATGAAACAAAAAGGGTTTTTAAAGGAGATTCTTATCTTTCCACCAATTTAAATTATGATTTACTTTGAGTTTAATAATTAATTATTATTCATTTTCTATTCAAATTATGACTAAAGTCCTAATTGATAGACTGATTGAAAAACATCTATAGATTTCAAACAATGTCACATTTTTTGAATCCAAAAAATGTGTCACATTCTATGCTTTGCATATTATAGGATTAAAAACGAAAAATTGAATTTCATGAAGTTTTGACCAAGTTATAGTGGTCTGACATACAAGTTTTTTATATTTTTAAAAAGTTGTAATAAAAAATTCATAATTAATTATTTACTTGGAAAAAAATTACAAAAAAAATATGCATCACATCAGGACATGATTCCTCTACTTATATCTAACTTATCTCAGAAAAAATAATTATCATTTTATTGTGGTTAGGGTGGTCAGACAGACACCTACTTCTTATTTTTTCCCTAAAATTTATGTACTACTACATTGAAATTTCAAATTTTCACCAAGTAGATTTCTTTTTGTTTTAAGAAAACCTAGTAGTTTAGAAACTAAATTCAATTTTCTACATATTCTATTCTTAGATATTTTTGAAATAATAGACATAACTTATTCAAATTTTTACCTCAAGTTTCCTAACTCTGATTTTTCTGATTTTTTGCCTCTTAAGGGACTATTTTTTCCATGATGATCCTACACATACCCCTCGGTTGTTGCAAAAAATTCTTCTTAGGTGGGTAAAGGATGAGTTCAGGTTTTTTTTAAGTTTGTTGCTTGTGTGATGGCAGGTAAAGAATTAGAGGATTCTTAGGATGTTCCACGAGGTATGTAGGAGGTCCATTGCTAAAAGGGGACCTAATGAAAATTGTGCATTCATAACCTTAGCAGTCTTGGATTGATGTATCTCTAATAAAGAGAAATTTGGTATCACCTTTTTACCATCACCCAAGGAACACACATTACTATTGTTTCCATTTTCTCGCACCGTGATATTCTCCCTAGAAGGAGAGTTATTATAACTACAAACCAAATGTTCTTGAAATTCAAGGATTAGTTCTTCCAAAATGACTTCATCACAAGTAGAAGAATGATCAATGGTTGGATTGTATTCTTTATTAATATTGGGGATATTAGGAGAAGGCTCTATTTGTTTGTCACTTTTTCTAAGGTCCCATTCTCTTGTTCCATGTTATCTACCCTAGTAAGAGAGCTTGTAATATGTTCATCACATTGCATGTTTATATTTTGTAAAGTAGCTTCATCACAAGTAGGGGAGGCATCAAGAGAAGAACAACTATGATTTGCATGCTTACCAAATAGATCTTCCCAACTGGTAGGGGCATTAGGAAATGGAGGAGCAATATTTTCATGACCCTCAATAGGTATATCTTCTAAAACCAACCTATCCTCTTTGCATCGAGGAGGGATATTAGGAGAAGGACAATTTTGACTATCATGGCTATCTATGATATCATCCTCACAAGCAAGGGATGAATGGAGTCTCAGTAAGGTGATGTTTAGAAATGTTTATGTGATCTCATTTTTATTTTTTTTGATATCTTCCAAAGGGGGATGAGGAGAGGGATAATCAACACTCTCAATGCTTGTATCTTCGTTCACCAAGATACCTTCATCACTAATAGGAGAGGTGTTGGGAGAAGAACAAACTGGATGACTGTTATGATTGCCAATACTACCATACTCACAAATGGGCAATGTAATATTAAGGATTGTGTCAATGGTTTGATCTGCTTGCTCTAGGATGTTCTCATAATTATGAAAGAGATTGGAAGGATGAATAACATGTTTCTTAATGACCTCATTGCTGTAATCTAAATTGAACTCATAAGAGGGGATGTTGTATTTATGCAATCCATTGTTAACCAAATCAAAGCCACATCTCTTGAAAGAAAAAATGCTATCATGGACAAAGTAAATAAAGTACAATGTAACGAATGCAATTTATAGATGTGAAATTGTGCCATAGAAAATTGGACCCTCTTGAGAAAAGAGATAGTTTCATGCATAATTGGACTCACTTTTGAGTTCCTTCACATCATTTACTCTTCAAAACAACATTTATAGGCCCCTAAGACCCATTATTTTTTATCTAGAGGCATGTTTTACCTGAGAAATCATATAAAACCTAAAAAACAACATTTAATTATCACATACCCCAAAAAATCACCTTCAAAAATTAGTAGTGGGACCCATTCTCCACCTTGGGAAAATGAGTCACCTTTGGTCAACCTATTCGCCAAGGGTAGCGAATGAGTCCCCTTTGAGGGAAAATCCAATTTTGAGTGGGAATTTGATTAATCTAACTTGAATTTCTAGTGAAAGCTGGACTCTTAGGTCTAAATAGAAAGAAAATAAGGTGCGTTTGCTTGTAAATACTCATCTTAAGTCATTTCACACATCTCTTTGTCATTTTTCAAGAGCAATTCTTAGAGTCAAGTATTCTATCACAAGTCTGATTAGCAAAAGTTGAAGTTTTAGGGAAACAAACTAGGGTTTTTGTAGGTCTTGAAGCTCACTCTTCTTGTCAAGATCCAACATTGAAAAGGGTGGATTCCTATGGTGAATCATGAAGAAATCTAGGGTGAAGAGGTGCAACTAGCCACCAAATCACACCTAAGGACCTGGTTTCATATTGATTTCATCTTCCATTTTCACTCTATCTTCAAATTAAGGTTCCAATTGTGTTTATTTATCACTTGCATGTCATTTCATTCCTATTTTTCATGTGATGTAAGGTTTCTATGGTTGAGATCTTGCATCATATAAATCATCTTAGCATTTCTTATTCTAGATTAATGGAATAAGACTTTTGTCATATTCCAGTTTTTCCTAGTCTTTAACACATCTAAGGCTAGGGTTTATGCAGAATTTTCTCCATTCAAGGTTTGATTACCTAACTAGGGGTTTGAACAAGGAAATCCCCCCATTAGACAAAAAAATTTAAGCTATTTTGTAGGAATTTTCTGAGATCCTGAGTCAAGTTTTCATTAGAAATTGTTGTGTAGGTCTCAAGGTACAAGACAAAACTTTGAAGTTGCAGAAATTTGAAAGTGGACTGATTCACCATGCATGGTGAATGAGTCCCTCTTGAGGTTTAGAATTGAGTCAGATGCAGATCTTGCTTCCCGGTTGATAGAAAATAGTTTCCATGCAGAAAAACCTAGAACTAGGACTGATTCACCCAGGGTGACGAATGAGTCCCAATCAGCTCAAATTTAGATTTCATTAGTTTTCCAAATTTTTTTCTAGTCTTCTCGTATTTCCCAAGTGCACACATTCTGAAAATAACTTTTTGTTTAGTTTAATTTGCATTGTTGTTCATTCTTTTAAGCTATTTGCAAACGACATTATGTTTTCAAACATAGCATAAATCTTAATTTTTTATTACAATTCAATCATATAAATAAGTTATTTTCATTTAGATCACTTCATTTAGCTTAGAAAATATCAAACATTACATAATTTGAATGAACCCCTTAGCATTTTTGGCTCTACCTCTCTCCTTTTAGGTGAAAAACCCTACAAGAGCTAGAAAAGTGCAAGGTACCAGAAATCTACAGTTCATTTTGGTGAACCTACATTTTGGACATATTAGCTTTTTGATTCCAATTGCATCTTGCATATTAGACTTCATTTGCAACAATATTCCATTAGGGTATTGTTGTGTTTTTGCATTTTTCAAAGCATTGCATTAGTAATTTAAGCATCATTTAGAGTTCATTATTGCATCTTGTTTCATTGAATCAATCCAAAATCCTACATTTGCATTTTTTCTTTGCATTGTACAGACCTTAAAATCTCCAAAAAAGAAAATAAATCAAAAAAATCTTAAAAACTTCATCTCCTGGGACTCATTCGCCACCTAGGGTGAACCAGTCCAACTATAGTATTTGCATCAACATTTCTAGATTTCAGTTTCCTACATTTCATCTTTCTATTTTTTGTAATTACCTTTTTGTTACAGTTTAGTTGTTTCTATTTTCTTAGCGTAAATTTGACTTTTTTTCATGGAATTCATGGATAGTTTTAGATCATTGAAAATTTCCTTTTCTATTTTCATTCCTGGTTCTTTTAGATCAAATTCCTCAATACATAAAGACTCCAAAACTAAAACATCAAACCATCCCTTCAAGCAAATGATTCAACTTCAAAAAACAATCTCATCCAAGACTCTTATTAGTGATGATGTAGACAAGTTAGATGAAGTTCTGCAAGACTTTCTCTCACACTTCATCCTCTAATGCTTGCAATGAGAAATCTAAACCCCTTAATGATAAAGTCCCCCTCAAACCTTTTGCTTGTGATGACTTTGATTTGTTAGATGAATCCCTCCAATATTTCATCTCACATAATCCATCCACTAAGGTTTGTTGTGACAACCTTATGATAATGAAAATTAACACCTCTAATGCTTCTCTTGAACACCTTAGACCAATTGATGATAATTTATCCCTTAAACCTTTGTCGTGATGATTTACACTTGATAGATGAGTTTCTTTAGGACTTCATCTCACCTCAATCATTCACCCTAGTTTTTTGTTAGACATCTACAACTAAGGATGTTAATGTAATCCAACCTCAACTTATCCTTTAACCACCCTCACATAAACTTCACCCCTCTAACCGACCCTAGTATACCCTCTACCCCCCTAAAACCAATGTGTTGCAACAATCTAGTGATGATATTGTTGCTCATACATATAACACCCAAAACAACTAACAACTACCACAACCAGCCCCACCCTCTTTACCCTTACCTAATCCACCTAGTGCTCCTCACTATAACCCATGAATAAAGGAGTATGATCTTGTTGAACAATTAAAGAATACTCCTACCAGATTTCCCTTTGGCATTTGCTTCAAAACTCACCAAATTATCAAAAAATTCTTCAAACAACTTTAAAACAAATCATAGGTCCTCATGGTACTACTCTAAATGATGTGGCAACTATCATCCAAAAAAAAAATATTGACATTACCTTTCATCAACTTGAGCTCCCTTCTTTAGAGTTGCACAAACAAAATGACACCTTTATGATAATTGCTCAATTCAATCACATAGGTATTAAACACACTCTCATTGATAATTGTTCTACCCTTAATGTGTGTACTGTGACACTCCTTGATTGATTAGATGTTGACAGGTTAGAAATATTACATTATTCCATCCCCATTTGAGGATTTGACAATACAACAAAGCAACCACTTGGGATAATTACTTTGCCTATTACGGTTGGGGTGGCTACTTTGCAAACTCCTATCCATGTCATGCCTTATGATCTTTCATATAATCTTCTTTTAGGCTGACCATGGATTCATGAGATGAATGCAGTGCCTTTTACCCTTCATTATATCATGAAATATGTCCATAACAATCATATCTATCAAGTTGAAATAGAGTCCAATCCTAAAAGTTGCTTGCAACTTGAAAAAGGGGTTACAAGTCTCATAAAATGTTAATTTCAACATCCAATATAGATCCTCTTGAAATTGCAAAACATGATAACGAATCAGTCTCTAAATTATTTGGCGACGATTCAGGATCCTTAGAATTCACACCCTTGTTAATGGGAGAATACATTCTCACACAACAGAAAGATGAGAAACAAGAACAACCAACAATCATGTCCACTCAAAATTTTGAACAATCATCTCAAACATCTATCTCATATAATTTGGATGACAATGCAACCTACACAACAAATTTTGATGAGATAGATTATCAATCTCCATCTACTCCACACAAAATGGAAAGAATTTATGGAAAAGGGTATGAATTTGTAAAAAAATTAGGCTATATTGGAAAACGGTGTGGAAAACATGAACAATGTATATGTGTCCCTATATAACCTAATATGCAAGAAACAAAAATTGGGTTGGGATATTCTCTCTCTAAAATGACCAAAGCTACTCAACAACCATCTCTGAACATTAATGCTATAACATGTCAACCAAAACAAAAACTCACAATCAAACATCCTGAATTGCTTGATATAACCTTACCACCTTCATGCATGTATGTTGATAGCGATGAGGCTTTGAAATGAATGTTAGGTGTTTATGATAACATGTCCTCGCTTACTTCCATGAAAAAAATTCCTTGTTCCATGACTGTTACCAAGCACATAGCAAGTGATATCACTGAAGAGCTCTATGAATCTGAAAGTCCTAAATCCAATGCCCTCCTTTTAGGAGATGCAATTGATGTTCCAATGGACATTAGTGATAATGATAAAGTTATTAAAATTGGGAAGTACCTTGATGATTAAGAACAAAAAGACACTACCAGTTTACTTCATGATTTTCCTAAAAAAAATTCTTGGAAATATTCTAATATTCCAGGAATTGACCCAATAACTGTGATGCATAACATTGTCCTTGCTGAAAACGCTAAATCCATTCATCAAATGATAAGAAAAATGAATCCTAACATAGAATTGCATGTTAAAGAGGAGCTCTAAAAACTCCTTGATGTAGGATTTATTTTTTGTGAATGTAGGTTTTTCACTGAAAATCAAACTCTATGTTCTACACATGTGAAAAAATAGTATATTATCAATTTTTTTTGAAAAATATTAGTGCAGTAGATATTGATGTCCCTAAACCAACAAAAAAAGAATAATTGAATTTCGATACATACAAAAAAAGTTATGTTTTAGCCAGTAAATCATGTCTAAATTGTAACTGGTTTGACTTTGAAACTTAATTAAGAAAAAAATATTCAATAAAATATTATGAAACGAATTCCATGCATTAGATATTGTAGTTACAAATCTAAATTAAAAAAAATAAATAGAATTTTATCCTTCACAGAAAAAAAGTTATGTGTTAGCCAGTGACGTCACTCTTTAAAAATGGTGTTTACTGTTAAAAAATACTTTTTGAAGGAGATGGAAAAGGAAGTGCAATCTGATTCAAAATATTTTAAAAATTATATATTTAGAACATGAAAACAAAATGTCACAAATCAATAGTTTGCAGTATCTTCAAATTCCTCACGGTTTAACCACTATAAGTGTCCAAAAGTGAAGATTTAGTTAAAAAAAATCAGTTCAATGTTCAGTTTGGCCAAAAATTGTAAACCGGTATTGTGGGATCACCCTTTGGTAATATTAGTGACAATTATAACCTATTGTGTAAACTTTAATATGCTTCAAAATAATTATTGTGATCTTCCTAGACTAATTCAATTTATTGTAATATGACCAAAATGATTTTATTTACAAGTACACAAAAAAAATTAAGTAAAGAGACCCGCCTTCATGAAGAGGTCAATTTCAGTCTTTGGAAAAATCCCACCTTCTTTCTCTCTTCTAACAACTTTAGAAAGAAACTCCTTATAGTTTTTCAATATTGCAAATAACTTATCAGTAAGTAGAGTTTGGGACCCAAATCACTTAGTAAATTTGTGTGTCTCAATGCTAGGGAAAACAATTTATAGTTTTAAATTTCTTACCATATCTACTGCCCACACCTTGACACCTTGTAGAGAAATCCAATTTCTCATGAATAATTATCAATCCGACATGGAATTCATGTTGACTTATACATGTAGATGTCTTTTGAGGAACAAACTCATCCACTACATACCCATTGTAACTTATGGATCATTCCACATGTTCATATACTATAGTATTACTTGAATGATATGTTACAGATTGAATATTTTGGTACATATTATGCATACCAATATCTTGAGTTTTAACCTTTAGGTCCATTTTCCAGTTTACCATCCAAAGCTAAAAGTAATGTGGTTTTCACAGAGCTTTGTGGACCTAACAATAAATTCATTTTGCATTCAAAGAAAGAACTTGACGAGCATTAGAAAGGAATTGTGATTAAAATTAGTTCAAGTGATTACCATGTTCAATTTTTTTATCTAGCCATACTTAGAAGGCTTGATTATAATAGTGACATTTTATGGATTTGAAGGTCAACTTTTCTTATTTTTGACAATCCAATAGATCTGAGCAATGCTTACACTCCAATGGACCAAATATTTAACATTCGGTCCTTAACCTTACAACTCATGACAATGAAAAAAGTGAAGATACAGATAAGAAAAATTAAATTAGATGACAAGCAATGAGAAAATGAAGATAATATCAAACATATTGTGTAATGATTAGTTTCCAAAAGAGAAGCGATAAATATTTAACTTTATTGGTTAGAAACAACCACCAGTAAACAACCATCAGTTGCTTGTTTCCAGCATGAGACTAGTTTATGGTTGAAAGACCATCTATAATATAGTCTATTGACTAATTATTATTATTATTATTTTTATTCAAGGGGTAAACGCTTTTGATCGGAGCTATGAACCGGATACAAACCATTCAACAATACCACCCCAACGAGGTTTGAACCTTGCTAGCAAGAACAACAATGCCACCTATAAACCATCACACCATGCCAATACTGACGACTATTGACTAATTAGAACAAACATAGATATATTAAATTAATTTAATATATATAAAATATGCTAAGAGATATCCTTTTCGAGGTGCTTATTTTTAATAAATTTATCAAATAAAGTGCAATAGGTGCCTTGAGAAGGATATGTTTCAATGTATTTATATATATTAATTTAATTTAGTATATATGCTAGTAGCATTTGTGAGGCAACATGTAGGTGCCATGAGAATGTTTTAAGTTGGATACAAGTTCAAAATCAATCCTCCAGAAGCGAGGGGAAGTATCACTCAAGAGAAGAGCTTGGTGGAGTAACATGTAATGAAACTTAATTGAGGTTATACACACACTCACTAATAGAATGGTTGAGTCAAGTCATAGTGTTTTGGAATTGGTAAGTTACCCTTAGCATGATTTGTGTTTACACTAGGAAAGATCTTGATTATTGATTGGAGTATTCTTAGATTATGTTTAGTTATTAGTGTATGCGAGTACTTCTTTATATTACTATACTTGATTGATGAGATGTACATATGTTTAATGTATATATATGTATACATATGCATGTTGACAATAATACATATGCATGAATTAACACATAAATGAGAGTACATAGGTAGATGTACCTATTCACACCTATGGACGGGTTGCTTGTGATGATGGTGATATTGAGAGAAAAATACATGTGACATGTATGCATGTATATATATATATATGTATGTATGTATGTATGTATACGTTATATGTATATATATATATCAAAAGGATATCAATTGTTTATGTATGTGATTGTATTATCAAATGTTTATATATATATATATATACATATATACATATATGTATATATATATATATATATATCAATATATACGTATGTAATGGAAAATGGAAATGTCCATATGGACATGTCAATATACATACATATGTTTACATGCATATAGGTATATATATATGTATATATATAAATGATATTATATTTGAAATATTAACTTGATCTTATTCATTTGTATATCAAATGTATACATATTAATTGACATGGAATATATATAAATAAATACATATATATATATATATTAGAATATATATACATATATATATGTATATATATATACATATATATATGTATATATATACATATATATATGTATATATATATATATATATATATACATGTACACACACACATATATATACTTATATATACATGTACATATATATTAAGAAAGTATTTGAGGCCGATTTGTGTATATATTATGCAAAGTATTAGAGGTGGATTTATACATATATTATACAAATTATAAAGGCCAATTCATTTAAGTATATTCTTTGGTCAATCAAATGTGAAATATAGCACACTATATAATAGCACTCCAGTAAATATTAAGGTGTACTTATCATTCTAGATAAAGTGCCAAGGAAATACGTGAGATTATAACCTGTTGTATAAAGATATTGAAACAAAATTAAATGCAACACATACTATGCAATGAACCAGTCAATGTATTAACATCCATTTAAATGCCAAGAATTCAAACCAATATTATGTGTTGACTACTCAGTCTTTGACTAAGTGAACTGAGTATGTGTAGCCAAAATGTCATAGACCAATTCCTTTGTAAACCACAATCTTGAGAATAGGGAATGTGTTATAAACTTGGTGCCATATTATGAATTCTCTAATTACTTTAGAAGTATATTTTTAAAACATATTTTTTGTATAAAGCATGTGCCTTATTAACTTGTCAAACCTACTGTTGCAATCATATAATCAACCTGCTATATAGTTTTGATGAGTATCATATTATAAATTCACCACCTTTTCACTAGTAAGCCGAGTCAACTGATTGTATACGGAAAGTGGCATAGCATGAACATTGTTTATAGCCTTTAGAAGCTAATTTTTGAGTGTAAATATAGGCATACTCACCTAATTTTATACATTCTTTCATATGCAACAATATGCTGCCCATTTCTACTATAGTTTTCATTGAGAGATTGTTATTTTGCTGATAGCTTTTGTGGGAGAGCTTTAGTGAGATTAGTGAAGATAGGTTGATTTCTAAGTTGATAGTAAGAGGAGGCCAAGCTAGGAATTATAAGAGTCAATTGGGTTAAGCGATTCATAGGAATGTAATTCTAATCTTATTCTATTTGACTTTACATCTGAAAGATTGTTTGCATTGTATGTTTATTTTAGAATTACACTAGTTTTCTTGAAATAAAGTAGTAGCCTATTCACTTATAAAAGAGGAAAGGTCTTGTTGATATGATTTCCATATAAGTGTTTGTAATTACTCCATATTAAGAAGAGATTGATTGATGTCCATAGTATTATTTACTTGGAATGGAAAATTCAGAATAGCTTGTTAAGTTATTTTAGGTAGAGTTGCTTTGAGGACTTAAGTAGCTTACAAGTTATACCTAAGGTTAGGTTATCCACTGAAAAGCGGGGTAACTTATGCTTTTATTTATGTTATTGGTGGAGATGCCATTGTGAATTTGGGAAAAAGGAATATGTCAAATCAAAGGTTTACCTATGCAAAGATATAGTGGTCTAAAGTAGAATGAGCTAGGGTAGTGTATGTGAATAGGATGACTGTCACTTGAAGTATTGAGTGAGAATAATTTTTTCAAAGTAGTGTGTTTGCCTTTGGCTCCACTGTTATTTCACCACGTTCTTTTCTATATGCATGCTAGATTAGGATTGTGATGTCTACAAGTTCTACTTATGTAGGGCAGAACACTAAGCTCATTAAGGTTAATGTTACAAGGTTTCTTCACCAATCTCTTTGTCAAATGGTAGAGCCATCTATCTAATGATAGATGTGCGGGGGACCGCATATGAGTCTGTGGTTGGTAGAAAAGTAGTTGAGTGATGCTTCTCATCCTCAATTGGCGATCAAGTTCAGTAGAATATTCCTAGACCATCTTTATATATTGCTTTGAAGCTCGGTTGAGCTATGCACGTAATTATCTACAATATTAGAAATATTGTATCATGATGATTATTGTATTGGAAATTTAATCAATGAATGAAATTTACTATGTCATTTATGTTCATTCTTTTTCTCTCTTAAAAAATATTTTTTTTATCAACATCCTACATTAAAACATAGTTTATTACTTGGAAGTAAAAACTTAAGAAATTTAATTTTGAGTATAATTGGCATGTTAGACATGGTATTAGAGCTACCAAGTTTAGCTCTAGAACCTATGTGCTCATCATATTTCTACCCAACATTGAATAAGAATAGTTTTTGGAAATTTTTGTGCCAAAATGGTGTGTCTTAGGTTAACTGCAAGAAAGTCAATAATTGGTAACGAGCACTACCTAAAAGCCAAGAAGGAAAAAGAGGCCATTTCTTGTACGATAGAGGCTACCAACTATCATACATTTTTCTAGTTAAGAGATATTGAAACCTTCAATCACACTCTTTCTTAGATTAGTGAAGTAAAGAGAAGGATGAAGGAGGAAGTCATTTTCAACTATCTACCTCCAGTTTCACTAGCAAAGTCTGATTCCTTGTACCACTTTCCAAGGATATTCCCTCAGAAGGGAGTGTTAGTCTAGCATTCATTTTTAGAGACCGTAGAGTTATTGTGATGTCAGAAGTGATTGTAATTTCCTCAAGTAATGAATTAGGGGGTTATGTGCCTCACAACTATGTATCAAATGATAAATCTAAACGTTATTATCCATTTTGGGATAGAGAAGATCAAATGAGAGATAAACAAAAATTTGTAGGGTATACCCTGTTAAGTTGTGTTGGAGAGTGAATCTGAGGGATACTCTCAACTTGACTATCTGAATAGATACTCTATGTAATTGAAAGGATTATAGATCCTCAAAAATAATAAAATCATGTGTTTATCAAAAGCTTTTGCTGAAATATTATGTGATTTTTTTTTGCAAATGAATACTCATTTAAATGTTGTCCATAAGATAGTAAGAACATGATTGAATCCAATAATGATGAACCTTAAGGTAAACCTTTTCTTGCAAAGATGGTGAGAACTAGGACCAATCCTAGAGTGAGTCATGAAGTCAGGAAAGGTCTAGTGAATGATGAAGTTAAATTGGATCAAATTCTACTATCATTCACAAAACTAATGAAAGGTTGTGGAATGTTCAGGAAGAAGGGTAAAGGATAGAGTAGAACAGGAAGTCCCAAATGATGAGGATGAGGGAGAAAATTCTCATTATCATGAGAAAGAGAAATCGCCTTCTCTACCTAAGGGAACTAGTAGGAAGCACACGACTACTGAACTTTCTAGGGACATGAGGAAAGTAACCCCACCCAAATTTTAAGGCAGCACTAGTGGGGAAGAAGTTGAGGCAGGGTTGATCTTGATTGAGAAATATTTTGAGATATGAAACTATTAAGAGGTCACAAAAACAGTATGGGGAGCCTATCAATTATCTGGAGAAGCCTCTAACTAGTGGATGAAAAAGAATCTAGAACTCGATCTTAGTTCCCTTAAAATTACATGCAACGAGTTTGTGGAAATATTCCAAAAAGGAAGGTTACCTTAGCTCTTTTTTGACCAAAAAATCACTGATTTTCAAAATATGAGATAAGGAGAGATGTCAATAAATGAGTGTTGGGAAAGGTTTACTCAATTGTTATGTTATGTTGCAATGTAACTGAAGGAAAAATGATTTCGCATAAGGAAATTCATAATGGGGCTTAATAATCAGATTTGGGGTGAGGTAGATGTTCATGGTTCAACCATTATGGATATAGTGTATGAGAAAAATGTTAAGCAGGAGAAAAAGCTCAAATCCATCTCCATTCGTTGAGAGTATAGGAACCGTAAGAAGTTTGTAGGAGCTCAAGTTGAACCAACACAAGGCAGTCTAAAGGGGATAAAGGATTTTGAAATAATGGAAGAGAATCAAGGAATAAATGTAAAATGAATAATGTCAATAGTGGTAATGGGAACAATGTTGGAAGTAATGCTAGTAAACCTAGTGAACCTCCAAGAAAGAAAGGACCAGCAACGAGATCTTTCACATGTGGAGGAGACCATTATGCATCTAATTGTCCCAATAAGCCTTCTAGGTCATGACCATATGGAAATCCACTTCCTTCTCAACAAGCGGTGTTCCAGCAAAAGATTCATGTTGCTTTGGATTATCTTCGAGAAAAGTATCAAGTTACTCTAGTGGAGACTCCAGGTATTTTTTTTCACTTACTCATTTCCATACTTATAGATACTGGAGTAACTAAATTTTTTTTCTTCACATAGAATAGCAAAGAAAATATCTAGGAAAGCTGGTTACATGGAAAAATCATGGGTTGTAGAATATGCAAACTAGACAAGAGTAATAGTGGAACAATGTTTGTTCGAAGCTAATTAGCTAAAAAATCGATGCTTTATGGTTTAAGACATAGAACATCACTTTTCTCCACCTAACATTCAAGGATGTCAGGTAGAGATCTCAACCCAAGAGTTGAATATAGGCAAGATATTTGACAATAGGGTATCTTAAGATATGTCTAGAGCTGAATGATGAGTTCACCACAAAGAGTAAACTTGGAAAACACACAAAATATTGGAAAACATATTGTGATATGCAAACTAATACTAAATGACCTAGAAAATTCCTTAGAAATGAAAATCAAGAAAAACAAAAAGCTATAAAATAGAAAGTGTGCACCTAGAAATGTGTTGAAGACTAGAAATAGTTCTAAAATTTTGGAATTACTACTTTTTAGGCCTGGTGGGACTCATTCACCATTCTAGGTGAATTGGCCCCAATTCTAGAAAACCATACTAGAGCAAGTTTTAGCCAAAAGGGTATCTGAATTTGCAAAGATCTGTGAAACACACCTATAGTGGGACTCAGTCACCACTATTAGGGGATGAGTCTCATTTTGTTGAAAAGTGTCCCAGGAGCAGAATCTTGGGTTGAAACTTTGCAATCCTTTGAAGATGGCTAAAATAAGCACTTTCCCATCGATTTCATGCAAATTGGATGGATATTTTTCCCTAAATATAATTTTCCACAAGTCTTGACAACTTTGACAACATTTACAACTTTATCATTTTGGCACTTTTGAAAACTTCCAATCCATTTTTCTTCAATCTACAAACCTGCAATCACATATTAAAGAGGGGAAAACTTGTTGATTGTTAGTGGATAGGGGTTTTCCTTGGTCAAACCCATTTTAGGTAATTAAACCAAATTATGAAATAAGATAATGAAGCAATCAAAGGCCAAGCCTTAACCGATCACTTAGTTGATGCTCCTTCTCCTTTTTCTTTGCCTACTCATTATTTCTTTCATGATGATCATGTCTTAACTACTAACATTAAACCATGGGAGTTATTTTTTGATGGATCTAATTGTAGAACAAGTTCTGTTGTTGGAGTGGTACTAATTCCACCTCACAATAAACCTATTCCCTTATCCTATCGATTAAATTTACTATGTACAAATAATATAGCTAAGTATGAGGCATTGATCATAGGTTTGCAAGCTACTTTATCAATAAACACTAAACATATCAAGATATTTGATGATTCACAATTGGTCATCAAACAAATCAATGTTACATGTCTAAATAAACACGACAAATTATCAAAATACAAGGATCTTATAATGAGACTATTAAAATAGTTTGAATCATTCACCATTGATAACATCCCAAGCAAAGATAATTGACATGTGGATGCAATGGTGAGTGAAGCTTCTCTTATATCCCCACATGATCCTTCCACATAATTCACCTTTGTTATCCATCCCATCATGAAACCTTCAATTGTTACTCCGTTAGTAGACATTTTGGTGATAACTCAAGATACCTCTTATGAATAGTATGATACAATACACAACTAATTGAAAGATGGTACCATTCCCAAGCCTACCACAATGAATACTTGAAAATGTTTATGTAAACTCGTAGCTAAATATGTGATCCTTGCAAATGCATTATATAGAAGATCTTTTAATAGTCTCCTATTAAGATGTCTTAAAGAATCTAAAACCCCTTTAGTGCTCGAAGAGGTCCATGTTGGTTCCTATGGAGGTCATTTTGGAGGTTGTTTGTTAGTGAAAAAACTTATTCATATGGGTTATTATTGGAGACATATGGAGAAGGATTGCTTCACCAACATTAAAAAATGTCCCAAATGCCAAGAACATAGCAATTCGATCCACACTCTTGTTGTTCAGCTCTATGCTAATGTTTCCATTTGGCCATTTTCAGTATGGGGGTTAGATCTTATTGGAAAAAATTTGCTGCCTTCTTCTGCTGGACATATGTTTATCATAGCTATAACAGACTATTTCACGAAATGGGTGGAAGCTATTCCCCTCCATTCTACAACTGCTAAAGCAAATTTTCATTTCATCTTTGACCACATAATTTATTGCTTTTGGATCCCTTCCGCAATCGTTTCAGAGAATGAAACTCCATTTAAGAATAACTAAGTTCAAAAATTTCTTGAAACATTGAACATTCAACATCACTTTTCTACACCGTATTATTTGCAATCCAATGGTCAAGCTAAAAATACTAATAAGATTCTCAAACAAATCCTCAAGAAAACTGTCACCAAGCATCATAAATATTGTCATACACAACTATCTTATTCACTTTGGGCTTATAGAACTAATGTTTAATCATCCACAAAAAATACCCCTTATAACCTTGTTTATGCGACTGATGTGATTATGCCCTTAGAGTTAGAAATTCCTACTTTGCGAGTTGCTCTCCAAGATCTTATGGATGATGAAACTTATAAAGATCAATGATTACATCAACTTGAGATGCTTTATGAACAACGCATTAATTCTCTCGAACATCTCCAAGCTCACATAAAACAATTACAACACAAACACAACATTCATGTCATCGCTTGGTTGTTTTGCAAAGGAGATTTTGTTCTTATTGAGAATCAACGCAATACTAGTGCTAATAATGAAGATAAATATAAGTTCAACTCTAATTGGCTAGGACCTTACATAGTTGTTACCAATTATCTGTTTGGTGCTTATTTCTTAATGCATCTTGATGGAACACACCTTAAGGAACCTATTAATGCCACATATTTGCGTCAGTATTATCTAATACCCCTCTGAATAGTATGATTGATACAATAGTGTTGTTTAAAGTTATTTAATGTTCTTCTAAATAACCTTCACATTGCTTCATTCTTGACCACTAATTTTGTGTTTGTATTGAACACTAAGGTAATTATTTAAGTTCTTTTTATAATTTATTTAGGCTTCATACTATTCACCTTCTTGTTATGATAAGTTAGATCATTATCAATGTATTTAATTTAAAATATTCTCCTCTAAATAATAATATTGTATCTACACTAAACTGAAATATGTTTTACATTAGATCACATTAATCCTATTAAAACATGTTGACATTTATTAATCACATTGCATTTAAACATCCACAAAAAGAAACACATCAAAATAACATGAAATGTTCATGGCTATATATATTTCAAAGTTTTATATACATCTCAATATCATACACATAGTCATAGTGGTCTATGAAAGCTAGACCCCTCTGGATCTGGCACTTGTGATCTAGTCCCTGGATGTCGTGAGATGGTCGTGTGTGACTGTGATTGTGAACTACCGAGTTTAAGTGCATACTCCAGACCCTGTACCTGACCAATAGCTAAAAGTCATTCATCTACCATCCAATCGCTCTTTGCTCGTGTCTGTGTTAGCTCTACATGCAATCTCTCTACTTTTACTAAGGACTGTGATGATTGTAGTGCACTCTTAGCTTAATGGAGTTGCCTCCTCACACTCTCGTATGATTCTTGTAACCTCACAAAATTTCTAGGTGACTTTGTCTCTTCCTCCATGATCGGTGGGGGAACATAGTCAAAATCCATCTCCCCCTCGTCAATGGATGCAGACACTATCTCTATGGAAACTTGACAATAGAACTCTCGCCAGTCTCTTGTCACTCCTAAAAGTTAGATAATGTACATAATCAGTAACACACCATCATGAATACATAGATATAAATATAAAGCATAAATAACTAGAGGACATGTGTAATATCAAATATCATCACTTATGTCTCCAGATGTATGAAGAATTTCAACCTCATCCTCTCTAGGGGGAATTAAGGATGTGGTAGCCTCTCTTTGACTCTGGGTGCTCATGTTTGTTGTAGCTACTGCTCATGATCTATCCTATAAGTATGTGAGGAATCTCCATGTTCATACCAATCCTTAATAGCTACCTCATCACCCTCACTTAGGGGTAGCTCCTCATAGTAATCATCCTCCTCATAATCCTCCTCCTCCCCATCCTCTCCTCCATCCTATTCTTCATATTCAGGATCGACATCAGACTAGTACTCCTCATCAATAACATCTATAAAATATCTACAAGCCTATACTTTACCTCCTCTACTCTCTCTTCTAGATCGTCACTCTCATCTGGTGTTGGTCCTGCATCACCTATAGGGAAGTCCATGGGGAACAAGAGACATGATCATGCATATGACCACCACTCCTCATGATCGTTTGTGCTACTGACATCACCAACATCAGATATTGGTGGCTGGTCATGATCTAAATCATCAGGATCACTCTCATGAACATGATCTATAGTCAACCAAATAGTATTAGCTAGCCTCTTGGCACTCCACACTGATTTTCTAATGAAATGGAACACCCTTGGTGGTGTCTGCACCTGTCCAAATTGTCACATGACTCACCTGTAATAGAAAGGTTGTACAATGTAGTCATGTCTCCCCACTAGATACCTATCTATTTGCATCCTCTGTAACTGTCGTATAAGATCTAGTCACTATAGAGTGAGTAGATAGGTTCTCCATAGGATCTCGTTCTCCTCCAACCAGTCAAATCTTACCCTCCAAAAGTGTAAATCCACATACTGCCACAAGCATCACAAAGGATAGCTGAATGCTCATGGATATCTTGTAATTATAGTACAACGAAATCCAATAGGCCTAGTGCATGTGATATTCTCGAGGCACCACACATGTAGAAGTATACAATGCACCATACTGTCGATCTCTCAAAACAAAAATTGACCAAGATCATAATACAAGTGTGCTAAAATGCAACATCCCCAAGCATAAATGGTCCTCTACTCATACATGATCCCTTGTATCAAGTATACCAGTCCTCCATCCAAGTGTACCGCTTGTTCATCTGGATTGAGAACTAGTGCTACTATGTGCATCATAATTTTTCTGATCATAAGAGATTATAAATACAGCAGCATGGGAAGCTCGATCTACACTCTAACCCTTTCATCATGTATAGATCCACCTAAAAAATATTGCATATCTCACTTCTCCTGAAATTACCGACCCCCCTAGAAGTATACTCGCTCTCCCTAAATGGGAACTCAGAGAATGCATTGCATGTCCTCAAGAGTGATGGTAATTTCCTTTGTGTGAAGATGAAAGGTACAAGTATCAACGCCCCAATGCTCACACAGAGCCATAAGCATGGCATCATGCTATCTCACAGGTGGCATAAGATATGCCCAATAGATACCCACTAATTGGAAATGCTCTATCTCTTCTATCAATAGCACTGGTGCATGATCTCTTAGAAATCTAAGTTTCCTTCCCCCTAGCCGCTATCACGAACAAGTGGGAACCTATCAAAATAATCACAAAATGCTCTAAGTTTCATCTAAATTCTTCAAATTTCACATATTTCATCATGCAAGTGTGCTAAATTCAATTTAGTGTGCTTTTCTAATGGCCATTGACAGTTTAGAACCCTTTTTAGACACTTCACAAAGAAACAAGACACTTCGCAAAGAAACAAGACACTTTGCGAACAAAAGGGACACTCTGCAAACAAATGGGACACTTTGTAATTTTTTTCCAAGAACCCTAAATTAACCTATCCATGCATTAAAATCATTAAACTATTACAAAATCACAAGGAGAAAGTTGCAAAATCAACTTACCTCATGATATAACTCACCACATGCCACTTGCTCATGAAGATCATCTAGTCGTGAAGGTGTGTAATCCTTTCTACTTGGCATGTTCTTCTCTCACTCATCACTCTCAAGCTACATGAAGGTAAAATGGATAGTAAGTGACAAGTTGCTTTCTTTTCCTTCTTTTAATTCTTTTTCATCTCTTTTTTACTGTTATGCACTGACATAAGGTTATTATCTTTTCAAGAACTCATAACATAGATATTCTTCAAATCACCATAATGAGAGCTAGGGTAATCCATTTTTGGCACCATTTTATGTGTTGGAATCATGATTCTGCACCTAACATCATCATTTGTCTATCTTCATGAGGCATGGTACTTGGAAATTCCCTATGATACAATGCTTCTTATTCGACATGGCTAGATTGCTACTTTGATTCCACCTCTATAAAGTAAGCGGAATCAAGGGGTGACATACATCTACCCTCAAATTGGATTCCTAAGAGCTAGATAAAAGGATTTATGGAAAATTAATGAATGTGTGTTGCAGGATGTAGTTCCTAATGCTGTGGTTGTGTAGATAACTACACTAGGGGATTTGTTCTCCTATTTGTTGAATGAGTATCCTTTAAAGTAATAAAGTGCATCTTTTAGAGTCCTTTAGCTTACATATGCATAAAGAATAATATGGGCACTAAAGTGGGGGCTAAATGTGATGTAGAAAATTGGACTCTCTTGAGTAAAGAGACAATTTTGTGTATAAGTGGACCCACTTTTGAGTTCCTTCACATCATTTACTCTTCAAAACAACATTTATAGGCCCCTAAGACCTATTATTTTTTATCTAAAGGCCTATTTTACCTGAAAAATCATAAAAAATCTAACAAACAACATTTAATTATCTCATACCCCAAAAACCCACCTTCAAAAATCAGTAGTGGGATCCATTTTCCACCTTGGGCGAATGAATCCCCTCTGGTAGGACCCATTCGCCAAGGGTGGTGAATGAGTCCCCTTTGAGGGAAAATCCAATTTTGAGAAGGAATTTGATTAATTTAACTTGAATTTTGGATGAATGTTAGCCTCTTAGGTCTAAATAATGGGAAAATAAGGTGTTGTTACTTATAAATACTCATCTTAAGTCATTTCACACATATTTTTGTCATTTTTCAAGAGAAATTCTTAGAGTGAAGTCTTCTTTCACAAGTCCCATTAGCAAAAGTTGAAGTTTTAGGGCAGAAAAATAGGGTTTTTGTAGGTCTTGAAGCTCACTCTTCATGTCAAGATCCAACATTGTAAAGTGTGGACAATGGATGCCTATGGTGAATCATGAAGAAATCTAGGGTGAAGAGGTGCAACTAACCACCAAATCACACCTAAGGACTTGGTTTCATATTGATTCTATCTTCCATTTTCATGATATCTTCATATTAAGGTTCATATTTTTTTTATCACTTTCATGTCATTTCATTCCTATTTTTCATGTGTTGTAAGGTTTCTATGGTTGATATCTTGCATCATATAAATTATCTTTGCATTTCTTATTCTAGATCAATAGAATAGGACTTTTCTCATATTTCATTTTTTCTTAGTCTTTAACACATCTAAGGCTAGGGTTTATGCAAATTTTTCTCAATTAAAGGTTTCATTACCTATCTAGGGGTTTGACCAAGGAAAACCCCCCATTAGGAAAACAATTTTAAGCTATTTTATAGGAAATTTCCAAGATCCTAAGTTAGGTTTCCATCAGAAATTGTTGTGCAGGTGTCAAGGTATAGGACAAAAATTTGAAGTTGGAGAAATTTGAAAGTGGAATGATTTTCCATGCATGGTGAATGAGTCCCTCCTAAGGTTTAGATTTGAGTCAGATGTAGATCCTACTTCCCCGTTGACAGAAAATAGTTTTCGTGTAGAAAAACTCAGAATTAGGACTGATTCACCCAGGGTGGTGAATGAGTCCCATTCAACTCAAATTCAGATTTCATTAGTTTTCTAGATTTTTTTCCAGTCTTCTCCTATTTCCCAAGTGTACACATTCTGAAAATAACTTTATGTTTAGTTTAATTTACAGTTTTGTTCATTGTTTCAATCTTTTTGCAAACAACATTGTGTTTTCAAACATAGCGTAAATCTTAATTTTGTATTCAAATTTAGGCATATAAAGTAGTTATTTGCATTAAGATCACATCATTTAGCTTAGAAAACATCACAAATTACATAATTTTAATGAACCCCTTAGCATTTTTTGCTCTACCTCTCTCCTTTTAGGTAAAAAACCCTAGAAGAGCTAGAAAGGTGGAAGTTGCCAAAAAAGCTATGATTTAGAAACAAGGTAATTTGCATATTACACTATGCAACAACTTGAAAGATGAAATGTTGTAAATGAAAATTTTGAAATTGAGCAATGCATGAAATGAGCTAATTTAAGATAGATTTAGTGAAATTCATGTAATAGAATTGAAACATATAGTTAATGGCAGAAAATAGAAGTGCAAAAATAGGGTTTTTAGTGCTATAAAATGTAGTTTTAGGGGTGTAGAGGGGTTGATTTTCCCAAGGTGGAAAATGAATTCCAGTAGGGATTTTTTACAAAATTTTCAAATATTTTTAATGGATTTTTATGGTTTTTATGTTTTATGATGTGAATCCTAAGTGCAAATGCACATTTTGTATGATTTGTAATGAAATTAAATGAAAAAAATGTAGGCTATATGAACTTTCACTAGTGCCAAAATTTGAAATCCTAGAATGCAAATTAACCAATACAAATCCTAATGCAAAGTTAATACAAGCTAAATCTAGGATGATGATGGACTCCAAATTAGTAAAGAAGGTATTTTAAATGCAAGTTCACCCAAATGATTACTTGAAAAATGGATGCTTTATGGTTTAAGACATAGAACATCACTTTTTTTTCAACTAACATTCAAGGATTCCCTAGAGATCTTGAACCAAGAGTGGAATAAAGGAAAGAGATCTGACAATAGGGTATCTTAAGATTTGTCTAGAGATGAATGAGGGGTTCACCACAAAGTGTAAACTTGGAAAACACACAAAATACTGGAAAACATAATGTGATATGCAAACAAATCCTAAATGGCCTAGAAAATGTCGTAGAAATGAAAATAAAGCAAAAAAAGCTATAAAATAGAAAGTGTGTACCTGGAAATGAGTTGAAGACTAGAAAGAACTCTAAAATTTTGGAATTACTTCTTTTTAGGCCTGGTGGGACTCATTCCCCATTCTGGGTGAATCAGTCCTAGATGTAGAAAACCATACCAAAGCAAGTTTCAGTCAAAAGGGTATCTGAATCTACAAAGGTCTCTAAAAAAAACTACAATGGGAATCATTCAGCACTACCGGGGGATGAGTCTTGTTTTCTTGAAAAGTGTCCCAGGAGAAAAATATTGAACTAAAACTTTGCAAGCCTCTGAAGATGGATAAAATAAGCACTTTCCCATTGATTTCATGTAAATTGGATGGATATTTTCCCCTAGATCCAAGTTTCTATGAACCTTGACAACTTTTCATGACAAATTTGACAAAATTTGAAACTTTATTATTTGGCACTCTTGAAAGCTTCCAAACCATTTTTCTTCAATCTAAAAACTTCTAATCACACATTAAAGAGGGGAAAACTTGTTGATTGTTAGTGGATAGGGTTTTTCCTTGGTCAAACCCCTTTTAGGTAATTAAACTAAATGATGAAATAAGATAATGAAGCATGAACATGAAATAATGCAAATAGAACCTTGCCATGATGATGGATCTTGAATTGTTGCAACAATTGATAAATAAATCTTCCCTTGAATGCCTTAGAAATGATCTTGAATGCTTGACTCTTGATTGCTTGACTGGATAACATGTAGGCTTATGTTGCTTGTTATGAAATGAGGATTTGAAAGCTTTCTTATATAGGAAATCCACCTAATAACCCGTGTATTTGATCCCAAAGGCTGACATAGGAAAAAATTAAACTTCAAACCTAGTTTTTCTCGCTCAAACCCCAAAAATAGCTCAAATGGGACTCATTCACCCCAGGTGGAAAATTGGTCCCACAAGGGCCATTTTGCTAGCTAGGATGTCGGAGAGTGGAGAATTTATGCTTTTATGTTTATGTTGATGGGTTTTTGATTAAAATATTCCTTGGGATGCATAATATGGGGTTATAGGTGCCTATTAATGATGATATAAGGGTAATAAATGCAAGAGGGCCCAAAATCCAATGTGAACGTGTAAGTAAATACACTTTAAAGAACTAAATTGAGGCAAAATTGGGTCTATTAAGCTTAGAATGGCCCTAAATCCCATGTGAATCTATAGAATACATTAAAACACTATATTAGGTCCACTTTATTTACAATCCTCCTAAATTTAATGTGAAAGTGTAAATAAATACATTTTACAACATTAAACTAGGATAGAGTTAAGTTAATTTAGCTTAAAAAGGGCTAAAGACCTAATGTGGATGTGTAAAACACCTTCACAACATTAGACCATGGTGACATTAAGTCTAATTTATCATTAATTATTTCCATATCAAGTGTGAAAATGTCAATGGATACATTTTTGTACACTACATTTAGGCCCCACTTTAGTGAGAGGATCAACTTGCTTCAAACTCACACTAAAGTAGACATTCAAGTGTTGGATCTCAGTTGTGATCATATGGTTTGTCCTTGATGACAAAATCCCTTTTAGTTGATTCTACTTGTTGACAGTTTCAGATTGGTTTCCATGCTTTATCTTGGTACTATTTTGTCTATATGGTTTACTTGTCATTGGCATTCAGTGGACAGTTTACATTCAGAATTTTAATATCTTATGGTACTGATCTGTTTGAGCTTCATGCAGTCTCAGGTTATCTTATTTATACATTGTTTCGGTGATAGAAAAAGAATATATTGGCGTGAGAATGGTAGGGTCTCCCCAATCCATTTGTTTTGATAAACGTCTATGTTGCCTCTCAGCAAGATGTTTCTGATGTCATAATGATTTGTTTTTACATACAGACAGTTGTAGACACCTAAAAATGGTCTGGAGAATCTAATTAATTAAATACGACTTATTTGATTAATTAATCTTAAATTCATCTACTTAGTAAATAAATAGAAATATTTATTTATATTAAGTTCATTATTAACTCTTCTATTTTCTCTCCTAATTAAATAAACAAAATTAAAAACTTTGTTTTATTTAATTATTATCATTTTCATCATATTATTTCTCTCTTAATTAAATAAACAAAATTAAAAACTTTGTTTTATTTAATTATTATTATTATCACTTCTTTTATAAATTAAATACACAACTTAAATAATTTGTGTTATTTAATTACCTCATCACATTTCTTCTTAATTAAATAAAGATATCTAAAATCTTTTATTTAATTATCATTTTCCTTTTGTTTTAATTTAATAAACAAACCCTATAGTTTGATTTATTAAATTATTCAATCCTCTTTTTGCTAAATTTAAATGAATTTAAATTATTTAAATTTATGCATAAATCATTTACCATTATTCACTCACCAATAAAATTAAATTTTCAAAATTTAATTAATTCTACTGTCATTCATAGGAAGAGCTTCGGGGACAAACCTGCAGGAAGTCCTCTCAATCCTCTTCCACCCACCTTTCCTCTCATCTTGCCTGGTGTTTTCATGGGGAGAAACAATCCTCCATGATCAGCTCCATCTTCTCATCCCATGCCATTCAATTCTCCAGATTGAATCCCAGCCTCTTATCCCGTATCCCTGTGCAAATGTGTTGTCGTGAAAGCTATAAATACAGTTCTTTGGCTACAGGAAATGGATCCCAACTTGTGTAATCTTACTCTGCAGGTTTTCCAAGCATTCAACATTCATCCAGCATTCAAGCATTCAGCATTCATCCAACATCCATCTAGCATTCATCCAGCATTCAACATTTACAGTCATGGCTGCCATTACAGTAGTTTTAATTATTTAATCATATAGGAATAGAATAGTTTAATTCTCATTCTCTAAGTGTCATTTCAATGGCCTAATTAGCTTCTAAAATCTGAGAGCAATGTAGATTAGAGAGATCTTTAGAGTTAGAGAGCAGTAGGATAGATTTATGAAGATTTTAGTTTAAATTAGTTTAAATTTCTTAAAATCTTAGATGCAATGTCTTATTTAGAGGTGTAGAAGCATGTTTATATTGTTTAACTCATTCCTACGCTTACAATTTGGTGCCCACCGTGGGGCCTAACCCCATATTCTGCTTAATTTTTGAGAAAAGTGTCTTACAGGTATCGGTGTGATAGTTTTCGCGGAACCGTGACTTTTTATAGCGCGCTGACTGGATCTTGTAGCGCTTTGGTGGTCTGTTCTAGCACGCCCATCATCTGTTTTAGCACGCTGGTGGTCTGTTTTAGCATGCTGGTCTTCTATTGTAGCGCGCCGCGTCACTGTTTCAGCGCCTCGACTCTTTGTCTTTAAAATCATTTTTTTTCTAATCTGGATCTGACGCATCCGTGGCCAGATTTTGTTTTTGTCTATTTTTGGTTAAAATTTATCAATCCTAGGACAAAAAATGGATTAAAATTTACCAATCCTAGGATAGAAAATGGATAAAAATTGATCAATCCTAGGATAGAAACTTCACAATTTCTTGTGGGATTAAAATTGAACAATCATGCTTTTATGGAGCAATATCTGCATATAGATTAGCTAACTTGTCATTTGGGTTTTAAAAGTGAACAAACTTCTTTGCTGTGATTGGGTTATAGGTTTATGCTCTCCCCTTTACTGGGTGCATCAGAATACCAGACTCATTTTTCTTTACGCATTTTTAAAGCTTTTTAAAACCTTTAGACAGGCCTGCCATAGTGGGAAAAAGTACTCACCCTACGGGAATGACCTGAGTGGGGACAACCAAAAGCCATGGTATTCCAACCCACTTAAAGATTTATGTGAATTTGGGGAAACCCTCTTTCAACAGAAGTGTGCAGGATAACCATCCCCAAAATCTTTGTTCTAAAGATTGGGAGGTCTCTCGAGGGAGTTTATCCATTTTCCGCTCTGAACGGAAACCCTATCTAAGAACCTAGAAATAGAAGCACGCTTGTCAGTTTCTAAACATTGTAATACTCGACAGTGCAGGGGTGGGGAAGAATCTACCCTCAAGCACTCACCATATAATTGCCAAGGAATGTTTGCTCAGGGGATCCGGTATCCACTTCCGTCACTCTGAGTACACACCTGGAAAAGAAAAAAACACGGGCGCCCTCTAGGGGGTAACATGTCTGTGTGAGTCGACACAATTCTAAGCTGTGGGCCGTTCGAGTATATAACGATGACCTTTTGTCTCTAGGAGTGAGTCTATCTGAAGTGTCTTATCTATTATAAACCAGTGAAAATCAAGAAGAATCATGCTTGATTCTTAAGAACATACACTATCTATTTAGATTCTAGGATTTTAAAGTCAAACCATTCTATTCTTGCTTGTTGTGTTCTCTTTCATTAAATTCAGATAAGATCATCGCAAAAAATTTCAAAATCAAACACTTGTGAAATTCTCATGATTCGAGATTGGGTATCCACCAAATTTGTCAAGAAATCTCTTGTCAAACGAATCAGAAAGCCAAAGAAAACACTTACATACAAACAACTTCTGAGAAAGTAACGATTTTTATATCAAAGCAGGAAAGTTCTACTCCAACATAGGACTTTTATTCATAGGTATCACGATTTCTCTAGACGTTATACATACGACTATGCTGTAGCTCCCTTAGATTCACAAGCATTTTATCAAAGGGCTCTTAGGCAACACCACAATCACAGTCAAAGAATTCATCCAAAATACATCCCACAACTAGCCATACAATACGATACCAGACCAAGTGAGTTTCATAGAGTAAGATAGTTTTTTGTCTTAGCACCTCATGGTTCTGTTATAGCGCGTCACTGCTCTGTTTTAGCGCTTTGGGTTTCTATTCTAGCACTTACTAGATCTATTTTAGCGCTTTAGGTCTCTGTTCTAGCGCGTCACTATTCTGTTATAGCGCTTCACTGCTCTATTTTAGCGCTTTGGGTCTCTGCTCTAGCGCGTAACTGCTCTGTTATAGCGCGTCCCGGCTCTGTTTTAGCGCTCTGAAAAGTCAAAAAAACATAGAGTTAGTAAGACAGTTTGTCAGTTTTCCCATATCGAAAACAAGGTTTTCATCAGTCCAAAACATTTTTCCCATAGTCCAAAAAACTTGAATCATACAAAAAGAAAACTTTACTATTATGCCTAGGTCTTGAAACATCTTGCAAAGTGTCCTTATCACTAAATCTGAGATTTTTTTTTTTTTTTTGTGTCAAAGTTTCCCTATCAAGGATTTTTTATCATCCTTCCATCACGAAACTAGACACGACTAAATCAGATTTTAAATCAAAAACCTTGACACTTATCCAATCAAAATCCCAAGATCAGAGTCTAGAGTAAAAAGTTTGTATGCCTATTTTTACACAAGCGGCATATCAAAGACAACAACAAGAAGAAAATGAAAGAATAGCAGCCATGGTTGAAGAAAACCCTTGGGGACGATATAGCAACACTAATCCTCTCACTAATTTACAAGAGAAAGAAATAACTGCAGAAGAAATCAAGAAAGTTCAACAAGACCCTCATTTTCATAAATTTATGGAAAAGTATCTTCTACTATTAGCTGACAAAGGTGCTAAGCTTCCTAAAGACTTTGATGTCAACCAAATCAAGGAAACAACCACACCCCAGACAACTAGTATGGAAAATCCAAATCAAATAGATGCTTTGACAAAACAAATCCAACAATTACAATTACAATTCCAAAATATCCAACAAGGGCCAACAAAAAGATATTCCTTACAAGACATTTGCCCTTATCCATTCGACCCAAGCATTAACATGATACCATTTCCACAGTATTGTGAATACCCGACGTACAACAAATACAATGGAAGAACCAATCCATTTGATCACGTACGGGAATTTCAAGCCATGAGCATAGAGTTCGCACACGAGGACTCTTACTTACTACGACTATTTCCAAGAAGCTTAGGAAACACTTGCATGGAGTGGTTTTCTAAAATGGAACTCGGGATCCAATCTTTTGAAGAACTGATCAATAGGTTCATAACGCACTTCTCATTCAACATCCAACATGGGGTTACCTTAAAAGAACTCTACAACACCAAACAAGCAAAGGGTGAAAAGTTTATTTCCTTTCTCCAACGATGGAGAAGGCTATTTGCTAAATACCCTAGATCTATTCCTAAAGAGGAGAAGATAGAGATGTTCATTGATAACTTAGTGGATGACATGAATTACAGATTGGACTTACAATGTCCATCTACATTTGAACAAGTTATCGAAAAGGGGCTCAAAATCGAAGAGGCTCTAATCAAAAGAGGAACAATCAAACACTTCATTGAAGGTTCAAACAATAGCAATTCCTCTAACAACAACAACGAAAAGCCAAGATTTTGGCAAAAGAATAAGAATACTGATACCATGATCGATACACACACATCTAAACCAGTATTCACCTTGACGCCAACCACTACAAACAAACAAAACAATGGTCTTAATGTCAAACAAAGTAGTGATCAAGGAAATAATCAAAACAGTGGAGAAACAAAAACCCAATCATTCCAATGACCATCCAATAAATGAAAATTCACGCCATTAGGACAATCATTGGAGTCAGTCCTCAAAGAACTTTTAGATGAAAAACTCATTCAAGTACAAGAGGCTAGAAATTGGGACCCTCAAGTCAAACCATCATGGTGGAATGACTTGCATTACTGTCACTACCATTAGAATAAAGGCCACATGACTGAAAATTGTTGGCAGTTAAAACATGCAGTACAAGACCTCATAGATCAAAAGAAAGTATTTGTAGAGGGGCACCAAACAAACAAAGATCATACAACATTCAAAAATCCTCTACCCAATTATCAGAAGGGAGAATCCTCTTCCGCAAACACCAAAGGTAAGAATGTCGGTTATGTTTATGACACAACAATCCTTTGTTTTTCTACTGCCAAAGAGGATGAGGAGTTATGCAATCAAATCAATCAAAACAATGACATTACATCTACTAATTTGGTACAACATATGGACAAATCTGAAAACCAAATTAACGTAATCACACTCAAAGGGAAACAAGAGTACCAACCGGTTAATGCCACAACAAGGGCATAATCCAAAGTTATATTGAAAGGAGCATCATTATCATCCCCATCTGTAGATCCTCCCTCTAATCAATATAATCTCATTGATCAATTACAGAAAATACCGGCACAAATATCCATCTTGGAACTTCTAAAGATTTTTCCATTGCACAAAGAGGTTCTTGAGCAAGCTCTTGTATCAACCACGGTACCTAACAATTTGGATGTATGTCAATTCCAAGCTATGGTGGGACATCTATCTGCACCTCATTTCCTTTCATTTTCCGAACATGATGATGTATCACTCACCCATCCACATAATTCCGCCCTCCACATTGAAGTCCTCATCCATAAACACCGTGTAAAGCATGTCCTGATAGATGGAGGGGCTGGTTTAAATATTTGTACCTTAAAGTTGATTCGTGCACTAGGATACTCAGATGAAGCCATTGATACAAGAAGAAAAATCACAATCAAAGCATATGATGAGGAAGAAAGATCCTCTAAAGGGTTGATCATATTACCCATTCAAGTGGGACCTATTGTCCAAAATGTGGTTTGTCAAGTCTTAGATAGGGAACTGACATACAACATACTGTTGGGACGTCCTTGGATTCATGATATGCAAGCAGTACCTTCCACCTATCATCAGTGCCTGAAATTTCCTGTCAATGGACAGGAGGTAACAATCACAACAGACTATAATGACACCCAAGCTTGTCATACATTGAAAACATCTCAGGACACATTGATACCTCACAATAGAGAAGTTAGCACATCAGATTCATCTAATGGTGAGAAACAACAAAGCTTCATATCAAAGTGGCTTCCAAGACAACAAAAATCACAAGAGATCAAAGTGGCACAATCTAACCCTTCAAATGTTGAAGAACAAATGGCTTCACTCTCACACCAATTCACCAACAAAGTACAGATAAGTGACAAAGGAATAAGTGAATATGGTGTTGGACACTCTTTCCATCTATCACAGATGTTACCCTCCTTACAAACGTATGGACAACCATCTACAATCACCCAAAATTCAACACAATCTACAACGACATTAGATGGTAGATTTGTAAAAGCAAGGAACTTAGATGAAGAATCTGAAGATAAGGCTATTCTAAATTGGCTTTATAGGGATGAGGAAGCTTCCACTTCCACGAGTAATATCATAGAAAAAAATCAATATGGAAAGGGAAAAACTATTCTGGAGAAGATGGGATATTCAGGATAGGGACCTCTTGGGTTAAGGAAACAAGGCATAACAGAACCAATCCAGCCACTCACACTACAACATAAGGATAAAACTGGACTAGGATATGCAACATAACAAGGATCTCTTGAATGAGGGGAACAAAGTATAAAAGAACCAATCCAAGTTCTCACAATTCAGCAAAATGGCAGAGCTAGACTAGGATACACAGAAGAAGCAAGAGCAGAACTCACCAATAAAACTGTGGAGCGTATTCTTCAAATAAGAGATAATTCTGAAACAGATTCAAATGAATATGAGTGGGACAACTTATCAGATGTTTCCTATGAAGATATTCAGATCGATGTTATCAAAAAGTATATCCCCAAATGTGAGGAGGGTCAAAGCTCGAGATTTAATCCTATTGTCTTTGAAACACAAAAATTTGATGACTCAAGTGAAGATGAATGGACATTGATTGAGATAAATGATGTGGAAGAAAATACCTTTGTAGGCCTCGACATAACCATTAACAACCTGGATGACATTTCCGTCCGAGCTTTCACAATCGCTGACCTCAACCCATCTAATGATTCACTGCCTTTACTACATCCCGAGCTTATCGAGTGGGAACCCCAACACCCCATCAATCTCCCTGTTTTTGACAATGATTCCGCTATTATTAACTACCTTTGCTGTGAGGAATCCGATACTTGTTCTACCAATGCTTCTTTTAACAATGCTTTTAGGCAGGAGGATGCCAAGCCTTCCAGTTGTAAAAATATGGAAATAAAAAATGGATCTAATGGTGAAAACCATTCTATGGCAGTATTTGATCCTAAAATAGTAAAAACAAAGAACGCATCCAATGGTGAAAACCTCATTGGAAGGTTTGACATCCTCCCACAACATTACCATGAAAGATCATCAGTGTTGATAGAACCCACACAGTCTATTGATATTGGCACAGCAGAGAAAGTAAGATTACTACACTTGGCAGCATCCATGACAGATACAAAAGCCGATTTTATCAAATTCTTTGAAGAACGATGCATCAATTTTGCTTGGTCATACTCGACATGCCGCTTAGACACGATCTCATTATGCATCACTTATCCCACCGCCGCACTAAACCAAGAAACAAAATTGAGAAAAATGCATCCACATGTTGCATTATTGGTAAAAAATGATTTGAAGAAACTACTAGATGCTGGATTTATCAGATCTATTGATTATGCTGAATGGATATCCAACATTGTACCTATTTCAAAACCAGATCACACCATCAAAATATGTACTGATTTCCAGGATTTAAATAAATCATGTCCAAAGGATGATTTTCCTTTGCCAAACATAGACATGATTGTAGATTTAACAGCTGGCCATCAAATGCTATCACTCATGGATGGATTTTCAGGATACAATCAAATCAAAATAGCTCTTGAAGACCAAGAAAAGACAACATTTACATGTCCATGGGGCACCTTTTGCTGGAACGTCATGCCTTTTGGGTTAAAAAATGCAGGAGCTACATACCAGCGAGCTATGACAACAATCTTCCATGACATGATGCACACCTTCATGGAAGACTATGTAGACGATATCTTAGCCAAATCTCACACCAGGGAAGGACATCTAGAGATACTGGCTAAAATATTTAAACAATCTAAACATGCTTCTACACCTCTAAATAAGACATTGCATCTAAGATTTTAAGAAATTTAAACTAATTTAAACTAAAATCTTCAGAAATCTATCATATTGCTCTCTAACTCTAAAGATCTCTCTAATCTACTTTGCTCTCAGATTTTAGAAGCTAATTATGCCATTGAAATGACACTTAGAGAATGAGAATTAAACTATTCTATTCCTATATGATTAAATAATTAAAACTACTGTAATGGCAGCCATGACTGCAAATGTTGAATGCTGGATGAATGCTGGATGGATGTTGGATGAATGATGAATGCTTGAATGCTAGATGAATGTTAGATGCTTGGAAAACCTGCAGAGTAAGATTGCACAAGTTGGAATCCATTTCCTATAGCCAAAGAGTTGTATTTATAGCTTTCACGGTAGCACATTTGCACAGGGATACGGGATAAGAGGCTGGGATTCAATCTGGAGAATTGAATGGCATGGGATGAGAAGATAGAGCTGATCATGGAGGATTGTTTCTCCCCATGAAAACACCAGGCAAGATGAGAGGAAAGGTGGGTGGAAGAGGATTGAGAGGACTTCCTGCAGGTTTGTCCCCAAAGCTCTTCCCGTGAATGACAGTAGAATTAATTAAATTTTGAAAATTAAATTTTATTGGTGAGTGAATAGTGGTAAATGATTTATGCATAAATTTAAATAATTTAAATTTATTTAAATTTAGCAAAAAGAGGATTGAATAATTTAATAAATCAAACTATAGGGTTTGTTTATTAAATTAAAACAAAAGGAAAATGATAATTAAAAAAAATATTTTACATATCTTTATTTAATTAAGAAGAAATGTGATGAGGTAATTAAATAACACAAATTATTTAAGTTGTGTATTTAATTTATAAAAGAAGTGATAATAATAATAATTAAATAAAACAAAGTTTTTAATTTTGTTTATTTAATTAAGAGAGAAATAATATGATGAAAATGATAATAATTAAATAAACAAAGTTTTTAATTTTGTTTATTTAATTAGGAGAGAAAATAGAAGAGTTAATAATGAACTTAATATAAATAAATATTTCTATTTATTTACTAAGTAGATGAATTTAAGATTAATTAATCAAATAAGTCGTATTTAATTAATTAGATTCTCCAGACCATTTTTAGGTGTTTACATTTTTCCCCTCTTTGAAGTGATGTGTTTACGCATTGCTTCAAAGAATGATTTTGCCTCAGTTGCTAGTATTGACGAAAGGTTTAAAATATGCCCCTGATTTTCCCCAGATGTTGAATTTTGAAATGATAGCGATATATGCCCCCATGGGAGATAAATTGATGAATTTTGGATTTTTATGATGATTTGATGATGAATTGGTGAAGAAATAATTTATCTCCCAACAAAATTGTCCAAAATTCCCATGTGATAGATAAGAATTAATTCCTCAGAAGGAAAAATAAATAAATCCCATGAAAATCCCACAAAAATAACCTATAAAAGCTCAAAAGGTCATTTTCAAAAGTCATTTGTGCATTTGACTTTGACAATCTTGTGATAGAGACCCTAAGAGTGCTAGAGCCTCAGGATGCCGATCCCTTACCACACCCACCGACTCGAGCGTGTGCGACGTCACCAACATCCGGCCGATTATGGACCTCCGGTACGTACCCCAAATCCTCCTCGTGATTTGTGCCCATAATTTTTAGGTCATTTTGCACATGTTTTTATGTTTTAGCGCTCAGCAGACACAGTTTAGCGCGTCTGTGATCTGTTGTAGCATGCCATAGTTTTAGCGCGCCAACCGAAGTCTGTAGCATGTCCATAGATTAGGGTAGCACATCAGAGTTTTAGCGCGTCGGGTCAAATCTGCAGCACTTCAGTAGGATTTTGTAGCGCTTCAGTAGAAATAGTGCTTTAGGTAGATTTTGTAGCGCTTTAGTAGGATTTTGTAGCGCTTAGAAGTATAGATTGATGAAAAATTGTGCACGTTGATTTTTATTTCATTGATTTGTGTGTTGATTCCATTTGTTTTAGTTTGATCTTGACTAAATAAATGGTAAATGATCTCATGATGAGCGAGATCCATTGATTGATAATAATTACCCTCATGATAGGTGAGGAATAATTAAAATTTATGAAGGAATAAACCTGATTGATAGATGAGGGTTCCTTCCTGAAAAATTGATAGTTTGATAGGTAAAGCACAATTTTTTAAAATTTTGATGACCTCCTGATGTTTGATATTCTGATTAAAATGTTCTTCTTGTATGATAACAGGAGCATTTAGATGTTATCCAGGTGCGAGAGCAGTTCCCCTGGCCTTTTGATATGATACCACGACTTTCAGCAGATGAGAGGAAGCATATTACTGATTGTGGTTTGGCCTCATTACTAGATATGCTCCATATTAGACTTAATAGGGGTCTACTGATAGCTTTAGCAGAGCGGTGGCATAGTGACCACAACACCTTCCACTTACCTACTGGCGAGATGACCATGATGCCAGAGGATGTATGGCGTATTCTTTGCATTCCTTTTGTTAGGGAGATTGTCGTGCATGATGCAAAGGAGGTTGGTGGGGTAGAGTCTATGCAGAGAGTTTTTCAGGATCCCCATGGTGCGGGAGAGTGGGTTCCATGGGTAGAGATCTATGAGTCATATGCTCCACTTCCTTCAGTTTTGGCTGGCCTTATTGGTGGATTCCTTTGTCCTGATAAGAGGTCAAAGGGTCTATCTCTTGGATGGGGTCGGGTATTAGAGGGTATGGTGGCCCACAGGATGAGACATGCCAGGCTTAGACATAGATCTCATTATGCATCACTTATCCTTACCTGCTGGCACTAAACCAGTAAAACAAAAACTGAGAAAAATGCATCCACATGTTGCATTATTGGTAAAAAATGATTTGAAGAAACTACTAGATGTTGGATTTATTAGATCTATTGATTATGTTGAATGGATATCCAACATTGTACCTGTTTCAAAACTAGATCACACCATCAGAATATGTACTGATTTCTAGGATTTAAATAAAGCATGTCCAAAGGATGATTTTCCTTTGCCAAACATAGACATGATTAGATTTAACAGTGGCCATCAAATGCTATCACTCATGGATGGATTTTAGGATACAATCAAATCAAAATAGCTCCTGAAGACCAAGAAAAGACAACATTTACATGTCCATGGGGCACCTTTTGCTGGAACATCATGCCTTTTGGGTTAAAGAATGCAGGAGCTACATACCAGCGAGCTATGACAACAATCTTCCATGACACGATGCACACCTTCATGGAGGACTATGTGGACGATATCTTAGCCAAATCTCACACCAGGGAAGGACATCTAGAGATACTTGGCTAAAATATTTGACAGATTGGAGAAATTTAAAGTTAGATTCTTTGGAGTAACATCGGCAAAACTCCTTGGATACATAGTTTCTACAAAAGGAATTGAAGTAGATCCAGCAAAGTTAAGGTCATCATGGAAATGCCACCTCCTAAGAATATCATACATTAAGATCTCTACAAGGCCACTCTAATCATCAAGATTCATCTCTCAACTAGCAGATCGGTGTCATCCATTCAACCATCTTTTGCATAAAAATGTGTCTTTTAAATGGGATGAACAGTGTGAGAATACTTTCAATCACATCAAGCATTATTTAATGACACCATCAATCTTGGTGCCACCCAGTGAAGACAAGCCATTGTTGCTATATATCGCAACAACAAATATTTCTTTAGGAGCCTTGCTAGCACAAGAGGATAAAGAAGGAAAGGAACAGGAAATATACTATATCAGCAGGACACTCAATGGACATGAAGTAAACTACACCTTCATTGAAAAATCATGCTTAGCAGTAGTATTTGCAACACAAAAATTGCGACACTATATGCTCATTCACATTGTCAAGCTTGTTGCAAAAATTGATCCCCTCAAGTATTTACTGAGTAAAGCAGCTTTAACAGGAAGGTTGGCAAAGTGGGTCATACTCCTCAGTGAGTTTGACATTCAGTATGTTGAAAGGCAAGCTATCAAAGGACAAGTCATCGCTGACCAATTAGCAGAAGCTCCATTATCAGACAGTCAGATCTTATGACCATGGAATTTCCTGATGCAGATATCCTCAACGTTACAACACAACCATGACAACTCTACTTTGATGGATCCTACACACAACATGGATCAGGGGCAGGAATTCTATTTGTCACACCTCTTGGGCACACAATTCCACGATCTTATAGGCTTACCTTCCATTGCACTAACAATGTGGCAGAATATGATGCTTTGATCCTTGGAATTAAAGTGGCTATTGACTGGAAAATCACAGAACTACAGGTGTATGGAGACTCTCAGTTAATCATCTATCAAGTCAACAATGATTATCAAACTAAGGATGACACACTGATTTTATACAAGAGACTTGTAGATGATCTAAGAAAATACTTCATAGAAATCAAATTTGAGCAGATACCAAGATCAGAGAATAAAACAACAGATGCCATGGCCACAATAGCATCTCTTCTACAAATGCCTGAAACACAAAATCGTTATCGATTTATTGTGGAACAAGTGTCAAATCCTGCATACGCAAATCCCAAATCCCAAACCATAAGCCTTTTGGATGGTGCCCAATCTTCCATTTATGAAGAAATTTATACTTATCTAAAAGATAATATCTTACCGCCAGATCTTTCTCGCAACCAAAAGTGCAACTTCATACACCAATCCACCAAACATACCATTATTGCTGACACCCTTTACCATCGGGGCCTAGATGGTACTCTTCTACGTTATTTAGAACATAATGAATCTGCTTCTGCTTTATATGAGGTCCATGAAGGAATTTGTGGCACACATTCAAGCGGATTATCTTTAGCCAAGAAACTCCTTCGTTTGGGGTATTACTGGCCACACATGGAGCAAGAATCTTACCAGTTTGTTAAGAGATGTCAAAAATGTTGAAAATTCATGGCAATCTTATACATGGACCAGCACAAGAGCTCCATCCATTCACAACTACATGGCCTTTCTGTCAGTGGGGTTTGGACTTGGTAGGGAAAATTAACCCATCTTCATCTAATGGACATAAGTTCATTATCATCGCAACAGAATATTTTACAAAATGGGTGGAGGCAGTTCCCTTAACCACAATCACTAGGAAGAAAATATCATCTTTCATACTTAATTATCTCATTTGTAGATATGGGATACCCTAGTCAATCATCACAGATAATGGCAGGCCTTTCAAGAACCAAGACGTTCAAGAGTTGTGTGAAAAGTTCCACATCCAACATCGCTTTTCAACTCCGTATTATCCTCAAGGTAATGGACAGGCAGAAGCTTCAAACAAAACAATCCTAAAGATTCTCAAGAAAACTGTAAATGAGGTAGGGCGTGATTGGCACGTTCAACTTAACCCTGCTCTTTGGGCTTACAGGACTAGCATCAGAACACCAATAGGAGCTACGCCATATGCTCTTGTTTATGGATCAGAAGCCATATTACCTATCGAGGTAGAAATTCCATCCCTTCGAGTTTCACTAAAGGGACTCATTTCAGATGAGGATTATAGGATTTCTAGACTTCAAGAATTAGAGCTACTTGATGAACATCGACAACAAGCTGTCAATCATTTGACAGCCTATCAACAAAGAATGTCTAGGAACTATAATCAAAGGGTTAAGCCTAGAGTCTTCCAGATTGGAGACTCGGTCCTACGGGAAAACCCTAGAAATCAAGCAGACAAAGAAAAGAAGGGAAAGTTTGAACCTAACTGGATAGGGCCTTATGTCATTATATTAGTCTATGGATCAGGAGCATACCGACTGTCTACACCAGAAGGAGATATGTTGGAGGAACCCATGAACAACATTCATCTCAGGCAATTCTACACTTGAGGATACCTAGTGCACGGTCAATAAAGTTGTCTTGATGAAAACCTGGCAAACAGGCGTCATGATGATAGAAAAACAAAAAAAAAATATAATACAAAAGAAAAAGAAAGAGGACACAATAAAAACAAGTGATGAAAACCTGGCAAACAGGCGCTACTTGTGATTTTCACCAGCTCTTCTATCTATCAAGTACAATTTTGTTACGATTGTTTCCTTTCATATCATTTCCATCTATCATTTGGGATAATCATTATCACTATCTCTGTCATAGCAAGGATATCATGTTTTTACCTTGGCTTGGGGGCAACATCCTAGTGTTATTTGGTGCAATGGACTTTCAGCTTAAATGGAAAGCCAATCAAACATGACAACACCAAGTGACGATACTTAAAAAAAAAAAATCCAAAACATCAGAAAACTTATCAAAATCCAAAAACATCAGAAAATCAAAATCCAAAAACATCCAAAAACATCAGAAAATCAAAATCCAAACACATCATAAAATCAGAAAATCCATGCAAAAACATTCATAAAATCGAAAACACAAAAATAGAGTCTACATCAGTCAGAAAATGGAGTCTGTGTCAGTCAAACTACGTGGTCTCTGCGTATATAACGTAGGCAAGACTAATCTTTGATCAGTCCCCGAGACCCCTAGGATAGGTCTTTAGGTTACATCATTTATCATGCAAACATCAACACACACATTTCAACATCGATGATCTAATCTGAATAATGATTTAAAATACATTAAGTAGAATTTGAATTGTTGTGCTTTTTATTTTTATCATTTGCTTATCATTTCTTTGGAGCTACTCAATGATGTATTGAAACAGAAGCAAGGAAGGAGAATGATACCTTTTCTTTTTTTGCTATTTGTGAGTTAGTCATTATTATTTTGTGAATTGTCGTGGGAAGTGCTCTACCAAGTATCATGGATGACATTCCGATTCACTTAAGAAAATGATTAATTCTTGTCTATTTACGCAAGAAATGCTCAGGTCATCATTGGTCTATCTTATACCTTGATGCTTGTGTTCGCTTGCAATATCAAATATCATGAAAGAAATACTCAGGTCATCATTGGTCTATCTCATATCATTGATGCTTGTATTCGCTTTCAACATTTTAAAAGCTCAGTGATGATACAAAGAAAAATAAAAAGATTGTTGAAATGACACTTAGGTTTGCATTGATAAAATAGGCTTGCATGGTAAAAATAGATTGCATTCATAATAATACATCTGCAGAGTATTGGTTGCACAAGTTACAAAGATTCATTTGCAAATAATGTTATCTTTTCTTATTAAAGATTGAGTATACTTGACACATACAATTTTCATAAGGGCATGCATATAAAAACCATTTCTTCATCTCATCATAAATTTCACAATAAACGTTTCATTTTGTGATATCATATGCACGTTATGTTCCATCATTCATTACATTTATCATTCATTTATATATCTCATTCATATCTCATCATTCATTTTTATCATTCATTTATATCTCATCCATATCTCATCATTCATTTTATTTATCATTCATTTATATCTCATTCACATCTCATCATTCATTACATTTATCACTCATTTGCATCTCATCACATTGTCATTATCATATAATTGCAAAATCATCATTACATTGCATACATCATTCATTTACATCTCATTTTATTCATCATACATTACATTTCATTGCATACATCATTCATTTACATCTCATTTTATTCATCATACATTATGTCACATATCCATACATCATTTCATTTACATCTCATACATTACATTTCATCCGTACATCATTCATTTACATCACATTTTATATATTATGCATTGCATTTCATGGAGAAACGAAATACATCATCAATATCATATCACATCATCATTAATGCATCTATACAATCTAGTATAATAAATCATCATAAAACATAAAAATTAAAATGCATCCATCACATAAATCATGTAGAACACATCATAGATCAATACATCCATCACATAAACCATGTAGGACACATCATAGATCAATCGAACTGCTGCACATAAATATCTCATCAAGTGTCAAGTATATAATGAAGTCTGAAAAAGATGAAAATAACATCATATAAAAAATGGCTGTATATATCTCTCGAAGGGTACACAAATGATCTCAAGTGGTACTCGCACCAGAAGGAGCAGGTCTTGCACCAGTATCATGACCACCACCATATGTCCCAGGATCTCTCGGATCTCTCGGATCTCTCAAGAGGGGCTATGTCATGCCTCTGCTCACTGTCCTCGAACGAGTCCTCTCCGAGCGAGACTGGGCATAACTGACTCTCTGCTCTGGGGGGCAGAGCTCATGGTAATGGCTCCTGCAAAACTCAATCTCAGCACCTGCCTGCATAGCCTCTCGCATGTAATCTGCCACAGAGGTCCCATCTGCCACTCTCTGCAATCTCTCTGCAGTAGCCTGTGCTGTCTCTGTTGCCTGTCTGACAGTATCTCGCTCTGCAGTCAAGGCTATGATCTGTGCCTGGGCAGTGGTCAACTGTGCTCGTACACCTGCTAGCTGAGCTTGTGCTGTCGCTGCTGCCTGTATGGCCTCATCTCTCTCACCAATCAGAGAGGTAATCTGTGTCTGTGCAGTAGCTAGCTGTGCCTGCATCTGGGCCTGCATCTGTGCTAGCTGTCCCTGTAAGGTCTGAACCTGCACATGTAAACTTGCAACCTCTGATCGCTCTGCTGACGAGGAAGTAATGGCCTGCCTCTTACGAGGCGCACTAGTCGATGGCTCTGAAGTACCTGCTACACTCGGTCTCCCCCCATCACTGCCATCCTCACTGCTATCATCACTGCCATCCTCACTGCTATCATCACTCTCATCACTGTCACTCTCCTTGCTACCCTCCACGTCCACATCTACATCCTCCTCTCTCCTCCGTCTCTGACCAACCTGACCACCTCCTGCAACTGCTGGTTCTGGTGCTGGTGTTGGTACTGGCTCATCTGGAATGGTAATACAAGGAGGAGGGTGCAGAGCCAAATATTGTCCATACTCAGGAGTAACTGGTGCCTCGACAATGTCTCGGCGCATATCCCATGCTGATGGCTGTAGAGCACGATAACCCTCAACAAGTGCCCCATAAGGCAAGCATGGACCCCAATCATTGGCATCTATCCAACGTCGTCTGTAGTGCGCTACTCCCTGTGGCATACACTGCACAATCCCATACTACCTGTAAATGTGACAAAATAGGAATCGCTCCAAAATCCTGGGGCTCTTCCCGATCAAATACATCGAATCGGCCAAGAACTCCAACTCAATATCATCCTCATCCCAGTCATCACAATCCAAATAGGGATGCCAGGTCACTGTCTCCACATCATCAAGGATCCATCTCCAATAATCTAGCTTACCCATCATATGCTGGGTAGGCCTGCCTCTGTAGCGAAACACATAGGGTCTCACCGCTGGTCTCGATAACACCGGCACATGACGCGTAACAGCAATATGCTCCCATGCCCATACCTGAAGAAGTGTAGATCCCATTGATAAACTGCTACCTTCGAGGTACACGATCTAGTGTAAATCATGGTATAGTTGAGCAAGCATACACATACCCCAAGCATATCTCGTCCTGTGGGCCACCATACCCTCTAATACCCGACCCCATCCAAGAGATAGACCCTTTGACCTCTTATCAGGACAAAGGAATCCACCAATAAGGCCGGCCAAAACTGAAGGAAGTGGAGCATATGACTCATAGATCTCTACCCATGGAACCCACTCTCCCGCAACATGGGGATCCTGAAAAACTCTCCGCATAGACTCTACCCCAGCAACCTCGGCTGCATCATGCACGACAATCTCCCCAACAAAAGGAATGCGAAGAATACGCCAAACATCCTCTGGCGTCACGGTCATCTCGCCAGTAGGTAAGTGGAAGGTGTTGTGGTCGCTATGCCACCGCTCTGCTAAAGCTGTTAGTAGACCCCTATTAAGTCTAATATGGGGCATATCCAGTAATGAGGCCAAACCACAATCGGTAATATGCTGCCTATCATCCGCTGAAAGTCATGGTATCATATCAAAAGGCCAGGGGAACTGCTCTCGCACCTAGATAACATCTAAATGCTCCTGTTATCATACAAGAAGAACATTTTAATCAGAATATCAAACATCAGGAGGTCATCAAAATTTTAAAAAATTGTGCTTTACCTATCAAATTATCAATTTGTCAGGAAGGAACCCTCATCTATCAATCAGGTTTATTCCTTTAGAAATTTTAATTATTCCTCGCCTATCATGAGGGTAATTATTATCAATCAATGGATCTTGCTCATCATGAGATCATTTACCATTTATTTAGTTAAGATCAAACTCAAATAGATGGAATCAACACACAAATCGACGAAATAAAAATCAACGTGCATAATTTTTCATCAATCTATACTTCTAAGCGCTACAAAATCCTACTAAAGCGCTACAAAATCTACCTAAAACGCTATTTCTACTGAAGCGCTACAAAATCCTACTGAAGCGCTACAGATTTGACCCGACGCGCTACCCTAATCTATGGATGTGCTACAGATTTTGGTTGGCGCGCTAAAACTATGGCGCACTACAATAGATCACAGATGTGCTAAACTACGTCTACCGAGTGCTAAAACATAAAAACACGTGCAAAATGACCTAAAAAGTATGGGCGTGAATCACAAGGAGGATTTGGGGTACGTACCAGAGGTCCATAATCGGCTGGATGTTGGTGACGTCACACACACTCGAGTCGGTGGGTGTGGTAAGGGATCGGCATCCTGAGGCTCTAGCACTCTGAGGGTCTCTAACACAAGATTTTCAAAGTCAAATGCACAAATGACTTTTGAAAATGACCTTTTGAGCTTTTATAGATTATTTTTGTGGGATTTTCATGGGATTTATTTATTTTTCCTTTTGAGGAATTAATTCTTATCTATCACCGGGGCATTTTGGACAATTTTGTCAGGAGATAAATTGTTTCTTCACCAATTCATCATCAAATCATCATAAAAATTCAAAATTTATGAAAATCCAAAATTCATCAATTTATCTCCCGTGGGGCATATATCGCTATCATTTCAAAATTCAACATCTGGGCAAATCAGGGCATATTTTTAAACCAACCGTCAATCTTTGGCAGCTGAGGCAAAATCATTCTTTGAAGCAATGCATAAACACATCACTTCAAAGAGGGCAAAATGTAGACACCTAAAATGGTTTGGAGAATCTAATTAATTAAATACGACTTATTTGATTAATTAATCTTAAATTCATCTACTTAGTAAATAAATAGAAATATTTATTTATATTAAGTTCACTATTAACTCTTCTATTTTCTCTCCTAATTAAACAAAATTAAAAACTTTGTTTTATTTAATTATTATCATTTTCATCATATTATTTCTCTCTTAATTAAATAAACAAAATTAAAACTTTGTTTTATTTAATTATTATTATTATCACTTCTTTTATAAATTAAATACACAACTTAAATAATTTGTGTTTTTAATTACCTCATCACATTTCTTCTTAATTAAATAAAGATATGTAAAATATTTTATTTAATTATCATTTTCCTTTTGTTTTAATTTAATAAACAAACCCTATAGTTTGATTTATTAAATTATTCAATCCTCTTTTTGCTAAATATAAATGAATTTAAATTATTTAAATTTATGCATAAATCATTTACCACTATTCACTCACCAATAAAATTTAATTTTCAAAATTTAATTAATTCTACTGTCATTCACAGGAAGAGCTTCGGGGACAAACCTGCAGGAAGTCCTCTCAATCCTCTTCCACCCACCTTTCCTCTCATCTTGCCTGGTGTTTTCATGGGGAGAAACAATCCTCCATGATCAGCTCCATCTTCTCATCCCATGCCATTCAATTCTCCAGATTGAATCCCAGCCTCTTATCCTGTATCCCTGTGCAAATGTGCTGCCGTGAAAGCTATAAATACAACTCTTTGGCTACAGGAAACGGATCCCAACTTGTGCAATCTTACTCTGCAGGTTTTCCAAGCATCCAACATTCATCCAGCATTCAAGCATTTAGCATTCATCCAACATCCATCCAACATTCATCCAACATTCAACATTTGCAGTCATGGCTGCCATTACAGTAGTTTTAATTATTTAATCATATAGGAATAGAATAGTTTAATTCTCATTCTCTAAGTGTCATTTCAATGGCCTAATTAGCTTCTAAATTCTAAGAGCAAAGTAGATTAGAGAGATCTTTCGAGTTAGAGAGCAATAGGATAGATTTATGAAGATTTTAGTTTAAATTTGTTTAAATTTCTTAAAATCTTAGATGCAATGTCTTATTTAGAGGTGTAGAAGCATGTTTAGATTGTTTAACTCATTCCTACACTTACAACAGCTTTCGTCAAGACTTCTCTTTTGTTTTGGCGAAAGTGGAAAGGTCTATCAGCATGAGTTTAAGGCTTCGGTGAAGGGTCACAGCGAAATTGTTATGTCTCACCGACCATATGCATGTGGACGTCTATCGGCAAGACATTCACGTGGTTTCGGCGACTGGGGATGAACTTTTTAGCAGGAGTTTTTTTATTGAGCTAGTGTCTCATTGAACTTGAAATGTCTCCCCAACTAGTGTATATGGAGGTTCATCGGCAGAGCTGGGCGGTATCAGAATAGGTCTCGACGAAGTGGTTTTATCTCGCTGACATCACATCTGGGTTTTCTCTTCGGCCAAACATAATGTATTTGGTATATAGTCTGACCGAAGATTTTTTGTCTCACCAACCAATGCACTGAATGTCTTATCAGCATAAGGTTACTGCTTTGGTGAAATGTTATAACGACTCCATAGTGTCTCACCGAATTTATGCAAAGGGTTATTTCGCCGAGACTCTTGTAGCATTAGAGTAATGTCATTGCAAACCCATTAGGTCTTGCCGACTAAGTCTTGAGGGGCTTTCGGTATGACATAGTGTGCTCTTCGAGAGGTCTCCCCGACATTGATATGTCTTGGCGATACTTAAAAAAAAGGAACTTTTCGGTATGACTCATGTGCTCAAAGAAAGGTCTTGGAAAGTTTGAATTCTTATACCGACTGACGACATAAAGGTAAACATCTCAGTAAGAGTTAGGGTTTTCGGTGTGAGGTCTTGGCGAGTGACCTCCGGTCTCGCCGATGGAAAACAAAAGGGTTTTGTCGGCATAGGATCTGACTTATCTCAGCGACACACAAGATGGTGGGTGACTTTTGGTATAACGAAGTATTATCTATATGAGGTCTCCCCGAAAGTGATTTGGCTCAGTGAACATAAATGATCACGTGGGCTTTCGATAAGATATAGGATGCTCTATGAGATGTCACCCCAACTACACATTGTCTTAGCGAAGGAGGATGAAGGACACATCTTGGCAAAAGTGTGTTTTGGTCACAGCGACTCAGAATGGATAAAGCCTTTTAGTGAAACATAATGAAATCTACATAACATCTCCCCGACAGCAGAATGTCAGAGTGACAAATAGAGGGATGACTGACAGCAATAAAGTTGCCTTCGGCATAGGTATTGAATTGTCACAACGACAAGTTTGATCACGGGGCCTCTCAGAAAAACAAAGACTTGTCTACAAGATTTCTCTTCGATATCAAAAGGCTATAGCGATAGTGAATGGAACAAAAGGGAATCTTGGTGAGAAACTTGCTTATGTCTCAGCGATTGGAAAGAACATAACACATGGCTCTCGGCGTAACATAATATATTCGTTATGTCTTCTCCCTGACTCTGTTGGGTCATGGCGAAAGCAATAGCTAAGGGGAATGTCTGGCGACTAAATTTCCTTCAGCAGGACTATGTAGATGTCTCAGCGAATGACTAACAATCCCTATCTTTGTGGTCGACATGTGATTTTCTAAGAATAGTTGCATGCTGACATCTTTGATTGGCATCGAATCTCTGAAAAATATTCTCTAAGATTTTAGAGGTTATGATTTTCTGTTAGTGGGCAGTCATGGCTTTGATGAAGATCTTTCAGTTACAATTTGAAATCTCTTGATTCAGCGCATAAATTAAAGCTCTTTGGATAGGCGTTACTCTGATTTTTACCATAATCTACAAATCATCATTATCCAGCTTCAGATTCTAAAAATAGCAAGAGAGTTTCAAAATCTTATGAAAAACGCTTGTTGAAGATTTCTTGATAACAAACATACTTTAAATGTATATAAAAACTAGTTTTGAAAACTGTGAAGGGGCTATTGGCCTGTAATTCTGAGAGATAGTTATTTTGGCCATATCAAGAGATGTATTGAAATACTCTGTATTAAAAATCTGAAAAATAGAGAGTTATGAGCTTACTAGAAAATAGAGAGATCCTCTAATATTGTTATTGTTCTGAAAATGATTTGAGGGGTTGGTGCTCCTTGAAATTGGTGTTTCAAAATAAGGGTTTGGTGCTCCTTGAAATTGGTGTTTCAAAATGAGGGGTTGGTGCTCCTTGAGTTGGTGCTAAAAAATTAGCCTATAAGGCTTTGTTAAAAGTGGTTTTTGAAGATTAAGCCAGTAAGGCAGTTTAGGAGTGGTTTTTCTACCCCAGGAGGGTTTTCCACTCAGCAAAATCTTGTGTCTCTTTGTTCTTCTGTGTGCTCACTATTTTTCTATGTTGTTGTTGTTTCAGTTCACTATTGGGATTATTACTTTTCTCAATTCTATTTATGAATGATTACATTCAACTCATGAATGCATTAATCAGAGTAATATTGAGATCAAATCTGAGCTATGTTTTTGAATATGTGAAAATTGGTCAAATCTGTTAAGACATTGATTCACCCCCCCCTCTTAGTGTCATTTTAACTCCAACATCAAGAGGAGTCCAATCATACCAATGTGGATGACAAAGGATGAAAACAATCAAGGTAGTGGTAAAGCCCCTAGGATCTAGGTTCCTAAGTCAAACCAACATAAGCACAAAAGGACACACACAAGGTGTATGATATGCAGTGAAACAAGAACTAGAATAAAGAAGAATAAAAAGTAAAAGGGTGGATCAGATCTAAGTTGTTTGTTTGGAAAACACATAATCACTCTGAGGCGATAGAAACATACACTCATGGTTGGTATGCACTAACACTCACATGAAAGTGGCTATGGGGAAAGTCATGCCTCAAATTGGGCTTCCCGCTCATACCATACCAAAGTTATTATTACCATTTTTTAGCTTCCAGATCAAATTAGTAAATTTTTATGAGATTTTTTTTTTGATGGGGTAATAAAAATTTGATGTATAAACTAAACCATAGATTTTTGGTACTCTAGGACTTTCTAGCACTTCTAGGTTTTTTCACTTAAAAGGAGAAAGAAAGGGCCAAAGAATCTAGCTATTTCACTCAAATTAGTATGTGTATGATGTTACTAATGCTAAATGAGATGATATGATTGCATATAAGCTAAGAAATTGATTGATTATGAATGCAAAACATAAGAATAATGCAATGTTTGAAAACATATTGTGTAATGCAACAACACCTAGAAATGAATGCAAAACTAAATAGAAATGAATCAAACTGGAAGTGTGCACCTGGAATGTGGATGAAGATTGGAAACGACATGTGAAATGCTACTATTTTTTATTTTCAGGATTGGTAGGACTCATTCGACATTCTAGGCAAATCGGTCCAAGTTTTGTAAACCTGAGCTGGAACCCGTTTCTAGCAAAAGGGTACCGAAAAATATATAACACTCAAAATTGACCGTGGAGTGGGACTCATTCGCCACTAATGGAAAATGGTTCCACTTTTTAATTTTTGAATATTCAAGAGTGGGATCTGAAGCTTTCGATATGCCCTTTGACTTCCTATAGGTTTTTTCTTCTAAAACTCTGATTTACGAGTTTGAAAATGAGTTTTTGTTGATATTTTGACTTGTTGAATGAAGAGAAGACTTGAGTAGCCTTGCAAGTTGATCATCAATGAATTGTAAGCTTCCAAGAGACCTAAATCTACAAACAAACAAGAGGAGAAGAAATGTTGAATGTTAGGGCATGGGGGTTTTCCTAAGTCAAACCCCTTTTAGGTAATTAAACAAAAATAGAGAATGAATGGAATGAGACATGCAATAATGGATTTTATTACCTTTCCATTATGTTTGATCTTGAAAATATACAACAAAGCATGAAGAATATTCCCTTAAATGTCTAAAAATTGACCTTGAATGACTTGTAATGTTAAACCCTAGCTTGCTTGAGAAGATAAATGATGAATGAGTTGTAAAATGAGTTCAAATATGTAATCTAGGTATTAGAAGGTTATATTTATAGGAAATTCAACTATTTCACCTATTAATACCTCATCATAGGCCAACATGAAGTAATATTAAACTTGAATTTCACTCTTTTCCCTCTCAAAGGTCAAAATTGGACAAAATGGGACTAATTGCCACAAATGGTGAATGGGTCCCATCTAGATGGGATTGATTCACCATTCATGGTGAATGTGTCCCACAGGGGCCATTTTGACAACTAGAAAGATAGGAGATAAGGACATAAGGTTTAAATTGCAACTTTGTTGGGTATTTGATCAATCAAAGCCTCGAGATGCACAATATGGGTTAATAAAGGCCTATTAGTGATGATTTAAAGGTCAATTAGGCCTTGGGACATAGAATTCAATGTGAAAGTGTGATTAAATACACTTTACAACACTAAAATGAGCCCCGCATAGCCTAGGAAGGCACAAGAACCAATTTGAATGAGCAAGACACATTGCAACTCTAGTTTAACATTAATTTTAATTCAAAAACCTTCTAGATTGATGTGAAGATGCAATCAAATACATTTAATAATGTTTAATTAGGGAGAAGTGGGTTCATGAATTCTAGAAAAGCGTGAAAGTCCTTTCCAAGACATTACAACACCTTTAAAAGACAATGCTAAATGCATGTTATTTGATTTTCAATGGTCTAAGACCTAGTGTGGATGCATAAAATTACTCAACACCTGAATCAAGGCCCCATTAAGTCAATTTATCATGAAATATTCCCATGTCAAGCAAGAGGTCCTTTTTTCTATGGTGCATTAAGCCCCAACTTTAGTGAGAGAATGAACTTGCTTCAAAATCACACTAAAGTAGACATTCAAGAGATATCCAAGTGTCTAGATGTTGATGAAAAAGAATGAAAAAGATCAAAGGAGGTTGTGCAAGCTTCCAGGATCCAAGATCCTAAGTCAAACCAACAAGATACATAATCATAAAATGAAAAGAAAGAGAGATGAAAATGTAAAGCTTCGATCATTTTTCCAACTAGTTGTCGATTAGATCTAGGCTTTTTATTTTGAAAAATAAATGCATACTCACTCTGGGGTGAAAAAACACTTGGCTACCTGCTGGGTGAGAAATCCCAAAAAGTATACTCACTCTGGGGCCACAAAACTTCTATTTGTCTACAGGGTGAGAGATCCCAAAAGGTGAAATACATACGCTAGTTGGTATGCACTCACAAACATAGAGGTGGCTATGGGGAAATTCGTGCCTCATAATGGGCTTCCCACTCAACCATACTAAAGTTATACCTCTTGATACCTTTAATAAGGAATCATAAAGGAAAATGATTTTTGAGCTCTTTGAGGTAAGCAAAACTTCGTATGCTTGACACTAATAGACTTTGTTAATGCAAAGTAGTGTAAGGAATATTCAAAGGGATTTTACTTTGTTCATGCAAGGTCTTATCTAAGGGGAACATCATGCTTAATGTCTCCAAGAGAGGATAAGTGCAAACAGTCTCATCTTGTTTCCAAGAGAGGACAAGTGCAAGGTTTCATCCTCAGGAACATTGTACCTAATGCTTCCAAGAGAGGGAATCACAAGAAAAAGAAAATCACACAATGAAATGTGAGTGGTGATGTATGCCCCCCACTTTAAAGAAGTTTCAAACACTAGTATTATGAGAAATTGCTTTGAAGTAGAAGGAGAAACAAAAATGACATGAGAGCTTACCCAAAAAGCCCTATGCCAAGTCATATGTTTCCGATAAGGTACATCATGAATAAAGGGTAGTATTTCTATGGGAGCCAACTTAAGGAATGTCGTCCACATCCCAAGCTTTCTCTTATGTATTCATGAAAGGTTAGCGACTAGCGAAATGATGTAACAAGTGACATATGAGGACAAGGCTATTAAGGTGAGCCAAAACGATTGATGGAATGTAGGAGAGAGTGAAAATTGGTGTCAATTAGAGGAATTAGGTACCCCCATAGAGGGAAGCATACAAAACTCTTAAAAATGTTGGATTTTACAACTCAAAGCCTTACATTCATTAGTGAAGTGACCATGAACTCTATGATAGGCACAAAATGAGGTATTTTCATAACATTTCTTACGAGTTCTAGGTGGAAGGGTGATCAAGTGATATTGGACGAGTCTCAAAAAGATACCTTCATGATCAATGGTAGAAGGTTGTCTTTTGGTTGGCGTCAAAGATACATTTTTCTTAGTAGTAGATGTCATACTTATGCAAGAATCTTTAGATTATGATATTTTGTTCTCTCCATTAGAGGAGGGTATAAAATCTAACGAATTCAAATCATGAATTTTTTGTCAGATGACATGGACATTAAGCAAAGGTGTATTTGTTTGTTTCATATTTTGTAAAGGATGATGTTCAAGGCCAATACTATCGAGAAGTTCAGGATGGATGATTCTTAAGGATGATTTAGGAGTGTGTTGTGTGAGATTGTTAATGTTGAGTGAAGGCTTGTTGATCTTGATCAAACAAAAATAACCAAGACCATGAGTTGTTTTTTGTGTGTTAGGCTCCATAGAATTTTGGATACCTTGTTCTCAAGCACCACATCCTTTTCCACTATATCCAAGTTGTTTCATTCCTATTGGATCAGGTGGTGGTTGGTCATAAGAATTGTCAAGGGTGATTGTGGATTTTTCTTCTTCTTTGTCTAAGGTGGTTAAGGTTGATGCTTTTGAAAGGTCATCTGAATGTTGGGTTGATGTTATTGTTGGTTATTCTTGTTTCTCATATTTCTTTTGTGTGAACATATATTCACCCATAAATGACGGTGTGAATTCTAAGGATCCCCAATTGTCACCAAACAATTGAAACACAGATTCCTCATTATTTGGTTCAATTTAAAGAGGGTGTATATTGGATGTTGGAATCAATGCTTTTAGAGGAATTGTAGCTCCTTTTTCAAGCTGTAAGAAACTTTCAAGCTTGAGGTCTATTTCAACTTGATAAATGTTATTTTTATAGACATATTTCATTATACGATGAAGGGTTGAAGGCACTGCATTCATCTCATGATTCCATGGTCTACCTAAAAGAAGATTATACAAAAGATCATAAGGCATGAGATGAATAGGAGTTTGCAAAGTAGTCACTCCAACTGTAGTAGGAAAAGTGATTACACCGAGCGGTTGCCTTGTTGTATTGTCAAATCCTTGAATAAATAAGGAATTAGGTTTTATGTGTGACTTTTAAACACACAATCTATCAAGGAGATTCACACCACATATTAACGGTAGAACCATTATCAATAAGGGTTCACTTAATCCCTATCCAATTGTATTGAACAATGATCATGAAAGCTTCTTCTTTTTTTGCACTTCCAAATGGGGGAGTTCACTTTGGTGGAAAATATTGTCAACATTTATTTTGTGGATCATGGTTGTTATGTTAGTTGGTGGTGTATTAGAAGGGACAAGAACTTGTTGCAAGGCTGATTGGATCATGTTGTGATAGTGAGGGGAGGCTTGAATAAGGTCCCATAATGAAATTTTAGTAGGAGTATTCTTTATTTGTTCAACAAGATTGTACTCCTTTTCAAGAGGAAAACCTAGTAAGATAGGTCTAGGGGGGAGAGGATTTGGAAAGGGTAAGGGCTTTGGGGTTGGTTGTGGTGATTGAAAATTATTTCGAGTGTTATATGTATGAGCAATGGTATTATAACTCAGCTACTGTGATATATTATTCTTAGGTGGGTATAGGATGAGTTCGGGTTTGTTTTGAGGTGGAGGTTTATGTGAAGGGGGGCTAAAGGATGAATTGAGGTTGAATAATGTTAACATCCCATAACAAGTGAGAGTCCTCATTAGATGTGAAGGGAATGTTATCTTTGTCTTGGGTCATAATATCCTCCATAGAAGGAGGTTTCTTAGGAGAACAATAAACAAAATGTTTCTGACAATTAATGTTCAGTTCATCCAAAAGAACTTCATCGCAACTAAGGGAGTTCTTAATGTTGAAAGTGTTTGATAAGTGATAGTGGGGAGATTAGGGGAAGATTCTATTTGAGTGTGGGTTGTTTCTAAGGTCTCATTCTCTTACACCATATTATCTACTTTACTAGGAGAGATTGTAATGTGTTCATCCAATTTTGAGGTTTGTAAAGTAGCTTCATCATAAGTAGGAGAGCCATTGAGAGAAGTACCATTATAATTTTCAAATAGGTTTTCCAAAATGGGAGGAGCATTAGGGAAGGGAGGATCAAGGGTGTCATGATTCTTAATAGGGATATCTTCTAACACCAACCTATCCTCTTTACATCGAGGAGGTATATTAGGAGATGTACAAGATTGATTGTCATGACCATGGAGATTAGGTAAGGTGACTTGTAGGAATGTTTCTATGATCTCATGTTCTTGTTGTCTAGCATCATCCAAAGGGGAATGAGGAGATGGACAATCAAGATCCACAAGGCTTGTAACTTTCTTCACCAAGATACCTTTGTCACTAATAGGAGAGGTATTGGGAGAAAAAAAAGTATGTGTGTTATGATTATCTACACCTCCATTCACACCAATGGGTAATGTAATGTTTTGGTCAAAGCTATGTTCCTCATAGTTGTAATCAAAATCAAACTCATAAGAGGGGATGTTGTGAATTAAAAATCCATGTTTAATTAAATCAAAGGCACATTTAAAGAACATGTTATGAAAAAGTAAATAAAGTGCATTACTTTTTTTAGATGTAAAACAAAGCAATTTTCTAATTATGTATGTAGTAAGCTAAAAAATGGAATGTTGGAAATGCAAATGTGAAAAGATAGAATGCATAAAAATGAGTTATTTTAGGCTAGATAATTTTTATGAAGTGCATGTTATAGAAATATAGACAACTAATATAGGTATAAAATGGCACCAAACAAAAGCCTAAAAATAGGGTTTTTAGTTCTATAAAGGGTTGTTTCAAGGGTCAAAAGGGACTGATTCCCCCAGGGTGGTGAATGAGTCCTAGTATAGTATCCTTTCAGAATTTTCAGAATTTTTTGATGGATTTTGAAGTTATCTAAGTGCTATGATGCAAACCTAAATGAAAAATGAAAAATTTTAGAAAATGTAAATGAACTTAGATGCCAACAATGCAACCTAAATGCACTTTTTATGAATGCAAAATTTGAAACCTAACATGCAAATGAATTCATGCAAAACCTAATGCAAGATAAATGCAAGATAGATGTATGATGGAATCCAAAATTAGACAAGAAAGTGTTTAAAAAAAAAAGTGAGTTCACCAAAATGAACCATAGATTTTTGGCACTCTAGGACTTTCTAGCACTTCTAGGGTTTTTCACCTAAAAGGAGAAAGAAAGGGCCAAAGAATCTAGCTATTTCACTCAAATTAGGATGTGTATGATGTTAATAATGATAAATTAGATGGTATTATTGCATCTAAGCTAAGAAATTTATTGATTATGAATGCAAAACCTAAGAATAATGCAATGTTTGAAAACACATTGTGTAATGCAACAACACTTAGAAATGAATCAAACTAGAAGTGTACACCTAGAATGTGAATGAAGACTGGAAATGACATGTGAAATGCTATTGTTTCTAATTTTCAAGCCTAGTGGGACTCATTCACCATTTTGGGCAAATCAATCCCAGTTCTACAAAGCTAAGCCGAAACCCATTTATGATAACAGGGTACCCAAAAATGCAGAAAACTCAAAATTGACCCTAGAGTAGGACTCATTCACCATTGATGGTGAATGATTCCACTTTTTAATTTTTTAATATTCAAGAGTGGGATCTGAAGCTTTCGATTTGCACTTTGACTTCCTACAGGTGTTTGCTTTCGAAACTCTGATTTCCAGGTTTGAAAATGATTTTTTGTTGATATTTTGACATGTTGAATGAAGAGAAGACTTGAGAAACCTTGCAAGTTGATCTTCAATGACTTCCAAGATTCTCAGAGACCTAAATCTGTAAACACATAAGAGGAGAAAAGAAATGTTGAATGTTAGGGTATGGGGGTTTGCCTAAGTCAAACCCCTTTTAGGTAATTAAACCAAAATAGAGAAAGAATGGAATGAAACATGAAATAATGGAGTTGATTACCTTTCCATAATGTTTGATCTTGAAATTCTGCAACAAAACATGAACAATCTTCCCTTAAATGTCTAAATATTGATCTTGAATAACTTGTAATGTTAAAATCCTAGCTTGCGTGAGAAGATAAATGATGAATGAGTTGTAAAATGAGTTGAGAGATGTAGATTAGCAATTATAAGGTTATATTTATTGGAGATTCACCTATTTCACCCATTAACACCTCATCATAGGCTGACAGGAAGCAATATTATACTTGAATTTTACTCTTTTCCCACTAAAAGGTGAAAATTGGACCAAATGGGATTGATTCACCACACATGGTGAATGGGTCCCACCTAGATGGGATTGATTCACCATGCATGGAAAATGGGTCCCACAGGGACCATTTTGATAGCTAGAAAGCCATGAGATAAGGAAATAAGGTTTAAATTGTAACTTTGTTAGGTATTTGATCAATGAAAGCCTTAGGATGCACTATATGGGTTAATAGGAGCCTATTAGTGATGACATAAAGTTCAATTAGGGATTGGGACACATAATTCAATGTGAAAGTGTGATTAAACACTTTACAACACTAAAATGAGGCCCACATAGCCTAGGAAGGCATAATAACCAATGTGAATGTGCAAGACACATTACAAAACTAGTTTAACATTAAGTTTAATTCAAAAACCTTCTAGATTGATGTGAAGAGGCAATTAAATACATTTTATAATGTTTAATTAGGGAGAAGTAGGTTCATTAAGTTTGGAAAAGTGTGAAAGTCCTTTACAATACTTTACAACACCTTTACAAGACATCGTTAAACACATGTTATTTGATTTGCAAGGGTCCAAGACCTAGTGTGGATGCATAAAATGCCTCACAAGACTTCAATCAAGGCCCCATTAAGTAAATTTATCATGAAATATTCCCATGCCAAGCGAGAGGTCATTTTTTCTACGGTGCATAAACAATCCAATCAACATCGGCTTTCTAAATGAAGGTTTTTTAAAATAATTGATTTACCAAAATTGTTCAATAGTTTGAGTAAAACTCTCGAACAATCCAGACAAATCAACAAAAAATACTTCATTAAGAAAGTATACATTCAAAGGATGTTTTGTGAAGGTAAACTATTTTCTATAGTTTATGTTTTGAATATGTTATTGCTTTTTATCAGAAAGAGGAAGTCAATTTTGAAATGAGGTATGCAAAAGCTATCATTTCATCATGATTACAAAACATATGCCAAAAAAAAATTCATTTAGTTATTTCATATTATGTAACTGAAAAAAAAGTTGAAATTAAGATACAAAAGTCATTACATGATATGAAATAGTTGATTTATTAAAAGCAATGTTTTTTTAATCCCACACAAGCCATGGGAGTAACTATTCTATCATATATAAAATAGCAAGTAATTACAAGGAAAAAAATAAGCTTAAAATTAGATATGGGATCTGTGATTTCCTGGTGAATGACAAATCTTGTTATTGGAGGTTGTTCCAGCATCATTGAAGTTGTCCAGTTGCTGCTCCAAGAAAGAAATATGCAAGAATATGAGATTTTAGAGCTCAGGATTCCATACAAATCACATGTATTTCTAATCAAGAAAACACTTGCTAATTTATAACTTTTTGAAAGGAAAAATTAATAGATATGTGAAGATATCCAAAGAAAATCAATGGAAAGAACATTGAATTTCATTGTTTTTATCTATCTTGTTTGTTCACTATGTAGCTATAGGTACATGTTTCATTGCTAGTTCATCATGTTCAACATTTTAACATGTGTAAAATGTCGCTCCCGAGGCCAACATGCTGAAAGAAACAAAATATTTAATGTTTGAATATCATATGAAAACATAGTTTATCTTTCAAAGTACAATGTTCATTCATAAATGATACAAGTACACCAATTTCCAATTGTGGAATAGTCATCTTTGAAGGAACATTTACTATTTCAATATGATTTTATAACCATGTTTGGAGGCATCAAGATACAATACATTGCAGTACTAGGAAGAGAGCTCAATAGTAGGTAGCTACTTATGGAGATGAATCACCTTCATTTTCTTGAGGGATGGATAAAGATGAAAAATATTGATATACACAATGAAGATCCCTTTTTAGCATGTAACAACACAAGATACAAGGTAAATGCATCATGTAAGGTAGTGTTCTTAAGAAAAAAGTGAGCTATTTATCATCAACATTGAACTTGAATAGATAAGATGGAATAGATATATTTTTTCAAATGAGGTGTAAAGTTGCTATTTAGTGTTTAAACTTTGAGGTGGCTTATAGTCAAATAGAATGATGTTTTAAATGGTAACAAAGGAAACAAATATTATGATTGTCCTAGCTCAAGAAAAACAACTATTCAAGCAATAGGATACCAATAATGACATAATGGCAATAGATTGTGAAAGTAAACAATAGAACAATATACACATAAATTTCATATAACCCTACTAGCGTTTGTCAAAATGAAGAGAAATAAGGGCATTAAAGCTTTACTATTCTATGCAAGAGCCCAATTGGTGAGAGATATGAGCTCCAAAGAAGAAAGTATAAGTATAACAAGTTAAAACCCTAGTGAAGGTTTGGACAATAGAAGCAAGTCAGCTGAAGAGGGTCCAAGAAATACATTCATAATGCAGAAAATGAAGTTCTCATCAAGCCTTCAAAACACATATCTAAAATACAACAGTTTCTTTGTAAGTTTCACTATGCCACAATAGTGAGTTAAGGAGCCTTTTCTCATCAAAAGAACAATATGTAGAGTTTTCATCATAAGGGACCATAGACAAATCTTTCAAAATAGGAGGTGTTTATGGAGTTTCAACTATAGAAGGGTAAAAATGTTGAAGAATGAAGCTTTTGAGGACACGGGTTTTGAACCCATACTTCCAAGACACAAACTCAGAATGAAGGAAATAGTAAATTTTTTATAGTAATAAGAAATATTGTATCCCTCTCATCAAATTCAACGGAAAGAAAGTGCATTTCTTTACAAGTCTTAAGTAACACTTAGAAAAACTATAAGCTCGTGGTCTTACATGAGGAGAGACCCTTTTTATCTTTTTAGAAAATAAATGGCATTATTTCCTTTTGGTCGCATTCAAGAAAATAAGTCAAACACCCATAAATTCCCTCATGCCCATGAACATATAAATATGCAAACACCCAAAAAGATCTATGGCAGCCTTCAAATTGCAAAAGACATAGAAAAATCATGAATTTCTATCTATAGAGAAACGAAAAATAAAATACCTAGAAAAATCTTGGTCGCGGCTAAGAAACTAAGGGGTTTTACATATACTATAAAATACAATGAGAAAATTGAATACCCAAGTGAGCATTTCTCAAGCCACACAATATATATGGCATATAGAGTTTTTGACAACAAATGCATGGAGATACAAAGATATTTATTCATTTTGCAGCCTTTTGATTTCAAATCAAGCATCAAGAAATAAGAAAATATACAGAGCTCAAGAAATTGAGAACTTACCCCAGTCGATGCCAATTTCTCACAATGGAAATGCATTAAAAATTCCCTTTTATAAGTTTCAGATGGAGGTATCCATGGCGGCCAAAGAGATGAGGGAATCAACAGGAAAAATGAAGTAAGACAAAAATGCATCATAAAGCAAGTCAAGGCCACAACCTGAAAGGCCAATATACTTAAAAAATGGAGGCATACATTCAATATTGAGACAAGGTGACATACCCTTTGCAATTTCCTTCAAAATCTTCATGAAAAAATCTCTTAGAATAGCAAGAATGGTGTTTAGACAAGTTTAAACCCAACCCAGCTTATGGCAGCGCAACAGTATGGTTTTTTCTAGAATATGCAAAGTGAGAATGAGCAAGTTTAGGGTTCGATGCTTTTACTTGCATGCCCCAATTCCAATGATGGTAATTTTGACTTAGTTTTAAAAAAAATCATTTCATTTTAATAAAAACCATGGTCTTTACTTAAAGTCAATCAACCCATCATTTTAGGAAAGGATAAGTATCATTTGAGTTTAAAAGCATGATGTAGCACTTAGCTTGTATTTTCTTATGATTATTGACCAAAATCAATAATGAAATTAAATATTAAAGATAATAATTACCTTAATATTTAATATGTAATGAATAAAAGGAGGAATACTACATATTAAATATTAAAATAATCAAATTGATTATCTTCAATATTTAACCAACCAGTTCTCTTTTTACCAAGACCATGAAAAAATACAAGTAAACTAAAGATCAAATTATGCAAATTACGAAGGTGGAGATTTCAGTTTATGTTTAGTCAACTAATTATGCAAGGATTAAATGGAGTAAATGGTGGGGATTCCTAAGTCATAGCTATAGTTTTCTCATCAATTTTGGACATATTTTTTTCATGCACAACATGGGAAGGAGTTTGCAATATTCACTATTCAGTTTAATTCAGTTGTGGCCCCTTCTTTTGAGGATTTCATTCTTTGCTCGTGAGAGGATATTTTTGAGATATATTTCACTCAGGTATGTGTAGGATCATCATGGAAAAAATAGGCCCTTAAATGGAAAAAAAAATAGAAAAATCAGAGTTAGGCAACTTGACGTAAAAATTTGAATAAGCTATCTATATTGTTTCAAAAATATGTAAGAATAGAATCTATATCAAATTTAATGTAGTTCTAAACTACTAGGTTTATTTATAAAAAAAAATCGATTTGGTGAAAATTTGAAATTTCAATGCAATAGTACTTAAATTTTAGGGAAAAAATAAGAAGTAGGTGTTTGTCTGACCACCCTAACCACAATAAAATGATAATATTTTTTTATAAGATTTTAGAAATCAGTAGAGAACTCATGTTCGGATGTGATGCATTTTTTTTTGTAATTTTTTAAAAAGTAAATAATTAATTATGATTTGTTTATTAATTCTTTTAAAAAATATAAAAAACTCGTATGTCTAACCACCTTAACTTGGTCAAAACTTCATGAAATTCATTTTTTCTTTTTTTAATCCTATAGCATACAAAGCATAGAATGTGATGCATGTTTTGGATTCCAAAAATGTGATACCATTTGAAAGCTATAGATGTTTTTCAATCAACCTATCAATTAAGACTCTATTCATAATTCAAATAGAAAATGAATAATAATTATTTATTAAATTCAAAGTAAAGAATAATTTATATTGGCGAAAAGATGAGAATCTCCTTTAAAAACCCTTTTCATTTCACCAATTTTGGGTAAAATTAAAGTCGTTAGCCACAGCCTACAAATACCCATCATATTGCCACTTTTTGGCCCATCATGATCCTACACATACCCACTCTTAGTTTGCATTAAGTTCCACCTCTTGGCACTTTGGAGTTGTCATCTCATTGTATATATTAAAAAAAGGCTTAGCATTTTTCTAAGTTCTTGTTTTCTTCCTTTGCATTATGCAAAGGGATCATCTTGTAACTTAGATTTTTTAGTTGATTAATATAAAACGGTACATTATTTTCAGCAATTTGTTTAGAGTTTGCAGATTTTCCTTCATGATATTTATAGAAATAGATTTTACCTTTGTAGCTTTTAGTGTTTTGTATCTTTTAAGTGATTTGATGCAAGTTTAATGTGTTTCAAACCAGAAACCTTTAAATTTTTGTCATTTATTGATGCATATACACAATTGTAGTTTATCACAGGTCACTAATTCTGCTTTTAAAGTTTGTTTTTCCTCTTAATTTGTGAAAACCCAATTTTCCTTAGTAAGGTAAAATTAAGTAGATCCTTTTAGTGAAATGTTTTTGTGATTGAGACGCTCAAGTTGAGTTGTGTTAACAATTTTTATGAGAGTATTAGTTGTGAAAATCTACATTTAGTTTCATTATTGATGCATCATCTCCTAGATTAAAGATTTCCATTTTGATTTAGTTATCCTTCTTACCTTTCCCATCTAAGTCAGTTGTTTCTAGGAGATAAAAAGGGGATCCAACCCATAACTTGGAGGTTTGTCTTCATTATAGGGTATCCACAACCTAAGGATATCCCAATGTTACATAGGATTATTGAGCTTTTTAGCTTTGTGTCTAGGTGCAATCCCTCGTGATAATAGTTATACCTCTTGATAACTTTAATAAGGAACCACATAAATGATCTTCAAGCTTCATGAGGAAAGCAAGACTACGCATACTTGAAACTAATAGACATTGTCAATGAAAAATAGTGTAAGATATGTTCAAAGGGATTTTTCTTAGTTCATGCAAGGTCTATTTTTAGGGAACATCATGCCTATTTTTTCCAATAGAGGAAAATTCAAATAAATATCATGCTCTTGGAGGGAATCAAGCCTAATGACACCGCCAAGAAAAGGATGTATTGCAAGAAGAAATAAAATTGCACAATGGTGTCAATGTATACCCCCACTTTAAAGCGGTTGCTAACACCATTATTTTGCAAAATTCCTTTAAAGTATAAGAAGATATGAGAGGTTGTTCAAAAAGTCCTATGCCAAGTCATATGTTTCTAAATCAAACTCTATCATGAATAAGTATGTCACATGCGAGATAACTTAAGGCATGTCCTCCACATCCCAAGATTGCTCTTATACGTGCATGAAATGTGATCAACTAGCTAGAAAGAGACAATGAAAAGTTTCATATGAGGAGGAGGATAACTAACCCCTTTCCCTCACTTAGTGCAGGACAAGGGTGACCTGAAATAAGTATTAGTTGTAGGAAATAGGTTCTTTGACACAAGGAAGAGCACCACAATCCTTAAGATGTTGAATTTTTTTATTACATTCATTAGTAGTATGACCATGTACTCTATGATATGTACAACAGGATTTCTTGTAGTAAAATTTCTTTTGTGTTCTTGGAGGAAGAGATATCAAGTGATCTTGGAGGAGCTGCAACATGATACCCTCTTGATCAATAATAGAAGGTGTCTCTTGCTTAGTACAAGATGTCATACCTATGCAAGATTCTTCATATTGCAAGATTTTATATTCTCCTTTATAGGAGGGTGTAAAATCTAACAAACTCAAATCATTAGTTTTTTACGAGATGAAATTTACATTAAGCAAGGATTTCTTTGTCTGTTGTGTTTCTTTCAAAGAATATTTTGTAAGAGTTGATATTAAGTGAAGGCTTGTTTATTTCTATCAAAGGACAATAACCAAGACCATGAGTTTTTTTTGGTGTGTTAGGCTATATAGGGTTGTGGATACCTTGTTCTCTAGCACCACATCCTTTTCCACTATAATATCCAAGTTGTTTCATAAGTTCATAGACTTTTCCATAAAGCTTCTTAATTTATTTTGGATTTGGTGGTTGTTCATAATTAGCTTTTCCATTATTGGTTGAGGTGAATGATTTTGAAGGGTCTTCTGAATTTTGTGTTGACATTGTTTCTTTTCCCTTTTTAGAGTCTTTGTGTATGATCTTGTATTCTCCCATGAATGTTGATGTGAAATCCATGGAACCCCAATCATCTTCTAATAGCTTTATGACTTCCTCAATGTGTTTTTCTTTGTCTTTTGGTTGTTGGGGTTCTACTTGTGTAGTTGGTGTCAATGTTGCTAAAGGATTATCTTTGTTTTTCTCAATGTTTAAACAACTATTTAGGTTAGGGTCTGCTTCAAGTTTGTACACTTTGTTTTTGTAGACATACTTCATTACATGATGAAGAGTAGAAGGCACCCCATTCATTGTGTGAATCCACGGTCTACCTAAGAGAATATTATATGAAATTTCATGTGGAATAATATGGATCGGTGTTTCTAATGTGGCCATTCCAATTGTAATAGGAAAAGTGATTACACCAAGTTGTTGTTTACCTACATTGTAAAATCCCTTAATATACAAAGAGTTAGGTTGAATTTGTCATGCCTAAAATTTTTCACTAGAAAACCCAACCATTTTTTTTAAACACATTAACTAAGCTAATTAACACTTCCTAAAAGTTTATGGTATAGATTATCTCTATGGTACACACTGCACACCTTCGTGGGGTCACTTCTTAACATATCTTTATGAATAAATATATTCAATCTCTTCTTTTAAATATGGTTTTCGAGAGTTAATGTGCTCAAGCATTGGCACATGCACATTCAAGTTGGAGAGTGATAGGTTTAAAACTTATTTAATGATTTATTTATTTAATTTATTTTTATGACCATAATCTATGAAATAACATCTTTAAGTAGTGATCAATTATGTATACCATGTTCCTATCAACAACTCATCATATACTTATAAACATACTAGAGATATTTAAATAATGATAATATATTATCATAATTAATTAGTAATATTATAAAATAAAAAATTATTATTATTATTATAACTACAAATTCAATCATTAACAACCTCCTCGTAATTAAATTCTCAAATAAAATTATCATTAGCTGTTATAATTAAACTTTAACAATGTTATAATTATTGTTCAAACAATCCAACCAGTACTAATATTGTTACATAGTTCTTGTGTGAATATTATTGTCGTTTTGACCAAGTAAATAAACTTCAACAAGGCTCAACATTTAATATTTATTATCCTTACTTTGCACTTCAACCCTATCCATGACAATATTGAAAAAAAAAATTCAATCATCCATCCCACATTGGTATTAGAAATGTTCTCACTTACTCCACTCCAATACCAACATGATTTATTTATTTATTTTCTATTTATTTATTCTATTAGGTGTTATAACTTAATAATATATTTTCCTTTAAAATCTCAATTTGAACATTAATATCATTGTCTCTACTTAACCAAAATATTAACAATAATATTTACTCACCATTTTACAATAATAATGTTATTACTACTTAATCATATCATTAGTTTTATTATACTACCCCTTCACTAAATTAACAACTCCCTACTTTTAGTTTATTTTAATACAATACATTAACATTGCATATTTCAAGGTTAATATTGATGGCACTTCTCAACTGGAAAATTGATTCCCTCTTATTAATATTAAATACCCCTAATCATAAAGTAATTTCCCAAGTCAAATCAAAATTTATCAATTATTTATCCATATTAACATATCCCATAATATATACCATCTTGAATATTTACATTTAAAACCAATTTTAATTATCCTTTACCTAATTATTTATATATATGAATAAATTAGCATACTTTATTTATTTATTTTTAAAGAATAATTACTAACATAATTATACCGTGTATGAAATAATAATTTAAACACAAGAGATTTACTTTTATTTAATTTCCTAAATCTATTTTAAACTCTTAATGTTTTTTTTTCTCTTATTTTTTTATAAACCTAAAGCCACGTAGCCCTCCTTTTACTCTTGTATTTTACCTAGTTAAACTTACTTGAATGGTTTCTTTTCTTTTAAAGGAAAGACCATGTATAACCTGAGGATATTTTAATTCACTTTTATTTTTGTGTGATGTTATATTGCTCTTGCTAACACTATGGATATTTTAAAACTTACAGGACTAAAGTTTCTTCTTCTTTTTTTTCCAGAATTATGGTCATTTCTGCATCGAACGTAGGGAGTCAAATAGGCTATTAATATTATTACAAGTTTCATCATAGCAACTAAGCTAATCATTGGTGAGATAATATTATGTTCCAGATCTACACGCTGCTGCCATAAGACTATCTACCCTGATCTAACAGCATGACTAAGAGACATAACACGACTATGAGACATTTGATATCATCCATAGGGTAGAGGATACCATAATGTTAAGATCTAAATGTGCTCATTATTAGGATTTTGGCCATAATTTTTGTTCTAATAAACATACTCTAAAACCCTATCTCAAGCTTATGTCCTGGCTATAACTCACCATGCCTAAGAGCACTACTTTAATGCAAAAACTCTTGGTAGTGACATTACATTTAAAGCAATACCAAATACCCCACCAAATACCCCATTTATATTCTGGCTTTATATTTTCCTTTTTACAAATGATTTGGTAGCATGACGAGGCCTCTTCCCTTTTTAGTTATTGACTTCACACAAACTGTATTTACCAATAAAGTGTGACCAGGCTTAACACTTTGCTTATAGGTTTATTATCTCTCTCCTATCTCTATTTTGAAGACTAGAATCTACTCTATACGCCACGTATCTTATAGAGTCGTACGTTCTACCCTGCCTGTACAATGAGATCTTTGATATGTCCACCATTCTTTGATTATGTGATTGATGACCAGATAATAAAACGAGGAGGATCCATTTGCAGATTTCAAAAGCATTTATTAGGTTACCAGCTTACCTGTCATTTTCATGTAACATCTGATGACAACTTTATTCTATAATTTCAGTACTCCTGAGAAGACAATGTTTACCTTACCTCTAGCTCAGAATCAAACATCTTAAGAATAAACGGGTCACATCCTACATCTACTTTTAGATCATGTATATCATACAGGAAAGTGGCATTTATAATCCTTGTCCTTGCAACGGCTACGTAGGTCTCTATAGCCAACAAAGTCTGACTAATCTCAATTCCATTCTAATACATTCAGCTAGAGACTAACCCTATTTCCATATTTGAATCGGCCCATCTACCTCTTGTCCTATTTCCCTAGTCATCAGAGAGTGAAAATGTTCAATATTGACCTGTGAACGAACGAGCTTGCACTCTCCATCATTTTCTCTGTCGTGAGGGAGCATTGCTCTATATTATTATTATTATTATTATTTTGTGTAGATGATCTGGTGTTTTTGTGCGCTCTTGCTGACTTCTTCATGTTCTTTGTCTTACATTCTTATAATCTGATTCAATTCAATGTTTCCTTTGCCTCTCTTATAAAGTCCTCATTTTTTGGGTGACGATTTCCTTTTGTTGTAGAGGTGGTATTATTATTGTTTGGATGACTCCCAGATTTTATCTTTGCATATCCATGAGATGTCATCTCTTCAGATACTCTATCAAAATGTTCACACATTTGTGTGAGCTTCTCATTTTGCAAGTATGACGATTGTGGTATTTTCTCTTACCACATTTGATCTACTTCCTATGTTATCTACAACAATGGTTCTCTTTATCTTGTATCTCGCTACTTAGTTACAACGCAATGCATGCTACTTCTATGAAGATGTTTAAATAATTTCATTGAGGTATGTATTTGACATATAAGAAAGCATATATTGCTTTTATCATATGGCAGGATTCCTTGAAGTCAAATGATTATTGATATTTCACACTATTATTTACATTTGGTGAGGGGAAACTATCATTGTAGTGTTTTACTAAATTTCATATATTGTATTAAGATAAGCATAACATGATCATTTATTATTTTAAGCAAGGACTAGTATCCTTTTGAAACATTGAAAAAAAAATAATGCACTTATATTTATAAAACTGTTATTTGACTTATACAACAGAGATGAATTCTTCCTTTACATCATATACAACTTTTCAAACAACATAGTTTTGCATTACATGAAAATATTTGTATTCATCTCACTCATGATAAAGTTAGAACACTTCTGATTAACAAAAAGGGCTTCCAAGGTTTGTTTATTTTTCTTGCCATAAGTTACTGGTTTATTTATTTTTTCCATAAGTATCTGGATTGATCAATTGGAAGAAACACAACTACATTAGCACAATAATCTCTTTTTCCAACAAGACAAGGCATTTTCTTAAACTCTCCTCATTACAACAACTCATAGAAATTGTCTAAATAACAAACCAATTCATAAGGGCTTGCTCTCCACCCTACCGTAATGAGGTCATGGAGCCTCGTGGGCTCTAGCCATACCCCCAAGCAAGTAATTATCTTAGCTCCATGATGATACATGGAGCTCTTTCACAATGTTCTTTTATTTTTTTTTACAAGGAATAAGACTAACATAATATAAGTTTTAGGTATCTAGGTTCTTTACTTTGTATATTTCAACCATGATCCCTACTATATGCCAACTTTGACAACAATAGACAAAGGAAAATGGAAATAGGAAAGACTTATCTCTTTTCTGTTAGATAGTGGGATTGAATTCTTGCATTCTACCTTCCTCTCCAAGCCAAGCCATCTTTTCCATTGTCTTTCCAAGAAGTGAACTCTTCTCCTTCTCTCCTTCTTTCTCCCCTCTCCACTCAAGTTCTCCAAGAGGAGAAGTGGGCAATGCCCAAATCTTCCATCTTCTTGAGATATATAGGGATCCTCCAAACCTACACTCTTTCCCACAAGTTCTCACACACATGTGTGAGTCTTGTGCCAATTCCAAGAACTTTTGGGGAGTAGAAAGTTGAGAGTGACAAGTCACCCTTCCCAAGCCCCAACACTTTTTGAATTTGTCACATTCATGAATGTGGACTTTTGAGGGGTCTTTTTCACACTCCAAGGACAAGTTCACATGTGTCAAAAAGGTTCAAAACCCATAGGTATAGGTCCTGGGGGTCTATTCTTGTTCAAAAACCAAGGAAATTGATTCATAATCCCCTTTTAAAACCCAGACAAAAATCCATACGAATTTTGATCTTAACCAAGGGTTCCAACCCCAACCAACAAACATCACATGTCCTACAATTGGATTCTACTCAATCACCCAACCAATAATAAAACCTAAAACCCTTCTAATTCAAATAGGGCTACACTTAGAACTTCCCAAAGATGTATTTGATTTGATTCCAACATTTATCTATCCTCCTACTTGCATATTTGATTCCTTTCATATCAACCTTCACCTCTTAATCTATCAATATATTAACTTTATATCCTCAAGAAGATGTCTTTTGATTTTCTCTCGATGGTTCTACCCTCTCATGGTAACACCATTATCTTCCTGCACATTACCAACACGATCATAAGTAACATTGTATATCACATTAATCTATTAGCTGAATATTCTAAACTTTAACCATATAATAATCCATTTAAATTTCAATTTGCATTCCATAGTATACTAGTGTATTCCACCTTCATGGTAGTGACAATAGAACAAAATGTCAAAATGAAATTACAAGGATTTTTCCAAAAGATCACCTTATTTATCATCCACAATATATCTAATCATCAATTTAAGAAACTAATATCACAAATTAGGTTTAGCATTAATCACATGTGAAACAGGGTCTTACAAAAAAATTTATTTATCCACATGAAGCCTATCCAAAAGGTTTATGCTACACACTTTAAGGGATGATCCATTGTCAATAAGGGTTTGGTTTATGCCAATGTTTTTGTATTGAGATAATATTATGAAAGCTTGATTTTGTTTTTGCACTTCCAAAGGGGGGAGTTTGCTTTGGTGGAAAAAAAATGTCAAAGTTCATTCCTCAGATCATGGTTAATATGTCATTCAGTTGTACATTGGAAGGGATAGGAACTTTTTGTAAGGAACTTTGAATCATGTTAGGGTAACGAGGGGATGCTTTAATGAGGTCCCACAATCATCTCTTAGTAGGAATATTCTTAAGTTTTTCAACAAGATCATACTCCTTCCTAGTATGCGAAAGTTAAATAGGGAGCACTAGGAAAAATGGGATTAGGAAAAGGTAAGGGTGTTGGGGTTGGTTGTTGTGGTTGAGGATTATTTCTAGTGTTAAACATATGAGAAACAATATTATGACTCAGTTGTTGCAAAACATTCTTCTTAGGTGGGTAAAGGATGAGTTTTGGTTTGTTTTGAGTTTGTTGTTTATGTGATAGTGCATAAAGAATTAGAGGATTCTTAGGATTTCCCATGGGGTATGTAGGAGGTCCATTGCTAAAGAGGGATTTAATGGGAACTTGCACATTCATAACCTCAATGGTCTTGGGTTGATGTATCTCTATTAAGGGGAAATATACTATCACCTTTTTACCATCACCCAAGGAAGACAACATTACTATTTTTTCCATTTTCTCACACCATGATATTCTCCCCATGAGGAGAGTTATTAAGAGAAACACAAACCAAATGTTCTTGACATTCAAGGATTGGTTCTACCAAAATGACTTCATCACAAGTAGGGGAATGATCAATAGTTATATTATCATCTTTATTAATAGTGGAGATATTTAGAGAAGGCTCTATTTGTTTATCATTTTTGTCTAAGGTATCATTCTCATGTGCCATGTTATCTACCCTAGTAGTAGAGATTTTAATAAGTTCATCATGTTGGAAAAACAAGGACAGATAGCTGAGAGGGGGCGTGAATCAGTTGTCACAAAATAATAAACTTTTCAAAATTAACTTAATCTCAGATATAATGAATAAGCAATTAACCATAAACAATTAAGATATTAGAGAAATAGAGAACACTAAGATTTTTTACGTGGAAACCCTACTAGGGGAAAAACCATGGTGGATGTTAGTCCACAGGATTATCCCTTGTTAAAAGTATAATGAAATCAATAAAGGGGAATGCACATGCATTTAGGCACGCTGCCTAGAGCTCACTGCTCAATTGTAGAAGGGGCTCACTACCCAACAATACAGAATAAGAATAAAATATTGAGGGTATTGAAACATATATTTTAGGACCCAATGGACTCTCTAACTCTTATAGGGGTTTTCACCCAAAAGGAGAGAGATTAGATCCTAAAATGCTTATGTTTCATTCAAATTAGGATGTGTGAAATGTAATATGATGAGAATGGAGTGATCTAAGTGTTGTTAAGCTATGAAATTGATCAAACATGCATGTAAAATATAAGAATTATGATGTGTTTGAAAACACATTGTGAATTGCAACAACTATGAAAGATGAAGAAATAGGAAGAAATATGCAGAACAAAAAGAAATGGATGAAATAAAAGTGCACCTGGAGATAGAATGAAGTCACTGGAAGGTTTTGGAATTTCTTTGAAATCTCTATAAATGGCCACTAGGACTCATTCGCCAAGCATGGCAAATCAATCTTGCTTTTGCTAAAATCTTTCAAAAACATATTTATGACTATCAGGAGTTGAAATCTCAGAAAATCATTTTTCAAGCCTATAAGTGGGACTCATTTTCCAAGGGTGGCGAATCAGTCCACCTACAAAAAATATGGAAAATCAGAGGAAGATTCTATGGAGTTAGATCTGTACTTCTACCTCCTATAGGTCTCCACTTCTGAAATTGTCAGATTTGGGTTTGAAAATGGATTTTTGTTGATGATTTGACTTGAATGATAGGAGGATGACTTGACTAAACTTGGCATGTAATACTCAATTATTCTCAAGCTTCCAAAGGACCTAAATCTGTATACAAACAACACAAGAAGAGAAATTATTGATTGTTAGGGAATGGGGGTTTGCCTTGGTTAAACACCATTTAGGTAATTAAACCAAAATGATGAAATAAGTGAATAAGACATGAAAAAATGGAGTATATTACCTTGTGATGATGTTTGATCTAGGATTTTTGTATCATAACATGAAGAACCAACTCTTGAATGCTTTAGAATGCTTAACTTGAAGACTTCTAATGGAGAAACCTTAAGTTGCTTGACTTGAAATAGAAAGTAGATGATGAATTCAAGATGAGAGATGTAATAATGACTTGTTAGATGTAAAATGAGGTTAAAAATGCTTATTTATAGTAAATTGTGCCTTAGTACCCAATAATACTACATCACAGGCCAACATGGAGTGAAAATAAACTTTAAATTTTACTTTTTCCCACTCAAGGGTCAAAATGGGGGCCAAATAGGACTCATTCGCCAAGCATGGAAAATGAGTCACACTTGGATGGGACTCATTTGAGAATTATAGAAAATGGGTCCCACAGGGGCCATTCTAACACCTATGAAGCTTAGGAGATAGGAAATAAGGTTAAGATTGCTATCTTGTTAGGTGTTTGATCAATTAAAGCCTTGGGATGCACAATATGGGTTTATTAGAGATGATGTAAATTTTGAATAGGGCTTGGGAAACAAAGATAAATGTGAAATTGTAATTAAATGTACTTTACAACACTAAACTAAGGTCCACATAGCCTAGAAATGCACAAGAACCAAAGTAGATGTGTAATTCACATTACAACACTAGTTTATCATTAAGTTCTCATTAAGTATCTTCTAGATTGAAATAATACTATTATTATAATGTTGAATTAGGAAGAAATAGGTTAATTAAGTCTAGAAAAGTGTGAAAGAATCGTACAAGACTTTACAACACCTTTACAAGATGTCATTAAAAGAATATTTTTTTATTTGCAAGGGTTCAAGACTTGGTGTGGACAAATAAAATGCCTCACAACACTAGATTAGGGCCTTATTAAATCTAATCAATCTCATGTCAAGCAGTGAGTCCAATTTTTGATCGCACATTAAGCCCCCACTTTAGAGAGAGAAACTTGCTTCCTCACATTAAAGTAGCCTTTCATGAGAGATACACATGTATGCCAAAACCCCAAGATACAAAATCATACAAATGAAAGGAAGGAAGAGGAATAACGTGGAAAATATGTACTCACTCTGGGGCCATGGAACTAGTTTTCCACATAGTGAGAAGGCCCAAAAAGTAAGATACATATGCTAGCTGGTATGCACTCACAAACACAAAGGTGGCTATGGGAAAAATTCATACCACTAGTTGGACTTCCCACTCAACCATGCTAAAGCTATACCCATTTGATAACTTTAGCAAGGTACCACAAAGCCAAAGGAAATGCAAATGTTTGTTTAGGAAAAAATAGGATGGCACGATAGGCATGCAAGTTGTGTTATGCAAGGTGGCCAAAAAACTAAGACAACTCCATAGGCATGCAAGTTGTGTTGTGCAAGGTGGCTAAATGAGAATGGAATACGTAAAAAATGTTGTGTAGAATGTTCAAAGTATTCTTGTTCATTTTATGCAAGGTTAGTCACTTAGGGAAAATTGTGTCTAATGTCTCCAAGAGAGGACCAATCAAATAATATTCTAAGATAGATCACACTTATGAAGGACATTATGCATTACATAAATGACAAGGCTTCGCTAAGAATGCAAATGAAATAATGGTAATCTCTGCCCCCACTTTAAAGGAATTGCTACACATTGTTCTATGAGAAATTACTTGAAAGTAGAGAAGAAAGGAAAAGGAAAAAAGGAAAAAAGTCATGAGAGCCAATCCAGAAAGCTCTATGCCAAGTCATATGTTTCAAAGTTAGGCTATGTCATGTCAAGGGAATAGAAAGGAAGAGAGTATGTCACATGTGATTCAATCTTAAGACATTTCATCCACATCCCAAGCTTTCTCTTATATGTTCATGAAAGGTTAACAAGTTATCAAAAGAGACAACGACAAGTGACATATGAGGAGAAGGCTTTCTAACTCTTTTCCCCCACTTAGTGCAAGACAACGATGAGCCTAAATTGGATGACAGTATGCTGCCCCTTGCGATGGATGAAAGACATGCAATAGTGAGAATGGAATTATCCTACAACTATTACATGGCATGGAGCAGCAACTAAGGTTATTGATGTGAATATGGAAAAGTTATGAAAGAATCTTGTGTGATAACTATATTGATGTTATATGAAGGCTTGTTGATCTTGGTGAAACAACAATAACCAAGACCATGAGTTTTTTGTTGTGTGTTAAGCTCTATAGGGTTTTGGATGCCTTTCTCTCTAGTACCACAACCTTTTCCATTGTACCCAAGTTGTTTCATGAAGTCATACCCTTTTCCATAAAGCTTTTGGAGCATTTTGGAATTAGGAGGTTGTTCGTCATTGTGTTCATCAGGGATTGTTGTGGAGTGTGTGAAATTGTCTAAAATGGTTGAGGTGGATGCTTGGGAAAATTTATCTGAATTTTTGTTGAGAGGATGGTTGGTTTTTCATTTGTGTGAGTATGTATTTTCCCATAAACAAGGGTGTGAAGTCTAAGGATACTCAATCATCACCAAAGAATTTAGATGGAAATTCATCATTGTTATGTTCAATTTTTATGTTAGAAGTGGGAATCAAAGTGTTGAGAGTACTTGTAACCCCTTTTTCAAGTTTCAAGTAACCTTCAGGCTTGGGATCAACTTCAAGTTGATAAATTTTATTATTATAGACATATTTCATTTTACGGTGGAGGGTGGAAGGCACTACATTCATCTCATGAATCCATGGTCTTCCTAGAAAAATATCATCTGAAATTTCATAAGGAATTGCATGGATAGGAGTCTGCAAAGTAACCACTCCAACTGTAATAGGTAAAGTGATTACCCCTAGTGGTTTCTTTGTTATATTATCAAACCCTCAAATAGAAATGGAATCAGGTTTTATTTGTGATCTGTCAACTTCTAAGTGATCAAGGAGACTCACACTACACACATTAAAAGAATAACCATTGTCCATAAGAGTTGTCTTTATGCCTCTTGTTTGATATTGAGTAATGATCATGAAAGCCTCACTTTGTTTTTGTAATTCCAAAGGATGAAGCTCATGTTGATGAAAAGTAATATTGAAACTATGTTTTTGAACAAGAGCTTCCACATCATTCAGAGTGGTTCTAGAAGGGATTTCTATTTTTTGTAAAGTGTTTCGAAGAGTGGTGTTGCAACTTGGTGATGTTTGAAGTAAATACCAAAGGAAAAATTTTGTAGGAGTATTCTTTAATTTTTCAATAAGATCATACTCCTTTGTGAGTGGGAGGTAATGAGGAGCACTAGGACGATTAGGTAAAGGTAATGATGGTGAATTTATTTGTGGTAGTTGTGGGCTATTGCATGTGTTATATGTATGAGAAATATTATTATCACTAGATTATTTCGATACATTGGAGGGATGAAGGGGATGCAAAGGTGGGTAAAGAGTAAGTTTAGGTTTATTGGAAGGACGAAGTAGATGTGAAGGTGGGTAAACAATAAGCTTAGGTTTATTGGAAGGATGAAATAGATGCAAAGGTGGGTAAAGGATAATTTTAGGTTGAATATTGTTAACATCTCTTATCAAATGATATTATATTTTTATTGAATTATAATATCTTCCCTAGAAGGAGAGTGCATAGGAGAACAACAAACCACATGTTCATGAAAAGTAAGGTTTGGTTCATCCAACATAATTTCATCACAACTAAGAGAGTTATTAATTCTTTAATTGTATTCTTCTATGATGTTTTCCCACATAAGATTCTAATTGTTTTCATGGATTGGATCGTGTAATACCATAACATCATATTCACTAATAGAAGAGATATTAAGAGAGGTGAAAAGTTGATTTTTGTCCATAATATCATTATTTTCGTTCAAATTATCTACCCTAGTAGGAGAGATTTGAAAAATGTGACCATCAAGAATTGTATCACATTTCAAAGCTTCATTATAAATAGGGGAGTCATGAAGGGGAGGAAAAATAGGATTGGCATGTGTGTCGATGATTGTTGCTTCTTGTTCAAATAGAGCCTTCCAATTGTTTTTGATATGATAAGAAACATTTACAGGGTGTTGTACCCTACATGGAGAGCCCTAAGGGAAAAAAAGTACCAAAACAATAAAACATTAAACAAACCTTGACACCAAAAAATAAAACCAAAACTAAACGCGGATCAACAACACACTTGACCAACAACTAACCAATAGCAAAATCACTGGTCTTTTCCCATTTCTTCGACAACAACTGAACCATATCATCCTCAACCCAAAAAAGGTGATCCTCAATATTTTTCATCTCCAACTCTTCCTTCATAGTAGTTGAAATGGCACTAGTAACACAGTGGATCATCCTAACCATGAAGTGAGTCAGACCATACAATTTCTTGCCCAGGGTGTCCAATCTCTCTTTCAGGGCACTAACCTCATCCCCACTACTCATAGTGTACTCATGAACATTATGCTCCACTCCCATTAGCTCCAAAGAATAGGAGGCTGAAACCTCATGCAGATCACCACCTGAGTTAGGAACAGAAGAGGGCCCTTTGGCTTTCTCACTAAGATCATCCTCTGACACCACCTCCACACAGCTATCCTTGCTATCTAACAACTCCTCCTCCATTTCTAGGTCTTTGAATTTCATTTTATTTTTGTTCTTAGTAAGCTTACCTAAATGCCTTATAATTGCATCACAACCAGTACCCACTGTATCAGCCATCACCCTATCACCCAAGGAATCCTTACTAACAACATTCTTTCCTTTATTCTGAGGAACCTTATCCTCCTTACCCTTCTTCTTCAGACTAGGTTTACCAAAATTCCTTACAAGGGTAGACTTAAGGTCACATAGGCTAATTGATTCACTGGCTTGGGAAGCAGGCTTAATACCTTTGAGCTTTTCGATAGGAATTTTTGGTTTCTCAATAGGGACAGGGTGAATCTTTTTGATAGGGCCTTTAGAATTGGTTGAAAATAAATTGGGTAGAGTAGGGTTCTCAATTTCTTCAATATGAATGACCGAAAAAAGGTTTAGGCAGGAATAGAGCAAGGTGAAAATGGTAAAGTCTAAGAGTAAGACCCTGATGGAGTAGGAGAGGAGTAGGCTCATTGGGGCTAGGAGCGGCCGAAGGAATACACTTTTCAATAGAAATTTCAAGGTCAATCAATAGGAAAAAGGGAAAGCTTAGAAGAACTTTATGCCTAAGGTGGTTTAGCAAAGGAAAATGGTAAAATAAGAAAGTTTTGTACCTTCCTTCTAATGTGGTATACTTCATCAAATCCAAACACACCTGGTCCCATGACTTTAGAAGAGCCTCTCGATCGAACCTAGACTAGTTGCGTACCGACACCTCATTGCCAATATACTTCATGCTCTTATTATCCTGGGTCTTGGAATGCTTAGGATGATTCATACCTATGCTCTGCATACCTTTCACTTGTGCAACAACATCCTCATCCACCATGAAGGAGATGCCACCCATGGAAACATGATGATTCTTCCACGAATGTATGAATTGAGTGGAAAAATTAGGGTCATGACCCACTAGCCTCTCCATGAGAGGAGAAATACCACCTTCAACACAAATATGCCAAAAAAGTGGATCCTTGCAAAAATATTTGTAGTCATCCAGCTCAGTCTGCACTCTTTCACTTCCCATAATGTTGCATTTCACATAGACTAACCAGAAACTCTAGAAAACACAAAAAGTTAGAGAGTATAGCTAGATGAAGCATACCCCACACAATAAGACATTTAAGCTGAGAACTACCAAGTTTGATCATCAAACCAATAGACAGGTCACATGCGTGAGTAGGAAGCTTTCCCAAAGGAATCTTAGCAAAGCCATAAATTGATATCATATCATGCAAACGACCGATAAGGAAGGATATTCCATCCAGGGACGGATTTCCTTCCATGTTGCAAAGGCATAAAAATATAGGCAGTCTAGCCTTTTGGCTATAGTTGAAAATATCTAATTTGATGACTTTAAAAGGTTTGCCAACTTTAGTGAACTCATCAAAGGAAGCTAAAAGGCACAAAACCAAAAAAATGGACAAAAAAAGCCAATAAGGAGCTTAGTATCATAATTACAGGTCACATAAAAATAAAAAAACATGATTTTGAAAATCCTAGAGTTTAAGTAGTTCCCCATTAGGAGATTATGCCAAGTACAGACCCAATTAGAAATAATCAATATGTACTTGCTGCAGAATATCATAATTTCTTTTTTTTAAATTTGGCATCCTATTATAATTTGAAAAGATCCACTTGCACTCCATCCCTTCAATACAACTCATCATCCATCTCATCACCTCAAGTAGACCACACAACATGAAGAATAAGGAAGTGGGTTCCCACGTAATCTAGCTAAGAAAATGTATTGTAATCATCAAAAGTCAAGTAAGGGCTTGTTCCTTAACTATAATGCTCTAAGTATTTGGCGGAAAAAGATTTAAATTGTGCCAAAATTTGGACATTTTCTAGTGTGTGCTTAAATTGGCTAGTGCGTCCGCAACCTGGTTGCCCTCTCTATAGATATGACTAGCCACATTTAAATTTAGCTTTGACACAAGTAACCTTATGTCAAGAAGAATATCCTTAGTGTTCCATCCCAATAGTCTGCCATAATTTATTGCATCAATAATGGACTTCGAGTCCCCTTCAATGTGAAGGTTCTCAATCCCCAGAGAAACAACTATTTGTAAGCCTTTTAACAACACACGAGCTTCTATTATCGTAGAAGAGTGAATAAATATCCCCCCAGCATAGCCAACCACCAAACAACCTTGGTGGTCTCTAATCACTCCTCCAATACTTTCTCTTATAGGATTTCCTTTAGAAATATTAGGAAGGAGAGAAATAATGTTATAACTCTCAATCATTGGGTTTCTTGGTATCAACATATTCTCCTCACAAGTGTAGTGGTCATTTTCATTCATACCAATAGGGTAAATTTTGGGGGATGAACAAAGAATAGGAAAGGTGGTTGTAATGCATGCATCTTGTGTGGCTATACTATCTTCCCAAGGGGAATGAGGAGAAGGAAAAACAAGACTTTCAAGATGCTCAATGATTGTTCCTTCTTTCATCAAGATACCTTCATCTCTAAAAGGAGAGATATCAAGGGAAGGACAATTATGATCATCATTATTATATATGTTTGTATTCCCTTCTAACACATCATCGTCAGAAATAGGAATAAGTTTAAGGCAAGTGTTAAGATATTCATTCTCCTGGGCTAGGAGACTATCATAACTAGGGAATGCATTGAATGAAGAATTCAAATGTTTGTTAATTGGCTTTTTCTTTGAAAATTTGGAGAGGATTGAAACTAACATTTTGAAATAATAATCGATAAATAATTAATAATTATTTATGTTTATTATTAATAATTATCTAATTTAAATTAATAGATAATCAAATATATTTATGTTTATTATTAATAATTATCTAATTTAAATTAATAAATATATGTCTTATTTTATTTGGTTGTCTCATTTCATCCTTCTTTTATTTTTTCCTTTTGAGTTTATCATATTTTAATCTTCCAATTGATAATTATCTTATATATTTCTATTCTCTTTCATTTGCATTCATTGATTTATTTTTCATTATTGGGGTTTTCATCTCTTTGTGTCTTATTATTTCAATTTATCTTTTCTTCTTCCTTTATATCTTTCTTTATTGGTTTCTCTCATTGTCTTTTTCTTTGAATTAATTCTCATTATATTATTTCTTTTATTTAATTATCTTACTTTTTGCTTCTCTTTATTTCTCACATTGGTTTATTCTTTTTGTTTCATTTTCTAATATTGTCTTTAATTGGTTGCTCCTCATTCTTTTATTTTTTGTCTCTTTTATTGTATTCCCTTTAGGTGGTCATTGCTTTTATCTTCTATCTTTTTATCTAATTTATTAATTTTCTTCTTTTTTTTTCCTTTCTTTTGTTTGTTTTAATTTAGTGTTATCATTGTTATATTTTTTGTCTCATTTTCTTCTACTTCTTTCTTTGTTCTTGGTAGGGATTTATTTTCCTTTTAACTTTAGATTTTTATACTTATTAGCATTTTTTGGGTTTTGTACTTCCCAACCCTTTCACCTCTCTCCTATTTCTATCCAAGTCTGCTATCTCATCTTTCACTTCTCTCTCTTTCTGCTTTTCATCCTGATGATGGATCATGGAGTATGATCTGAAACGTCAATATGCACACAGTTTATCCAAAAGTATTGAAGCTAACTATTATGGACTGTGGAAACAAAATGCGATTAAATTCAATTAATAATAATCAATGCTAACTCAAAATGAAAAAGTATGAAATGAAATGCAATTTTTAGATATGAAACAAGGTAATATTCTGATTACACTATGCACCAATTGGAAAATGATACGAAGAATGTAAATGAAACAATGCATTAATTGAGCTAATCAAAGAAAAATTTTAACAAAATGAATGATATATACATGCTACTAACTGATATATACAAGTTAAGGCACAAAAAAAATCCTAAAAACAAATTTTTGAGTTCGGGACAATGTTGTTTCAAGGGTCAAAATGGACTAATTCACCTAGGCTGGAAAATGAGTCCCAGTATGGAATTTTTTCAAAATTTGTAGAAATTTGTGACTGATTCTAATGCTTTTAGAATGCTAAAATGAAGACCTAAGTTAAGGATGCATATTTTTACTTTTCAATGAGTAAAGATGCAACAATGCAACCTATTATGCACTTTTTATGAAGGAAAAATTTAACACCTAGCATGCAAATGAATCATGCAAACCCTAATGCAAGATAGATCTATGATGAAAGACTAAAAAATTAGATTAAAAATTGTTTGAAAGGTGGGTTCACCAAAATGAAATGTAGATTTTAGGACCCAATGGACTCTCTAACTCTTATAGGGTTTTTCACCCAAAAGGAGAGAGATTGGATCCTAAAATGCTTATGTTTCATTCAAATTAGGATGTATGTAATGTAATATGATGAAAATGGAATGATCTAAGTGTTTTTAAACTATGAAATTGATCAAACAGGCATGTAAAATCTAAGAATTATGATATGTTTGAAAACACATTGTGAATTGCAATAACTATAAAAGATGAATAAATAGGAAGAAATATGCAAAACAAAAAGAAATGGATGAAATCAGAGTGCACCTAGAGATAGAATGAAGTCACTAGAAGGTTCTGGAATGTCTTTGAATTTTTTGTAAATGGCCACTTGGACTCATTCACCAAGCATGGTGAATCAGTCTTGCTTTTGCTAAAATCTTCCAGAAACCTATTTGACTGTCGGGAGTTGAAATCTCAAAAAATAAATTTCTAGGCCTACAAGTGGGACTCATTCACCAAGGGTGGTGAATCAATCCACCTATAGAAATCTAGAAAATTAGAGGAAGATTTTGTGGCGTTACATTTGTACTTCTGCCCCCTACAGGTCTCTACTTCTGAAATTGTCATATACTAGTCTGAAAATGGATTTTTGTTGATGATTTGACTTGAATGATAGGAGGATGAATTGAATAAACTTGGCATGTAATCTTCAATGATTCTCAAGCTTCCAAAGAAGCTAAATCTGCATAAAAACAACAAAAGAATAGAAATTATTGATTATTAGGGAATGGGTTATCCCACAATAGTGGTTTATAATTTTTGGCCAAACTGGACACTGAAATATTTTTTTTTAACTAAATCTTCACTTTCAGGCACCTATAGCGGCTAAACTGTGAGGAATTTGAAGATGATACAAACTAGAGTTTTGTGACATTTTATCTGTAGATTCTAAATATATTTTTTTCAAAAATTTTGGAATCATATTGCACTTTTTTTTCCATCTCCCTCGAAAACTAGTTTTTTTCAAAAAACAACATTTTTAAAAAGTTACGCTCATCGTATAATGCATCAATTTTTTTCCATGGGGGATAAAATTCTAATTCTTTCAAATTTAAATTCGTAACTCTGATATCTAGTGCTTCCACTTAGTTAGATAGTTTTTTATTGAATATTTTTTCTTTAATCAAGTTTCAAATTTAAACCAATTATAATTCAGACATAGCGCGATTGTATAACATATAACTTTTTTTTTATGCATCGAAATTCAATTTTTTTTTCTTTGTTGGATCAAGGAATTAAATATCTAGTGCACTAAACTTTTTTTTTTCTAATAATCTGCTATTTTTCCACATGTTCAGAACAGAGAGCTTGATTTTCGGTGAAAAACCTACATTCACGAGAAATAAAAAATAAATATAATAATAAAATTAAAATTATTTAAAATTATACTTTTTGGGAAGCTTATAATAAGGACTACGTACTTGCAAAAAATAAATTTTAAATGAATTCATTTGATCCCCAAAAAGGTAAATAAAAAGTGGTTTTTTATCAGCATTTTGATAGGTGTAAAGGAGACTATTATAGGTATGGTTTAAAACTAGCGGGGTTCTATCCAAGGGGGTTTGATTTAAGGTAGTGTGATCAAACCCTCTTCAATTGGAATTATTTAAATGAAACCTTTTGAGGATTAAATCATTGTATTTTCTAAAAATATGTGATTTCAGCAAAAATCAGTTCCTCCCAGAAATTGTAAACCAACTTTGTGGGATCACCCGAATGGGGGTTTTCCTTGGTAGAACCTCGTTTCAATAATTAAACCAAAGTGATGAAATAAGTGGATAAGACATGTAACAAAGGAGTATATTACATTGTGTTGATGTTTGATCTTGGATGTCTACAACATAACATGAAGAACCAGCTCTTGAATGCTTTACAATGCTTAACTTGAAGACTTATAATGGAGAAACCTTAAGTTGTTTGAATTGAAATAGAAAGTAGATGATGAATTCAAGATTACAGATGTAATAATGACTTTTTAGATGTAAAATTAGGTTAAAACTTCTTATTTATAGCTAATTTTTCCTTAGTACTCAATAATACTACATCACAAGTTAACATGGAGTGAAAATAAACTTTAAATTTTACTTTTTCCTGCTCAAGGGTCAAAATGGGGGCCAAGTAGGACTCATTCTCCAAGCATGGAAAATGAGTCCCACCTGGATGGGACTCATTCACCAAGCATGGTGAATGGGTCCCACGAGGGCCATTCTGACACCTATGAAGCTTAGGAGATAGGAAATAAGGTTTAGATTGCTATCATGTTGGGTGTTTGATGAATTAAATCCTTGGGATGCACAGTATGGGTTTATTAGAGATGATGTAAATGTTGAATAGGGATTAGGACACATAAATCAATGTGAAAGTGTAATTAAATGTACTTTACAACACTAAAATAAGGTCCACATAGCCTAGAAATTCACAAGAACCAATGTAGATGCGTAATTCATGTTACAACACTAGTTTGTCATTAGGTTCTTATTAAGAATCTTCTAGATTGAAGTAATATGCTATTATAATGTTGAATTAGGAAGAAATAGGTTAATTAATTCTATAAAATCATGAAACCATCTTACAAGACTTTATAACACCTTTACAAGACATCATTAAAAGTATATTGTTTTATTTGCAAGGTTCCAAGACCTAGTGTGGAAAAATAAAATGCCTCACAACACTAGATTAGGGCCTCATTAAGTCTAATTAATCTCATTTCAAGCAACAGGTTTAATTTTTGACTACACAAGTATGAACTTAAAAAATTATCTTCTGCTCAAGCCTGATTACAGTTCTAATTAAGCAAGAAGACTCATTTTTTTCACTCAAACTACTTCACACTTCACTTGATCTTCTTCACACTCTGATCTACAATCAAATGGTATTTGCACATACACACATAGGATCACACCCAACACACAAAGCACACTTTTCACTAATGAATCAATCACTCTTATATATCTACTACATAAGATTTCATCAACAACTTAATCAGCCAAGAAAATAAAACATATTTGCAATGTCAGCATAAATTTACAAATAAATTTTTAATGTGAATCCACCAAAGTTGGCCACAACATAGTGGAGACCCAAATTAATATCTCCAACACAAAAATAATTCAATTAACTTCACCTTGAAGATCCACAACACACTACCATCATCATGTCGGCCCGGAACATGAAAAAAAGAACATGCACAAGAAGATATTTTTTGACCATGAGCACACCGATTAATGTGGATGTACTAAAAAGATAGAGCATGATCTAGAGACATCCAAAACCATCAAGAAATAATAAAGAAACATTGTAGCAACTAATATTTCTAGAATCACACAAAATTCACTCAGGAACACTGACATAGACCATAGAAACACTGTCAGACCACAACATGATCAAATCTATACACGAACCTCTAGAAATTCTAGTATATGATCTAGATACTCTCAAGAATAAACCATTTAGCCAATAGCAGCTGGAATTCAATGTAAAGAACAAGACATGTTCATGACCTACACAGTTCCACTGGGAACCTGAAACACTTTTTTTTTTGAATTTTTTCAATATCCTCAACACATACAACCTCTGATACACCAAATGCTAATAGTTTTGACATCAATGACAACCAAATATCAATAACACATTGAAAACATTCAATAATCTCCCCCTTTTTCATTGATGGTAAAAAATGATGTGAAAAATACCATCAACCAGACATACTTGATTTCCCTTTGGTTTTGACTCTTCTCCTCAATTGCTCTTCGACCCTTAAAAGGATTTTTTGCATTGAACTTCTCCCCCTTTGACATCAAGGGAAAAGGTAACCATGAACTTTCCATATAGGTGATCTAAACAACATATCTACACATCTTACTAGTCCCCCTAAGAAGTAGCCACAAAAGCATCAATCTGGATCAGAATATAGCAATGTAGCTCATAGATTGATTGAAGTGAATGCATACTTTTTTGTTTTATTAGGAGGATTAATTACCCCTAGCATTCCTTTGAGATACTCAAAAGTATCCTTTGACAATGGCTTAGTAAAGATATCTGCATCTATTCTTTGGTAGGAACATACTCAAATCTGAGTTCTTTCTCATTCACTTTCTCCCTCAAGAAGTGAAACTTGATTGATATATGTTTAATCTTAGAGTGCGTCACTAGATTCTTTGAAATATTTATTGCACTTGAACTGTCATAGTATATGGAAATAGGATCTTCATAGACCACCCTCATATATTTCATCATTTGTTTCATCCATATCACTTGAGTACAATTATTTGCAGTAACTATATATTCTAATTTAGCAGTAGATAGAGAAATGGAATTCTGCTTCTTGATCAACTAGGATACTAGATCTTTCCCTAGGAAGAGAGCACCACCACTAGTACTTTTCTTATTATCTACATCTCTAGCCCAATCAACATCAGTATATGCACTCAAAGTGAGATCATCATCCTTTGGATACCAAAGTCCAAAGTCAACTGTTCCTTTCAGATATCTAAATATTCTCGTAACAATAGTCACATGTGATTCTTTTGGATCAGCCTAAAATTTAGCAACCATACATACAGCATTCATAATATTTGGTCTATTCTAGGTTAAATAAAGAAATCCATTAATCATTGACCTATATCTAGTTTTATTTTCCTTAGGAGAATCATCATTCTTTGTTAGCTTGCATCTGATCACCATGAGAGTACCAACAGGATTTTATTCTTCCATCCCAAAAAGTTTCAGTAGCTCTCTCACATATTTGGAATGAGATATGAAAATTCCCTTGTCTAAATGGGTCACTTGCAATACTATAAATAACTTCATCTCTCCAATCATACTCATCTCAAATTCATCCTTCATCTCATCAGCAAAATTCATACATAGATTTTCATCTCCTCCAAAAATGATGTCATCAACAAAGACTTCTATAATTAAGTATTTATCATGATCCAATTTGAAATATAAGTTGCTATCAGTAGTACCTTTAGTGAATCCAAGCTTCAGTAAGTATTTGTCCAATCTAGCATACCAAGCTCTAGGGGCTTGCTTAAGTCCATATAGAGCTTTCTTTAGGAAGAAAACCATATCTTCCTTGTTAGTTAGCTGAAATCCATCTAGATATTCAATGTATACTTCTTCTAGTTCTCCATTCAGAAATGCCAACTTCACATCCATCTAGTAGACTTTATAGTTCTTATATGCAACATAAGCAAGAAATAATCTAATAGCTTCAATTATGGAAATATGGGAAAAAAATTCTTCAAAATCAACACCTTCCATCTAAGAATACCCTTTACATGCCAGTCTTGCTTTATTCTGGACCACTTCACCTTGTTCTAAAACACCCATTTAGTACCAATCACATTTTTGTCTTTAGGTCTGGGAACCAGTATCCATATGTCATTCTTTTCAATTTGTGTCAACTCTTCCTTATAGCTTCCATCCAATGTTCATCTTGGCAGGGTTTGGTGACATTTTTGGGTTCAATTTTGTAAATGAGGCAGTATTCTTTTGCAATCTTTCTTCTAGTTTGCACTCCTTTATTCTTATCTCCTATAATTTAAATTTTCAAATTCTTTAGCTTTGTATACCTCAGATTTTTGGTACTTTCACAAACTTCTAGTTCTTATGATCTTCCTTCTGCACTTGTACTTGTTTGTGTTTCTTGACTTACTTGATTTTCTAGAATGAATTGAGGTTGCTTTACTCGAACATATGGAATAATTTGAAGTAGATTTGGTGTTTGAAATTTTTTCCCTTTGTTTGTATTGTCTTCATCTGAATCATATCCACAATATCTAGATGATTTAGCATAATCCTCATCAACTCTCACATTTTCACTCTCAACCATCTTTCTTAGTCTTTTGTTATAGCATCGGTAGGCCTTGATTTTAGTAGAATAACCTAAAAATATACCTTCATCACTTCTTGCATCAAAATTTCCTATATCATCATCTCTTTTGATATAAAATTTTCTTCCAAACATCTTGAAATATTTAATAGTAGGCTTGTAACCAAACCATAGCTCAAAAGGTGTCTTACAAAAATTACCATTAGCATTTACCCAGTTTAAAGTGTACATAGTAGTGCTTACAGCTTCACTCCAATAGATCTGGGACACATTTCCTTCTATTATCATTGTTCTAGCAACATCCAAAATTGTTCTATTATTTCTTTCTATAACTCCATTTTGTTGAGAGGTTTAGGGAGGAGATAACTCTCTTTTGATTCCATGTTTATCACAAAAAGAGTTTAAATCTCTAGAAGTGAACTCACCACCTCTGTCAAATCTTAGACACTTGATATTTAGACCTTTCTCATTCTCTACTATAGCCTTGAAACTTTTGAGCTTTTCCAATGCTTCACATTTTTCTCTTAAGAAGGATACCCATATCATTCTAGAGTAATCATCAATAATCAACATAAAGTACCTTTGTCTATGAATACTTCTAATTCTAGAGGGACCACATAGGTCAATATGTAGCAGCTCTAGAAAATCATTTGAATGATTTTTTTTTCTCATAAAGGAGACTCTAGTCTATTTACCCATTTGACACTCCTTACAAATTGTGTTAGCAGGATTCACTAACTTATGTAGATCTCTTACTACTTGAGTGGAACTTACCTTGACAATTTTATCAAATTTTACATGACACAACCTCCTATGCCACAACCATCTTTCATCTACTTGGGAAATTAAATAACTCCCACTAGTATTATTCAAGTGAAAAATATTACATTTTGTCTTTCTACCGGTAGCAATCATATTTCTAGAACTTCCACATATCTTGCATCTTCCATATTTGAACTGTAGATCATAGCCTTTATCCACCATATGTCCAACACTCAAAACATTATGCTTCAGGCCTTCAACATAAAGAACATCATCAGTGTTATCCTTACCACCAAGAAAAATAAAACCTCTACCATGAATCACACTAGCATTTTTGTCTCCAACTATTACAACACCACCATCATACTTCTCTAGACTTACAAATTTATTTTTATCACTAGTCATATGATGTGAGAATCCACTTTCAATAACCCACTCATCCTTTTCATCAACTTAGGTTGCAAGAGCTTTCTCATATTTACTAGATTCAATAGCCATAGGACTATTTTCAATGGTAGCAATGAAAATATATTCATCTTCATTTCCATTATCTTTATTAGACTCATCATCATTTACTCCTTCAACAAAGTAACATTTCTTTTGGAATCTAGACTTATTAGGCTTAGATCTAGGAACTCTTTCAGGACATCTTGATGCAAAATGACCTATTTAACTACATGAAAAACATTTAATAGGTAACAATCCTTCATACTTGCCTTTTTCTCTGCCTTCTTTCTTTATAATTAGTGCTTCCAATTCTTCTACCTCTCTTTCTTTATCTTCAATTTATTTCAGTTCTTCATCATCCTTGGATATCTTTTTGGAGCATTCTCCCAAACCATATCTTTGCTTGTTACTTTTGGATATAGTATCCTTGAATATAGATTCAATTTTTAGAACAAATTCACCAAATTCACTTAATTCAAAAGCAGGAAGCTTACCAACCTGTGTGTCTCTTGACATATTTGTTACTGATATGAGCTCTTCAATAGTGTGAGACTTCACTTTGTAGGAGGGAGGCATGGATCTGAGTATCTTAGCCACAATTTCATCCTCATCCAGTGAACCACTAGCACCTGTAATACCCATCACTATTTCATTTACCCTTTTCATAAAAGAAGTGATATTTTCATCTTCACCCATCTTCAAATTCTCATACTTACCTTTTAAACTTTGTAGCTTATCCATCTTCACCTGTGCATCTCTTTCATACAATGTTTCAGCTTTTTCCAAATCTCATGAGTTTTTTTCAGTCCTACCACATTTTCCATCTCTGAAACTATCAAAGCACTCACCAAAGCTTCAATAGCCCTGATATTGTTTCCAACATCTTTGATCTCATCAACAATGGAGGGACCATTCTAAGGAATAACATATTGATCTTTTGTAATCTTCTAGTATGCTTGACCAATACACCTTAGGTGACATTGCATCTTGGCTTTCCACAATGAGTAGTTTGCTCCATAAAATCTTGGATTGTCCTTCTTGAATGTTGTCATCTTTGATCATCTCAAGATTTTAGAATTCTTCAGAGGAACCTACTCTGATACCAATTGTTGGAAAAACAAGGATAGACAACTGAGAGGGGGGGTGAATCAGTTGTCCCAAAATAATAAAATTTTCAAGCTTTACTTAACTTAATCTCATATCTGATGAATAAGAAATTAACCATAAAAAATTAACACATCAGAGAGACAGAGAACACTAATATTTTTTACGTGGAAACACTATTAGGGGAAAAACCATGGTGGATGTTAGTCCACAAGATTATACCCTATTAAAATTATAATGAAATCAATAAAGGGGAATGCACATACATTTAGGCACACTGCCTAGAGCTCACCACTTAATTTCAAAAGGGTCTCACTACCCAACAATACATAATAGGATTAAAATCCGAAGGGTATGAATTGAAAAAATTAGCTTCTTCTCAAGCCTAATTATAGTTCCAATTAAGCATAGAAAACTCCTTTTTTTCACTCACACTACCTCACACTTCACTCGATCTTCTTCACACTTTTCTCTACAATCGAATGATATTTTCATATACACACATAGGAGAACACCCAACACATGAACCACACTTTTCACCAATGAAACAATCACTCTTATATATCTGCTACATAAGATTATATCAAAAAATTAGTCAGCCAGTAAAATAAAACATATTTGCAATGTCAGGCCAAATTTACAAATACATTTTTAATGTGAATCCACCAAGGTTGGCCACAACATAGTGGAGACCCAAATTAATATATCCACCACAAAAATACTTCCATTAATTTCACTTTGAAGATCCAAAACATGCTACCATCATCATGTCAGCTAGGAACATGAAAAACCGAACATGGGCAAGAAAAAACCTTTGACCACGAGCACACAGATTAATGTGGATGTACTACAAAGATAGAGCATGATCTAGAGACATTCAAAAAGATCAAGAAACAACAGATAAATGTCCACAAAAACTGATATTTCAAAAATCACACATACTTCACTCAGGAACACTAACAGGGACCACAAAAACACTGTCAAACCACAACATGATCAAATCTATACGTGGACCTCTAAAACTTCCAGTAGATGATCTAGATACTATCAAGAATAAATCATTTAGTCCACAACAGCTGAACTTCAACATAAAGAACAACACACCTTCATGACCTACACAATTCCACTAGGAACCTGGAATACTTTCTTTTACAATTTTCTCAATATCCTTGACATATACAATGTCTAATACACCAAATGCTAAGAGTGTTGACATTAATGAAAAGCACATATCAGAAACACATCCACAACATCCAACACATCACATTCCATGTTTATATTTTGTAAAGTAGCTTCAGCACAAGTAGGGGAGGCATTGAGAGAAGGAAAACTATGATTTGCATGCTTACCAAATAGATCTTCCCAAATGGTAGGGGCATTAGGGAATGGAGGAGGAAGATTCTCATGACCCTCAATACGTATGTCTTCTAACACCAACCTATTCTCTTTTCATTCAGGAGGGTTACTAGGAGAAGGACAATTTTGATTGTCTTGGCTATCTATGATAGCATCCTCACAAGCAAGGGATGAATGGAGTCTCAGTAAGGTGATGTTTATAAATCTTTCTATGATTTCATTTTCTTTTTTTCTAATATCTTCCAAAGGGGGATGAAGAGAGGGACAAGAAAGACCCTCAATGCTTGTATCTTCATTCACCAAGATACCTCCATCCCTAATAGGAGAGGTATTGGGAGAAGAACACACATTCAACTATTATGATGGTCAACACTATCATCCTCACCAATGGGCAATGTAATATGAAGGATTGTTTCAATGGTTTGATCTGCTTGCTCTAGTATGTTATCATAATTATCAAAGATATTAGAAGGATTACTAACATGTTTCTTAATGGCCTCATTGATATAATATAAATTGAACTCATAAGAGGGGATGTTGTATTTATGCAATCCATTGCTAACCAAATCAAAGCCACATCTCTTGAAAGAAAACATGCTATCATGGAAAAAGTAAATAAAGTGCAATATAATGAATGCAATTTTCAAATGTGAAACAAGGTAATTTTCTAATTACACTATGCAACAACCTGAAAGATGAAACCTTGTAAATACAAATTTTGAAACTACACAATGCGTGAAATGAGCTAATTTAAGCTAGATTTAGTGAAATGCATGTAATAGAAATTCAACTAATTGAAACATATAGTTAATGGCAGCAAAAATAAGTGCAAAAACTAGGTTTTTAATGTTGTAAAATGCAATTTTAGGGGTGTACAGGGACTAATTCACCCAAGGTGGTGAATGAGTCCTAGGAGGGAGTTTTTTCAAAAGTTTCAAAGATTTTTAATGCATTTTTATGGCTTTTATGTTTTATGATGTGAATCCTAAGTGAAAATGTAGATTTTGTATGATTTGTAATGAAATTAAATGCAAAAATGTAAGCTATATGCACTTTCACTAATGCCAAAATTTGAAATCCTAGAATGCAAATCCTGATGCAAAGTTAATGCAAGCTAAATCTAGGATGATGATGGACTCCAAATTAGTAAAGAAGGTATTCAAAATGTAGGTTCACCAAAATTATTAGTTGAAAATGGATGTTTTATGGTTTAACACATAGAAGATCACTTTTATCCAACTACAATTCAAGGATTCCCTAGAGATCTCAACCCAAGAGTGGAATAGAGGCAAGAGATCTGACAATAAGGTATCTTAAGATATGTCTAGAGCTGAATGAGGGGTTCGCCACCAAGTGTAAATTTGAAAAACACACAAAATATTGGAAAACATAATGTGATATGCAAACTAATCAAAAATGACCTAGAAAATTCCTTAGAAATGCAAATAAAGAAAAAAAGAAAGCTATAAAATAGAAAGTGTGCACCTAGAAATGTTTTGAAGATTGGAAATAGCTCCTAAATTTTAGAATTACTACTTTTTAGGCCTAGTGGGACTCATTCGCCATTTTGGACCAATCAATCCCAGTTCTGGAAAATTGTACTTGAGTAAGTTTTAGCCAAAAGGGTATTTGAATCTATAAAGATCTCCAAAAAATAGCTACAGTGGGACTCATTCACCACTACTAGGGGATGAGTCCTATTTTTTCGAAAAGTGTCCTAGGAGAAAAATCTTGAACTTAACTTTTCAAGCCTATAAAGATGGATAAAATAAGCACTTTCCCACTAATTTCATCCAAATTAGATGGATATTTTTCCCTAGATCCGTGTTTTTGTGAGTCTTGACAACTTTTCATGACAATTTTGACACCATTTACAAATTTATCATTTTGGCACTCTTGGAAGCTTCCAATCCATTTTTCTTCAATCTACAAACCTAAAATCACACATTAAAGAGGGGAAAACTTGTTGATTTTTAGTGGATAGGGGTTTTCCTTGGTAAAACCCCTTTAGGTAATTAAAGAAAATGATTAAATAAGATAATGAAGCATGAACATGAAATAATGCAATTAGAACCTTGCCATAATGATGGATCTTGAGTTGTTGCAACAATTGATGTAGAAATATGGCCTCAGATGCCATAAAAATGATCTTGAATGCTTGACTATTGCTTTCTTGACTTGATAACATGTTGGCTTATGTTTCTTGTTATAAAATGAGGATTTGAAAGCTTTCTTATATAGGAAATCCACCTAAGAACCTATGTATTTGATCCCAAAGGCCAACATAAAAAAAATTAAACTTAAAACCCATTTTTCCCACTCAAACCCTAAAAATAGCTAAAATGGTACTCATTCTCCATCCTGGATGAATGAGTCCCACCTGAATGGGACTCATTCTCCCAAGGTGGTGAATGGGTCCCACAAGGGCCATTTTTCTACCTAGGATGTTAGGGAGTGGAGAATTTAAGCTTTTATGTTGATTTTGTTAGGTTTCTGATCAAAATATGCCTTGGGATACACAATATGGGGTCATAGGGGCCTATTAATGATGATATAAGGGTCATAAATGTAAGAGGGCCAAAAATCCAATGTAAAAGTGTAAGTAAATACACTTTACAACACTAAATTAAGGAAAAATTGGGTCTATTTAACTTAGAAAGGCCCTAAATCCCATGTGAATGTGTAGAAAACACTAAAAAACTAGATTAAGTCCACTTGATTTAGAAGCCTCCTAAATTTAATGCGAAAGTGTAAATAAATATATTTTACAACATTAAACTTAGACAAAGTTAAGTTAATCTAGCTTAAAAAGGGCCCAAGACCTAATATGGATGTGTAAAACATCTCACAACACTAGACCAAGGTGACATTAAGTCCAATTTATCATTAGTTATTCCCATATCAAGTGTGAAAATGTCAATTGATACATTTTTCTACACTAAAGAAACTAAGATTGAGCTAGCTTATTTTTCTACAAAGGTAAACCTATAGGTAGCACCCTTAGGATCATATGATGTTATCCTAGGAATGAACTAGATTTATAAGCATAAGGCCAAGGTATACTATAATGAAAAAACTATAGAGTGCTTAGATGATTTTGGTAATCAAGTAATGATGCAAGCAATACCATGGTAAGTCAAGTTGTTTCAAATTTCCACTATGCAACTACTTAGGGATAAGAAGAATGGATGTAAGATTTTTGTAATAAAGATGGAAAATCTTGAAGAATATAAGGAAATAAATTCTCAAGATGGTATGGTGAACTATGTATTAGAATATTACCAAGTGATGGAAGAACATGAAATGATGGAAACCAGGGAGATAGATATGGAAAAATATCCCATCTTGAGAAAGTTTGCAAATGTGTTTCTAGAAGAATTACTTGGACTACCACCAAAAAGGATTTTTTATTTCTCCATAGAGATAGTGCTAGGATTAGAAAAAAATTCCAAATTACCTTATCAAATGACAACAACTGAATTAATTGAGCTTAAGTCACAATTGGATGAATTGATATCTAAGGGATTGATAAGACAAAGTGTATCACCCTAGGAAGTACCAACAATATTTTTGAAGGATGGTACATTGTGGTTGTGTATAGATTATCAGATGTTTAATAAAGATATAGTAAAAGTATCTATTATCACACGTTAATGAAATTTTTGATCAAATGTGTAGAGCTACTATGTTTTCTAAGATTGATCTACAATTTGGATACCACCAGTTAAGAATGAAGGATAAAGACATCTTCAAGACTACTTTTAGAATGTAAGATATGAGCATTATGAGTTTACAGTTCTACCATTTGGACTAACTAATGCATCGATAGATTTTATGAATCTAATGAATAATTTTTTTAGGGATTTCCCAGACAATTTTTTTTTTAGTTTTCCTTGATGATATCTTAATCTATTCAAAGAACGAGGAGGATCATTGCAAGCATTTAGAGATTGTTTTACAATGACTGGGAAAACATAATTTGTATGGGAAACTCTCTAAATCTACTTTCTTCTCGAAGAAAGTGCAGTACCTTGGACATGTGATATCGACTGAAGGTATCTTAGTTGATGTAGCCAAGATAAAAGCAATGTTGGAATGGCCAGTACATAAAAATGCTTCTGAGGTGAGAAGTGTTATGGGTTTGGTGGGATATTATAGGAATTTTTTGGAAAATTTCTCCAAAATAGATTTTCAATTACTTCTTTGCAGAGGAAAGAGAAGAAAATTGAGTGGATAGAAAAATGCAGAGCAACATTTGATCTACTTAAAGAGAATTTAACTATTGCACCATTTTTTAATGTACCAGATCCTGATCTTGACTTTTCTATTATCAAGGATGCATCGGTAGAAGGATTAGGTGGATTTTTAATGCAAGAAGGGAAAGTAATTGCTCAAAAATCAAGAAAGTTGAAACCCTATGAGTAAAATTATGCATCACATGATTTAGTGTTAGTAGCGGTGGTTCATGCATTGAAAATGTGGAAACATTACTTGGTAGGAAAGTCCTTTGAGATGAAAATTGATAATCATGGGTTGAAGTATATATTAACTCACCCTAATATAAATGCATGATAAAGAAGATGGTTGGAGTTGATAGTTGATTATGAATTAAATATCAACTACAACAAGGGAAAATAAAATTGGGTAGTTGATGCCTTAAGTCATAGACGACATATTGTCTCGATAGTGATAATCCAAACTAACTTTAAAGGTCAAGTATTGTAGAAATGTAAGGAGGATGGGTACTATTTGCAAGTTAAGTACTCACAAATAATCCACAAAATGAAATTTATGAAGGATTTCATGTTGAACCCAATGGATTACTTAGGTATAAGGGAAGGATGTATGTGTTTGACTTTGAAGAATTGAGAAATCTTGTGTCGAAAGAAGTTCATGAAGCACCATACTCAAGACATCCTAGTGTGACCAATATCATGGCCAATGTGAAGCCATTATACTTTGGAAAGGGATGAAAGGAGATGCTACTAAATTTGTGGCTAAATGCTTGGAATGTCAAAAGGTGAAAGTGGAGCATCATCATCCTAGAGGCTTACTATATCAACATGATATTCTAGAGATCAAGTGGCAAGTCATTAATATGGACTTTGTGCAAAGATTTCCTATGTCTAGGAATAAGCACAATGATATTTTAGTAGTTGTTGACAAGATTACAAAGCTAGCACATTTCATACTTTGGAATTTAACTGATGGATCTCATCTCATAGCTCAAAAATTCATGCAATAAGTGTTTTGACAAAATGGAATTCCAGGGAAGATTATCTCATATAGGGATGCACGTGTGACCTCAAGGTTTTGGCAGACCTTATTTTCTATGTTAAGAAATCAACTAAATATAATTTTAGCATATCATCCAAAAATGGATGGGAAAAAAGAAAGGGTGAATCAAGTACTTGAAGACCTACTAAGAATGTATTGCATGGATCAGTAATACAAGTGGGAGGATTACTTTAATTTTAGCATATCATCCAAAAATGGATGGGAAAAAAGAAAGGGTGAATCAAGTACTTGAAGACCTACTAAGAATGTATTGCATGGATCATTAATACAAGTGGGAGGATTACTTTCCTTTAGTTAAATTTTCTTACAACAATTACTACCATTCCATGATAAAGATGGCTCCTTTCGAAGCTTTATATGGATGAAAGTGTGGAACCCCGATAAGTTGGGATAAACTTGAGGATAGGGTGAGTCTTGAACCTGAGATGTTAGCTAAAATGGAGGAAAAAGTTAATATTATCAAGCAAAGGCTAGCTAAAGCCAATGATAGGCATAAAAGCTACACGTAAAAATAGTACCCAAGAATTTTTCAATAGGTGATAAGGTGTTTCTAAGGGTCAAACCACATAATAGTTTTATCAAGTTTGAGAATTCATCCAAAAGTAGCACCGCACTATGTAGGACCTTTTGATATTCTTGAGGAAGTGAATCCTATAGCTTACCAGATTGTGTTTCCACCAGATCATGTAATTGATTGGAATTCTTTATAGGTATAGGAACCCAGAGTGATAAAAATCAAGCCTATCAAGGTGCTTGGAACATGTAAGCTTTGCTTGCATAATAGGTAGGTTTTTCACTACAAAGTCCAGTGGAACTAGTATGCAGAAGATTTTTCCACTTGGGAAGACTATGCTGAAATAGAATAAAAGTTTCCACATTTTCTATGTGCTTTTGAAAATGATTAAAAAATATGTTTTTCTTTTCTTTATTAATTTTATGTTTTCTACATAAAATCATTGGGGATGATGATTCACAAGGGGGGAGTACATCACACCTCATTTTTCATTTATCTAATTAATATTACTATGTTAGGGTAATTATTGCATATGTGAATCAATTTGGAATTTTGATTGCTATATATATATATATATATGATTGTATTTTGTTTATCAAAAATGTATGAATGAATGTTTATCTCATTTAATGTTAATGGGATGTAAATATAGAATTTATGGTTATTGAATTTGATGTTCTAAATATGGAAAGTATAATGAAAATGTTTGTATTGATGAAAGACTAATTACCATGAGAATGTGTTAAGTTTGATGTAGGTTCAGAATCAATCCTATGGAAGCGAGGGGAAGTATCACTCAAGAGAAAAGCTTGGTGAAGTAACTTGTAATGAAACCTTATTGAGCTTATACACACACTCACTAATAGAATGGTTGACTCGAGTCATAGTGTTTTGGAATTGGTAAGTTACCCATAGCATGATGTGTTTGCATTAGGAAGGATCTTGATTACTAATAGGAGTATTCTTAGATTATATTTAGTGCTTGGTGTATGTGAGTACTTTTATATATTACTATGCTTGATTGATGAGATGTACATATGTTGAATGTATATATATGTATACATATGCATATCAATGATAATCTATATGCATGAAGGAACATGTACATGAGAGTACATAGGTAGACATACCTATGCATGCCTATGGATAGGTTTCTTATGACCATGGTGATATCGAGAGGACAATGTGACATGTATGTATATATATATGTATGTGTCATATGCATATATATCTACCAATAGGATAGTAATTGTTTATGTATGTGATTTTGTTATCAAATGGATATATATAAGATATATACATATATGCATATGTGTACATGTATCGATGTATATATATATATATATATATATATGTAATATGTATATATGTATTAGTATGTATATATATATATTATATATATATATATATATGTAATATGTATATATGTATTAATATGTATATATATATATTATATTATATATATATATGTATGTATATATATGTAGATATATATTTATATATATATATATTAAGAAAGTATTTGAGGCTTATTTGTATATATATTATGCAAAGTATTAGAGGTTGATTTATACATATATTATACAAAGTATTGTGAACACTTAAAAATATCTTGAATGATATCACACACTTGAATCTAATATACTAACATTGTTTCATCCTAAAACCCATCCTCTTTTTGCTTAATTGATTAAGGGTATGTGCAGGATCATGATGGGCCAAAAAAGTGGCAATATTATGTGTATTTGTAGGGTATGTGGCTGCCGACTTTTTTTTTACCCAAAATTGATGAAACAAAAAGGGTTTTTAGAGGAGATTCTCATCTTTCCACCAATATAAATTATGCTTTAATTTGAATTTAATAAATAATTATTATTCATTTTCTATTAGAATTACAACTAAATTCCTGATTGATAGACTGATTGAAAAACATCTATAACTTTCAAACATATCACTTTTTTGAATCCAAAACATGTGTCACATTCTATGCTTCACATACTATAGGATTAAAAAAAGAAAAATTAGATTTCATGAAGTTTTGACCAAGTTAAGGTGGTCAGACATACGAGTTTTTATATTTTTTAAAAGTTGTAATAAAAAATTCATAATTAATTATTTACTTGGAAAAAAATTACAAAAAAATGCATCACATCCGGACATGAGTCCTCTACTTATATATAAAATATTATAAAAAAATAATATCATTTTATTATGGTTAGGGTGGTTAGATAGACACCTACTTCTTATTTTTTCCTTGAAATTTAAGTACTACTGCATTGAAATTTTAAATTTTCACCAAATAGATTTTATTTAATTTTAAATAAACCTAGTAGTTTAGAAACTAAATTCAATTTTCTATAGATTCTATTCTTACATATTTTTTGAATAATATAGATAACTTATTCAAATTTTTACATCAAGTTGCCTAACACTGATATTTCTAAATTTTTTGCCACTTAAGGGCCTATTTTTTCCATGAAGATCCTGAACATACCCTTAAATTAGACTAGTTATTTAATTAATCACATTATTTTCATATATTAATTTGATTAATCTAATTAGGTTAATTCCTACCTTGTTCATGCTAACCTTTCATCCTGTTAAATTGGACAAATAAAAATATTTAATTTTAACACCCTAAGTCCTCTCATTTAATTAAATAATATTAATTATTTAATTGTCATTTTGATTAATTTTCATTAAATAAGGTAATTATTTAATGGACATCCTAAAATCCCCTAATTTACATAATTGAAACTTTTTTTAATTAGATAATTACTAAGTAATTTTAACTCTCCCACTTGCAAGGGAATATTCCTCGAGAATATTCCTCCTTTGTACATTCCTCCAAAAGGGAATTCCTCCAAACGGGAATATTCTTCCTTGTAACAAACTTTCAACAAAATTCTTGAGCAAGTTTTGAAAGTGTGTTTATTTGCATGATTGTGAACCCTTAATTAAAAATCAACTTGCATTCTCAACCGTTGATGGGAATCCATGATCCATGCCTCCATCTTCATTCCATCCTGACCATTGATTGATTGTTTCAATCTTGACCATCGGCTTCTTTTTTCCTATTCTATAAATAGACCTTGCATCTATTGAATATGGATCCATCTTTTCAAACAAAACTTATGTTGTTGAAAATAACATCTATTTTCATCCATGTTTTATGTTTAAAAGGATTTTTAGATTAATTTACATGCATTATTAGCTTAGAGCATCCATTAATGGCTTCCATGGTAACTTAGTTGCATCCATTTAGTATATTTTGAAACTAGGGATTTAATCTTCTGAATCTTAGATACATTAAGCATAGATTGCAGACACCTACATAAATAATCTTAGTTTTTATCATATTAATCTAGCTTTTATCATGCTTTCAATCATATTTTCCATTATTTTCTATTGATTTTAATCAATAAAGTCAATTGGAAAGGCTCATATTATCCAAGGGATTGGGAAAGGGTCGTCACTCCACGTCAATGCTACACCACTCCCCCAATAGGATACATTTCAATGTCTTAGAGTAAATTTTTGTAAAGCTTCTGTGTTTTAGCATGTTAGTTTTATGGATTCTTGAGTTTTATTGACATTGAATATCTTATTGGGATTGATGTTGATAAATAGGTGCAAGACAATTGGAAGGGGGTGTGAATCAGATGTTGTATAATTCAAACTTTAAAACTTTAATACTTATCAATTCCACAACCACATTATTATGTTATTAAGTAAGAGAATGAAACAAAAATTAAAAAAATTAAATCAGCACAATGAACACCAATTTTTTATGTGGAAAACCTAATGAGGGAAAAACTATGGTGAGGGTTAACTCAAAATATAAAGATTATAAAATAGAGGCTCATTGCCAAGGGCTCACTACCCAAAGAGGACTCACTGTCCAAGTACAAAGGATCATTTCCTATAGAAAGGACTAACTATCCAACAGGGAGGATTACTACCTAAAAATACAAAAGAGAACAAAAAGATCCATGACTACAATTAATACACATTCATAGCTTCCAACACAATGAGGTATAGTTGTCTCAACTCACTCGCACACACACTTCTGCTCTTATGAATTATGGCTTACTTTTGTCACTTTGCATCACACTCTCATAAAACTCTTCACAATTAGACTTTCTTTTATACCATCCTCAATGTTAGAAACTCTCTCCAAGGTTAGACACAAATACCTCATTTCATAAATTCAAATTAGGTCAGAAAATCAAAATTCCTTTGGTGGAAAGGAATAAGAGTGGGTGGATAAAAAAATTAAGCAAGACCAAAAAATAATGTCTTGGATCGACCACACACTTCCTCAACTTAAATTTATTCTTCGAATGAAGTGTAAACACCGGGTCAGCCAAACCTAATGAAAACAAAAATAATCGTTGATGTGCATGCTTCACAATAAGAAGATGACATGAAGATGTCGCAACATGCTTCATTAAGTACAAGAACACTTCTCAAAATTCTCCAAATACATCTGTAGAAAATGTAACAACCTTCAAATGTTCAACACCTTCCATCAGTCCATCTAGACTATGCAAACACCCACAACAACACTAAAACAAGACTTTTAGATCACCAAACTTCAAACCTCTTTTCCAGAGCATAGAAAAGACCTTCACAAGACATATCCCAAATTCACAAGATGTAAAATGAAACCGTGGTGGGATATAGAGAAAAACTATTTCTCCTAGTCCACAGAAGATCGACTCCACCAGAACAATTCACATACCAGTGAACATAACTTTCACATACCATCACACCATAAGCTAAAACTTAGGATATATCACCACAAGATCACCATTATTAAATCTTCAAATCTGCACAAGCATAGGATCAACATAGGAGAAATATAGAGAATATACCAGAGCACATTTTGAACACATTAATCACTCTAAATTTTCTTCTTTATTAATTTTCTCAAAATCACTTGTAAACTCATCAAACCAGCACATCTGCAATGATATAAATATAGCTCCATGTACTCACAACATCTCAACAACATCTCAGCTATACATGCACAATCTATAACATACTAAACTATGTTGACATCAATGACAACACCACTAGACTAGCTCACATTTGTAACAATCTCCCCCTATGCCATTGATGCCAACACATGATGTGAAAAACCATCAAAGACAACATCCTTCAAAATATCCTAGGATAACACCTTCTCTACCTTTGCAAATATTTTTCCCATGATTTTCTCTCCCCCTTTTATATCAATGGCAAAGACCAACAACTTTGATCACTCCCCCCTTAGGAGCACACTCATAGTGCAATAATGAAAAAAATTTCTACTCCCCCTATGGAGTAGACCCATCTATTAGTCTAGCTAACTAAGGATTCTGTGAATTCACTTGACTGATGCATCTTCATGTGCACCTAGTTCAGAGGTCCAATGACCCCCAACATCTCCCTAAGATGCTTGAAAGTATCCTTTGAAAGAGCCTTAGTAAATATGTCTACAATTTGTTCCTTCATGTTCACATACTCCAATCTAACTTCATTCTCCAAAACGTTTTCTCTCAAGAAATGATATTTGATAGATATTTGTTTTGTTCTTGAATGCATAACCAGGTTTTTGAAATGTTTATTGCACTTGTATTGTCATAGAAAATAGAAATAGGTTCATCACATATCACTCCAATGTCCTTCAAAGTTTTCTTCATCTAGAAAACTTGTGCACAACAGGATGCTGCAACAATATATTATGCCTTTGCACCAAACAAAGAACCGTGTCTTTCTTTTTACTCAACCATGAAACCAATATTTTTCCAAGAAAGAAATCACCACCACTATTACTTTTCCATTCATCTACACATTTGGCCCAATCAACATCTATATAATTACTCAAGGTGAAATCATCACTCTTAGGATACCATAGCCCATAATCCATTGTACCTTTAAGATATTTGAATATCCTCTTTATAGCTACAACATGTGCTTCTCTAGTATTTTCTTGGAATATAGAAACTAAACATACTGCATGAATAATGTTCGGTCTAATAGCAATAAGATACAATAGTTTGCCAATCATAGATTTTCATTTTCTCTTATTAGTCTTGGTAGATTCATCTTTGCTCAGTTTACATCCGGTTATCATAGGAGTACAAACTTGTTTGGAATCATCCATCCCAAAATTCTTCAACAAATATTTTACATACTTATATTGTGAAATGAATATCTCTTTATCAGTTTGATAAACTTGTAGACCAAGGAAGAAATTTAATTCACCAATCATGGACATCTCAAATTATTTCTGCATCTCCAAAGAAAACCTTTTACACATTCCTTCATTTCCACCACATATGATATCATCAACATATACAACTACTATCAACAATTTGTTACCTTTTACTTTAAAGTAAAGATTGTTGTCAACATAACCTTTGTTGAATCCTTGATTTGTTAGGTATCTATCCAATCTTACATACCAAGCTCTAGGTGCTTGCTTCAGTACATACAATGCCTTCTTCAACTTACAAACCATGTCGAGTTTCTCAAACAACTAAAATCCTTCAAGGTGTTCCATATACACTTATTCCTCCAATTTACCATTTAGAAAAGATGATTTAACATCCATCTAATACACTTTTAAGTCCTTGTGAGGAGAAAAATCCAAAAACATCCTAATAGCTTCCATTCTGGAAATAGGGTAAAATGTCTCTTCAAAATCTATACCTTCAACTTGTGAATATCCTTTGCATAGAATTCATTCCTCATTCCTTACAACTTCTCCACTTTCATTTAGCTTATTTTGGAACACCCATTTCGAGCCAGTCACATTTTTATTCACAGGCCTAGGGACTAGTTCCCATGTCTAATTCTTCTCTATATATTGTAATTCTTCTTTCATAGATTTCATCCAAATCTCATCTTCACATGCTTCATTCACAGACTTAGGTTCAACTTTAGAGAGAAAACATAGATTTACCTTAGCTGTAACTCTACTTCTAGTCTTCACACCTTCACCTTTATCTCCAATTATTAGTTCCTCTAGATGATTCTTTTGTACATACTTAGGAGTCTTAATAGTAGATTCTGGCTCATTCTCTTCTTCTTCTTCTATTTTCTCCTCTCTCTTCCTCTTCATCGATCTCCTTATTTTCCTTAGGTACATGTCCACAAATAGGATCATTAGGTTCAACCTCAATTATCTCAATGGGTCTATGTATGTCTTCATCATTGTTCACATTAGCACTTTCAACAATATTTCTCAATCTTTTATTAAATCATTTGTATGCTTTGCTAGTAGTGAAGTATCAAAGAAAGATTCCTTCATCACATCTAGCATCAAACTTTCCAATATTTTCATCATCTCTTTTAATATAACATCTACTTCCAAATACCTTGAAATACTTCACAGTAGGAGTCTTACCAATCCATAACTCAAATAAAGTCTTTGTTTTGTTGTATTTTATCTGAACTCTATTAAGAACATAAACATAAGTGTATATCACCTCTCTCTATTACACATCTGGTAAATTTTATTCTTTCATCATGGTTCTAGCAGCTTCCTGTACGAGCTCCTATTTTTCCTTTCAACTACTCCATTTTGTTGAGGGGTTCTGAGAGTAGAAAACTATCTTTTTTATGCCATGCTATTCTCAGAGTAGAAAACTATCTTTTTTATGCCATGCTATTCATAGAAAGAATTAAATTCACTAGAAGTGAATTCTCCACCTCTATCAGATCTCAAACGCTTGATTTTCAAATTTACTTCATTTTCCACTCTTTCTTTGAATACCTTAATCCTATGAAAATCTTGAGTCTTTCCTCTAAGAAAAGCAACCCATGTCACTCAAGTATAATCCTCAATAAGAAATGTGAAATACCTATCACCATTCAGGCTTCCAGTCCTAGTCAAACCATAAAGATTAGTATGGATTAACTCCAGCATTTTGGTAGTATAGTACTCTTTTCCCTTAAAGTTTCATCTTGTATGTTTCCCCAATTGACAATTCATACAAATTCCATTACTAGGTCTTGTGATTCTGGGAAGCCCTCAAACAATCTCTTTTGTGTTGATCTTGACCCGATTGTCAAAATTTACATGTCCCATTCTCTAGTGCCATAACCAACTTTCATTGATTTGAGATACAAGGAATTTACCATCATATCCCTTAAGCTGATAGATGTTTCCATGAGTTCTTCTTCTAGCAACAACCATATCTCCATTTTTGGATCCTTTTCTAATTTCACAGGTGTTATTTTAAAACAAAATTTTAAAACCATTGCTACACATCTGACCAACACGCAAAAGGTTATACCTCAAACCCTTCACATAATATATGCCATCAATACTATGGACTCCATCAAAACTAATTGAATCTTACCCACATATATTAGCTCCTAAATCATCACCAAACATAACTAAACCACCATAATATTTCTCAAGTTTAGTGAACTTAATCTTATCTCTGGTCATGTGATTAGTACATCCACTATCATTCACCTAGTAGTCTTCATCCTATCTTGCATGATTTAAAGCGGTAGCCAAAGTACCTTCCATCCTATTATTATTATTCTTCGGAGCCTTCTTGCTTACACATTTTCTAGGATTAGTGGGTATAGATTTACTTTCCAAAGCTAAGAATAAGCATTCACTATCATCAACTTCATTCTTAGATTCATCACCAGAAATTCCTGCTTCTTTAACATGGTACAACTTCTTATATCTCATGTCCTTTCTATCCTTATCCATATAATCCTTGTTCTTCTTATGCACAACTCTATTCAAACATCTTGAAGAATAATAAACAATATTACCTCAATTGAAACATTTAAAGGGAAACATACCTTTAAACTTTTTGGTTCCTTTCTTCAACTTCCCGATGAAGTTTTCTTCCAACTCATCAACACCATCACTATCTAGTTCCTCTTCAATCTTCAATAGCTTAAATGTTGTTTCTATATTTTCTTCTATCTTTTCTTCTTTCCAGAACTTTCTCAACTCAAATGCTTGCAAGGTGCTGAACAATTGTTCTAGTGTGTACTTCTTAGGATCATACACTTCTTAAATCACAAAGATCTTATTGTTGTAATAATTCGGTAGGGTTATCAAGATTTTCTCAATTATATCATCATCTAATAGTTTTCCTCCTTGATTTCTAACTTCATTTGCAATCAGTTCAACCCTCTGAAAGAAATTTGTAAATTCCTCACCTTCTTCCATTTTCATATTTACAAATTTGTGCTTTACGGCCAGCTTCTTTGTCAATTTCACTCTTTCATTTCCTTCATACGTGTCTTCCAACTTCTTCTAGACCTCATATGCAGTATCAAAATAAATAACCTTAGCTCGCTCATTTTTAGATAAGCCACTGCAAACATTATACTTCGCTTTCTCATTTTCTTTATAAGCAGAGATCTCATCTACGGTAGTAAGAGTACCAAATAGGTATGTATACTTTTTCTCAACAACATTATAGGTCTTAAAACCAAGAGAGATAATATATCATTTCATCTATCCCTTCCAATCATTGTAGTTAGTTCTATCAAGCATAGGGATCGCCAACTTATTCATCATCAGATCTTCTTTAAGCGGTCAAGATCTACACCAAGGAACCAAAGTGTTGATACCAATTGTTAAACAGGTGCATGACAACTAATAGGGGGGTGAATTATTTGTCACACAATTAAAAATTTAAAAATTTAATATTGATCAATTCCACAAACACACTATTCTATTATTAAGTAAGAGTATGAAACACAAATAATAGAAAGTAAATCAACACAATGAATACCTAATTTTTATGTGGAAAACCCAGTGAGGCAAAAACCACGGTGAGGGTTAACTCACAATATAAAGATTATAAAATAGAGGCTCACTTCCAAGGGCTCACTATCCAAAGAGGACTCACTTGTCAAGTACAAAGGCTCACTACCTACAAAAATGGCTCACTATCCAACAAGGAGGCTCACTACCTATAGATACAAAAGAGAACAAAATGATCCACCACTATAATTAATACACATTCACAACTTCCAACACAATGAAGTACTATTGTCTCAACTCACACACACACACACACTTCTTCTCTTATAAATTGTGGCTTACTTTCAGCACTTTGCATCACGTTGTCATACAACTCGTCACAATTCAACTTGCTTTTATACCATCCTCAACCTTAGAAACTTTCTCCCAGGTCTGCCACAAATACCTCATTTCATAAATTCAAATTATGTCAGCAACTCAAAATTCCCACAGTGGAAAGGAATAAGAGTGGAAAAATAAAATATTTAACCAAGACTGAAAAATAATGTCTCAGATCAACCACACACTTCCTCAAATTAATTTTATTCTTCAAATGGAGTGTAAACACCAGGTTGGCCAAACCTAATGAAAGCACAAATAATCATTGATGTACATACTTCTCAACAAGAATATGACATGAAGATTCCACAACACACTTCATTAAGTACAAGAAAACATCTTAGAATTCTCCAGATACATCCTCAACAAATGCAACAAAATTAAAATGTTGAACACCTTCCATCAGTCCATCCAGACTATGCAAAAACCTACAACACTTGAACAAGACTTCCTGATCACCAAACTTCAAACCTTTTTTCCAAAGCACAAAAAATACCTTCACAAGACATATCCCAAATCCAAAAGATCTAAAATGAAATAGTGGAGGATTGCAGAGCAAAACTGTTTCTCCCAGTCTATAGAAGACCAACTCTGCCAGAACAATTCACATACCGGTGAACATAACTTTCAGATAACATCACACCAAAAGCTAAAACTTGGGTTATATCACCAGGAGATCACCATTATCAAATATTTATATCCGTACAAGCATAAGATCAACAAAAGATAATCGTAGACCACATACCAAAGCACATTCTAAATACATTCATCACTTTGACTTTTCTTTATTAATTTTCTAAAAAGCACCTGGAAACTCATCAATCCAGTGCATCTACAATGATATAAGGATAGCTCCATGTACTCACAACATCTCAGTAGCATAGCTATACATTTACAATCTACAACATACTAAACTATGTTGACATCAATGACAACATTAATGACAACACCAATAGACTAGCTCACATTTGCAACATATGCTTCGTGGATTAAATATGATTCAAATCCATATGGATTGGGTGTAGTTAACCTATAATATATCATTGGTAACATTTTGGTTCTTTAAGGAGGGATTTGGTAATCAAATTTGATGAATTTCTCTTTAGATTCCCATTTTTCTTGTGTTTGCAGATTTAGCAATGCTATTGAAGATTTGTTGATGCATCTTAGATGCATCACCATATAGTGATGCACCTTGGTTCAGTTTCAATGATGCATAATTAATATAGTGAAATATTATTAAATTTTGTCTCTACATATTAAAATAGCAATGCTAAACTTATTTTTAATCATGCCATGAATTTTTATTTAGCGACTCATTTGATTTGGTGATGCTATTGACGCTAATGTTTACTATAGAGTGATGAATCTAATTTTTCAATATAGAGACACACTTGCAATATATTGACACATCAAATGAAATTCAGTGATGCAATTGATTTTAGCATCGCTATTTATTGGTAAACAAAACAGAACCTAAATTTTGGCATGTGTTATAACTTTTTTTATTTCATCTGATTGCTAACATTACACTGACTACTTTTTTTTTGTTTTTAAGGCTAACTAGTTTTGCAAGTTTGGGAAATAAAGTTTGAAGTGGAGCATATCATTGTTTCATTATATATTGTAACAAGTTTTTTGACACTCCTGGGGCAATTATAACCCAATTTATGATGCTTTATTTCTTGTTTTAGGACCAACTAACTTTCCTTTTGGGTTTAAAATTAATGTTCAAAGTTGGTTAAAACTAAATCCACATATCCTCATTTTGTAATATCAAGGTTAAAATTGAACAAAAGAATCCCAAAACTTCATTTGGTGGTTAAAATGAACTCATTATGCTTGTCAAGGTTAAAATGAACACGTGTTATATTTTCTTGTGTGTATGTTTTGTGCATATTTTATCCCCTTGCACTTCATGCGATCTTGGGTGAAGAAAAACACACAAGTATACTCTCTTCTTGGAAGCACCTATCCTCTCCCCTTGTGATTTTTTGGAAATATTGGGTGACGAAAAGCATTTTAAGCTTCACAAACTATGTTACCTTTAGAGGGCCTGCCTCCCAACTTGTGAGAGGGAACAACCCAAGCAGTGCTTTCATTTCAATTTTCTATTAAATAATTTGGTGTGACTAAAGTCATTTACCAAGCTAGTGTTGTTGTCCTATACTAACAAATTTTTCCCTTAGTATACATGTGATACATCGAAACCCTTAGATATTTCTAAGGGCTAGGAGGCCTCTTAATTGAGTGAATTTTTGCATGTATAGAATCAGTTTATCTCAAATATGGCCATTAAAAACCTTGTTTGTAGTGGCTAACCAAGTCCATTTTTGAAACGTATTTTAAGGTAGTGCATTGGAATAACACTGTTCCAAGAACTTACTTACCATTCTTGTTTTTTGGTTGAGGCAATAAAGAAAATAGGGAAGGGACTCTTTTTCTTGGCCTGTCAAGACATTACATTTCCTTGAATAGCCTGTTTTTCCACTTCATCTTCATGGATTCATCATCTCTTATGGGGATGACTGGTAAGCTACTAAGAAATATATACCCACTTGAACTAGAATTGTAAATGCTTGTGAGTTAGTTTGATACTTTCTTGGTTCCAAAACATTGCAAAACAAACATCAAAGATCTTTCTCAAAATTCCAAACCATTTGGTCTAAGTATGGATACCCTTTTAAAATCCTTTCAATATTGATGTTGGTCCTAAGGATTTTTATTTTAGAGACTTCTAAATATCTTGACTTATATCACAATCCATACTTCTGAAAGTTAATGTAAGCAAGTATGGCTCTAACTTCATGACTTTCACATAATGGACCTTGTGAAATGAATGATATTTTTGATATAGAAATTTAGTTTGAAAATAAAGCAAGACAAGTGTTTGTGGTAAGAAAAAAATCATTAATGAATATAAGCTCACAAATTGAACCACACATATATGCTTGATCTCTCACCTTATGACTATTTGGCATCTAATTGCTCCACTTCAACAACCAAACCTTATGCTAGCTATCATTCAAGAAAACTTTGAGCTAATTGAAGGAGAACAAATTGAAATAATTATTATTTTGAGTAGATTCATATTTGAGACAAAAGAAACACCAAACTAGTGGAGAAACATAGCAAACATCTTAGAAAAACAAGAGAAAAAAGATGACATTGCGATCGGAAGGCTTGGATTACCACCTCCCACATGGCAATAGATATCTTCTTTTTCGGATCTTGTGCTTGTCTTAATGATCTCTCACAAAATCAAAATCCCCAAGAGAAGGTCCACATTCCACCATTTCAAACTTAGACATGATAGTTCAAATTTTATCAAGAGATGTGTCTTAAGGAATCATCACAACTGAGATAGATCAATAAGGAGATTTTATCTACGCTCTTTAATAAATGAACTATATCTACACATTTCACAAGAACTTCTCATTTTCATCATTGAGTTCTTATGGTTTTATCACTTTATAGGTATATCATGTTTCTCACTACCTTTTTCTTGTAAAACCAAGGTTCACTCTAGGTTAACATTTTGGGTCAAAACATTTCATCTATCCTTCATCATATTTCACACTTCACTTCATAAAAAATTTCAAAACAAACCAACACTTTGGTCTTATACATCTATCAAACCAAACCCTAACTTATCTAATTTTTGTGTGAAATGAATCCTATTCCATGAATTAAGTTAAGTTAGTTATTGTAGTAGCAGAAAAAGTAGTTTTTTTTCTTGCTTGATTTGATAATTGACATTAATACATAAAAAATGGTGTCTTGGAGTGGTGTTGTAATGTATTGTACACATTCAAATAATTTTAGTACCTTTATTTAACTAAAAAATTCCTTAACTGGTCCTTTGCAAGGGTTTTGTAAAGTGTTGTAACACACTTTCATACTTTTCTAGGACGTATTTCCTTAATTAAGCCTAATGGGCCCCTTTTCTAAATAAAAATGTACATAATGTGTACCTTTTGTAGTGTAGAAAAATATAGACCTTTGCATTTTCACACTTAGTTTGGACCTATTTTGGCACCCCTTGCATTAATTTCCCTTTAGGTCACTTGCTATGGGCCCCTAAAACCCCTTTTTTGTGCATCCCGAGGCATATTTCAACTCTAAACCTGGCCAAAATCCATAAAAAAATGTTAATCTTGGTAACCCACCTTTCTAAGTTGCAAAATAGGCCTTGTGAGACCAAGACACCCTTTGTAGCATCTTATTCCCACCTAGTGGGACCAAGATGCCATCTAGGGTGTCTTAGTCCTAGGGGCTTTATTTTCTAGAATTAAGAGCAAGAAATGAAAATATTTATTTTAAATTAGCATTTTAATGGCCTTTGGGATCTTATAATTAGGTTATTAGATAGGAATGCCTATAAAAGTAAGATTCACACCCATTTTTACAAAAAATTTCAAGTTTTGAAGAATTTTTGAATGAGAGACATAAGTTGAAGAGATTTGAGATAAGGAAGCAAGTTGAAGGAGAGTTTTAAGTCTTTGAATAACCTTCTATTGTGTTTTTGTAGGTTTCTCAAGTCTATTTTCAAGTCAAGATCTAGCATTTCCAAAGATTAATAATGGATGCCTATTGAGGATCATGAGAGATTCTAGGTTATAGATGCAACTAGCCATTCTTCAAAGCCTAAAGACTTGTTTCTTGATTGATTCTTGTTGTTTTATTTTCAACCTATTTTGGCGCCCATTGCATTAATTTCCCTTTAGGTCACTTGTTATGGGCCCCTAAGACCCCTTTTTTGTGCATTCCAAGGCATATTTCAACTCTAAACCCGACAAAAATCTATAAACAACCATTAATCTTGGTAACCCACCTTTCGAAGTTGAAAAATAGGCCTTGTGGGACTAAGATGCCCTTGGTGGTTTCTTAGTCCCACCTAGTGTGACCAAGACACCACCTAGGGCATCTTAGCCCTAGGGGCTTTATTTTTTAGGAATTAATAATGGGAAATCAAAATATTTGATTTAAGTTAGCATTTTGTAGCCTTTGGGATCTAATAATCATGATATTAGATAGTCCAATGCCTATAAAAATAAGATTCACACCCATTTTTACATAAGTTTTCAAGTTGTGAAGAAGTTTTGAATGAGAGACATAAGTTGAATAGAGTTGAGATAAGGAAGCAAGTTGAAGGAGAGTTTCAAGTCTTGGAGCAACCTTTTATTATGTTTTCATAGGTTTTTCAAGTCTATTTTCAAGTCAAGATCTAGCATTTCCAAAGATTAATAATGGATTCCTATTGAGGATCATGAGAAATTATATGTTGGAGATGCAACTAGCCCCTCTTCCAAGCACAAAAGCTTATGTCTTGATTGGTTCCATCTTCTATTGTTGTTCTATTTTCAGCCTAAGGAAGGTACATTTCATGTTTATGACATGTTAGGGTGACTAGAGATCTCCTTTATAGTTTATTTATATTTTCATCTTAGGAATTCTATTCTAACACATTTGAATAGAGTTTCTCCATTTTCTAGCTTAAATAATCTTAGAAACACTTAATATTAGGGAATACACACATTTCCATTTTTAGATCTATGCTTTTTCATCAAGGTTTAATTACCAAACAAGGGGTTTTACCAAGGAAAACCCTCATCCACAATCAATCCAAGTTCCTTTAATTTGTAGGTCATTTTATAGGTTTAGATCTAAGGACTTGGTGGAGAAGGAAGTGTAGACCTTAAACTTTTGGATCAAACTCAAAAAATTTAGAAATTTAGATAGGGACTAAGACAACAACAAGGGAATCTTAGTCCTCATAGTGGAATTTTGTAGAGATTCTTTCAAATCTTGTTTCGACATTCGAAGATTTTTAATCTACCCTAAAAAATAACGCGGGACTAAGAAAACATTAAGGGTGTCTTTGTTGTCCCTAGCACATTTTGATAACTTCTTTACATTTCTAGAATCCTTGTCACATTTCCAAACTTCCCAAGTATATTTATCATAACTCCCTATTGCATTATTTGATCATTTGCATCCTTCATTTAGCTTACATTATTAGGTTTTGTAGATTGAATGCTTGTTTTTCTTTTCCAAGAATTTTCTTGGTGGTGAACCCCTAAAAAGATGAAAGAACCCCCCACCTTGTGAGGTTGATAGTCAATCCAATTAGGATTCCTAGGACAATATTGAATGACCTAGGGAGAAGAGAGTGGGAAATCACCCCCCTTTCCATCCCTATAGTTCATTTTGATGAACTTAACCCTTCTTGAGAATTCATTTTATGATTTGAAGTCCATTAAATTAATAGATATAGGTTGCATTCATCCTTGCATTGCATCTTGCTTTAGTGAAATTTCACCTAGGGTTTCTCATATTTAGTGAAATTGCATCTAGGGTTTCTTATATTCGCATTAGGTCAAGTGCATATAGGTTTCATTTTTTCTTTCTTCAATCAAATCATGTCATTAAATTTTTTGAAAAGTGCATTCTTATTCATCGTAATTGCATTTAGAAACATTGTTATTGCATTCAAAATTGAAAATATTGCATTCAACTTTGTATTCAATTGCTTGCCACTAGTTACTTTTTCTTGCATTCATTTACATAGTTTTCTATTTCCAAACATTAGATCCCTAGGTAGGAAACCTAGGAATACAGTTATCACCTCAGATCCTATTATTTTTCTGAAAGAAACCTTTATTGGGACTAAAATTCCCTTACAAGCATCTTAGTCCCTCTCAGGGTTTTTGATCCAGAATCCTGCCTGAGTTGTGTGTTATCTGTTCCAGTTTTTGGAACCTCTAAATTTCAATAGGAGGAAAAAGACACCCTTCCTGGTTTCTTAGTCCCTATGGAGTTTAAGGTTATAGATTTTAGGGTTAAACAGTGAATTTGTGTGCTTCTATTTGTTGTAGTTACTTTGTTTCAAATTTTCAATTTACTATTTCATACATTTTTATAGTTTATGTTTACAATTGCTTAATAAATATATATTATTGGACTTTCATTTTGTTAGACATAGATTTCATTTTACATTCATTAGAAAACCAAAATAAAAAAATAAAACACTAAATCTAGATAAACATAGGTTCATGGTTATTTAAAGCATGTCATAACCCTTTGCCCAAGTTAGCGTAACCCTCAAGCCTTTTGGTAGTGATGACTTTGATATGTTAGATGAATCCCTGGAGGACTTCATATCACAAGGTCCATCCATTAATTCTTGTTCAAACACACCTAAACAAAGAGAAGTAAATGCCATTCAACCTCAACTTATCCTTTATCCACCTTCAAACAAACCTATCCTTATCCTTGAAGCACCCAAAGAAAATGTGTTACAAAAATTCAATTATAATACCATTGTTCATACATATAACAAAAGGAATAAAAGAAAACCTCAGCCTAATCTTGTTTTGTTACCATTACCTAATTATATATTTCCCTGTGCTCCTCATTTATCATCACATAGTGGAAAGGAGTATTATCTTGCTGAAAAAATTAAGAATACTCCTGCTCAGATTTCTTGATGGGATCTTATTCAAGTCTCACCTAGTTACCACACTATGCTTTAAAAATCCTTACAACAAGTTGTGGTTTCTCCTAGTACAAATACAAATGATGTCGAAGCTCTAATACAAGGAATGAATATAGTTAATGTAGACATTACCTTTCACCAACATGAGCTCCCTCCCTTGGAAAGGAGAAAGAAATGTGAAGAATTCATGATAATAGCTAGATACAATACCATAGGAATAAAAAGGACCCTTGTTGATAATTGATCAACTCTAAATGTCTACAGTGTGAATCTTTTAGATAAGTTGGGAATGGATAAATAAAAAATGAAACCTGGTTCCTTATCAATTCAAGGATTTGACAATATAGGGAACCAACCACTTGGTGTGATTACTTTTCCTATTTTAGTTAGAAAGGATACCTTACAAAATCCTATTTATGTTATGCCTCATGAAATTTCATACAATCTTCTTTTAGGAAGACCATAGATTCATGAGATGCATATGGTGCCTTAGACTCTTCATCATATCATGAATTATGTCTATAAGAACAAGATATACCAAATTAAAATGGACCCCAAGCCTAAAAGTTGTTTACAAATTGAAAAAGGAACTACTAGTCCTCTAAACACATTAATTCCAATATCAAAAATAGAGCCTACAAAAGAGGAAACATGAGAGATGGAAACAATGTCAAAATTATGAGATGATGATTGGGGTTCCTTGGAGTTCACACCATAATTTATGGGATAATATATAATCACAAGAAAAGAGGATGAAAAATAAAGGAAATCAATGGTTATTTCAGCGTAGTACTTGGGAGAAAACTCACAAAAATCTACCTCATCCACTCTTGAAGATACAAGCTACACAACAAACTTTGATGAGATAGATTATCAACAACCACCAAACCCAAAAGAAATGGAAAGACTTTATGAGAGAGGCTACAAACTTATGAAGCAATTGGATTATAGTGGAAAAGGATGTGGAAAGAAATAAGGAATTCATGTTCCTATAGAACCTAACACACAAGAAAAAAAGTGTCTTGGGATACTATCCTTCTAAAATAACACAAGAAAACAAGAGAGCTTCATTAAACATCAACACTGTTATGTGTAAACCAAAAATAAATCTTACTTTGAAGCATCAAGAATTGCTTGATATGAACTTTGAAACATCATGGGAATACTTTGAAGATGATGAATCCTTGAAACAAATGCTAGGAGTTTATGATAAACCATCTACTCCTCACAAGAAAAAGGTTACATGTGCTGTCATAATCACAAAAAAAAAGCTAAAGAAAAATAGAATGGTGAGATAGACATGAATAATGAAGAATACAACTGTGAATTTCCAAGATCAAATGCTCTTCCTTTAGGGGATGCCATGGATATAACAATGGGCATCAATGATAAAGATAAATTCATTAAGATAGGAAAATGCCTTGATGATGGAGAACAAGAGGATACTACAACTTTGCTAAATGACTTTCCCAAACAATTTGCTTGGAATTATTCTAATATGTTGGGAATTGACTCTAAGATTGTAACACATAGCATAGTCCTTTCTAAAAATTCTAAGCCTGTTAGATAGAAGATTCAAAAAATGAACCCTAAAATAGCCTTTCTAGTTAAGGAAGAAATTGAAAAACTCCTCAAGGCTAGTTTCATAAGACCTATAGATTATTCTCCTTTGTTCTAAAACATTTTTGTAGTTGCAAAACCTGAAAATCATATTAGGATGTGTATCGATTCTCATGATTTGAACAAAGCATCTTTAAAAGATGACTTTCCCCTTCCTAATATTGACATGATAGTAGACTTGACTGCGGGACATGATTTGTTGTCTTTCGTGGATGAATTTTTTAGATACAATCAAATTTTTATCAACCCTAAAGATCAATACAAAAAAAAATCATAATTGTTTGGGGAACATTTTCTTAGGTTATGATGCCTTTTAGATTGAAGAACATGGGTGCCATGTATCAACAAGCAGTGACATTGATATTCCACAACTACATACATAAAATTTTGGAAGATTATGTTGATGACACTCTAGCTAAATATTTAACAAGATAATACAATGTGAATTTTCTTCAAAAGATATTTGAGTGAATTCAAATATACAACATGAGATTGAATTTAAAAAAGTTTCTTTGGTGTAGATAGTGGAATTTTTTTATATCTTATTTTATCTCATAGAGGCATTGAGGTGGACACAAAGAAATTTTATTCTATTGTTAACATGTCACCTCCTAGAAATATCTCTCAATTTCATACCTTACAAGGAAGAATTCAATCCATTCAACAATTTGTAGCATCCTTAGTAGATCAAACGCTACCATTTACACATCTTCTCAAGAAAGGCATACATTTTGATTGGAATGAGGATTGTAAACAGGCTTTCGAGAGTTTGAAAAATTATCTTGTCACTCCACCTATTTTTACAACCTATAGTGTATGAAAATGCATACCCTTGCATTTTCACACTTTTTTGGGCCTACCTTGTTTTTTTTTTCCTTCTTTATGTCTTAATTGGTCCTCTTTTTCATCCACAATCCTAATAAACTACATCTTTTTTTGGCTAATCCAAACAATCATCAAAGGGTAAATGATAATTTAATGATTTTTTTCTGAGTGTCCTTGATTTTTCGGTTGGGACTAAAACACCACCTAGGGAATCTTTTTCCCCCAAAGCTCTTGGGACCCTAATTTTGAATGCACTTTAAAAAGGTCCCTTTTTGGATTTTGTGCCCCAAGTTTCAAGCCTTGGGATGAAGATTCCACCTAGGGCATCTTACTCCTCCTTGACTTATCTTTGGGATTTAATTTCAAAATATGGTGGGATTTAGCCTCCTTTAATTAATGATTTCATACGTTTGCTTGTTGTGGTGTAATTTTGAGATATTAAGCATAGATAAGTATAAATACAAGGTTTCCTCACTCATTTTATCATTCAATAATATATCCATCAATCCAAGCATTCAAGAGTAGTTTTTCAAGAATTTTGGAGCCATCGTCAAGATTTAAGCATCATATGGGTATGTGCAGGATCATGATGGGCCAAAAAGTGGCAATATTATGGGTTTTTGTAGGGTATGTGGCTGACAATTTTTTTTAACCCAAAATTGATGAAATGAAATGGGTTTTTAAAGGAGATTTTCAACTTTCCACCAATATAAATTATGATTCACTTTGAACTTAATAAATAATTATTATTTATTTTCTATTTGAATTACAACTAAAGTCTTGATTGATAGGTTGATTGAAAAACATCTATAGCTTTCAAATGGTATCACATTTTTTAAATCTGAGACATGCATCACATTCTATGTTTCACATACTATAGGATTAAAATAAAAAAAATGAATTTCATGAAGTTTGGACCAAGTTCAGGTGGTTAGACATACGAGTTTTTTTTTTTAAAGTTGTAATAATTCACAATTAATTATTTACTTGGAAAAAAATACAAAAAAATATGCATCACATTAGGACATGAGTCATGTACTTATATCTAAAATATTATAAAAAAATATTATCATTTTACTGTGGTTAGGGTGGTCAGACAGACACCTATTTCTTATTTTTTCCCTGAAATTTAAGTACTACTGCATTGAAATTTCAAATTTTCACCAAATAGATTTTTAAAAAAATAATAGACCTAGTAGTTTAGAAACTAAATTCAATTTTGTACGAATTCTATTCTTACATATTTTTGAAATAATATAGATTTAACTTATTCAAGTTTTTGTATGTTAAGTTTCCTAACTCTATTTTTTATGAATTTTTTGCCACTTAAGGGCCTGTTTGTTCTATGATGATCTTGCACATACCCATATCAGGGAGATTCTTGCATCATGTATGTTTTAGAGCTAAAATTTGTGATGTTGGGTTTTGATTCAAGAAAGCAATTAAATTTAAGATCTTTCAAGCACTCCATTGATTCAAGATCTACATTTAAGCTAGCCATCTCGTACAAGTTTATAGATTTCACAACTGTAGAAGTTGAAAAAACAACTTCACAGTCCCCAAGAATCACCTACAAGCAATCACCTTTCACATGTAAAGATATTCAGAACAAAACAAGAGAAGTTATGTAAACTCTCAGATCAAACTTGTGCACGCAAAAATTATCATAATTGATTATTGAATGAAATTGTTTTACAAATATTACAAAATCCTTCGAAAAGGAAATGATGCAATAAAGCAAGACCCTAATCTTATATTGAGTAAAAAGACAACTCAACAAGATAAAGATAATAATAATTATCCTAGGAAATAAAATATCCTAAGTAAACTTATGCTAAAGTGTAATTAAATAATTAATTACACCAACACCCCCCCATAAGTGCAACTTATGGAGAAGAAAATTATTATACAAAGATGAGTCCTAGCAACAAGGCCTGATTAGGTACTCATTTACAAATGCAATGAAAAATAAATCAAACGGGGTAAAGGAGAAAACCACATTGGAACAAAAATCCTCCCCAAAATAGAATGCAATAAAATAACTAAGTGATGAAAGATGGAGGAATCCATAATACCCCCCAAGAACACCATCCATCACAAAGATACATAAATGAATCCCCCCATAAGAGAGGAAGAAAGAGACCACAAATCCCCCCCAGAATGAAGTAACTCCAAAAGAATTGAAGAAACTACATCTCCTGAAAGAAGTGAGAGGGAAGAGGCTGAATGAAAGAAATATCTAAAGGTGAAGAAGGTGCATCCCAAGATGTCTCCACAGAAGTAGGTGTGACCTCAAAAAATGAAGAAGCCAAAGAAGGTGAAGACACAATAGAAACCTCCAAAGATGTATGATCAACTGGATCCTGCTGCACTGAAACAAAAGAAGCAATAGGAGGTGGAGGAGATGGAATGGAAGGCTTTAGAACATTATCTGAAGTGAGAACACTAATGTTCAAGAAGCCAAATATCTCCTCTGAATGATGATTCACACTAGAAGTGTGAGGAACAGTTGTAGAAACAAAAGCACCACCAGTAGCAAAATCAGTGAAGGAATACAACTGAGATGAGTGATCCACTATCCCAGTAGCAATAACTACTCTACTCTCCAAGTTTATGATGTTAACCGAATCAAGTGTGAACTTCACAGATCTCCCATTTCCTCCATGTGTGATCTGATAAATGGAAAGAATTTTGTTTGTCAAGTGAGGGACACACAAGACATCCTGAAAGGAGTGATCCCCAAAAATAATAAACCCCTTCCTTGTAACACTCATGTAAGTGTTGTTTCCCATCAAAATGGGATACATAGTGCAAGGATAAAAGGAAGTGAACATAGTCTGTGAAGAATCCATATGATAAGGGGTATGTGTAGGATCATCATGGAAAAAATAGGCCCTTAAGTGGCAAAAAAAATAGAAAAATCAAAGATAGGCAACTTGACATAAAAATTTGAATAGTTTATCTATATTATTTAAAAAATATGTAAGAATAGAATTTGTAGCAAACTAAATGTAGTTTCTAAAACACTAGGTTTGTTTAAAAAAGAAAAAATCTGTTTGGTGAAAATTTGAAATTTCAATGCAATAGTACTTAAATTTCAGGGAAAAAATAAGAAGTGGGTGTTTGTTTGACCACCCTAACCATAATAAAATGATAATATATTTTTATAATATTTTAGATATAATTAGAGGACTCATGTCCCAATGTGATGTATATTTTTTTGTAATTTTTTTCAAAGTAAATAATTAATTATGAATTTTTTATTACAACTTCTAAAAAATTTAAAAGACTCGTATGTCTGACCACCTTAACTTGGTCAAAACTTCATGAAATTCAATTTTTCTTTTTTTAATCCTATAGGATGTGAATCATAGAATGTGACGCATGTTTTGGATTCAGAAATGTGATACTGTTTGAAAGCTATAGATGTTTTTCAATCAGTCTCGCAATCATAACTTTAGTTATAATTTGAATAGAAAATGAATAATAATTACTTATTAAATTCAAATTTTAAAGAATAATTTATATTGGTGGAAATTTGAGAATCTCCTTTAAAAACCATTTTGTTTCATCAATTTTGGGTAAAAAAGTCATCACTACATACCCATCATATTGTCACTTTTTGGCCCATCATGATCCTGCACATACCCTGAGATGTTCCTGAATCTAGAAGCCATCTCCCTGATCCAATACCTAAAGAAGCACAAAGAGCATGTCCCTTCATATCTGATGAAGTATGTAAACTAGTTGTGCTTGTGTTATGTTGCTCTAAAGAAGAAGAATGAGGAGAAGAAGATGATGCAGACATCCTAGAAGGAAAACCAATCTAATGTTTCTAAAGAAGATGTTTCAGCTCATCAATGTCCTTCTTGTAACAATTATGTTATGCATGTCCTTCCCTCTTGCAATATGCACATGGGCCCTTCTCCTTCCTAGACGATTTCCCCTTAGAAGAGGAGGATGAATCTGAGGACTCCTTTTGTTGCTCATGAGGTTTGGAATCCTTTTGTTTCTGTTTCTTTCCTTTGCCTATAGAAGCCTTTTGATCTCTAGGCTTCTGTGATGCAATAAGTTCCTGTGAAGAGGAAGAAGGTTTCACCATTCCCATGCTAGCTAACTTAGCTTTCTCTTGAGTGAGAGATGAAGAAAATTCATCAAGAGATGGCATAGTGAATCTCGTACCAAGTGCATCCCTAGTGGCATAAAAGGTAAATACAAAAATAGAATAATATGGTCCAAGCTTAGAAAGAATGGACAATATCAACTAAGAGTCTTCTTTCTGAACACCACATTGTGACAACTGCAATCTAAGAGACTTGAATTTGGTGAAAAACTCTTGGATTCTATAAAAATCCATAGGATTTAAGCCAATAAGCTCATTCTCTAACTGAAACCCTCTCATAGTATTATGCTTCCCAAACAAAGACTCCAAAGTATCCCATATCTCATTTGGTGTAGTGCAAGATTCAATGTGAAAAAAAGGTCAAATGAAAGAGAAATACATAATGTACCATAAGCTTCATCACACCTATTAAACCACTTTCTCTTTTTAGGAGCACCTGTAGGTTCAATTTATGTACCCATGGTTACCCTATATAACCCTTTGTCTTTCAAATGAATCTCCATTTGGTTTTTCCAACCAAAATAGTTGAATGGAGTAATGGGTTCAATATTATGTAAATCCATGATATAAAACAATAATATATACTCTCAAATAAAAACAAAATGCTCACTGATCTCAAAAAAATAGCCTGATTGCATGCTTCCCAAGAAAATAATTGAAAAGGTAAAGGCTGAGATCAAATAGAAATATCAGATACCTGGTAAAAACTCTAAAAAAATAGGTTAGAAATCTGTGTAGAGCACTAAACCAGATTTCCAATGCCTATTTGTTTTTGAAAAATGGAGCCAAAACGCAAAAGTTACGCCTCCCGGAGTGAAAATAGTAACTTCTGGATTTGACAGGAGAAAAAGGCATCAAAAATGAAAAATCGGAAAATCAAACCACAACCATCAGATCCATCATTGAATCATCTTTCCAACGACTATTTTTTTTTGAAAAAATGACTCTGTTTGCAAAAGTTATGGAAAAATGAAAAAAACCCTATAAAAGGGCACTTCCAAACTAAGTAGGTGCAAAAGACAGGCCCCTTTCGACTTTAGCTCCTGGTCAGTTATAGGACCGTCCGCTGCAAGGGGCTTAAAAAAATCCTCTGATGATTAGAGAGATAGCTAGCAGTTAGAGGCTAGCACTGACGGTCTGGTCAGCAAGCTCCTTGTCCTCAATATGACCCCATGGGGGATGGAGAGCTCGGCAGGCGGAGCACGGTGGAGCTCGGCAGAGGTGACCGGTGGGAGGCACACCGGCAGAGTAGGGGCGGCTGGTGGGAGGTTGGTGGTGCTGGGGCTAGTGGCAGGCAGTGCCCTAGTGGCTGCTTGGCGACGCTAGGGTGGCACAATGAATTTCTATTGGAAGTGCAATTTTTTAATAAAAAACTTGTGATTTTTGATTTTTTTTTCACGTTTTTAAAAAAAAATTGCCTTGATCTATGTGCCTTGGGGTCAAACGGCCTTGGGGCTAATTTTTTTTTCCTTTTTTTCAACTTTCACCTAAATCAATGAAATGAAAGGTGTTTCTATGGTTTTTGGATGCTCTGATCGCAATGGTGATGTTCATTCGAGCCCATAATTCTCCAAAATTTCAGCTACCCCCAGATCTACCAAAAATCAACCTGACTTGAAACCCTTGCATAGAAAAAGATGTTGTGAGAGAATATCTTCATATCATGAACAGGAAACAATAGATCTAGAGCTCTGATACCATGTAGAAGTTGAAAAACCAACTTCACAGTCCCCAAGAATCACCTACAACCAATCACCTATCACATGCAAAGATATTCAAAACAAAACAAGAGAAGTTTTGTAAACTCTCAGAGAAAACTTTTGCAAGCAAAAATCAGCATAATTAATTATTGAATGAATTTTTCTTACAAATATTACAAAAGCCTTCGAAAAGGAAATGATGCAATAAAGCAAGACCCTAATCTTATCTTGAGCAAAAAGACAGCTCAACAAGATAAGGATAATAATAATTATCCTAGGAAATAAAATATTCTAAGTAAACTTATGCTAAATTGTAATTAAATAATTAATTACACCAACAACAACAAGGGTTTGGTGAGTTGTAACATTTCATGTTCATTCATCATTTCCCTCCTTTATTTCATTTCATTTCAAGGTTTAATTACCAACAAGGGGTTTGAACAAGGAAAACCCCCATTTACTGACAATTAACAAGTTTTTCCTCTCTTGTGTGCTTATGATTATAGATTTAGGTTGAAGACTTGAAGATCATTTGAAGTTAAAAGTTGCAAAGTAGAATCACAAAGTTTCCATCTTCATGAAAACTCACCTATAGGTCAAATCTGGAAGTTTCAGAACTTAAGATCAGAAAAGACAAAGTACAGACACCAAGCCTCATGATCACATTTAGAGATTTCAAAAATTCATATCAAGACTAAGATACTAGTAAGGGCATATTATTCTTCTTGAGGTTATTTTTTAGAAATTCTTTTAGATTTAGTTCCGACATCTGAAGATTATGCATTTTCCCCAAAAAATAGCAACGAGATTAAGACAACAATAAGGGTTTCTTTGTCCTCCATAGCATATTTTGATAGCTTCTTTACATTTTTGGAATCCTCATCACATTTCCAATCTTCCCAGGTACATACATCCTAAATTTTTGCATAATTTCATCATTTGCATCCCTCATTTAGCTTGCATTACGAGGTTGTGTAGGTTGAATGCTTATTTGTCTTTTCCAAGCATTTGGTTGGTGTTGAACCCCTAAAATGCTGAAAGAATCCCTCCTAGGTTTTCCTTGTTGAGAATTGAATCACCTTATGAGGTTGATAGTCAATCAAATTATGGTTCCTAGAACATAATTGAATGACCTAGAGGAGAAGAGAGTGAGCAATCACCCCCCTTTTCTCATACAGTTCATTTTGGTGAACCCAACCTTCTTGGGCATTCATTTTCTAACTTGGAGTCCATTAAAGTCCTAGATCTAGTTTGCATTCATTCTTGCATTGAATCTTGCATTAGTGAAATTACATATATGGTTTCTTACATTTGCATTAGTTAAAGTGCATATAGGTTGCATTTTTTCTTTCTTGCATCAAATCATCTCATTGAAAAACTAAAAAAGGAATTGTTACTCATCCTAATTGCATTTAGGAACATTGTTATTGCATTCAAAATTGAAAAAAATGTATTTACATTTGCATCCAATTGCTCATGATTAGTTACTTTTTCTTACATTCATTTGCCCACTTTTATGTTTCTAAACATTAGGTACCTAGGTAGGCAACCTGGGAACGTTGTTATCAACTCAAAATTTGTTCTTTTATTGAAAGAAACCTCTACTAGGACAAAAATTCCCTTCTTGGCATCTTATTCCATCGATGGGTTTCTAGCTCAAAAACTTGTCTGAGTTGTGGGTATTTTGTTCCACTTTCTGAACCCTCCAAATTCCTTCAATAGGGCAAAGATTCCATTGTTGGTGTCTTAGTCCCTATTGAGTTTTAAGCTACAAATTTCAAGGTTTGAATTTTCTATTTTGCACTTATGTTTTATTTCATTAGTTATTTTTTTCAGTGGGTTGACTTTCTATTACATGCATTTCACTAAATCTAGTTTAAAGTGCTTCATTTCATGCATTTCTCAATTCCAAATTTTCATTTACAACATTTCATCTTCCAAGTTGTCGAAAATCTGAAAACTACATTGCATTAGACTTTATTTACTTTTCCATGATAGCATGTTTTCTTTCAAGATATGTGGCAATGATATGGTTAAAAGTGAATTGCATAAGTACAAAAATCCCCTCTTGTGAGTTCACTTTAGAATACAACAATGAGGTCATTAAGAAACATGTTAGTCATCCTTCTACTATCTTTCATAGTATGATCAAACCATTGACACAATACTTAATATTACATTGCCTATTGGTGAGGATGGTATGATAAAAGATGATGAAATTATAGACAATTATAACAATCATACTTCTTCTTCTCATGATACCTCTCTTATTAGTGACGAAGGTATCTTGGTGAAAGAAGATACAAACATTGAAATTATTGACTGTCCCTATCCTCTTCCCCCTTTGGAAGATAGTATGACATAAGAAAATGAGATCATTGCTACTACTTTACTTAGTCCAAACCCATCTCTCAACATCTCCCTTAATTGTAAGAAGTATTTAGTAAAAGAGGATACTATGAGAGTAGGAAATGTCAATGAAGGTTGATTACACTTAATCCATAATGAATTCAAGCATAACTTTTCAAAATAAACCTACATCTACAAAAAAGATCATTCAAATTAGAAAATTAAACTAAGCATTCTACTAAAATTGAAAGCTAAAAACTAAGAAAATATTTAAATTCCTCATCTAACCCATTTTAAAATTATCCTATTTAGAATTTTTGTTGTGTTGGTGTCAAAGGACAACCCTTTCCCAATCTTGTTATCAATGAGCCTGTTTCACTCAATTCTATGGAAGAGAATTGATGAAACCATTGTGGTTGATATATGAAAACCTAGTTTATGCTAAAATAAACATGATGCACACTAAGTTACCATTAATTTATGCTAAAAATGATCTAATTACACTATTTCTAAGCTAATCTAAGCTAAAAATATGCAGAAATATGGAAACCCTAATTCATATACAAACTACGATGGATGCATGGAAGCCATTAATGGATGCTCTAAGCTATTATGCAATTATAAATAAACTAATATAAGCTAAAAAGTGAGTAAATTGAGAGTATGGATGGAAGTGAATTCAACAACATGAGTTTTCAATTGAGAGATGGATCCATTTGTCTCCAAATAGTGACCTATTTATAGGAGAGCAAATGAGAAACAAGGGGTGGAGATTGAAAAGCTTAATCAACTATTCAAGATGAAGGAGATGAGAGGCATGTATCATGGATTCTCATCAATGGATGGTAATTCATGATGGTATTTTAATCAAGGGTTCATACTTGCCTTAAAAAAACACACTTTTTCCCTTCTCACACAGGTCAATGGTGACTTGTCCAAAAGGTTGAAAGTTAAAACTTGCTTAAGAAGCCAATTAAAAATATCCCTTTTTCAAATGATGAAGGAATAATAATATTCTTTTGGAATATTCTCATGGGTGAGGAAAAGGATAATATTCAAATTAAAACAAATTTTTAATTGTGAAAAAAAGGGGATAAGGAATATTCCCTTTTCTTAGAGGAAAATTAGTTTAATTGCTAAGTAAGCAAGATTGAATCATGCAATTAGGGGATTAGAAGAATTAAAGTGTTTATTCATTAAATTAAATGATTTAATGAATGGGGGGAGATGAAATGATATTTAATTAAATAACTTAGGGTTATTTAATTAAATAAGATGACATGTAGGAAATTAATTAAGTGTTTTGGTGTATTCAATATAATAGGATGAAATGTTAGCGTTAAAAGAGGGTGAATTAACCTAAATTGATGAATTAGGTTAGTTGATGAAAATGAGACAATTATTTAAATAGCTAGGCTAATTTAATTAATTAAGTGAAAAGAGGATGGGTTCAAAGAGGAAACGATGTTAATAAATATGTTTCGAGTGTATGATATTGTCCAAGACATTTTTCAGTGTCTACATTTTTTCCCTCTTTGAAGTGAGGTACCTGTTGCTTCGGTTCAAAGACTGATGCTTTCCAAGTTAAAAAATGTTGCTTACATCAAAAAATAAAAAATAAAAATGATTTTTTTTGGATGCCCCAGCAAAAGGATAAAGCTCTCTCCTTGCCCCCTTGAGAAATCGGGTTGAAATTTTAAATTTTGGGTTCATTTCTTGACAAAGATTAAAGGCTACTCCAAGGGTCTAGAAACACTCTGGGATGCAAGAATTATGCCAAAAATTCAAAAAATGATGCAAATTTAGGTCTAGTTTGGAAAATTTGGTGAAAATAATAATAAACCCTAATTTTATAGCTTAAATAAGCCAAGAAAGGTCACTTTCAATTCATTTGTGCACTCACACTCAAGAGATTCTTGCTATTTTGAGCTCTAACCCTCCAATGAAATGACGTGCCAAGAGTTTCCTAGGCATATCTCTAACTGAGTTTGAGAGTTCTAGTGGCTTCCAGGCGCAAGACCATCGATATGTAACTATGAACTTGATTTGAAATTTGACTTTTCGATGCATTTATTACACTTTAAAATTTAATCTTTGGCAGTGTCACTATATGATATCGGCGACACTTAGATGAATTATAGCAATGCATATTTATATGGTGATGTTATTCATGATTTAAAATTAGGGTTTCTAATTTTAAAATGGAACACATGTTCATTTAGTGATGCTTTTTCCAATTGATAAATTTGGGTTAAGATTCTCTAGAGATTAAAACGTGATGCCCCTTTATTTGGTGATGCATGTTGTAATTTGGAATTTTAAATCCTTTGGGTGTCACGATTTGAAATTTGAATATAGTGACACTATTACAATTTATGAGATGTAAATTCCAAATTGAGTCAAATTTCCTTTATTTCTTGATGTTGTGCACTTTGTGGGTGCAAGAGGTCTTTCCACCACTTGTAATGCCCTATCTTAATAACCTAAGAATGTTGCAATAGTGTATAAAGGTGTAATATTTTTTTTTAAAGTTTAATTATTAAGTTATTTAGTTGCATACATTCATTAAGCTATGCGACGTTACACTACTTTGAGTTTCCATAAGTGACTTAAGTATTTCACATTGCACATATTATTTAACATTAACATAAACATTAAAGATAACATTGCATTTTATTTAATACTCCATTCAAGATAATATAAAGTACAAATTTGTTTCATACATTGCATTTGATAAGATATACAATACTCATCCATCTGATGAGGTAATTCAATAATAATTACAATTAAATTTACATGGTTCACCTCACATACAATTGAGGGATGCTTTCAAATACAAGATTTACAATATACAATGTTGAAATACACATAAGTTTCCAAGTGCGAGTTCTCCATCCATGAAGCTCTCAATGCCAAGATCAAACTCGTGACCCAACGGAGTAAGGTGCACGTTCCACCCAACCATGTGGTACCCGCAGGTCCACCCCCCATGCTAGGAGATAGTAATAAGGTTACCTAGACCTAATCTACTAACCCTAGAAACTAGTGCACAAAAAACTATTGGTTACATTGCTTCCAGATTTAGACAATTGAACGTATTACAAATACAAGGTTAACTGTTACTCTAGGTGGAGTGTCATCACAATGTTGCAAAGGTTACCCTGGTGTTTCTTCCTAGGTTCTGGCCCCCAATCCTTGGGTTACCCTGGTAACCTCTTACGAAACCCGGCCCCTATTGCATACTATTGTGGAATCGAATGTCTTTTGAAGAAACAAGACACCGATTTTCCATTCCAAGCCTTCTCATCTTATACTCAAGACTGAAGTAGCTCAAGAGTCATAAGCGAGGCATGATTCAACTTGTTAAGAGTTTTAATCTAACTATTGTGTCATTTAATTATCACTGACTTACTTAACTATTTGTAAGTTACCCTGACACCACTTTATGTGTTGGCCCTTACAAATAGCCACTCCCCTAAACATAACAAGAATATACTAAGTTTTCTTGACTAGGGTTTACAAGTGCACAAAGTTCATCACACAATAACAATTGACCCACAACGATCATTAAAACTTTTATCAAAAACCTGGTATCAAAATACCATATTTAACACATGCACAACCCAAGAAATACCTTTAAACAATAATACACCCTTTCTACACAATTCATTCTGGAAGACTTATGCAATAATACCTTTTCCAATTTACCCAAAAAGAATACGATTAAGAACAAATCAAGAAAGGAAAATGTCTATTGTTTGGATATTTTGAATCCATATGCATCAGTTTAAATACAACATGTATACAAATCATCTTAATAAAAGATCTATTTCAAGTTCAATAAAAATAACTGTTTCCTTTAATCTATTTTTTTTCTAATTTTCTCAAATTCACCATTTATTGTATTCTATAATTTCTCAATATTAATTTACACATACATCATAATTTAAAGGAAATATAATTTATCTCAAAAATAATTTCCAAAATTATTTTTCCTAACATAGAATATATGTATATTTATATAAATATTCATTTAATCATATATGGTTCTTACATTATATATAAATATATATATATATATATATATATATATATATATATATATATATATATATATATATATATTTAAATACAAAATATGATAACATATATACAATCGAATTTAAAACTTTATTGATAAAATCCATGTTTTAAACATTAAAAAGAAATTGTTTTTTTTAAGTTTAATATAAAACATATATTTTTATTAAAACAGGGGTCGGCTCAACCCACAGCCGAAACCCTCATGGGAGGGCTTGGCCGTGCCGGCAGCACCGAGCACTGCCCACACAGCCAGCTCCCTATAGGGGTCGGCCGTGGGGTATGCCCTCGGCCCCCTTACCATAAACAAAACAAAGATTTAATAAAATTGATTCCATAAAAACTGGGGGATTTTTTCTTCCGTGAATAACGAAATCCGAAAAATACATTTCAAAAATGTTAATTACTGTGCAGGTTTGACGAAATCTGTACGTGGATTTCACTATTTTTTGAAAGGAATTTTACTGAAAAATCTTCATATTCAATAAACAAATATATATATATATATATTATATATATAGATATATTATATATATAGATATATTGATTTTAAAACAGTAAACAAAATACTGTGAATTCTATATTGTGATTATGCAAATCGTTTCATAGGATATATTTTCTTTTCTACAGAATAAATTAAGAAATTTGTACATTTAAACAAATAATCCTCAAAATTATCAACTAAAATCACAACAGATTCATATCTAAAAATAAAATATCAAAATTCATTTCTTCAATACCCTTAACAATTTAAAACAGGAAACCACATTTAAAATTTCTTTAAAAATTCTTTCCTGTGTCATTTGAAAATTTTCTATAGTATATACAAATCTTACAAAATTCCCGAGATAATTACAAGAAACACAAACAAATCTTCTCTCTAACTTTTAAAGAAAGAAACAAACAAAACAAGAAAAATGCATGTACTATGATAACTTCCTGTAGGAGAATTCCTTTTGCCTGTAGCGTACAAATCCAAAAATCTTCTTCAAAAGAAATCCCCAAATCCAAGAGAGCTTAACTAACCACCAAGATCCTCCAAGGAATCTTCCACAAATATACAGTTTTATGAAATTAACTTAATTCAGAAAATTTTTGCACAAGCTGAGATATTTTTCCCGTGAGGAAATTGAACAACCTCTGTGTTTTTCCCGAGATCCAAATTATCCTCGTAACAAATTTCCTCAACAAACACCAATTAAAGCACTGGCACACATGTCGAGAAGTGGTTGCAAAATATCTTCTTCCACCACTTCTCGGCAATTTTTCCTTTCAATATTTTGCATGAATAATTAATTTCATTTAAATTTTAAAACTCATATTTCAATTTACATGCATTATTTTATTTAATTTAAATTTACAATTCAAATGACTTTTCCTCAAATAATATTTAATTTTCAAATAAACTATTTACACACTTAATAATTTAATTTAATTTATTTATTTATTTAATTAAATAAGTTTGATCTTTTAAGATCAAATCATTTAACCAAATAAGCTAATTAATTAATTAAATAATCAAGCAACTACTCTCTTCCACATTTAAAAAAAAATATTAATTTAAATAACAATAATTTAAACACTATAAAGTATCATTAAAAATTAACCAAATTTACCTTTCAAACAATTTATCCAAACAGAAGAATACAAAACAATCCTATGACTCTGAACTAAAATAGACGATGTACTAAGACCGGGATTATAGATTAGACTAGGGTGAACCAAACTACTATCTCCCAATCAACGTATCCGTTGAGTCTTGACACGCTCAGACCTGAGTACCCAGGTGGAGTCGGTGTCATGTACCTGCAATTCCTGCAACCAAGAAATAACATGCATATATATATAAATAAAGCATTAAATAGGCACACCATGCGGAGAAAATCACAGATATCATAGGGCACTCGCAAGCGAGTGATGCGATTCCGTTCTCCACACCAATACACGTCACAACAAACTCACAAAATAAATAGTTGTTAGTCCATCATAAACATGTACATAACAACAAACAACTGAAAGTAAACATCTACGCTATCTCAAAGCATGTCTAAAATCAGTAATCACCAAACAGTGTATCATCATGTCACAGAATAAATCCACTATCGCTCAAAACTAGCGATCAAATATCCAAATAAGGTATCATAGTCTAACAGTGTAAAAACACAATAGCAGAAAACATAAGCATAAACAGAGGGGTACTACATCCTCCCCCCTAGGATCAGGCTTGCTCCTGAAAGCCTGTGAACAGATAGGGATAAAGTTCCCTCATGCGTGTCGCATCCTCCCAAGTAGCAGAAGCTTCATGAATAGGATCCCATTGGACCCTCACCTGATCAATGTCTCGACCCCTGAGACCGAGCGTCCAGTGTTGTAGAATGGCCACGGGCTCTAAAGCTAGCTACCCGTCCTCTACCTGCAACGCATTCCAATCAAGTACATGAGATATGTCGGGACGATATGGTCTAAGAACTGATACATGAAAAAAATCATGAATACGAGACAAACTAGGTGGTAAGGCGAGTCGATACGCCATGGGACCAATTCTTTCTAATATCTCGAATGGCCCAATGAAATGAGACGCAAGTTTAGAGCCTTTTCCATAACGGATTGGACTCTTTCGCGGTCGCACTCAAAGAAACACTCTATCACCAACAGCAAATTGTCGATCTATTCTATGTGCATCGACATATTTCTTTTGCCTATCCTGAGCTGCTATCAGATGTTCTCTAATACAGTAACCTGTTGCTCCATGTCACGAAGCATCTCAAGTCCAAGCAACAATCTATCCTCTAGTCGATCCCAACTCAAAGGAGTTTGACAAGGACGACCGTATAATGCCTGAAATGGTGGCATACCTATAGAACTCTGATATCCATTGTTGTAAGCGAATTCTACTAAGTACAAATAATCCTCCCAATGTGATTGTTGGTCCATTACATACATTCTAAGCATATCCTCTAATATTTGGTTAACTCTTTCCATTTTTCCATCAGTTTGAGGATGATACACTGAACTAAAGTTTAACTAGGTACCTAAAGCATGTTGTAGTGAAGTCCATAAGGCTGAAGTAAATATGGGATCTCTATTAGAAATAATCCTATGAGGAATCCCATACAATCTAACGATGTCCTCCATAAATATCCTAGCTACAGATGAAGCATTATATGATGAGCGTACTGGAGAGAAGTGAGCTACCTTAGTCAAACGGTCAATAGTTACCATAATGGCATCATGTCGACATGATGACGTAGGTAACCCTACAATAAAGTCAACAGATATAATATCCCATTTCCATTCGGGAATGAGATGTGGCTGCAATAATCCAGCGGGATGTTGATGCTCAGCTTTGACTCACTGACATTCAAGACATCTCAATACATAATCAGCAATATCACGTTTCATACCAGGCCAGAAATACAATTGCCAAAGATCAGCATGCATTTTCTTGACACCTGGATGAGCTGAGTACGGAGCTCGATGAGCTTCAGTCATAATTAATGTGCGAAGACTCTCAACATGTGGTACATAAATACTACCTAAATGTCTTAATATACCATCCGATTCTAGGACATACCCTGCAAATCAACCTTCTAAAGGTCTACCAGATTCAATCTCCGACCTCACTTCCTGATATAATCTATCAGTAGGTAGTGCAGCTAATATTTGACCTCTCAAATCTACTTCAAGAGTAGTAGCGGAGATCTCATGTCGACGATGACTAAGAGCGTCAGCCACTACGTTCTCTTTTCCTTGAACATATTTCACATCAAAATCGTACTCACATAAGAACTCTATCCACCGTCTTTTTCTAGCATTCAATTTAGGTTGCGTAAAGATGTATTGTAAACTACGGTGATTAGTATGAAGTTCGAAACGATGACCTAATAGGAAATGTCTCCATCGAACTAATGCATGCAAAACTCCAACTAGTTCTAGGTCATGAGTAGGATAGTTTAATTCGTGATCTTTGAGTTTGCGAGACTCATAAGCAATCATACGCCCATCTTGCATCAAAACTGCTCCCAAACCCTCTAAAGATGCATTCGTACACACTATGAAATCCTTAGTAGGATCAGGAACAATGAGTATAGGCACATTAGTTAACTTTTCTTTAAGAGTCTGAAAAGCCAACTGACACTGCTCTATCCAAACAAACTTCTTCCCTTTCCTCTGAAGAGAAGTAATAGGATGACTGATTCTAGAAAATCCCTCTACAAACTGCCTATAGTAACCAGCTAGACCCATAAAACTACGAACTTCACCTACATTATTAGGCAAGGGCCAATCTACAATAGCTTGGATCTTTGAAGGATCTGCAACAATACCTTTTCCTGATATCACATGTCCAAGATATTTAATCTCAGTTTGAAAGTCACACTTCTTCAGGTTTTGTGTACAATTGATTTTCCCTTAAACATTGCAAAACCTGTCTCAAGTTTTCTTCATGTTCCTTCATGTTTCTCGAATAAACTAAAATATCATCAAGAAATACTAGGACAAAATTATCAAGGTATGTGCGAAAAACACAATTCATTAAACTCATGAATACTGATGGTGCGTTCGTTAACCCAAATGGTACTACTGTGAATTCGTAGTGCCCATAACGAGTTCGAAAAGCAGTTTTATGAATGTTTGCTTCAGCTATATGCAATTGATGGTAACTGGATTTCAAATTGATTTTAGAGAACACATTAGCTCCCTTAATTTGATAAAAAAGATCATCGATTCTAGGCAAAGGATAACGATTCTTAATAGTAACCTTGTTCAATTGACGATAGTTAATGCACAGCCTAAGAGATCAGTCCTTCTTTATGAAGATGACTGGTAATCCCCAAGGGGAAACACTAGGATGAATAAATCCCTTTTCTAAAAGTTCCTCTAACTGGATACGAAGTTCCTCTAACTCCTGAGTCATCATTCTATAAGGAGCTCTAGATATAGGCTCAGCTCTAGGAACTAGGTTAACTCTAAAGTCAATATCCCTCTTCGGTGGCATTCCAAGAATGTCATCGGGAAACACATCTGCGAATTCCCTAAGAATAGGATGATCATCAAGAGATACCTCCCGACTCTCACCTTCTTCTAAATCAGTAACTGTTGTTGCAAAAAGTTGACACCCCTGATGAAGACATCTCTTTAATTGCATAGCAGATATCATCTGCAAAGAGATAGGTCTTTGAATACCTATGATTTCCACTTTCACACCTAAATCATTAATGCAACTAACTGTTTTAAGTCGACAGTCAATCACAGCATGATAAGATGCTAACCAATCCATACCTAAAACTATATCATACGATCCTAAGGGAATAACATATAAATCTACTAAGGTAGTTAACGTACCAATTTTAAGTTCACAATTATGTACTAAGTTTTCTACTGCTACTTTCACCCCTGAGGCGAATTCAACTTGCCACTTACCACCTTGCTTTACTGCCACAAGACCACAAGAGTCAACAATGGTCGGTGAAATAAAGGAGTCAGTGGCTCCAGAATCAAAAAGAATGGAAACACTAACACCATGTAACTTACCTGAAGTTTCGACCACCGTATTCTGGTGATCGGCTTGGCAGTCATTAGCCGCAGCATATACTATATGTGATCATCCTGCATCACCCACTGTAGGCTTTGAAACTATAGGTCGAGGCCCATAACCAGTAGAACCTCTCATCGGACACTGCCTAGCTATGCGTCCCTGCTTCCCACATGAGTAACAGCCTGTACCTGTGCCTCTACCGAATCCTTTGCCACCCGAAGGTGCATTGGATTGTTGGAAACTACCCCTACTGATAGTAGACTGAGCATTGTGTGCAGGCTTATCCTGCTTATTGCGCTTGTTGCGCCACTTGTTACGACCCTTTCATGTTTGAGGACTATTACCCTGTTGTGGTTGTGGGTTGTTCTTTTGAGGTGCTTGTTGTTGTTGTTGATGCCCACCCTTTGTGGGTGTCTGTTGGTTCCTAGAGGAACCACCTGTCTATGTCTGTCCACCCCATGGACTAAAACCTGCTGCAGGAGCACTACCAATCTGCACTCCTGTGTGCCCACCTAAAGCCATAATAAGGTTCTCCTCTACTATGCGAGCCTTCTCCACCGCAACTTCCATAGTCTTTGGCTCAAAGACTTGGACACCACCACTGATGCGGGCGTTTAAACCCCTGATGAAGTGATGTACTAGCATAGGCTCATCATCGCCAATACCAGCATACTACTTAAGTTCATAGAACCTACGTTCATATTGCTCTACAGAAAGAGCCAACTGACATAGATCATGGAACTCATTAGCCCTATGCTGCCTCCAGTGTTTCGATAGGAACCGTGCTCTAAACCTCTCGAGAAACATCTCCCAAGATATATAACTAATATCCAAATGGAGCTTCTGCTCCTCTAGGTGCCAACAAGTAGAGGTGAATCCTCTCAAGTGCATAATAGCGCATCTGGCACGGGTATTTCTACCGTAAGGGTGCATGGAAAAGCATCTACCCAAATCCAGTAGCCAGGTCTCTGCCTCTAAGCCACCTCCTGAACCATCAAAGGTAGGGGGACGTGCCCTCAGTAAATCCCTCATATGACCTGCAGTGATAGCATCTTGATGTGCTGTGTCATCTACTCTCCTAGGAGATCTATCTCTCTCTGACAACCTCCTGCTCATCTACCTATCTAGGTCCAAGATGAGTTAGGACCTCCTCTAATAGTGGACGTATCTGAGAACCCTCTACTACTGACTGTTCGGGATTATGTCCCCCATTTCTCTGACCCAACTATTCTGCCTGATCACTGTGATGAGGGCTTGGAGGGGGAGTAACCTGAGGGATTGGCCCTCGGCCTCCACCTCTACCTCTACCATGACCTCTTCCTCGTCGCCTAGGCATATTCCTACACATAACAATAACGAGTCTTAGATACTATTCAACCAAGGCTAATAGTTGCGACACTACGTACTAGGTCAACATAATGGGCTTGTGATTACCCAGAGCATCCAGTGTTTGTAACCTGGCTCTGATACCAATCTGTAATGCCCCGTCTTAATAACCTAAGAATGTTGCAATAGTGTATAAAGGTGTAATATTTTTTTCTAAAGTTTAATTATTAAGTTATTTAGTTGCATACATTCATTAAGCTATGTGACGTTACACTACTTTGAGTTTCCATAAGTTACTTAAGTATTTCGCATTGCACATATTATTTAACATTAACATAAACATTAAAGATAACATTGCATTTTATTTAATACTCCATTCAAGATAATATAAAGTACAAATTTGTTTCATACATTGCATTTGATAAGATATACAATACTCATCCATCTAATGAGGTAATTCAATAATAATTACAATTACATTTACATGGTTCACCTCACATACAATTGAGGGATGCTTTCAAATACAAGATTTACAATATACAATGTTGAAATACACATAAGTTTCCAAGTGCGAGTTCTCCATCCATGAAGCTCTCGATGCCAAGATCAAACTCGGGACCCAACGGAGTAAGGTGCACGTTCCACCCAACCATGTGGTACCCGTAGGTCCACCCCCCGTGCTAGGAGATAGTAATAAGGTTACCTAGACCTAATCTACTAACCCTAGACACTAGTGCACAACAAACTATTGGTTACATTGCTTCCAGATTTAGAAAATTGAACGTATTAAAAATACAAGGTTAACTGTTACTCTAGGTGGAGTGTCATCACAACGTTGCAAAGGTTACCCTGGTGTTTCTTCCTAGGTTCCGGCCCCCAATCCTTGGGTTACCCTGGTAACCTCTTACGAAACCCGGCCCCTATTGCATACTATTGTGGAATCGAATGTATTTTGAAGAAACAAGACACTGATTTGCCATTCCAGGCCTTCTCATCTTATACTCAAGACTGAAGTAGCTCAAGAGTCATAAGCAAGGCATGATTCAACTTGTTAAGAGTTTTAATCTAACTATTGTGTCATTTAATTATCACTGACTTACTTAACTATTTGTAAGTTACCCTGACACCACTTTGTGTGTCGGCCCTTACAAATAGCCACTCCCCTAAACATAACAAAAATATACTAAGTTTTCTTGACTAGGGTTTACAAGTGCACAAATTTCATCACACAATAACAATTGACCCACAACGATCATTAAAACTTTTATCAAAAACCTGGTATCAAAATACCATATTTAACACATGCACAACCCAAGAAATACCTTTAAACAATAATACACCCTTTCTACACAATTCATTCTGGAAGACTTATGCAATAATAGCTTTTCCAATTTACCCAAAAAGAATACGATTAAGAACAAATCAAGAAAGGAAAATGTCTATTGTTTGGATATTCAGAATCCATATACATCAGTTTAAATACAACATGTACACAAATCATCTTAATAAAAGATCTATTTCAAGTTCAATAAAAATAACTGTTTCCTTTAATCTATTTTTTTTTTCTAATTTTCTCAAATTCACCATTTATTGTATTCTATAATTTCTCAATATTAATTTACACATACATCATAATTTAAAGGAAATATAATTTATCTCAAAAATAATTTCCAAAATAATTTTTCCTAACATAGAATATATATATATATATATATTTATATAAATATTCATTTAATCATATATGGTTCTTACATTATATATAAATATATATATACATACATATATATATATATATATATATATATATATATATATTTAAATACAAAATATGATAACATATATACAATCAAATTTAAAACTTTATTTATAAAATCCGCGTTTCAAACATTAAAAAGAAATTGTTTTTTTTAAGTTTAATATAAAACATATATTTTTATTAAAACAGGGGTCGGCTCAACCCACAGCCGAAACCCTCATGGGAGGGCTCGGTCGTGCCGGCAGCGTGGGCACTGCCTGTGAAGGCAGCGTCGAGCGCTGCCCACACAACCAGCTCCCTACGGGGTCGGCCGTGGGGTATGCCCTCGGCCCCCTTACCATAAACAAAACAAAGATTTAATAAAATTTATTCCATAAAAACTGCGGGATTTTTTCTTTCGTGAATAACGAAATCCAAAAAATACATTTGAAAATTGTTAATTACTATGCAGGTTTGACGAAAATCCGTACGCAGATTTCGCTATTTTTTAAAAGGAATTTTAATGAAAAATCTTCATATTCAATAAACAAATATATATATATTATATATATATATACTGATTTTAAAACAATAAACAAAATACTGTGAATTCTATATTGTGATTATGCAAATAGTTTCACAGGATATATTTTCTTTTCTACAGAATAAATTAAGAAATTTGTACATTTAAACAAATAATCCTCAAAATTATCAACTAAAATCACAACAGATTCATATCTAAAAAAAATATATCAAAATTCATTTCTTCAATACCCTTAACAATTTAAAATAGGAAACCACATTTAAAAGTTCTTTAAAAATTCTTTCCTGTGTCATTTGAAAATTTTCTACAGTATATCCAAATCTTACAAAATTCCTGAGATAATTACAAGAAACAAAAACAAATCTTCTCTCTAACTTTTAAAGAAAGAAACAAACAAAACAAGAAAAATACATGTACTATGATAACTTCATGTAGGAGAATTCCTTTTGCCTATAGCATACAAATCCCAAAATCTTCTTCAAAAGAAATCCCCAAATCCAAGAGAGCTTAACTAACCACCAAGATCCTCCAAGGAATCTTCCACAAATATACAGTTTTATGAAATTAACTTAATTCAGAAATTTTTTGCACAAGCTGAGATATTTTTCCCGTGAGGAAATTGAACAACCTCTGTGTTTTTCCCGAGATCCAAATTATCCTTCGTAACAAATTTCCTCAACAAACACCAATTAAAGCACTGGCACACATGTCGAGAAGTGGTTGCAAAATATCTTCTTCCACCACTTCTCGGCAATTTTGCCTTTCAATATTTTGCATGAATAATTAATTTCTTTTAAATTTTAAAACTCATATTTCAATTTACATTCATTATTTTATTTTATTTAAATTTACAATTGAAATGCCTTTTCCTCAAATAATATTTAATTTTCAAATAAACTATTTACACACTTAATAATTTAATTTAATTAATTTATTTATTTAATTAAATAAGTTTTATATTTTAAGATCAAATCATTTAACCAAATAAGCTAATTAATTAATTAAATAGTCAAGCAACTACTCTCTTCCACATTTAAAAAAAAAAATTAATTTAAATAACAATAATTTAAAACACTATAAACTATCATTAAAAATTAACCAAATTTACCTTTCAAACAATTTATCCAAACAGAAGAATACAAAACAATCCTATGACTCTGAACTAAAATAGACGATGTACTAAGATCAGGATTATAGATTAGACTAGGGTGAACCAAACTACTATCTCCCAATCAACGTATCCGTTGAGTCTTGACACGCTCAGACCTGAGTACCCAGGTGGAGTCGGTGTCATGTACCTGCAATTCCTGCAACCAAGAAATAGCATGCATATATATATAAATCAAGCATTAAATAGGCACACCATGCAGAGAAAATCACAGATATCACAGGGCACTCGCAAGTGAGTGATGCGATTCCGTTCTCCACACCAATACACGTCACAACAAACTGACGAAATAAATAGTTGTTAGTCCATCATAAACATGTACATAACAACAAACAACTGAAAGTAAACATCTACGCTATCTCAAAGCATGTCTAAAATCAGTAATCACCAAACAGTGTATCATCATGTCACAGAATAAATCCACTATCACTCAAAACCAGCGATCAAATATCCAAACAAGGTATCATAGTCTAATAGTATAAAAACACAACAGCAGAAAACATAAGCATAAACATAGGGGTACTACACCACTGATGTTATGGGAGCACATGCCCACCATTTTGGAGAGATTAGGTGATTTGTTAGATTTGTGCCAAGAGCACCTAGGACATATTAGCCTCTAGTATGTTGCATATGCACCTGCCATTCAGACACATCTTTCCATGATAACTATTTTGGCTGAGAGATGGCACAACGAGACCTCATCATTCCACCTTCTAACAGGTTAGGCGACGGTGACTCTAGAGGATGTTTTGCAGATTCTTCATTTGTTGATTCATGGAGATTGTGTGATCTATGATGTGGATTTTGGATTTGATGCCTAACTTGAGGTTATGGAGATGGATTAGATTGTTTTATCCACATCCCAGATCAACCTTGAGTCATATAGAGGTCATGTGTTGAACTTTTGGTTGATTATAGCAACTATCATTTCAAGTTTGGTGGCTTTTGATAGATGTATTAGATCATTTAGCTCAAGATGGAGCTTAGCGTGGCATCAAATGTTGCACAAGAGGACACTTTTTGCATGGGGCCCCATGATGTTGGCCTCCTTGTATCATGATTCACATGATTTTATTTACTGTGATGGGAGAGCCATTGGTGTAGGAGTGACTCTATTACATATTTGGGTGTGGGAGCACATCACTATGCTCTGGCCTATTGTTCATATGCATACATGGAGCTAGATGATCCCATCATTTGGATATATAGAGGTTCCATTACCCTGAGGCACACTAAACATATTAGGCTCTTGTATTGGTGATAGGTGATTGATGAAATGACAATTTTCTACTAGCACCCATGGCTTCAAATGCCACCTTGGTATGATGATTGCAATAGTTATATTTTGTTAGGAAAACCTGATACATACAGGGTCAAGAGCACCATATCATTGAGAGGTATCTACCAGAAAAGGTAGCCCGATAGTTTGGAGATGTACAAGATAGACCTAATGATGCATACAGGGTAATTTTTGCTAGATCAGCTAGACAGGTACCCACATGGGGACCAACCATTCCATCCCCATAGATAGTAGAGAGATTCAAGCAGTTGGAAGCTTAGCCTTGGTCATATGATCAAGAACAGGTGGTAGCTTAGACTATTCCTACATATGATGCTTGGTTTGTACATCATCGATGATTGACAGTTCAAGTGGGTGTTCCTCCTAGAGGGAGATCTAGAGGTAGAGGAGAAAGGAGAGGAAGAGGATAGAGTGGCTAGGACAACCAGAATGGTTAGGTTCTAGGGGCCCCACCAATTGTACAATAGCCTCCTTAGGTACAACCATAGGTATAGCCTCAACCAGGAAAACCACCACCACTAGATGCTCGAGATGTATAGATACAACAACTACAACAATAGGCACAAACATTGAATGGTGAGTAAGATTAGGCTCATTAGCAATTTTAGGTCTTACTACTAAGTGAAATCAATCATGACAATAGGTGGTTGTGCTCACAGCTAAGAGAGATCAGGCGTTACAGTGAGTACAAGTTGTGACTAGAGAGAGACTAGGAGGTTTCTCAACACCAACAAATTGAGGTAATGATGGTGGCCACTCGTGGTCAGACATTTTCAACATGGTTGTATAGATAGGCAGTTACAAAGGCTGCATATTATAGACAAAATTATCATCAGTATGTACCTTAGGAATTTAGATAGCCTAATTTTTTGTAATGCATCGATGCACGATCACTAGTAGAGGATCAGCCATCAGGGCTAGCTATTATGTATAAACATTTTTTGATTTTTCCCCATTATTTATCACAAATATACATTCATGGGCTCCTTTTTGATAGCCTTGTGGATATTGTACTTATCATCATTATACATACACTTATCCAAATTTTGTACAATGACACTAATTTTTTGATATATATGTGATGTGGATATGGATGATTCATGATATGATGTGATGTGTTCACTTTATTTTATGTATGGATGCATTTTATTTATGCCCATGTGGCATGAAATAATCATGATATGACGTGAATGATTATGATATGCAGATGTTTATGGATGTAAATGATGTGGATGCATTTCATTTTATATATTTTCTATGCATTTTATAATGATAGTGCATGCATGTGGATGTATGGATGCAAATGCTAATGCAATGATTTAAGTTTCTTGGAATAACAAATCTATATTATTCATCGTGCAATTCAAATGATTATACAGAATGTATGAAGTGATATGTAATGATTATGTTGATTGATGTTTGTGATTATGTTATGATTATGAGATGTGTGTATGTTGATGGTTTGTGGATACAGGGTGGATGCATTGATGATGTTTTTGTTGATTGTCATGATACTAGGTTAGGACACAAAGTAGATAGAAGAATAAATAATAAATAACTATTGATTGCGATGACTACTTTAAAAGATCCAACAAGTCCTTGATCCATTAATACTTTATTAGAGATGGTGACAAAAAAAATTTAAATTTAGGATGAGGAGATGCTCACACTTCGGGATTAAGATTTTCCATCATTTCTTATTGTTTGATATAACACATAGATACGATGCACCAAGGTATTAACAACCAGTACATCATTATATCTAGTGTAATGGAATTTGACTCTTTAAATAGATAGGATAGTTCCTATTCACACGTTGAAATACAAAAACCTCACTGGAATTCAAGCTAGAAGCTTAGAATATATTAGACCAAATTATATGCAATAATCAACAACATACCCTGAATGACCTTCCTACACACAACTAAGGAAGTATACACCAAGATTATTTTACAAGAATACCCACAAGTAGAACAAATGAAAGATAATGATTGATACCCCATTCCTTTCTCTCTAAATCGTTCCTTAGAGAGACATCATCGAGAGGTCCTTAGAATGGGTCATTAAGATAAATCATAAGTAAAGATCAAAGACAAACAGTCAGTGTTATCTATAGCTCTTGCCTAATTTAAGTTTAGCTCAGGTGATGTCTGATACTAATGTCCATTGTAGGAAGGATACATCCTAGGAAATGTTGATTAGATGGTTTTTTGATGTTAGGATAAGGAAGCTAAGATGATTCATTGCTTACAAACTTCATTGATGCATTTACCTATGATTTAGACTTTTAGGTTCACACTTTATTACTTTCTCTGCCTGTTTTCTACTTGGTTTCTCCAAAGGTTGAAAGTGATGATATATTTATTATAGGTGAAAGCTTATTTTGGGTGGAAGCAAAATGGGATGGATGAGTTTTGGATTTTGGGATTATTTCAATGTTTTGGTATTTTGAAATGTTTTGAGGTTGGTTTTGGTGTTTTTGAGAACTTATGCTAATGTTTTGGGATTTTTGGATTATATGAGGTTGTTTGGGGTTTTTCAATATATTTCAAGGCTTTTTAGGTTTTTTTAAGGTTTTCTAATGTTATTTTTCATTTTCTTTTTTTTTTTTTGTTTTCTAAGATATTTAAATTTTTATGGATTTTTATAGATTTTACAAATGTTTAGGGATTTTATGAGTTTTTGGATGTTTTGGGGCTTTTTGAATATTTGGATATTTTGTGTTTTTCTAAGAGGTTATGACCAAGAACCTAACCTAAGGACCTATCCTAGGGGCCTTGAGGGTTGATCAATGATAATCCTTACCTGTGCTATATACATAGAGACCACATAGTTCCATTGACTGAACCAATTTACAAGATGAGATATGAATAGTGATGGAAAGCTAGTTTATTATGACAGACTACTAAAGGACTAACCTAGGGTGTCTCGAGGGAACATCAATGATGGCCTTCCCTATGTTCAAGCTTAGAGACAACGTAGTTCGACAAGGGATACTTTTTTAGAATTTTTATGTTTAACCTTTTTAGGGTTTTTGATTTTTTTTGGATGTTTTGGATTTTAGCCTTTACAATTTTTTTATTTTTTTTGTATTTTTAGCTATATAGGATTTTGATGTTTTTGGATTTTTCGGATGAGATTTTATGAATTTTTTCAGTGTTTTTTGAGTTTTTGATGAGACATTTCCAATGATCCCAAGATATACAAGAACCCAATGTGACCTAGAATGAATTAACCCCAATGTGATATGGTAGACTACTTCGATATAGGTAGGAAAACTAACCTTAGGAATGTTCCAAGTAGTACTAAGGGGATTACAATACTTCACAACATCAAGCTATGATAAGGACGAGGATAGGAAATGGACGAATAATATGAATGATGTGATGGCGGGTGATGCAAAGAATGGTAGGATAAAAGAGACAAAGAATAGATGGAAGTGCTTTATTTATGCAAGGTGCCTATTTTCTAGGTTTTCACCAAGGTATTTACCCAAGGTGCCACCGAAGTGGTTTTCACTAGAGGACAATTATTTTTCTTTAGTTTTTTAATCCTTTTCCCTTTTTTTTTGGATTTTTTCATTTTTTTTAATTTTCTAATTTATACCCTTTAGGACTAGGCATAATTTTTTTTGAGATGCAAGTTGTTAGTTGGATCCTACAAGGGTTCACCTTCAGGTGTTGACAGTTGATATTCTCTTGATCCTTAGCTTATTGTGATGACAAAGGGACCCAACTAGTTAGGCTCAAACTTTCCTTTGTTGTATTTATTTGGAAGGTTCTTCTAATTCTTCTTTAAAACTAAATCTCCTACCTGGAATGATTGACATTTTATTTTCTTGTTATAGCTTCATTTTAGTCAGTTTTGATATACTTGAAAGTGATTAAGGGCATGAAAATGATTTGCATCTAGGAATTCCAACTCATTCAGCTGAGATACTCTGTATTCTTCCTTAGTTATCAAGTTCTGTAATGATACTCGCAATGAGGAGAGCTCAACCTCAATAGGAAAGATGGCTTCTAATCCATAGACAAAGGAAAAATGGGTTGCAGCTAAAGGCATGTGGATATTGGTTTGAGAAGCCCAAAGAGTGGGATTTAACTATAGATACCAATCATGGCCAACTTCATTCACTATTTTCTTTAGGACTCTTAGGATAGTTTTGCTTGTAGCTTTTGCTTGGCCATTGCATTGGGGATAGTACGGGGTAGAGAATCAGTGTTGGATATTGATCTTTTGGCACAACTCTTTCACATCCTCATTTTTAAAAGGGGTTCCATTATTTGAGATAAGGGTTTGTGGAACACTATAATGGAAGATTAGGTAATTCAAGATAAATTTGGCTATCTTCTTCCCTATTATGTAGGTCATAGGAATGGCTTTATCCCACTTAGTAAAGTACTCAGTGATGGTTATGATAAACTTGTGGCCATTGGATGAGGTTGTGGTGATTTTTCCTATGACATCAAGTGCCCACTACAAAAAATTCCATGGTGTAATCATAGGTTGCAATTCTAGAGTTGTAGCATGGATTATATCTCCATGTTGTTGACACTAGATACACTTTTGCACATACTAATGAGCTTCTTTTACTATGGTTGTCCAATAGTATCCCATTTTCAACAGTTTCTTATCTAATGTCATACCACTAGAATGGGACCCACATATGCCATTGTGCACTTCTGCTAAAGTATTTAAGGCTTCCTCTTGGTTAAGACATTGTAGTAATGTCCCTTTGATACTTCAACGGTAAAGGGTATCACCTAGGATCATGAATTAGGATGCCTTTTTAACAAAGGTCTTTTAAAGGTTAGGGGTGATATCCCATGGAAGGTTTCCTCTGTTAAGTTAAGTAAATATGTCATGGTACCATGGGGATCTAGGACCAACAATGAAACATTGAGTTCAGATTTAGGGATTTTGAAATTTGGTACAAGAAATTGTTCTACAAAGAATTCATATTTGAGGATGTTGTTTGACATGTCTAACATTGATCCAGTTGTTTCCATGGCATCTGTTTCTCTGTTATTTATTTGAGGAATCTACTCAAAATTTATGTCTATAAAAAGATCCTTGAGATTCTCCACCATTTTCTTGTAAGGAGTTATCTTTTCATCCTTAGTTTGATAATTGTCATTGACTTAGTTGATAACCATAGACTTTCATCTCTTGAATCTACCATTGAACTGCTATCCTTAGTCATGTGATTAGAGATTCGTACTCAACAATGTTATTGGTACAAGGAAATGATAACATGTAGAAATTTGGGATGCAATCACCATGAGGGGTGATGAAGATAATTCCTACTCTTGATCCATGTTGGGTGAACGATTCATCAAAGTACATCTTCCATTGAGTTGTGAGGTTGATAAGGAATATGTTTTCATCAGGGAATTCAAATATTAAAGGTTTCTCAACATAGATGGGTGCTTCTGCTAGTTGGTTTGAGATCACTTGTCCTTTGATTTCCTTATGCTCCACATAATCTATTTCAAATTTTGTTAATATCATACCCATTTAGCCATTCATCCTATGAGGGTTTCTTTTGATAGAAAATATTTCAATGGATCAATTTTTGCAATGAGCTTGATTTTATGTGAGAACATGTAATGTCTGAATTTTTTTGAAGAAAAAAAAACTACGAGGCATGCTTTCTCAATGGGTGAATAGTTCATCTCATAGCCTACCAAGTTTCTGCTAATGTTGCAGATAGCCCTCTCCTTTCCATTTTCATCATGTTGTGCTAAAAGAGCTCCTATTGCTAATGGTGGTGCTAAGATATACAAGATTAATGGCTTGTTTGGTATTGGTGGAATGGGAACTAGAGGTGTTAGTAGATGATCTTTGATCTATTAGAAATCTTTTTCACACTTGTCATCCCACTTGTAGGTTATCCCTTTATGAAGAAGATGTGAAAATGGGTGGATTTTATCTGATAATTGTGCTATAAATGTTTTGATGGACTGCAATCTTCCTTGTAACCCTCTCATCTACTTTAGCATATGCTATGGTTCCATGTCTAAGATGGATTTTACCTTTGTTGGATTAGTTTCTATCCCTCTTTGTGAAACGATGAATCCTAGAAGTTTCCCTGATGTGACTCTAAAGACACGCTTCTTTGGATTTAGCCTTATTTTGTATTCTTCAAGCCCGTCAAAGATAGGTCCTAAGACTTGTATGTGCTCACTTCTCTTCCTTGATTTTTACAAAATATTGTCCACATAATCTTTAATTTTTTTGTGGATCATTTCATGAAATATGAGGTTCATTGCTCTTTGATAAATTGCACCTGCATTCTTTACCCAAATGACATCACATTCTAGGAATAGGTTCCCCATGGACAAGTGAACATAGTTTTATGTTGATCTTCCTTGGCAATTATGATTTGATTGTATCCTAAAAACCCATCAATGAGTGACAACATTTCATGCCCAACTATTAAATCTACAATGAGATCAATGTTAGGAAGAGGGAAATCATCCTTTGGACATGCCTTGTTTAGATCTTTGAAATCAGTGTAGATTCTAATGCCCCCAGTGGGTTTTGAGACTAGTACTAGGTTTGAAACCCACTAAGGATAATATATCAGTTGGATGAATCCAACATCAAGAAGCTTTTATAACTCTAGTTTGACCAAGAGTGCTATCTGAGGGTGCATCTTCATTAATTTTTGTTTGACTGGCTTAGCTTGAGAATAAACTACTAAGTGATACAAAACTACTTTTTGATCAAGGCCTGACATATCTATGTGTGACCATGCAAATTTATCTCTTTTCTCTTTAAGGAATGCTACAAGATTATTTTTTTCTTCGTCTAACAAGGATTCTGCATAAAAAGTGATCTTAGGTACTTCCTTTATTCTTGCATTCACTGGAGTGGCATTTTCTACTAGTACTACTAACTTCTCTTGATGCATTACACTAAGGGCCTAGAGATTCAATTCCTCATCCCTAGGTGCCTCAGAGAGGTTTTCACCATTAGATGCATCCTTTATTTTTACTATTTAAGGATTAGAGAGTGTCACTAGGTGGTTTCACTCAAGGATCTGTATGTTAATTACATTTCATTCATTTTGCGACTAAAGGATTCAATCATCTCCCCATAGTATTCCCATGTGTCGAGCTCTATGTGAAGCATGCTTTGTGATCTTCCCATGATAAGTTGTCATAGAGGCCCATGAATTCTAAGATTTTTTCATCATTTTTGAATAAATCTAGAATTGGTGGTCCTTGTTGGTCCATGTCAATTAGTTGTGGGTAGATTAGGCCTATTTCAGTTGGTTGATTTCTTAGGGTAAAGTATGTTATGGATATCATTAAGAGGGTGTTATTCTCAAATAGGTTTCCTATATCTAGGGGGAAGTCATTTAAGGTTGAATCACATGATGTAGGTAACCAGGAGGAAGCCTTAGCTAGTTTAGCAGAAATACCTTCACCAATAAGTGTGACCTTCCTAGTACTACAACCTAAGCCAAGGTTATTTAAGCGTTTCTCAAGAATGATAGGTTCTAGAAAACCATTGTCATTCTAACCTAGCTTCTCATTCTTGTTGTATCCCATTCTTTTCATTAGCTACAAACCTTTGTTTTCATCTTCCATAGGAAGAGTGATAAATGGTCGTTCACCTTGATAAAGGAATCTAGAGATATCTTCCTCATTGACATCTTCTTGATTCAAATCCCCCCATTTGGTAAAGGTAGTAGCTTCCATCTTGATTGTTTCGGGTTCATTATCATAGATGTGGGTTTCCCATGAGATTGAGGAGAAATAGGTAACTCTCCTAAGACAAAGGTGTCTTTCAATAGTTTATAGTTTCCACGGCCATCATCCTAGATCACTGCTTTGATGTTGGGTATACTTTTCACAATGGGTTTTTTTTTTGCTAAGGTAGATGCAAGGGATGATGAGTCAACAAATGAGCTTGGTGGTGTAGGCCCTTCATCATTTTTATGTATTTATGGGATCTTATAGAAGTTGGCCTCAAGAATTTTGCAATATTAAAAAGGATTAGGGTCTCCATGGATAGTGATTTCTCTTCCTTCAAAAGGAAACTTTACACACTAATGATAGGTCGAAGCCACAAATTTTAGAGCATGAATACAAGGTTGACCAAGTAAGATATTATAAGGAAGATAAAGATCAAGATTGTTTCAATGGGTTTTGATAACATAGTATACTTGTGTTTGGGATAGTTGTTCTTATTTTCATTTTTCCTTTGTTTCATGTTGGTGTTACTGATCTGATTGATTTGAGGAGGTGTTGTTTGTTATACCATTGATAGGATATTAGAAACTTGATTACTATTAGGTCTAGGATCACTTAGGACTACTTTAGCATCTACCACATTGTCATTGGTTACATTCTTGTTCTCTACCAGACACGAGGTTTCTCATTTGAACTTGTTGATGGCTGGTTTTATTTGTAAGCTTGGGTATTTCCTTGTGAGATTAGAGCTATTTTGATGTTAAGGGATCTAGATAAAAGCTCATCATATGATGTGATGCACTACATTTTCAAGTGGAATGACAAGTTTTCATTCAGATTGGCTATGATGATTCATGCTTGTTCATTAGGAATAGGCCACTTGGTTTTACTAACTCTTTGTCTCCATCATTTAAGAAATTAGTGAAAGTTTCTCCTTGATTTTGTCTAAGAGTGTATAATTCTTCTAGACTAGCATCCATGTCAAGATTGAAGGAGAAGTTATTGATGAATTTATCAGTAATTTCTTAAAAAAAATTGATACCAGGAGGAAGATGGGAAAACTAATCCATAGTGGGACCTTTGAGGGAAGAGGCACATTAGATAATAATCATTGTAGGCCACCTGCATACACATAAAGTTGAATTATTTGATATGGTCCATAGGAATTCCTCTCCCTTTATATTTTTCAAATTTGGGGATTTTGAAACTAGGAGGGAATGGTACCATTGCTATGTTTCAGTCAAATGGTTAAGGACATAGATTTTGTGTATGGGGCTTCTTTTGCTTACCCATACAAATGTCCTACAATTCTTGTGAGAGTACTTTAAATTGTGATGCTAGGTCATCTTGTGACTTGGGTGGAGGATCATATGATGGGATGATAGATGAGTTGTATGGAGGGTATGATGTTGTAAGATTCTATGAAAGTAATCTATTGTTCCCAATGCATTTTGAATTGACAATGTTCAAATGAGGATAATAGGAACCTTGTTGTTGTTGTTGGGAATATTGTTGACCTAGTAAGGCTTTTTGTTGAGCTTACTATTATTGTTGCACCACTATAGCTTATTGTTGGGCCGACTAATGTTGGTGTGTTAATAAAGTTTCTTGTTGTGCTTGATGTTGTTGTTGTGTTGCTTGTTGTACTAAGACTGTGTGTTGAGCTTGATGGTGTTGTACTAAGGCTACTTGTTGAGCTTGATTTTTTTGTTGTGCTAAGGCTCCTTGTTGAGTTTCTAAGGCTACTTTTTGCTGTTATTATTGTTGTACTAAGGCTTCTTGTTGAGTTTCTAAAGCTACTTAGTGTTTTTGTTGTTGTTGGATGACTTGTTGATAGGATTTTTGTGCTTACTATAAAGCTAAGACATGTGCTTGCAATGTGGGATCAGGTGGTTATTGACACATTGGTGGAAGATTATGGATATTTATGTTTTGAGTGGGTAATAGATTGTTGGTGAGAGGTGGAGGATTCTCTTTATTTAACATTCGGTGTAAGATTGTAGAATGAGGTGGAGGAATGTATGTTTGAGGTCCTGATTGCTTTGGAACAGTAAGGGGAACTATGGGGAAAGATGAGGATAATGTCATTTGTAATGGAAATGACATGCTAGGACCTTGAGTCCATTTATTGGAGAGATTTCCTTGTCCAATGTTTTGAGGACTACCTTGTGCTAAGGATGTAAATAAGGGATTCGTGATCAGGGTACTTACTTGATTGACAAAACTTGTAGCCAAGGGATTTTTTTGAGGTGGATTGATGGTGGATGATGTGGATGTGTTTTGTTAAACAAATGGAATAGATGAACCCATTGGATGATTAGGTAAAGATGTCCCTATTTTCTTCAAGGGTTGACTATGTGGTATGGTATTGGTATGCCCTTGTGCACTATTTTGAGGTACAAGATCCACAATGCTTTATGTAATGGTAGGAAAACTTGTGGTACTCATGGATGTGGATGAAGAAGGATTCCCTTGATATGTTGAATTTGTGGTTGAGTAATGAAGATCAAGAGGTGTGAATATTTGCTTAGGAACTTCAAGAATGGGAGGAGCACCAAAGGCATCCAAGTGGTTGTGTTAGATGGAGGGTTGGTTTCAAGTGTTCCCACAAGTGTATTGTTTTTAAATGAAAGGTCATGCCCAAATTATTTAGAAAGGCTTGTTGTGAGACTGGGAATGTAAGTCTTATTTAGCCCTAGTGATGGAGTTGTGAAACCTTGTGTTAAATTCTATGCCACAAATGTTGGGGAGATGGAGAGCTATATTTTTGAAGGCTTGATGTTCCATAAGTCTCTCCCTAGTGAGTTCAAAGGGATTTTTTGTTACATCTTCTATCTAATATAGTCCTAATGGTGATGAAGGTTGTTTTGATGGTGTAACTTGACTCCTTGGATTGAACTCTAAAGGATTTGGTTCACTTGAGGTAAATTTAACTTTGGTTTTCTCCATGATTCTTTTGTGTTGTCATCTAGTCTTTACCATAATTTTTTTGTCACCTATGGGAGAGTTTTGTTGTGATTTGTGATGTTTGAACTCTCTAGTTGACTCAAATCTAGGTAAGAGAGATGCTCTAAGAATTTTGGGAACAATTGTGATAGTAGTGGATGAAAATACGGATGATGTGGAGAGTGGTCTTTGCAACCGTTTTGAAACAACACTTTTGACTTAGTCTTGATGTTTAGATGTTAGGGTAAAGGATGTTAATGAACTAGTAAATTTTTAGGGTAGACTCATCACCTTCAAGATAAACTAGTTCAAGGATGATAACTAACTTAACTAAGTGAATGGAAACTAATACATTTCACATACAAAGTAGCTAAGTTAGAATTTGGTTTGATTTTATTTAATGTTTAAGTCAAAAAGTGTTGGTGCATTCAAAATTTTACAAAGATAGGTGAAGTGAGGGATGGAATTTGATGAAGGGGTGAGTGAGATGATTGACCCAATGTAGAACTAAAGTGATCCTTTGTTTTGAAAAGATCAAGGTAGTCAAAATGATGCTAGACTTCTTAAAAATTTCATATCCTAAAGAACCAATGTTGACCTATATAAGAGGATGGATGGGAATGTTTAATCCTATTTGGGCCCTCCTGGCTCAAGCATAAATGTTCCTCAACAAGGTATAATTATTGTGGTAAAATATTAAGGCTCGCTTCCTACTAAACTATGTTATACGATTCCTATGTCTGAAATGGTGGTATGGAGGCTTTCCCCTATGGATTTTGCTTGTGCAATGAATCATTTAGAGGAGTTGAGTGTCATGAAAAAGATGAGGATTTTGACTCCAAAATAATGCATATAAATTAGGTCCATTTCTTCAACCGTGTCTATAAAATTTTGCTACCAATTTCTCTCTATTCTTGTGAAGTGCTAAAAGATGTTTATTAAGAGCTTTTGGACTAATATTCCTAAGTTTGAAATGATGAATTGTAGAAATTATCTTAGGGATCCCAATCTTTCATGAAATCATTTACAAACAATTCAAGTTCATGAAAGAAGGAAAATATTTATTGCCATGTGGGTGGTGGTAAATTTGGTCATCCAACATCAATATCAGCTTATCTCTCTACTTCATCTCAAATGGTTGTTGTGTTCCTATTATCAATAATATTTTCACCTTGATAAACATGAACGTTCAACAATCTATTGAAACATGGAAACATTCTCGAGTTGTGGGTAACTCATTGTGAGAATGAATCTTTGGAGAAGGTCGGCTTCCTTGTTGATAATAACCTAATCTACTGATTTACAAAGAAAAGAGTTAGAAGGTAAAATTTATGATTGAAATCATATCACCTAAAATGATTAACCAACATTAAGAAGATTTTGACAATAACCCACTCTCGACACCTCTTCAAAACATGATTTTCACAATCTCACCACACATATGACCCAAAAGTAATTTGTGCGAAGGTTCAAAATAAACACAAGGCACAACTTGAATTAGAATGCAACTCCTACAATCCACTTTAAAACAATAAGACACGAGAAGGATTCAATAGATTGAATCATAAAACACATCAAATTACTATTGCAAAGCATACACAAGAAGTAAGGAAGGAAATTGTACTATTTTATTGTATGAAGGAGGGAGTGAAAATTCTAAAAATCTAAGTACAAAGAAGTTTTCAAGAACTCAAAATGTGTGTAAGAGGAAGAAACCGATATCTGAACTCTAAAAACTCTAAGTTTTCACTAATATATAACTCTCCAAAACTCAATTTCTGAGCTCCAAAGAAAAGCAAGAAAAAAGACCCCAAAATCTTCTGCAAACTACTAGACAAAAATAGAAACTTTCTCCTTCCAAGATGTCAATCCAATAAAGCCTCAAAATTAGGCTCAATATTCCTTAAAACTAGAAAAAAGAAACCCAATTTGTTGCCATCTTTTTGGATCTCGCCCAGGAAAAGTGAAAATCAAGATATCTATCACCTTCCTTTGCTTTCACTACATAAATATCAAATATTTAAAAATAAATTTATAAGATATTGCTTTAAATATAAATTTGCATGATTCATAGTTTTATTACAAAAATAAAGCTCATCCTTATCCTGATTTTTTGTACTTAAGATTTTGTAAATATTTTTTGCAAAAAATAAAAAACTTCCATGCTCCAATTATAACTGATTTTTCTTCAAAAAATCATAAAAATATTTGATGAATATCTATTATTTATTTCTAATTTAAAATTAGAAGGTTTCTAAGGTATAATAAAAGCTCTATTTTCCCCTCCAAATATTGTGAAATTATAATTTAAGGCATAAAGCCTATATGATTTCTCAAAATCATTAAAAAAAAACTAAGGCATGAACCTAGGTGTGAAGGTATTTGGAAGGAAAAAAAAATAATAATGCAAGGATATTTGTAAAGGAATAAAAATAAATCAAAATGAGGAAAAATTAAGGCTGAATTAGGGCACTTGGGGAAACCTTAACCACGAAACACTTGAGCCCTAATTTTTTGACTCATTTCACAATGCTCAATTTTTGAGCTAACTTTCTCTACACCTATCGCCATGGAGACTTAGGGATTGAAGCCTCAAAATATTCACTTTCCTTGCTTCTTTCATATTGAGCTTGCTCAAGAAGTTGATGGTAAGTGTCCCCTTCATAGAAATATCTTAATCATTTCCTTTTTGAATGAAATTTTGAATGTTTCCAGCTACATCCTTATCATTTACTTGATGCATTTTGTTTTTCTTGTATTTTGTTAATGCCTTGTTGAATTTTGAAACTACCATCACTGGTGTTAGATTGAGCTTTGGAAGGCACTTCTCTGAGAAAAATGAAAGAAAAAATCTAAGGTAAAACCTCCATTTATTGATCACTATACCCTTTCTTTTCTCTCTACAAACATATTCCTTTATTCAAGCTCCAATAAATTAAAGAATATTGAATGCTTGCTTCCTCCTTTACATTTTACACCCCAGGTTTTAGTGGGTTTCTATATACCCTCAGGCTGCAACCTACCTCTTAAATTTTCTTACTTTTGAGTGCTTGTATGAGCTTGAATACGCTCCATTATTTTGTATTTGTGATTTTTGATGCAAACCCAACTGGGTTTTGATATTTGATGAAGAAAAACATGTTCTCATGCCATAGCCATAATAACTCATAATGTATTTTATTTCACCTATCTTGCATCTTTGCTTGTGTAAAAGAGCTTGACTCGAGCTTGATTCAAACTTGTTTCAAAACAAATGGTGAAAATCTTGATAAAAGGAGAACTTTACTTCACAATTTCCTGAGCTTCGAAACCCTAGCATTTAATTCTATATTTGAACATCATTTTACTATTTTGAAAAGTGACATTTTTTTCATTTTCTGTATGTCACTATAGCTTTGCTTGTTTACTTTTAGATTGTAAACTTACTTCACTAAGAAACTTTACTTAAGGATGCAAGCTGACATGTCACTCAAGTGACATTTTGTATCAACAATTATTTGTTTTTTTCTGCTTGAAACTATTCTTGTAATGAGAGGCTAAATTTTATAGCTCCATCTTGATACAAAATACAATCTTCATGCTACTCTTCATGCATTTTTCCTAATTTCATGGAAACATTTGTGAATGACATTAACCTTCAATCTTTCTTAGAAAACTAAAACATGTAAACCCCATCATGATGTTGTTGAAGGTGATCAAACCTCTGTCATTTTCAATTTTACTTGTGGATCCATATGTATGCATGTTCACTATCCTTAAACAATGAAGAAATACTTGTTGCACCAGTTAATGAACAACTCAAAATAGCATAAATATTATGAGTAAAGCATATGTGGCAGCAATAATGTATTTCAAAATTGGAACTGTTAAATTCCTTTGATGTATTTCATTTAGCTTTCAATTCATTTGAGCTCTTGTTTACTCATAATCCTCATTTCATTGCTTTCAAATTTGACTGTTATGAGTAACCAGTGGTCTTAATGTTTTCATATTTGATAAATATTTCACTCCTTCAGTGAATTCCTCATGTAAGCATGATGAATGCATTTCCTTTCTCATAACCCCATTTGTATGTTGAGGGGCAACATGTTGATCTCAACCCTTGTGGGATCCCATTTTACACCACATGCTTTATGATATTCAAAACAAATTAGCAACATGGATTTTCCTATAGATTCATAGGAAACAAATGATGTTAGCATAAAAATAATAAATACAAGTTTCCTTTATGACATTTCATGTTCAAACTCTCATTATTGTACTCTTCATTTTTTAGCCGATTCAATGCATTGCAAGCAATGGATTATATCTTTGTTGGTAGAGCACATAGTGTAGTTCATATTTAGAGCTCTAATAGTTCTTTTCCCATGATGCTAGTTCACTTCAAAGCAGTAGAAAAGATAGGACAACTACAACGAGATTAAATAAAGACCGACAAACAAACAATGATGGATATATTCTATGTTATCTACTACCTTTCTTTTATCTTTAGCTATATAATTCATTCCTTGTAATGTATTATTCTAGGTACTTCCATGACTTGTGTGGGGATTTTAATTTCTCTTCTCCACTTTCATTGAAAAGAAATGTAACAATTTCAATCTTGTACAATTCATATATTATCTCTTTCAAATAATAAAATATCTAAGTATACGAATCATTCCAAAATGAATATAAACCATACTTGTATCTCCTTTATACTGTCATCATTGAATGGTTGGAAAACTGAAACTCTTAATTACCTTGCACTTCAAACTATACTATTTACTTTGGATTCAAAATATCCAATGTTTGAATTCAAAATTAATTAAAACTTCCACCTTTAAATTCATCAAAGTTAAACAACTCTGTCAATTTGAGTTGTGAAAATTTGACAACAATTTGGTGATTTCTGTTGAATGCTTTCCTACTAAGAATCTAATGAGTTTCCTTAAATTCATCCATCGGGTGTGGAGTCACTCAAAAATTAGGCTTATGACTTAGAAACAGACTTAGAACTTCCATAACTCAGATTTGACAGTACGAATGACACCTTGGCACTTATTGAAAACAAAATAGCAGAAAGAAAACTAACTGATTTTTCTAGAACAACACTTAGGGAATTGAAACCTATAGCTAAACCTATTCTAACCTACCCTAACCATCAAGAAAAACTACTTAAATAAAACCATTTATAGGGAGATTGAAATAGATTCCCCTTCTTCTTAATATGTTGTGATTTGCATGCATAATGGTAGCTAAGAACATATGAAACAAAAATATGTATTCAACAAGTTGATGCACTACCTCTTTAAAAAGATAAAGAGATTCACTAGCCTCCTTAAATAGATCATATGTAATGTTACTTAAAAGAGGCTAAGTGAGTTGAACATACTCTTGTTTAGTTACTAGTGCATCTTGGATACTATCTTCTGGTATGCCTTCATGTGCAAGTATAAGATTGATCATTGGTGTTGCATTGGACTCCATACTAGATAAATATCTGGTTGGACAACCCCTTTAATGAACAAATCTTGGACTCTCCTTGGTGATCTCCTGTTTATCAAAAAAACAAGGCACCTAATCACTCACTTTCTTTACATAGCATTGCTCCAAATGATCACTCATTCCTTCAGAGGAAGGAAAATTTCCAAACAAGGAGGTGACTTCTTCCAACACACTCTCAATTAAAACATCAGCCTTAGGCTCTTTTATACACCATAAAGGAAGCTAATCATAATTTTCATTATAACTCAAAGAAAGTGTAATGCCCCATCTTGTAACCTAAGGAATGTTGCATTGTCAACGAAAGTGTAATAATTTTTTTTTTAAAGTAATGATATTAACTTAATTAGTTGCATACATTCTCTAAGTTACGTGATGTCACACTACTTGAGATTCCATAGACAACTTTAGTATTTAGCATTGCATGTATTTAATTAACATAAACTTTAAAACTAAACATTGCATAACATTTGAATTTCTATCATGATAGTATAAAGTACCAATAAAATTCTTACATTGCATTTGAAATGACATTACAATACTCATTTTTCAGATGAGGTAGATCAAATAATAATTTACAATTACATATTTCAAATGTTCACCTCATAAACAATTGAGGGATGTTACAAATACAAGATTTCCAATGATACAATCAAGGAAGTACATATATTAATCCAATCACAAGCTCTCCATCCATGAAGCTCTTGTTGCCACGATCAAAACTAGGGACCCAACAAAGTAAGGTGCACATTCCACCCAACCATGTGGTACCCGTAGGTCCACCCCCCCGTGCTAGGAGATAGTAATAAGGTTACCTAGACATAACCTATTCACCCTAGACACAAGTACATAACTAACTGATGGTTACATTGCTTCCAAAATTTAGACAATCAAATATGCAAAGTTCACAAGGTAAACTGTTATTTTATATGGAGTGTCATCACAATGTTGCAAAGGTTACCCCGGTGTTTCTTCCTAGGTTCCATCCCTCAACTTGGGTTACCCTGGTAACCTCTTACGAAACCTGGCCCCACATGCAAACTATTGCGGAATCGAATATCTTTTAAAGTAACAAGATATCGATTTTCCATTCCAGGCCTTCTCAACTTAATCTCAAGACTGAGCTAGCTCTTGAGTCTATAAGCGAGGCATATTAATCCAATTAAATATTTTAAGCTAACTAATGTGTTGTTTAGTTTTCACTAACTTACTAACTCTTTGTAAGTTACCCTGGCACCACTTTGTGTGTCGGCCCTCACATAGAGCCACTCCCCTAAAGATAACATAAGGAATATAAGTTCCCTAACTAAGGTGAACAAGGTGCACAAGAATTAACATATATACCAAACGACACACAACAGACATTAAATCTTTGTTCATAAATCCCGATGTCAAAACACCATACTATAACATGTGCACTACCCTAGTCAACTCAAGGTTTGCATTTCAACAATAACAAAACCCTTACAATACAAACTAATATGGAAGACTTGTTCATCAAATACATTCCCAATTTAAAGCAAATCATACATTAGGAATCTACATTAGGATTTACTAAATCCAATCATAACAAATAAAATTTAGCATGAAGATACATCAACTTGATTTCAATTCTTTTCCCAACAATTTTAAAAGAAATAATATCATTTAGCCTAAACTTAGCTTTCACAATTTCACCTGAAAATTAAATACTAAAATATTTTCTTAATACTACTAAATTTTATAAACAATACAAATATATATATATATTAAACCCTAAATCCGAAATCTATGTTAAACATAATTCATAGAATACAAGTATTTATTTTCAATTACGTTTTTAAGGCCTGTGGAACACACAACCACTAGGTAAAGGACAGTATGTTTACCAGGTGATGGCTCCACAGTTGGGGCTAGCCTGTGTGGTGGTGGCGAGCTGGGGTTGCTCCCACCCTCGCCTCCCTTAGGGGCGGCGGCTGTGGGAGCGGCTGCAGCCCTCTCCCACCGTCACCTTCCTTAGGGGCAGCAGCTGTGGGGATAAACCCCCATGGCCATGAATCTGCACAGGGTCTTATTTTTATATTTTTTTTAATCACAAAAATTTCGATGGAAACAAATTCATGTACGACGATTTTAAACATTAACATTCACTGCTATTTAAAATAAAATAATTTTATATATGTATTTGTATATGTATATATATATATATATTTAACACTAATATATATATATATTTATTTATTTATTTAAAACTAATATATATATACATATATGAATACATATATAAAATTTAAATAGCAATATAATATTGTAACTAGGCAATAATTTTCAACAAAGTTTTCAACAGGAAATTGGAAAAGCTTCAAATCTGAACAATTTATTCCCAAAATAATAAATTCATTAACTGAGGTTTTTATTACAAAACCCCAAATTAATCACCAATTTTAACAGATGATTTTAACATAAAACCCTTCTAAGATTTTGTCAATTTCTTATGTAGATTTACTTCTGTTAAAATAAATCTCTTTTTTACTCTTTGATTTCTCTATAATACTTTGTTTTCTTAATTTTCACAAAGAGGAAATCAAATTTTTACATAATTATTTTACAAAAATCTCCGAGAAGAAATACATCTTTCACAAAACAAATATTTCCTCAGACAATCTTTTTCTAAAGAAACAAAATTAAATACCAAGGAAAATACCTGTTTTCTTGTAACTTGAAAACTGTATGTAGAAGAGAAGCTTTGCTTGCCTGAAGCGTGCAACCTTCAAAGCCCCTCCAGAAGACCAAATCCAAAAAGATGCTAATACCAACCAAAGAGATCTTCCAGAAATATACAGCAAACCCAAAACAAAATTCACAAGGGAAATCACAATTTTTTCCAAAATCAATTTTTAACAGCACACCATTTTTTTCATTTCCCGTGAAGAAAAGGTAATCTTCTATTTTTCCCCAAATCCCAGATAAAATCCAAAAAAAATCTCAACAAAAAGCAATAAATTCCACTGGCACACATGTCGAGAAGAAAAAATATCTTCTAACAACTTTCTGGTAAATCTTTCTTTCCTTCTTTTCAAGATTTGCATGCTTTTAAAGAATTTAAAATTTTCAAATTTCAAATTACAAATTTCCCTTTTCTTTATTTATTTTATTTATTTAACAATTAAAATGCCATTTCCCACAAAACAACTAATTTAAAATTTAAATCCATTCACACAATTAAAGCAATTTTAATTTAATTAATTTATTTATTTAATTAAATAAATTTAATCTCAGTGATCAAATTACTTAACCAAACAAACTAATTAATTAATTAAGTAAAATGTAAAACTTTATTTCCAACATTTAAAATTAATTTAAATCAACAATAAATTAAAGAATAATAAACTATCATTAAAATTAACAAAATTTTCCTTTCAAAACAATTAACCAATCAGGGACAAACAAGACAACCAAAGACTCCAAACTAAAACTGACGACATACTTTGACTGGGTTTAAGACTAGACTAGGATAAACCATGTTACTACCTCCCAATCAACATTTCCGTTGAGTCTTGACATGCTCAGACCTGAGTAACCAGGTGGAGTCGGTGTCATGTACCTGCAATCCTACGACCAAGCAAATAACATGCATATATATATAATCCATTAGAAAAACACACCGTGCAGAGAAAATCTCTGAAATCGCAGGGCACTTGCAAGCGAGTGATGCAACTCCGTTCTCCACACCAATACACGTCACAACAAACTAACAAATTAAAATAACAATTAGTCTACCATAACATATATATAGCAATAACATCTGAAGGAAACATCTACGCTAGTACAAAGCATGTTAGAAATTAATTATCACCATACAATGTATCATCATGTCACAAAACGAATCCACTGTCACTCTAAAATTAGCGATCAAAATATCCAAACCAAAGTACCAAAGTCTAACAGTGTGAAAACATGCTAACAGAAAACACAAGCAAAATGGAGGGGTACTACATCCTCCCCCCCAGGATTAGGCTTGCTCCTGAAAGCCTGTGAATAGATAGGGATAAAGTTCCCTCATACGTATTGCATCCTCCCAAGTAGCAGAAGCCTCATGGCTAGGATCCCATTGAACCCTCACCTGATCAATGTCTCGACCCTTGAGACTGAGCGTCCAGCGCTATAGAATGGCCACGGGCTCCAAAGCCAGCTGCCCATCCTCTACCTGTAACACATTCCAATCAAGTACATGAGAAATGTCAGGATGATATGGTCTAAGAACTAATACATGAAAAACATCATGAATACGTGACAAACTAGGTGGTAAGGCGAGTCGATATGCCATAGGACCAATCCTCTCTAAGATCTCAAATGGCCCAACGAAACGAGGCACAAGCTTAGAGCCTTTTCCATAACGGATTGGACTCTTTCGCAGTCGCACTCGAAGAAACACTCTATCACCAACTACAAACTGTCGGTCTATTCTATGAGCATCGGCATATTTCTTTTGCCTATCTTGTGCTGCTATCAAATGCTCTCTAATACAGTAAACTTGTTGCTCCATGTCTCGAAGCATCTCAGGACCAAGTAACACTCTATCCTCAAGTCGATCCCAACTCAATGGAGTTCGACAAGGACGACCGTATAATGCCTGAAATGGTGGCATACCTATGGAACTCTGATATCTATTATTGTAAGAAAATTCTACTAAATACAGATAATCCTCCCAACGTGACTATTGGTCCATTACGTACATTCTAAGCATATCCTCTAATATTTGATTAACTCTCTCTGTTTGTCCATCGGTTTGAGGATGATACATTGAACTAAAGTTCAACTGTGTACCTAGAGCATGTTGTAATGAAGTCCGTAGGGCTGATGTAAATACGGGATCTCTATCAGAAATAATCCTACAAGGAATCCCATGCAATCTAACTATGTCCTCCATGAATATCCTAGCTATGGATGTAGCATTATACGATGATCGTACTGGCTACCATTCAGGATGTAGCATTATATGATGATCGTATTGGCTACCATTCAGGATGTAGCATTATACGATGATCGTACTGGCTACCATTCAGGAATGGTAGCATTATACCATAAAGTCAATAGATATAATATCCCATTTCCATTCAGGAATGAGATGTGGTTGTAATAACCCAGCGGGATGTTGATGCTCAGCTTTGACTCGCTGGCATTCAAGACATCTCGATACATAATCAGCAATATCACATTTCATACTAGGCTAGAATTACAATTGCCGAAGATCTGCATGCATTTTCTTAACACCTGGATGAGCTGAGTACAGAGCTCGATGTGCTTCAGTCATAATTAATGTACGAAGACCCTCAAAATGTGGTACATAGATATGACCTAAATGTCGTAATATACCATCTGGTTCAAGGACATACCCTGCAAACTGACCTTCTAAAGGTTTACCAGATTCAATCTCTGACTTTACTTCCTGATACAATCTATCAATAGGAAGTGCTGCTAAAATTTGACCTCTCAAGTCTACTTTAAGAGTAGTAGCAGAGATCTCATGTCGATGACGACTAAGAGCATCAGCCACTACGTTCTCTTTTCCTTGAACATATTTCACTTCAAAATTGTATTCACACAAGAATTCCATCCACCGTCTTTGTCTAGCATTCAAGTTAGGTTGCGTAAAAATGTATTGTAGACTATGGTGATCAGTGTGAAGTTCGAAATGGTGACCCAATAAGAAATGCCTCCATGGAACTAATGCATGCACTACTGCAACAAGTTCCAAATCATGAGTGGAATAGTTTAATTCATGATCCTTGAGTTTGCGAGACTCATAAGCAATCACACTCCCATATTACATTAGAACTGCTCCCAAACCCTCTAAGGATGCATCCGTGCAAACTACAAAATCCTTAGTAGGATTAAGAACAATCAATATAGGCGCATTAGTCAACTTTTCTTTAAGTGTCTGAAAAGCCAACTGACACTGCTTTGTCCAAACAAACTTCTTTGCTTTCCTCTGAAGAGAAGTAATAGGATGACCAATTCTAGAAAATCCCTGAACAAACCATCTATAGTAACCAGCGAGACCCATAAAACTACAAACTTCACCTACATTAGTAGGCATGAGCCAATCAACAATAGCTTGAATCTTTGAAGGATCCACAGCAATACCTTTTCTAGAAATCACATGTCCAAGGTATTTCACTTCAGTTTGAAAGAAGTCACACTTCTTTAGGTTTGCATACAATTGATTTTCCCTTAAACATTGCAATACCTGCCTCAAGTGCTCTTCATGTTCCTTCATGTTTCTCGAATAGATCAAAATATCATCAATAAATACAAGGACAAAGTGATCAAGGTATGTACAAAAAACACCATTCATTAAACTCATAAATACTAATGGTGCATTCATTAACCCAAACGGTACTACTGTGAATTCGTAGTACCCATAACGAGTTCAGAATGCAGTTTTATGAATGTCTGCTTCAGCAATTCGCAATTGATGGTAACCAGATTTCAAATCAATTTTAGAGAACACATTAGCTCCCTTGATCTGATTGAAAAGATCATCTATTCTAGGCAAAGGATAACGATTCTTAATCGTAACATTGTTCAATTGATGATAGTCAATGCATAGTCTAAGTGATCCATCCTTCTTCTTTATGAAGATGACAGGTGCTCCCCAAGGGGAAACACTTGGATGAATAAAACCCTTTTCTAACAGTTCCTCTAACTGAATACAAAGTTCCTCTAACTCCTGAGTCATCATTCTATATGGAGCTCGAGATATAGGCTCAGCTCCTAGAACTAGGTCAACTCTAAAGCAATATCCCTCTTTGGTGGCATTCCAGGTATATCGTCAGGAAACACATCAGCGAATTCCCTAAGAATAGGATGATCATCCAGAGATATATCTCGACTCTCACCTTCTTCCAAATCAGTAACTGTTGTTGCAAACAGTTGACAACCCTGATGAAGACATCTCTTTAATTACATAGCAGATATCATCCGCAACGAGATAGGTCTTTATATACCTATGATTTCCACTTTCGCACCTAAATCATTAATGCAACTAATTGTCTTAAGTCAACAGTCAATCACAACATGATGAGATGCTAACCAATCCAAACCTAAAACTATATCATATGATCCTAAAGGTGTAACATGTAAATCCACTAAGGTAGTTAACGTACCAATTTTAAGTTCACAATTATGTACTAAGTTATATACCGCTACTTTCACCCTAGAGGAAAATTCTACCTAGCACTTACCGCCTTGCTTTACCGCCACAAGACCACATTGCTCAACGATGGTAGGTGAAATAAAGGAATCAATAGCCCCGAAATAAAAAAGAATGGAAACACTAACACCATGTAACTTACCTAAAGTCTCGACTACTATGTTCTGGTGATTAGCTTGGCGGTCATTAACAATAGCAGAAACTGTATGTGATCATCCTGCATCACCCACTGTAGCCTCTGAAACTATAGGTCGAGGCCCAAAACCTGGAGAACCTCTCATCGGACACTGCCTAGCAATGGGTCCCTGCTGACCACACGAGTAACAACTAGTGCCTCTACCGAATCCTCTGCCACCTAAAGGTGCTTTGGATTGCTAGAAACTACCTCTACTGATGGTAGACTGCACACTCTAAGTAGGTTGATCCTGTCTATTGCGCTTGTTGCACCACTAGTTGCTGTTCTTTCCTATCTGCGGGCTATTACCTTGTTGTGGTTGTGGATTATTATTCTTTTGAGGTGTTTGCTACTGCTATTGTTGCCGACCCTTAGAGGGTGTCTGTTGGTTCCTAGAAGAACCCCCTATCTGTGCCTGTCCACCCCGTGGACTAAAACTTGCTACAGGAGCACTGCCTATCTATAGTTCCTGTGTGACCACCTAACGCCATAACAAGATTCTCTTCCACTATACGAGCCTTCTCCACAACAACTTCCATATTCTTTGGCTCAAAGACTCTGACTCCACCACTAATGCAGGCGTTTAAGCCCTTGATGAAGTTTTGAACCAACATAGACTCATCATCACCAATACCCGCATACTGCTTGAGTTCATAAAATCTACGTTCATATTGCTCAACAGATAGAGCCAATTGACGTAAATCATGAAACTCATCAGCCCGTCGTTGCCTCCAGTGTTTTGATAGGAACCGTGCTCTAAACCTCTCTAGAAACATCTCCCAAGACATTGACCCAATATCTAAGTGGAGCTTCTGCTCCTCCAGGCGCCACCAAGTAGAGGTGAATCCTCTCAGATGCATGATAGCGCATCTCATTCAGGTATTCCTACCATATGGGTGCATAGCGAAACATCTACCCAAGTCCAATAACTAGGTCTCTGCCTCTAAACCACCTCCTATACCATCAAAAGTAGGATGGCGTGCCCTCAACAAATCTCGCATGTGTCCTACAGTAATAGCATCCTGATGCACTGTATCATATACTCTCCTTGGAGATCTATCACGCTCTCTAACAACCTCCTGATCAACTTCCTATCTAGGTCCAAGTCGAGCTAGGACCTCCTCTAATAAAGGGTGTAACTATGAACCCTCTAATCCTGACTGTTCAGGAATCTGTCCCTCATTCCTCTAATCCAACTGCTCTGCCTGATCACTTTGATGAGGGCTCAAAGGGGGAGTAACCTGAGGGATTGGCCCTCAACCTCCACCTCGACCTCTACCACAACCTCTACCACGTCGCCTAGGCATGATCCTACACATAAACAATAATGAGTCTCAGATACTAATCAACCAAGGTTAACAGATAGCAACACTATGTACTAGGTCAACCTAATGGGCTCACGATTACCCAGAGCATCCAGTGTTAGAACCTTTGCTCTGATACCAATCTGTAATGCCCTATCTTGTAACCTAATGAATGTTGCATTGTCAACGAAAGTGTAATAATTTTTTTTTAAAGTAATAATATTAACTTAATTACTTGCATACATTCTCTAAGTTACACGACATCACACTACTTGAGATTCCATAGACGACTTTAGTATTTAGCATTGCATGTATTTAATTAACATAAACTTTAAAACTAAACATTGCATAACATTTGAATTTCTATCATGATAGTATATAGTACCAATAAAATTCTTACATTGCATTTCAAATGACATTACAATACTCATTTTTCAGATGAGGTAGATCAAATAATAATTTACAATTACATATTTCAATTGTTCACCTCATAAACAATTGAGGGATGTTACAAATACAAGATTTCCAATGATACAATCAAGGAAGTACATATATTAATCCAATCAAGAGCTCTCCATCCATGAAGCTCTCGTTGCCACGATCAAAACTGGGGACCCAACGAAGTAAGATGCATGTTCCACCCAACCATGTGGTACCTGTAGGTCCACCCCCCATGCTAGGAGATAGTAATAAGGTTACCTAGACATAACCTATTCACCCTAGACACAAATACATAACTAACTGATGGTTACATTGCTTCCAGAATTTAGACAATCAAATATGTAAAGTTCACAAGGTAAACTATTATTTTAGGTGGAGTGTCATCACAATGTTGCAAAGGTTACCCTGGTGTTTCTTCCTGGTTCCGGCCCCCAACTTGGGTTACCCTAGTAACCTCTTATGAAACCTGGCCCCACATGCAAACTATTGCAGAATCAAATATCTTTTAAAGTAACAAGATATCGATTTTCCATTCCAAGCTTTCTCAACTTAATCTCAAGATTGAGCTAGTTCTTGATTCTATAAGCGAGGCATATTAATCCAATTAAATATTTTAAGCTAACTAATGTGTTGTTTAGTTTTCACTGACTTACTAACTCTTTGTAAGTTACCTTGGCACCACTTTGTGTGTCGGCCCTCACACAGAGCCACTCCCCTAAAGATAACATAAGGAATATAAGTTCCCTAACTAAGGTAAACAAGGTGCACAAGAATTAACATATATACCAAACGACACACAATGGACATTAAATCTTTGTTCATAAATCCCAGTGTCAAAACACTATACTATAACATGTGCACTACCCTAGTCAACTCAAGGTTTGCATTTCAACAATAACAAAACCCTTACAATACAAACTAATATGCAAGACCTGTTCATCAAATACATTCCCAATTTTCCCAATAAAAGAAACACAATTTAAAGAAAATCATACATTAGGAATCTACATTAGGATTTACTAAATCCAATCATAACAAATAAAATTTAGCATGAAGATACATCAACTTGATTTCAATTCTTTTCCCAACAATTTTAAAAGAAATAATATCATTTAGCCTAAACTTAGCTTTCACAATTTCACCTGAAAATTAAATACTAAAATATTTTCTTAATACTACTAAATTTTATAAACAATACAAATATATATATATATATATATATATATATATATATATATATTTATATTTATATACAAATATATATATATATATATTAAACCCTAAATCCGAAATTTATGTTAAACATAATTCATAGAATACAAGTATTTATTTTCAATTTCATTTTTAAGGTTTTTAAGGCCCACACACAACCATTGTGTAAAGACAATATGTTTAGGCAATGGCAACGGCAGTTGGGGCCGGCCTGTGTGGTGGCGGTGAGCTGGGGTTGCTCCCACCGTTGCCTTCCTTAGGGGCGGCAGCTGTGGGAGCGGCCGCAACCCTCTCCCACCATCGCCTCCCTTAGGGGCAGCGGCTATGGGGATAAACCCCCATGGCCATGAATATGCACAGGGTCTTATTTTTATATTTTTTTTTAATCACAAAAATTCTGATGGAAACAAATTCGCGTACGACGATTTTAAACATTAACATTCACTGCTATTTAAAATAAAATAATTATATATTATTTGTATATGTATATATATATATATATTTAACACTAATATATATACATATATGAATACATATATAAAATTTAAATAGCAATATAATACTGTAACTGGGCAATAATTTTCAACAAAGTTTTCAACAGGAAATTGGAAAAGCTTCAAATCTGAACAATTTATTCCCAAAATAATAAATTCATTAACTGAGGTTTTTATTACAAAACCCCAAATTAATCACCAATTTTAACAGATGATTTTAACATAAAACCCTTCTAAGATTTTGTCAATTTCTTCTGTAGATTTACTTCTGTTAAAATAAATCTCTTTTTTGCTCTTTGATTTCTCTATAATACTTTGTTTTCTTAATTTTCACAGAGAGGAAATCAAATTTTTACAGAATTATTTTACAAAAATCTCCGAGAAGAAATACACTTTCACAAAACAAATATTTCCTCAAACAATCTTTTTCTAAAGAAACAAAATTAAATACCAAGGAAAATACCTGTTTTCCTATAACTTGAAAACTATCTGTAGAAGAGAAGCTTTGCTTGCCTGAAGCGTGCAACCTTCAAAGCCCCTCCAGAACACCAAATCTAGAAACATGCTAATACCAACCAAGGAGATCTTCCAACCAAAGAGATCCTCCAGAAATATACAGCAAACCCAAAACAAAATTCACAAGGGAAATCACAAATTTTTCCAAAATCAATTTTTAACAGCGCACTATTTTTTTCATTTCCCGTGAAGAAAAGGTAATCTTCTATTTTTCCCCAAATCCCAGATAACATCCGAGAAAATTCTCAACAAAAAGCAATAAATTCCACTGGCACACATGTCGAGAAGAAAAAATATCTTCTAACAACTTTCCGTAAATCTTTCTTTCTTTTTTTCAAGATTTGCATGCTTTTAAAGAATTTAAAATTTTCAAATTTCAAAATACAAATTTCCCTTTTCTTTATTTATTTTATTTATTTAACAATTAAAATGCCATTTCCCACATAACAACTAATTTAAAATTTAAATCCATTCACACAATTAAAGCAATTTTAATTTAATTAATTAATTAATTTAATTAAATAAATTTAATCTCAGTGATCAAATTACTTAACCAAACAAACTAATTAATTAATTAAGTAAAATGTAAAACTTTATTTCCAACATTTAAAATTAATTTAAATCAACAATAAATTAAAGAATAATAAACTATCATTAAAATTAACAAAATTTTCCTTTCAAAACAATTAACCAATTAGGGACAAACAAGACAACCAAAGACTCCAAACTAAAACTGATGACATACTTTGACTAGGTTTAAGACTAGACTAGGATAAACCATATTACTACCTCCCAATCAACATTTTTGTTGAGTCTTGACAAGCTCAGACTTGAGTAACCAGGTGGAGTTGGTGTCATGTACCTACAATCCTGTGACCAAGTAAATAACATTCATATATATATAATCCATTATACAAACACACTGTACAGAGAAAATCACGGAAATCATAGGGCACTCGCAAGTGAGTGATGCAACTTCGTTCTCCACACCAATACACGTCACAACAAACTGACAAATTAAAATAATAGTTAGTCTACCATAACATATATATAGCAATAACATCTGAAGGAAACATCTACGCTAGTACAAAGCATGTCAGAAATTAATTATCACCATACAATGTATCATCATGTCACAAAATGAATCCATTGTTGCTCTAAAATCAATGATCAAAATATCCAAACCAAAGTACCAAAGTCTAACAGTGTGAAAACATGCTAACAGAAAACACAAGCAAAAAGGAGGGGTACTACAGAATGGCATTCCAATTCAGGCTTTCCTTCCTCAATGAAGGAAGGCAAGTGTTCAAACAATGAAGAATCCTCAACGAAAGAAGAAAAAATTTCAAATGGTTTAGTAGTCTCAAGCTCCTCTACACAATAGAATGGAAGCTCCTCCAACCAATTATAACATTTAAAATCAGGTTCATGAAGATTCTCTTGATTTAAAAGAATGGATTCCTCCTTTTCAAGTTCACATTCCTCTTGCTATTTCAGCACTTGTTCAAGCTTGTGAACCTACTATTCTAGCTCATCATAAAGGACAACTTATGATTCTTTGCTACACAATGTTGAACAAAACTGTTGAATTATTTCTGTGTACAACTCTTCATAAAGCTCAACATTAGCCTGTTCAATTAAAACATGCTCGAAGATATCAAAGCTCTCACCTTGGAGGATAGTATCAAGTTTAGTTTTAGGATTTTTTTCTTGAGTTAAGTCTCCATTGTCTTGTTGATTGTCATCAATAAGCAAACCACTAATGTCTTTTTGTTGTTCTAAAATAGTTTCACCACCTTGGAGAGCTTTCCTTTGTGTTAATTGATACTCCTCCAAAGCCATTTGCGGCAAATTTGGAATTTTAGTCTCCTCCATAGTGAATGGACTCTCTTGGTCATAGTTCTAGTATTCTTCTACAATAACTCTTTGTTTTTCAAAACTCCCTTCAAGTTGCCTCTTTCAAAAATCCTCTATTAGTTGGTTTTAATAATCTCAATAAACTTGAATACTCTTCACCTAAGTAGACAAAAGCTTCATTTTCCCTTAGTAGCTATCTCCCGTTCAAGACCCTATTCAAATTGCATCCTCTATTTCTTCAACTCTTGATCACAAAAATAGGCTTGTTCAACCATTTCTTATTGTTGTGTAATGGTCTTTTTCCACTTCTTAACATCAACCAACATTCTATTCATGTGTGAGGACACCTTGCTAATATCATTAATCTTCATATAGTCTAGGACTTTGTCTCAGATCCCATAAAATATGATCGAATTGTTGGATCAAAACCAATACACTCTAATAAGGGAATTCTTAAGGCTAGTTAAGTGAATATTCATATTGATTGGAATCAATAACCTTCTCTTGGGACTGATTTTGATCATATATTGGTTGATACAAAGGTTGAACAGGAGTGGGAGGGTGGGAAACATGAGGAAAATTCTTTCAATCTGCTGTTACAGGGTTATTTGACTTAAAAACAATAGGTTGTTCTATATAATATGGCTGATAAGAGGACCTATTTGCATAACTCTCATGGAATTGAGGTGGAAAATCACTAAATTGTTGATAACTAGACATTGCAAAGATAAGACATGTAACATAGAAAGCCTAAACAAAAAACCTTATTAATCAAAGATAATTGGACTGTTGAAACCAATTGTTATGAGGTTGGAGTCACCATGGTGTTGTTCAAAATACCTCCCAAAGCTAATACTATTGAGAAAAACACCAGATTTCTCAATATTTTCAAATTCTTAATGATGCACTGGTGTAGACACCAAAATTTGGTTTAAGCCTATGACTTCAATATTCTTCATAATTCATATTTCCATGATCATGATTAAATAATTTTAATTATTTAATTATTCTCTAAAGTATTCATTTCTTCTATTAATTAAATAATCTTAATTATTTAATTAATTCACACTTTTCATTATTTTATCTGGGTAATTAAATAAATGATTTTTATTTAATTATGTTACTAATTAACCTTATCCTTCTTCTTCAATTAAATAAATCTTATTTATTTAATTATTCTTCAAATATCAAATCTTGAATTAAATGAATTATTTAATTCGTAACTCGTATTCTAACACATTTCTCTATATTTAGATAATTGTGCAAATTATCTAAGTATTCACTTTGACTTGACTCGACATCTATTTAAATTGCTCAGTTAACTCAAGATTTAATGTCTGAGTGGCTTTCTTGAGTAATCTCTTTTTCATATCATTCAGTCATCTAGTTCTAGCTCAATTGCATGTACATGCATATTAATTAAATAGTTCTATTTAATTAATTAAATCTTCTGTGTGCATTCAGACAAAGAGTTGCTTTAATCCATATTTGTCTTTGTCATGCAAAGACTATTCTTCTATTTTCAAATACCAAACTAGTTTAAATCATTTATTTTATCCTTATTTCTATTTCTAATGTGTATCACTCATGTCACCACTAACAGTTATTAGAATGCATGTCTAATCTTTTGATCTCAACTGTTCGTTGATCTTTCAATCCTAACATGTTTAATGATCAATTTTCTATAAATTGATCTATAATTCATCATTCCAATCTCTCTTGAAAGTGTATGACTTCTAGAGAAATTATCTTGAATCTTCGATGTTTTATCTTAATCACAACACTTAGGTTATGCTTGCATGAACTTTGAAAATCTAAGGGCAAGTACACTATATAGATGAAATGGAGAAGAATAATGGAGGTTATTCAACAGAATTGATCGCATGTTTGGTAAAATAGTTTCTTTTAATGCATGTTTTTCTTAGCTTTCTTTTGTTCTTGATTATATAAGCTTTGAGGATTCATTAGTATAGTTTGAATAGATTAGATTTGAATTGCTTAACTCTCTCATGTGTTTTTCTCCAAGCTACAACTGGTACATGGAGTCACCATGATATGCTGATATTAACCTCTAAAAGGCCTGAACCTTACTAGATGTATATCAAAAACTAGTGATACACATGTAATTTCCAAAATGTCTATTTGATAGTATCACTGGGTGTGCCATAATCTGTTATCAATAAGATTTGCACCCTACTGAACATGAAGGTTCAACAATCTATTAAAACATGGAAATGTTCTGAAGTTGTGGTTAACTCATTATGAGAACGAATCTCTAGAGAAGGTTGACTTCCTTGTTGATAATCACCTACTCTATTGACTTGTAGAGAAAAGAGTTAGAAGGTAAAATTTATGATTGAAATCCAATAACCTAAAATGATTGACCAACATTAAAAATATTTTTACAATAACCCACTCTCAACACCTCTTTAAAAATTGATTTTCACAGTCTCACAACACATATGACCCAAAAGTAATTTGTACAAAGGTTCAAAATAAACACAAGGCACAACCTGAATCAAAATGCAACTCATGTAAACTACTTCACAACAATAACAAACAAAAAGGATTCAAAATATTGAATCACAAAACACATCAAATTACTATTGCAAAGCATAAAAAAGAAGTGAGGAAGGAAACCCTACTATTTTATTGAATGAAGGAGTGGAAATTCTCAAAATATGAGTACAAAGAAGTTTGCAAGCTCTTAAAATGTAAGAGAAAAAAACTGATATCTAAACTCAAAAAACTCTAAGTTTTCTCCAATATGTAACTCTCCAAAACTCAATTTCTAAGCTCCAAAGAAAAGCTAGAAAAAAGACCCCAAAATTTACTCCAAATTGCTAGATAAAGAAAAAAACTTTCTCCTTCCAAGATGTCCATCCAATAAAGCCTCAATATCAGGCTCAATCTACCTTAAAACTAGAAAAAACAAACCTAGTTTGTTGCCATCTTTTGGATCTCGCCCAGGAAAAGTGAAAATCAAGATATTGGTCACCTTTCTTTGCTTTCACTACATAAATATCAAATATTTAAAAAGAAATTTATAAGATATTTCTGTAAATATTGATTTACATGATTCACAATTTTATTACAAAAATCAAGGTCATCTTTATCTTGATATTTTGCAATAAATATTTTGGAAGAAATCTTTTCAAAAAATTACAAACTTCCATGCTCCAATCACAATTGATTTTTCTTCAAAAAATCATAAATTTTTTGGATGAATATCTATTATTTATTTCTAATTGAAAATTAGAAGGTTTCTAAGGCACAATAAAAGCTCTATTTTCCCCTCCAAATATTGTGAGATTCTAATTTAAGGAATAAAGCTTATATGATTTCTCAAAATAATTAAAAAAAAAAACTAAGGCATGAACCTAGGTATGAAGGTATTTGCAATTTAAAATAAATAAAATAGAAATGATATTTGCAAAGGAACAAAAATAAATCAAAATGAGGAAAAATTAAGGCCGAATTAGGGAACTTGGGGAAACCCTAACCATGAAACACTTAAGCCCTAATTTTTTTCCTCATTTCACAATGCTCATTTTCAAGCTACCTTGCTCTACACCTGTCACCATGGAGACTCAGGGATTGAAGCTTCAAAATCTTCACTTTCCTTGTTGCTTTCATATCGATCTTGCTCAAGAAGTTGACGGTAAGTGTCTCCTTCATAGAAATCTCTTAATCATTTCCATTTTGAATGAAATTTTTAATGTTTCTAGTCACAATCTTATCATTTACCTGATGCATTTTGTTTTTCTTGTATTTTGTTAATGCCTTGTTGCATTTTGAAACCATCATCGCTGGTGTTAGCTCAAGCTTGGGAAAGAACTTCTCTATGAGTAACAACAGAAAAAATCTAAGGTAAAACCTCCATTTATTGATCCCCATATCATTTCTTTTCTCTCTAAAAATATATGCCCTTATTCAAGCTCTAATAAAATAAAGGTTATTGAATGCTTGCTTCCTCCTTTGCATTTTACACCCCAGGATTTAATTTCTTTTGTTGATAAAAAAAAAAAATTGGTCTCTATGTACCCTCATGCCACAACCTCCCTCTTCTCTTACTTTTGACTATTTGTATGAGCTTGAATTCCCTCCATTATTCTATATTTGTGATTTTTGATGCAAACGCAAGTGGGTTTTGATATTTGATGAAGAAAAACATTTTCTCAGGTTGTGGCCATAAGAACTCATAATGTATTTTATTTCACCTGTCTTACATCTTTGCTTGTGTAAGAGAGATCGACTCGAGCTTGATTCAAACTTGTTTAAAAAAATGGTGAAAATCTTGATAAAAGGAGAACTTCGCTTCACCATTTCCTGAGTTTCGAAACCCTAGCATTTACTTTTGTATTTGAACATCTTTTTACTATTTTGAAAAGCAACAATGTTTTCATTTTGTGTATATGTCACTATAGCTTTGCTTGTTTACATTCAAATTGTAAAATTTACTTCACTTAGGAACTTTACTTAATGATGCAAGTTGACATTTCACTCATGTGAAATTTTGTATCAACAATTATTTTCTTTGTTCTGCTTGAAACTATTCCTATAATGAGAGGCTACATTTTGTAGCTCCATCTTGATAGAAAATACAGTCTTCATGCTACTCTTCATGCATTTTTCCTAATTTCATGGAAATAGTTGTGTAGTACATTAACCTTCAATCTTGCTTAGAAAACTAAAACATGTAAACCCCATCATGATGTTGTTGAAGTTCCTCAAACCTCTTTCATTTATATTTTGACTTATGGATCCATATGTATGCTTGTTCACTATCTTTAAACAATGAATAAATACTTGTTGCACCAGTCAATGAACAACTCAAAATAGCATAAATATTATGAGTTAATCATATGTGGTAGCAAGAATTTATTTCAAAATTGGAAGCATTAAATTCCTTTGATGTATTTCGTTTAGCTTTGAATTCAATTGAGCTCTTGTTTACTCATAATCCTCATTTCATTGCTTTCAAATTCGACTGTTATGAGTAACTAGTGGTCTTAATGTTTCCATATTTGATAAATATTTGAGTCCTTCAGTTTATGCCTCATGTGATCATGATGAATTTATTTCCTTTCTCATTGCCCCATTTGGATGTTGAGGGGCAACATGTCGAGCTCAACCCTTATGGAAGCCCGTTTTACACCACATGATTTATGATATTCAAAATAGATCAACAACATGGTTTTTCCTATAGTTGCACAGGAAACAAATGATGTTAGCATGAAAATAATAATTCCAAATTTCCTTTGTGACATTTCATTTTTAGGCTCTCATTATTGTACTCTTCTTTTTTTAGCTGATTCAATGCATTGCAAATAATGGATTATATCTCTATTGGTAGAGCACATAGTGTAGTCCATATCTAGAGCTCTAACAATAATTTTCCCATGATGCAAGTTCACTCCAAAGCAGTAGCAAAGATGGGACAACTACAAGGATATTAACTAAAGACCTACAAACAAGAAATGATGGATATTCTCTATGTTATTTGCTTCCTTTCCTTTATCTTCAATTGTATAATTCATTCCTTGTAATGTATTATTTTGGCTACTTCCATCGCTTGTGTCATTATTTTAATTCCTCTTCTCTATTTTCATTAAAAATAAATGTAACAATTGCAATCTTGTACAATTCATATATTATCTCTTGTGAAGAATGAAATATGTAAGTATATGAATCATTCCAAAATGAATATAAACCATGCTTGTATCTCCTTTACATCATCAACACTGAATGGCTAGCAAACCGAAACTCTTAAATACGTTGCACTTCAAACTAGACTATTTACTTTGACTTCAAAGTATGCAATGTTTGAATGTAAAATTAATTGAAAATTTCAACTTTCAATAAATCAAAGTTAAACAAGTCTATCAATTTGAGTTGTGGTGAAAATTTTGCAACAATTCCTCCACTAGGTGTTTGTTTCTTTTGTTTCAAAAGTTAAGCTTCTCAAACTACTAATGAGATCAGTTTGTTCTCCATTAATGAGTTCAAAGTTTGGTTGAATGATAGAACCTAGAATATCAATTTGTTCAACGAGAGAAATTGGTCTCCAAATAGTCATTTGGGGTTAATTTTTCAATTTATCTTGCTTAAGTGAATTGATTTTACCACAAACACTTGTCTTGATTATGTTTTCAAACTAGATGTTTATGCCAAGAACATCATAATTTTCACAATGTCCATTTCGTGAAAATCATGATATTAAATCCATAGCTTCCTATGTTGTCTTTGGTAAATATAGATTTGAGAATAATGTTCAAATATTTAGAAATCGCTAAGCATAAATCCTTAGGAAAAGCAATAATATCAAGGCTAACTTAAGAGGTCCATATTTAAACTAAAGTGTTTGAAATTTTGAAGAAGATAGTAGATTTTTGTTTTTGTACCATTTTGGAATCAAGAAAAGTATTAAAATGACTCATAATCACTACAACCCTAGGCTAGAAATGGCTATACTGCGTTGAATCCCCGCTTGGATTTCTCCAAACACTAAACAATGTGAAAAGTTAGATATTTGGAGACACTGGCTCCCACTTTTTTGACACACATTTCTCAGGACCAACAAATCTCAAAATCCTTAAAATTCATAGATCAAAATTATTTTTCTGTTCTAGAATTGAATAATAAGAATGTGGGGCACCTTTAGAACGACCTTTCTTGCACCAACAAGTATTAAGAATTTTTAGTTTCTAAACAAAGGTTCATAATAAGGGATTCTAGTTTAGGGGGTACAATAATAAACTCCTCAAGAGGTCTCCCAACCCTTAGAACAAGGGCTTTATGCATCATAAAGATATTAGAGGACAACTATCATGTAATGCTTCCCATTGATCACAATTTTCATTGCAACCACAAATTTATATAGCAATTTGGAAGAGCCTAGCTTTAGCTCGTTACCACTTGGGTTGCTCCCTTGGGGTGAGTAATTTTTCCCACCAAGGAATTCCCTCTAAAGGTAAACAATAGCAAGAAAACTTATATATGTACTTCGATCATCTTTTCTTGCATGAACAAAGAGAGAACACACGACATTCCTTTTTCTCACACTTGCAATGGGGTTCAATTTTAATCCAAATTGAAATATGTAGGTGATTTGGAAAAGTCTTAAAGAATGTTTTAGTTTCTCAAGATCACCAAACAGCATGAGAGAATTGCATACAAATCACCTAACAATATTTTAAATCACAAAACATAACAAACAGTTGTAAATTTTCACCCCTCAAAGCAGTGATGAGTTCATTTTAAGCACCAATTGAAAAATGAAGTTTCCTTTCTCAATTTTAAGCCCAAAATAAAATGTTGATGTAAAGGTTCAATTTTATCCAACTTTGAGCATTCATTTTCAACCCAATTGAAATTTAGTGTGTTTCCTAAAGTAGAAAGTAGAAATCATAAAATTGGGTTATAGTTTCCCCAAAGCATCAAACACTTGTTACAATTATAGAATTCAAGATAGAAAATACTTTCTTCACTTTAGCTCCATATCTTTGAACTTGTAAAACTATGTTAGTCTAACAACCAGAACATAATTAGACATGCATCAATGGTGATATAAATCAAAGAAATTAAATCACATGTTGCAAAAAACAAGTATAAAATTTCTTACCTTGGTTGAGTGTCGCTCAACATGGTAGCATCATAGTTTGAAGTATGAGTGTCACTCTGGTGAAAATGAGTATCACTTTGCAGCAAAGATAGTGAGCACAATGGTGTCACAATTTTCCCAATGTCACTGCCCTTAGTAGCATTGTGGTTTGACATTTTTGGGCATCGTGATTTGAAGTTGGGAGCATCATCATTTGAACTTTTTTATACCTCCAAATTAAAGAAGCATCACCAAATTTAAATCAGCGTTGGCACATTAATTTGGCATCAGGATTTCAAATTGCGATGGCATTGCTATATGGTGATGCTCTTTAAATAGTGTCATTGTTTGTAGTTTGAGTGTCACTACAACCTACAAAACAACATATAAATGGAATTTGATCCAATAAATTATTAATGGTTTTCCCTCCTTCTAGTGCCAAAATGTGAGAGTAGCAAATGTTAGTAAGGGTTGATTACACTTAATCCATAATAAATTGAAGCATAACTTCACCAAATAAACCTACATCTACAAAGAATATCATTCAAATTGGAAAATTAAACTAAGCCTTCTACTGAAATTGAAAGCTAAAAGCTAAGAAAATAGTTAAATTCCTAATCTAACCCATTTGAAACTTATCATTTTTTGGAATTAATGTCCTGTTGATGTGAAATGATGACCCTTTCCCAATCTTGTGATTAGTGAGCCTGTTTTAGTCAATTCTATCGAAGAGAATTGATGAAACCATTGTGATTGATATATTAAAACCTAGTTTATGCTAAAATAAACATGATGTACACTAATTTACCATGATTTTATGCTAAAACTAATCTAATTATGCTATTGCTAAGCTAATATAAGCTAAAACTATGCTAAAAAATAGAAACCCTAATTCATATACAAATTAAGATGGATGGATGGAAGCCATTAATGGATGCTTTAAGCTATTGTGAAATTATAAATAAACTAAGATAAGCTAAAAAGTGAGTAAATTGAGAGTATGGATGCAAGTGAATTCAAAAACATGAGTTTTCAATTGAAAGATGGATCTATTTGTCTCCAAATAGTGACCTATTTAAATATGAGAGCAAATGAGAAATGAGGGGTGGAGATTGAAAAGCTTAATCAACAGTTCAAGATGAAGGAGATGAGATGCATGGATCATGAATTATTATCAATGGATGAGATTACATGATGGGATTTTAATCAAGGCTTCACAGTTGCCTTAAACAAACACACTTTTGACCTACTCACATAGGTCAAAGGTGACTTGTCCAAAAGGTTGAAGGCTAAAAAATGCTTAAGAAGCCAAGTGAACATATCCCTTTTCAAATGATGAAGGAATAAGAATATTTTTTTTGGAATACTCTCATGTGTGAGGAAAAAGGTAATTTGAAAATTAAAAAAAAAAATTAATTGTGCAAAAAAGGGGATAAGGAATATTCCATTGGAATATTCCCTTTTTCTTAGAGGAAAATTAGTTTAATTGCTAATTAAAAATATTTAATCACGCAATTAGAGGATTAGAAGAAAATTAAAGTGTTTATTCATTATATTAAATGATTTAATGAATGGCGGGGAAGATGAAATGATATTTAATTAAATAAGTTAGGGTTATTTAATTAAATAAGATGACATATGGAATTAAATTAAATTTTTTGATGTATTTAATTTAATAGGATGACATGTTAGCATGAAGAGAGGGTGAATCAACCTAAACTAATGAATTAGGTTAATAGATGAAAATGATACAAATAATTAAATAGCTAGGATAATTTAATTAATTAAGTGAAAATAGGATGGGTTCAAAGAGGAAATTATGTTAATAAATCTATTTTGAGTGTATGATATCATCAAGGAAATTTTTTAGTGTCTATAGATACAATCACGAATGATCTTGAAAATCACATTTGTTATGAGGACATTTTGATTGAAAGTGATAACCATATCTCTCTCCTTCCTAATGTCCCTAACATTTGGAAAGACTTATTTGAACATAAGCATTTAATAATTCATAAGCATGAAAATAATACTATTACTTCTCTTAATGCCTCCCTTGCTTGTGATGAAGCTACTTTACAAAATATAACCATGGAATGTTATTAACATCTTACAAGCTCTCCTACTAGGGGAGAGGATATAGCACAAGAGAATTATTCCTTAGATAAGGTCATGAAAAATCATAACAATCAAATAGGGTCTTCTCTTAATATCCCCACTATTGATGAACAAGACAATTCAACCATTGATAACTCCCTTATGTGTGATGAAGTTGTCTTAGAAGAACCAATCCTCTAATTTCAAGAACATTTGGTTTGTAGTTCTCCTAAAAACTCTCCCCCTAGGGAAGACATCTTGGTGGAAGAAACTAACAATAAAAGTAATGTGACTTCCTTAGATGAAGATGATAAAGTGGCATTTGACTCCTGTTCAATAGTACATCCTAAAAAGTCTTCTAAGGTTATGCACATTCAATACCCCTTGGAGTACTCTTTGGAGCATAAACTTATCATTTATCAACCCTCTCAAAAACCACAAGTTCAAAACAAACCTATCCTTATCCTCAAACCACCTAAGAGAAATGTTTTGCAGAAATTGAGTTAAAATACCATTTCTCATACATACAACACTAGGAACAATCCACAACCAAGACAAACACCTTCAACATCCCTCCCATTACCTAATCCCATCCTACCTAACCCTATCTTACTAGGTCCTCCTCAAGGAAAGGAGTATGATATTTTTGAACAACTTAAGAATAATCTTGCTAAAATATCATTGTGGGACCTTATTCAAGCATTCCCTCACTATCATAACATGATTCAAAGTGCCTTGCAACAAGTTCCTATCCCTTCTAATGCACAATTGAATGGCATAGAAGCAATGATTCAAGGAATAAATTCTAATGTTGTTTTCCACCAAAGTGAGCCCCCTCCTTTAGAAGTGTAAAAAAAAAATATTTTTTCATGATCATAGCTCAATACAAGATTGTAGGCATAAAAAAAACCCTTGTTGACAATGGTTCAGACTTAAATGTGTGTAGTGTAAACCTTTTGGATAAGCTTGGTGTCGATAAATGAAAAATCCAACCTGCATCTTTATATATTAATGGCTTTGATAATGTGCAAAAATAACTACTTAGTGTAATCACTTTCCCTATTAAAGATGGAAATGCCACATTAGAAACACCTATTCGTGTTGTGCCTAATGATCTTTCATATAATCTTCTTTTGGGAAGACCAAGTGGATTCATGCAATGAATGGGGTGCCTTCCACTCTTCATCATAAAATGAAGTATGTCTACAACAACAAACTATACACACTTATGTTGATCATGAGCCTTATAGTGTCTTACATCTTGAGAAAAAAAAGAGAACCCCTTGAACAGATTGACACCAAGGACACAAGTAGAACCTGTGCAACCAAAAGACAAATAAAATCCCATTGAATAAGTCATGAAGCTATTAGAAGATGATTGGAGTTCCTTAGATTTCACACCAACATTCATGGGAGAATACAAGATCATAAATAAAGATTCAAAAAAGGGAAAAAAAAGTGGTAATGTCAAAAAAATTTGGAAGACCCTTCTAAAGTATCTACATCAACCAATTTAGAAGAAACAAATTACATGAAAAACTTTGATGAGATAGACTATCAACAACCTCTGAATCCTAAAGAAATGAAAAAAATTATGGAAAAGGTTATGAAATGACGAAACAAGTTGGATATAGTGGAAAAGGATGTGATGCTAGAGAAAAATATATATATTTCCCTATAGAGCCTAACATGCAATAAACAACTGATGGTCTTGGTTATTGTCCTTCGATAGAAATAAACAATCTTTCACTTAATATCAACACTCTAAAAAAGATTCCTCTAAGCGAAATTTAAAGGTAGTGCATCCTGAACTGATAGACACTAGTGGTATTGGTTGTTTCCATTTGCAATAAACAAAGAAATCCTTGCTTAACATCAATTTCATCACACAAAACACTTACGATTCAAGTATCATATATTTTACATCTTCCTTTAAAGAAGAAAAAAAAATCTCACAATTTAAATAGTCTTGTGTAGGTATGATAACTAAAAGTAAGCAAGAGATATCTTTGTTGCACAATAATGAAACATCCTCTACTTTTTATCAAGAGAGTATCTTGTTGAGATTCCTCTGTGATCATTTGATATCCCTCCCTCCAAAAATGTGAAAGAAATTTTACTACAAACACTCATTTTGTGCATATCATAGAGTTCATGGTCATGCTACTAATGATTGTAAGGACTTACATAACAAAATTCAACATCTTAAGTATTGTGGTGCTCTTCCTTGGTGTTGAAGCACCTACTTCTTCCAGCTTATACTTATTTTGGCTCACCCTTGTCCTGAACTAAGTGGGGGAAAGGTGTTAAGTAGCCTTATCCTCATATGTCACTTTTCATTGTCCCTTTTGGCTGTTGACCACCTTTCATGTATATATAAGAGAAAGCTTAGGATGTGGATGAGATGCCTTAAGTTGGCTCACATGTGACATATTTAGTTATGAATTTCAGGGGAAATCCATTCTCTTCTCATGACATAGCTTATCAAAAACATATGATGTGGCATAGGGATTTCCAAGTAAGCTCTCATGTCTTCTTCTACTTTAAAGAAATTTCTCACAGCAATGGTGCTAGCAACCACTTTAAAGTGGTGGCATACATCGACACTCATGTTTCACTATATGATTTTATTTTTCTTGCGATGTGCCCTTTTCTTGGTGGTTCATTGTGTTTGATTTCCTCCAAGAGCATGATATTTCTTTGACTTTTCCTCTCTTGGATAAATTAGGCACAATTTTACCTAAGATGAGACCTCACATGAACTAAGAAAAATCCCTTCGAATATCCCTCTTTCTTGTTGTGTTGCATCTTTTTTACCTTATTAAACTCATGGAGGTATGGCTTTGATATGGTCCCTTTGGGCTCTCCTAGTGAACAATTAGCTTCACTAGCCCTTGTTAGCTTGAATTTTCTTTTTGTCCTTATCATAGTCATGGGGGTATGACTTTGATATGGATCTCTTGGGGCTCACCTAATGGACAACTAGCTCCACTATCCCTTGTGAGCATGAATTTTGTTTGCATAGTGGACAATGCATTCCACTTGTAAACATTTCTTGGATAAATGGACTAGACCCAATCCACAACATGTTGGATTTCCTGTCGAAGTTGGATCTATTGCATCTTCTTTTTCCTTTTCCTTTTTCTTTTCTTTGATGGTGTACATTTATAATCTAGTTATGGCTTCATATATCATCTGCATCTATTTTATTTTGTGCCTATGTTGGTTTTCCACAGGATCTTGATCTTGGGGACTTGGTCATCCTCTTGGTTATTGTCATCCTCTCTTACTAACATTCATACATTTGAACCCCTCTTGATTGCATGGTTGGCTACTTTAGTGTGAGTTTGAAGCATGTTCATCCTCTCACTAAAGTGGGGGCTAAATTTAGTGTAGGAAAATGCATACCCTTGCATTTTCACACTTGTTTTGGCCTGCCTTATTTTATTTGTCCTTATTTATGTCTTACTTTGTCCTATTTTTCATCCACAATCCTAATAAACTACATCTTCGTCTTTTTTCTGGCTAATCCCAACAATCATCAAAGGGTAAATGATAATTTAATGATTATGTCTCAGTGCCCCTAATTTTTGGGTCAGGAATAAAATGCCACCTAGTACATCTTTGTCCCCCAAAGGTCTTGGGACCCTTATTTTGAATGCACCTTAAAAAGGCCCCATTTTGGAGTTTGTGCCCCAAGTTTCAAGCCTTGGGACTAAGATGCCACCTAGGGTGTCTTAGTCCAAGGATATTCTTGCATCATGTGTTTTATTGAGCTAACATTTGTGATGTAGGGTTTTTAATTCAAGCAAGCAATTAAATTCAAGATCTTTCAAGCACTCCATTGATTCAAGATCTACATTCAAGCTAGCCATCTCACACAAGTATGCCAATTTCACAACAAGGGTTTGGTGAGTTGTAACATTTCATGTTGTTTATTCATCATTTCCCTCCTTTATTTCATTTTATTTTAAGGTTTATTCACCAAAAAGGGGTTTGACCAAGGAAAACCCCCATTTACTAACAATCAACACATTTTTCCTCTCTTGTGTGCTTGTGATTGCAGATTTAAGTTGAAGAATTGAAGATAATTTGAAGTGAAACATTGAAAAGTTGGATCACAAAGTTTTCATCTTCACGAAAACTCACCTACAAGTCAAATTTGAAAGTTTCAGAACTTGACAATAGAGAAGAAAAAGTGCAGACATCAAGCCTTAGGATCACATTTGGAGATTTCAAAAATTTAGATCGAGACTAAGACAATAGTAAGGGCATATTAGTCATCCTGAGGTTATTTTTCAAAAATTATTTCATATCCAGTTCCGACATCTGAAGATTCCTCATCTTCCTCAAAAAATAGCAGCAAGACTAGGACAACAGTAAGGGCATCTTTGTCCTCCACAACATATTTTGATAGCTTCTTTACATTTCTAGAATCCTCTTCACATTTCCAGTTTTCCTAGGTACATACATCCTAACTTGTTGCATAATTTCATCATTTGCATCCTTCACTTAGCTTGCATTACTAGGTTTTGTAGGTTGAATGCTTATTTGTATTTTTCAAGGAATTTCTTGGTGGTGAACCTGCAAAAAGCTAAAAGAACCCCCTCCTAGGTCTTCCTTGTTGAGAATTGACTCACCTTGTGAGGTTGATAGTTAATCCAATCAGGGTTCCTAGGACATAATTGAATGACCTAGAGGAGAAGAGAGTGAGAAATCACCCACCTTTTCCCATACGGTTCTCAAATTTCTATGAAAAACAAACCATTCATTCTTTATACATCAGCATGAGCCCATGATGTGGGAGCATTGTTGGCTCAATAAGATGAAAAGGGTAAAGAACATCTTGTTTATTACATTAGTCGCACATTGATTAATTATGAGAAATGATACATGATAATGGAAAACAAATGTTTGGCTCTTGTATTCACTACCAGTAAGTTGGGACATTACTTATTGAATGTTGAAATACAAGTAATGACAAAGTTTGACACTTTAAAGCACCTTTTCACTAAGACGGATTTATCTAGATACTTTGCAAAGGGGTTAATGTTGTTGATTGAGTTTTACCTTAAATTTTTTTCACAAAAATAAATTAAGTGTAAAGCTTTTCCCGACCAATTGGTTGATGCTCCTTCTCCTTTAGCATTACCCAGTAATGATTCTTTCCCTGATGATAATGTGTTGATAAGTGAACAAGATACATGTGAATTATATTTTGATAGATCTAAGTGCAGATTTGGCTCCAGAGTATGGGTTATAATAAAACCACCTACAAAAGAATCTATTCCCTTATCATGTTGGTTAAATTTCCTATGTACATAAAACATCACTAAGTATGAGGCGTTACTCATTAGATTGCATGCTGCCCTAGTTATGGGTGCTAGAGACATTAAGATATTTGTTGATTCACAATTAGTCATTGTAAGAGAGGGGGGCCAACCATGTTCTAGGCTCCAAGTCACAGATAGCCAAGAGTAGAAGGCTTTCCTAACTTACCTCACTCTAAAGGAATGTTTTGAAGCAAGGGACAAGAATGATGAGGACTATAAGGCCCTTCGATCACTCTGCAGACCCATAATCCAAAATGGGGCTAGGTGAGCTAGTTTCTGGGTTCAACACTGTACCTCAAGTAGTTATTTTTTGAAGGATAGAAGTGTGGTTTCGGGATGAAAGTGTGACGTGTTGCCGTCTCTCAGGTGCACTAGTGTCTATATGACCAGAGGAACAAAAAGATAGTAAGAATCACTGGAAAACAAGCTGATGACCTAGTTACTAGTTTCTAAGGGAACAAAAAAGAACTATTAAATACAAAGATATAAATGAATATGATAAAGTAAGTATATGAGAAATAAGGTGACCAAGATGATCCCATAAAAGAGCCTATTCACCAGCTAGCTCCAAATGCACGTCCACCTAAACAAAAGAAAGAGAGAAATAGGTTGGGGCTATATAGGGGTATGCCTCAATTAGACCCCCATTTTGGTGTTTTCACCTCCATGGACAACCAAGATTGTAATGATGGAGAAATGTATGATAAAGGAAAGAAAGTAAAGAACACAATAAACACTACAAAATAATAAATTTCTACTCTACTAATTAGTAGAGGAGAGGAGTGAAAATTCTTACCATCTCCACCAAGAGCTCATTATCTAATGGAGGAGAAAAGAGGACTCAAGCCCTTACTGTAATGGTTTGTTCCAAACTTTCTCTATGGAGTTGGAGTGTTGATTCTTCTTCTATGGAGTGCCGAAGTGTTTCTTGAGAGTGAAATGAAGGTTGAGAATGCAAGAAGTGACTACTAGAATGCTTAGAGAGTGAAAGAACTTGTGAAGAGATGAAGTGAAGTGAGAATGGAAAAATTTGAAGGAAGAATGAACAAGAATAAGGAATTTTTGAGTCGGTTGGTCAAAGAGGGATGTTACAATTCATTCCCAATAGGAAGTGTAATACCTTTTCCAACTCTAGACATAGGAATCCATTAGGGATGTAAGCGTGTTGCATAGAAATTTGCGTGTTGTGCAAGAATCCTTGATAGTTATTCTTCTATCACTACAAAAAATAGATGCCATGTGGAATGAAGGCAGTGTGTTGATGTAGAATTTTTCCTTCAGATTTGGTTTTCTAAGGTGAGGAAGTGTAAAATGGGAATTTGTGTATGGGGTGAAAATTCACTCCTATACATTTTTCCCCACTTTAGCAAGCATAAATATTGATGAGTGCTTCAATAAAGTAGATTGAAGAATGAATAGGGTTAGAAATTTATACTTGAACTGTTGAGGAACCATACCACAATTTGGTGAGCTCTAGAGTGTAGAACAAGTAAAGGACTTCATAGTCTTGCAGAACTATGAAGCTAATGAGTGAAAGCATCTTACAGGTGCACAGACTTACAAGGAAGAAACCACTGAGATCTCTCACATGAAGGAAGCCCTGAGAAGTAATCACTTCATAAGCCCATAGATCTGGAAGGAAGGTATCCTCCAAGATCTCTCACATAAAGGAAACCTAGAAAAGTACCTTACAAACCCACAAACCTACAAGGAAGTGTCTCCCAAGATATCTCACATGGAGGAAGCCAAGAAATCACATTATAGACTCCTAGACCTATAAGGAAGGTATCCTCCAAGATTTCTCACATGAAGGAAACCCAAAGAAAGCACCCTATAGATCTATAGACCTGTAGGGGAGTGATCCCCAAGATCTATCACTGGAGGAAGATCAAAGGAAGCATCCTTTAGGTCCATAGACTTGCAAGGGGGTATCCACCAACATCCCTCACATGGAGGAAATTAAAGGAAGGGGACTCCATAGAGTCAAAAATTGGCTTCACAAGCACACCTATAAAGCAACATGTTTACTCATAGATAGAACATGTCAAAAAGAGATCACACAGGAAAGTAAGTGGACATTCACACAAGCCATCAACAAGCTAGAAAACTTTGAAAGGGTTCCTTCAGGAATCCATAATGAATAAGTGGTCCACTTAAGGGATGTGATGTTTGAAAGTGAGAAAGTGTCTTTTCACAAATTGATTCAACATTAAGGAATCCTTTTGAAGGATCTTCACTTCATCACAAAATTTAAAGGGAAGAAAATTCCCCCTTGTGAGGGGAAGGAAAAATCTATTCCCACATCGAAGGAAAGGTTCTCAAGTTCTTTCTTTGCAAACCCATGATGAAGGAAACACATTTCGTTAGGGTTTCAAATCAAGAATGTGATTCTTGAAAAGAGGTTTGTGAAGATTCTTGAGAAAAGATTCATCGACAATGAATGAATTTTCTAAAAATGAAGATGTTATAGAAGTGGCATTGTCACACATGAAAAGGACAACTCAAGCAAAGAAGAGAGAAAGATAAAAGAAAAATGAAAAGGAACTTTATGAAAAAAGGGAAGAGGGGTAGCTTGATATTTTGGGGTTAGAACTACTCATAAATATATATGTATTATAATAATAGTATATAAAATTAACTATCATCAAATCCCTACTATATCATACCATGTGAAGAATACACGAGAAGAAAAAGTAAAAATAAAAAATTGGGTCAACATGGAAGGTAAGCCTAAATTCCCCCAATGCTTTGCATCGTCCCCAATTTATAGAAAGTCAATCACAAACATGGAAGAATGATGATACAAATAGAAAAAGGTTTACAACATAAACACCATGCCTATATCCAAGCACCAACAAGGGTGAGAAGGGTTATCCAGACACACATAGCATGATCATGGGGGAACACATCAAAACACATACACTTATCTAATCTCAAGATAAAGAGGGGGCCTCCCCTAACACTGATTGACCAAGAGGTCATCTGCTTCCCTCTCTAGACCATCATAGGGGGAAGGAGGATGATCTTTTATTAGTGTAATTTTAAGGGGCAGAGCTTCTAACGCTCCTATAACAAGGGATAAGGAAGAGGACCTCACAAGGTCCTCTCCACCAAGCTCTTATGGAGCTAAGGTCAATGAATTTGCGAAGATCACTGACAAGGCTATAACTTCAAACATAGCGTTAAACATGCACTTTACAGGAGTGTTATGTTTAACTTCAAAGGATGGAGAATGTTGTGCATGAGATTCACTGCTAGGCTCATGAAATAATTCGTTACTAGAGAAGAAAAGTCAGTACGAGACCACCTTTTAGAGAAGGTAAGCTCCTCTTATGTCCTCCATTGCTGGAAGGACCACCCTCCAGCTTCTTCTTTGTTAGGGGATGTGACCTCCCCATAGATACAAGGGTAGGAGGACATGGTAGGAGGTCTTGATACAAGGGTGGTCACCTCCTCTTCTTTCCTCTACAAGATGGCCTACTTAGCAGTGAGAGAATTTTTCCTACACTTGCACTCATGTGCAAGGTGGTTTATGTGACTCTTCGAATTGAAGGCCAGAGGCTACAAAGGAATGGAAGGCTCTTGCTCAGCCATGGGAGTGTCCACTATAGCCATTTTCAATGGAGGAATAGACTCTTGAACAAGAGCAGGAGGATCAGGTTGGGAAACAATGAGAGGGAGTCAGCCTAAGTGTATCGATAGTGGGCCTCTTACCATTTACTGCTTTAGGAGTAGAAGTAGGAGGTCACAGAGAAAATTCCCTTTGGGAACCTTTCTTTCTACCATACAAATAATACCAAGGTCCGGGAGGCTCATTAGGGAGATCCAATATCCTAATCTTGGGCCTATGCCAAGGAGGCATCATCAAACTCAATGAGTAAAAGCCAAGCTTTCTCATCCAATACTCCTTCCAAGGAGGGGGTGGATGAGTTAGCCTGAGGAGAGGCAAGATCCTTCTTTCCTTTTTGGGAAGAGGAGGCAACTAGTTGTTGTGCTATAAGAAGATCCAATTTTGGTTGTCCCTTGTCCCTAGTCTTATACTTTACATAGTTCTTGTAAAGTATGTCCATTCTTGGAGGAAGCAAACCAACCAAGGTGGGCCAAAAATGGTCTAATGAATATTCCCCACAGGACACCAGAGGCTGGTATCCAGTGTCATGCAGTACATGCACGACACATTCATTTGAGAACTTTAAACATTTATGAACAGAGGAAATTCCATTCATGGAAGCTAGTCAAGGTATGCCTAGCTTCATCCTAAATAAATATAACTCCAAAATGGCATTGAAAATCATGTCAATAGCCCTAGGTCCAACTAGGATAGACAAAATTATTGATCCATATACTTTAATACAAAGACCATCATGCATGCGAATGGTAGATTTTATTTCTTCATATTCTTTTCTATGTAACAAATTAAGCCACAACATCTCCTTTGTAATAACATTCACTTGACTCGCGAGATATACTAGGACCCCTGTGACAATGTTTCCATTGAGGTTACTGGGAATATAGAGGGGAGAGGGCTTGTTATTTAAAGGTAGGTCATGTGAAGTGAATGTCACATCTAGGGAACTTGGCACAGGTTGTGCAATAGAGGTAACCATGACCATGTTAACATAAGCCTCAGGTTGAGTGACATAGTTGGTGGGATCGATAATCACATTAGAAAAATGTGATGAAAATGGGTATGTATATATCTGCAATTCACTATTCACTTTCTTCAGTGATTTATTTGTATTTTTTTTCTCTCATCAAGTCGAACAGTACTGTCCTTGATGTAGTCTTGTGTCTCATGACAAAATTACATATAACGATTGGTATCATGTCCATTAACTTGATGGTATTGATAGTAAGTACTTTCATAATACCAATTAGGGTAAGGTTCCTTAAGGGGTTTAGGATTTAGCAAGGTTACAATCTTATCCTTCAATAACTTTTGCAAGATGGAGGAATAACATTTTGAAAAAAATTTGAACTTTCAGTTGCACCTAAGGTCGTTATCATCTATAGCAGCTACTATATTTGGAACAAACTTACCTTTCCTAGAGATCGATACAATAGAATTTCCTTCAAAATGGGAGCGTGAGGAGGATCCCCCAAAATAAGCTACCATCTATTGGTACTCCTGTAGGGCTAGACACAAATGCGTGAAAGAAGGGTACTTTGTAAGGGAAAAAAATTCTTGCTAAGGCCTTTGTAACTCCCCTATAAATACCTTATGCATATCAAAATTGGGAAAAGAATATGAAATTTATGAGAAGAGTGCTTGATAGCACACTATAAAATTAGTATTTTTTTCATTTTCATCTTGTTTGCACTGAATGAGATCCGAAAAGATCATCTTTGGTCCTATGTTAAATTGAAACTATCATAGGAATTGGCTTACAAGTTTGTCAAATGAGAAAATGGAATTATCAAGCAAGGATGAGTACCATTCGAGTGTTGTATCCTTGAGAGATCGAGGGAATAATTTTTCCATCAATATGTCATGATGGAAGAAATCTATGCATAGTGTGTTAAAGGCAGGAACATGTGTTTGTGGGTCCCCTTTTCCACCATAGTTTTTGAATTTAGGAATATATATTCCTTTAGGGAAGGGAGTGTTCAAGATTGCTATTGACAACAAGCTATGCCAGAAGAAGGGTTGAAAGATAGGTTGGGTAGAGGCTTAGGAGAGACTTGCTAATTGGCTCTACATCTTACCCATATTCTGAAGAAGAGTATTCAAAATAGGGTCATTAGAAGACATGGGGCTAGAGGAACCTCCTCCAAAACCACCACTGAAGCCATCACCAGAACCACTAGTGTGACCACCAATGGAACCACTACCAGTGCCACCGCCACCAGTAGGGCCTCTGCCCAAGCCACCTCCACTTCTGAAGCCACCACCACAGCCTCCACCAAAACTACCTCCACTATCACCACTACCAAAGCCTCCACCACTCATCCCACCAAAGCCTCTAGAGGTGATAGGAGGGGTGAAGTTGAAACCCAAGGGGATCTTGTTTAATTTGATAGCTTCAAATCCCTTGAAGGAAGAGGGTACTCTAATCAAAGGGATGGAATTTTTTGTGTACATGGACATGGGAGGCATAGACATTCCTAGCTATCTCTCCTAGTCTTGAAATTTGGCCCCTTGTATAATGTTAGGATTTTTAAAGGAGCACATGCTTTGGTTAGACTAGTGAGACTAGCCAAGAGTTCAATGTTTGTTTGGTATTTTTCAACCATATACTTTAACTTATTAATGACCTGAGTGGCCCTATCCATCTTTGGGTTTCTTTCCAAGTGATTTTATAAATCACCCAACCCTTTTCTAAGGGAGGACACATATTCTGAAGGAATTTGAACAACCTCATACATGTCTACTGACGATGGTGTGGAAGACGTAGGAGGAGTGGAGAATTGGTCAGTCTCATTGGAGATCTGTACCTCATGATGTAGATCAAGTGGGTGATTCCAAACTAACACAATTTCAATGAGATTTGCAAGACCAAAACTCTAACACTTCAAATAAATGAATTTTCTCACAATCTTCCACTATACTTTGATGAGAGCAACAAATAAGGTAATTTTGACATAATTTTCAGAAGGAAACTCAAAACCATGATCTAAGAACTAATTTGGATACCCATGAAGCCCTTCTAAAACATATTGTAAATGTAGGTTGGGTTACTTTGTACAAAATTCTTCAAGAGTCACTAGCTACCCTACCTAGGGTTTATCATAGCTTTGAACTATTTTTACCAAAATTGTAATATCTCTCTCCAAACTCAAAAAAAAATGATGAGACCAAGTGCATTAGAAAGTATATTTTAATGCATTTCAATATCAATTTTTCTAAGATCAAGATATGGAATATCCAATTCATACCATGTGCTATGACAAACTAGTTACAATTTTTTTTTGAAAGTGGCAGTCACCAATCTGATCATAACTTACATAAAACTTAATGAAAATTAAGAAAAAGAATTGAAAATGAAATTTGAATCAATCCTCTATAATAAATAATCATTTGAAGATCATTAAAATTCCATAAAAGTCTATACCAAGCTCTAAAACAACAATTTAATGTTCAAAAATACAGAAAACAAGGAGTTCTTTTATTTATTTCACTTTAAAAATGTAACAACCATCTCTCCAATCTTGGATTCTACCCTACAAGGCTTAATTTAAATGTATTACATTAGTTTCCAAACTTCCATTTGAGTTTCAATAATCAAATAACTTCTTTTCTTACAATGACCCTTCATATTCCCCATTTTTATAATTTTGTGATTTGACAATTTTTTCAAAGTTGATAACATTTTGCAATATTTTACAACTTGACCCCAAAAACCTCATAGAAACTTAAAATTGACTCAAAAACATGTGAAATGATCAAAAAATACCTTATTAAAAAATAAACACACCCAAAACTCAAAAATTACAAAAATTTCCTCATGGAGGCATGAAATCCAGTAGGTGCTCCTACACCATACTCCTAGAGAAAGAAGAATTCAAGAACCTTTTGAATTGAGTGTAGTAATAGGGATCCAACTTTGAAATCTCTTGTTTTTTTGTTTTCTATCCTCTACACTTTGTCTTCCTTGAAACATTTCCATTTTTTCTTCATCTGAAATTTTGGTCTATCTCTCTTTAAGGTTGCAATCACAACAACAAATTTGTGTATTCCTTCCTTGCTTCTACTTTCCATGCCATCCAACCAAGTTTCTTGATCAACATCATATCCACCTTCTAATACCTCATTATGCTAGACCTACAAAAAAAAACATGGAACCAATTGTTTGAAATTGGGCCCCTCAACTTTGTCTTCCCCAATCTGCCTAATCAATGCAAACATATAGTAAGCTGCACCCTCATACTCCAACTACAAATGTGGAGTGTCTGCAATCACCTTGAAAGATTCATCTTCCCATTTTGGAAACCTTGCATGAGAACTAAATTTTTTCCTTGAAATATCATCTATTACCACATCAACATGTTCTTGCAACAAATCTTGAACTTCTAATGGTAATTGATCAATCCTACTTGTTATAATAGTCATATGTTTACTTACTATTTTATTAGACGCCTCTTCTTTCCTTGGTTTTTGTTCTTCAATCAAGGACTCCTTAATGTTTGATTTTTTTACTCCCACTTGTCTTCTTCTCTAAACAATATTCTGGATAGGCCACATAACCTTCTTGTTGACTAGTAAATGCCAACTTTGCATCTCAATCTTCACTCTTTCTTCCATATTTTCTCAAATTTACATCATTAGTTCCAAATCATGTCTTGGCTTTTTTATCTCTTGATCCACATCCATTTCTTTTTCCTTCTCTTTTTTCTTCTTCATCTCTTTTTCCTCTCTTTTCGTCACTTGTTTCTTATTTTGTAACCCCTCACTCTAAAATTATCTCTTCCAAACATCCATTCTTCTTCCTCAATCAAGTCTCTTTCACCTTGCATCTTCTTGTCTTCATGATACCTCACCTAGGCTCCTTTCTTTTCCCTTGGCCTAGTCTTTTGGCATCTAGGTTCTTCCTTCAACCTACAAAAAGACAACACATAAAATCCCAAAAAATTATCTCACCCAAATCTTTAGGATCTGATACCTTTTGATGCAGAGTAGGTGGGGGAATACAAAATAACATAACCACAATGAACTTTGCAAGACCAAAAATCTAACACTTCAAATAAATGTTTTTTCTCACGATCTTCCACTATGCTTTGATGAGAGCAACAAATAAGATAATTTTGACACAATTTTTAGAAGGTAACTCAAACCCACAATATAAAAACTGATTTGGACACCTATTAAGCCCTTCTAAAATATATCTTAAATCTAGGTTTGGTTACTTCATAAAAAATCATTCAAAAGTCACTAGTTACCCTACCAAGGGTTTATCACAACTTTGAACTATTATTACCAAAATTACAATATCTCTCTCCAAAATCAACAAAAAATAATTATACCAAGTGCATTAGAAATTATATTCACATTCCTTTCAATAAAAATTGTTCTAATATCAAGATATAGAATATAAAATTTGTACCATGTGTTGCGACAGGCAAGTTATAGAAAAAATCTGAAAGTGGCAGTCACCAATTTGATCATAACTTACACAAAACTTAACAAAAATTGACCAAAACAATTGAAAATGAAATATAAATCAATAATATATCACAAAAAATCATTTTCAGATCATGAAAATTCTGTACAATGCCATACAAAGCTTTGAAACAATAATTTAATGTTAAGAAATACAGAAAACAAGGAGTTCTTTTATTGATTTCACTTCAAAAATGTAGCAATCACCTCTTCAATCCTGGATTCACCCCTCCAAGGCTTAATTTAAACATATGAAATCAGTTTCCCAACTTATCTTTGATTTTCAATAACCAAATAACTTCTTTTCCCACAATGAGCCTTCATATTCCTCATTTTTGCAATTTTTCTATTTGACATTTTTTTCAAAGTTGATAATATTTTGCAAGATTTTACAACTTGACCTCACAAACCTCCTAGAAACCTAAAAATGACACAAAAACATGTGAAATGGTCAAGAAAGATATAATTACAAAAGAAACACACCCAAAAATAAAAAATTTCCTCATGGAGGCATGAAATCCAGTAGGTGCTCCTATACCACCTTGCCCCTAGACAATTGCTCCTGTGCACCCAGACCAATGGTGGAACTATCAAAAAGGCCTATAGAGAAACTAGTAGTGACCTCATTCTTTCCATCAGAAAGTGTCATATACTTCTCCTAACAATATACCCAAAGGTTTTGGACTAGGTTGTGATGCTCATAAATCTTCACAACATTCAGGGGCACAACAATCACAAGGTATAAGGGAAAAGCCTCAACATCAATGAATGAAAAAATGTTGGTTCATGTCAGGTTCACCAAAAATGTAAGAGAGGGGGACCAACCATGTTCAAGGCCGTAGGTCATGGAGAGACAAGAGCGTAAGGTTACCCTAACTTACCTCACTCTAAAAGAATGTTTGGAAGTAAGGGAGAAGAATGATGATGACTATAAGGACCTTTGATCACTTTATAGACTTATAATTAAGATTGGGGCTAGGAAAGATGGTTTTCAAGTTCAACACTATACCTCAGGTAACTCTCTACTTGAGGATGGAAGCATAGTTTTAGGATGACAGTGCGATGCGCTGGCATCTCTCAAGTGCACTGGTGTCTATACAACTAGAGGACAAAAATGATAGTAAGAACTACCGGAAACCAAGCTGATGACCTAGCTAGTGGTTTCTAAGGGAACAAAACATAACTATGAAATACAAGAGATACAAACGAATATGATAAAGTAAGTATATGAGAGCTAAGTTGACAAAGATGATCTCACAAAAGAGCCTGTTTGCCAACTAGCTCCAAATGCACATCCACCTACACACAAGAAAGAGAGATATTTGGAAATTCACAATTAGTAATTGTAAAAGAGGGGGACCAACAACATTCAAGGCCCTAGGTCACAGAGAGCCAAGAGAAGAAGGCTTCCAAAAATTACCTCACACTAAAGGAATGGTAAAAAGTAAGGGATAAGAATTATGAGGACTATAAGGCCCTTCAATCACTCTACAGACTTGTAATCTAGAATGGGGCTAGGTGAGCTAGTTTTTAGGTTCAACATTGTACCTTAGTTATCTCTTTGTCCGAGGATGGAAGTGTAGTTTTGGGATGACAACATGACACACTGGTGTCTCTCAAGTGCACTGGAGTCCATACGGCTAGAGGACCAAAAGGACAGTAAGAACTACCAAAAATAAAGCTGATGACCTAGCTAGTGGTTTCTAAAGGAAAAAAATAACTATGAAATACGAGAGATACAAACGAATATGATAAAGTAAGTATATGAGAGCTAAGGTGACAAAGATCTCAGAAAAGAGTCTTTTTTCTAGCTAGTTCCAAATGCACGTCCACCTACACACAAGAAAGAGAGAAATTGGTTGGAGCTATATAGGGGTCTACCTTAGTTAGACCCTCATTTTGGTGTCTCTACCTACACGGACGGCCAAGATTGTAACAATGGAGAAATGTATGATAAAGGAAAGAGAGTAAAGAACACAATAAACACTACAAAACAGTAAAGTGCTACTCTACCAAATCATAGAGGAGAGGAGTGAAAAGGCTTACCACCTCAAGCAAGAGCTCACTAGCTAATGGAGGAGAATAGAGGGGACTCAAGCCTCTGCTACAATGGTTTGTTCCACACTTGCTCTGTGAAGTTGATGGAGTGTTGATGTTGTTTCTATTGAGTGCCAAAGTGTTGCTTGAGAGTGAAATGAAGGTTGAGAATGCAAGAAGTGACTGCTAATATGCTTAGAGAGTACAAGAGCTTGTAAGTGATGAAGTGAAGTGAGAATGGAATAATTTGAAGGAAGAATAAACAATAATATGTCATTTTTTAATTGGTTGGTTGAGGAGGGATATTACAATTCATTCCCACTAGGAAGTGTAACACCTCTGCCAACTCCAGATGTAGGAATCTGTCAAGGACATAAGCACACTATGTAGAAATTTGTGCATCGTGTAGGTGTCCCTAATAGTTATTCTCCTACTGATGCAAAAAATAGATGGCAAGTGGAATGAAGGAAATTGTCTAATGTGGAATTTCACCTTCGGATTTGGTTTTCTAAGGTGAGGAAGTGTAAAAGGAGAATTTGCATATGGGGTGCAAATTCACTCCTATATAATCATCAAACAAATAAATGGAACATATCAAACAAAACATGAGAAATCATCAAAATACAAGGATCTCACAATGAAATTGTTAGAGAAGTTTGAATCATTCACTACTGATAACATCCCTCGAAAAGATAATCATCATGTGGAAGCAATGAAAAGTGCAACTTCTCTTATATCCCCTCAAGATCCTTCAAAAGACTTCACCTTCATTGTGCATACAATTATGAAACCATCCATCAAAGATAAAGAAGATGAACTGTTAGCAACAAAAATTGAAAACTCGAGTGAATGGTATGATATGATATTCAATTATTTGAAAAATGACACCTTTCTTGATCCAAAAAATAAAAACACTCACTTTCATCTTCAAAACTTTGCATCTAGATATATCATTCTAGTAGACATCCTATATAAGAGGTCCTTTGATGGCTTTTACTTAGATGTCTTAAACAACCTAAAATCCCTATAGCACTTGAACAAGCTCATGCAGGTGCTTGTGCAGGGAATTTTGGAGGAAGATCATTAGTTCAAAATATAATATGTATAGGATATTATTGGAAATATATGAAATGAGATTTCTCTGAATATGTTAAGAAATGTCACAAGTTTCAAGAGCATCAAAACTTAATTCATACTCCTACCTCCAAGCTTTGCGCACAAGTTCTTATTTGGCTGTTCTTAGTATGGGGTTTGGATATTATTGGAAAAATATCTCTACAATCATCAATAGGACATACTTTTATAATCATGACGATGGATTATTTCACAAAATGGGTAGAAGTTATTCCCTTGCATTTGAAAACTTTTGATGTAATATGTCTGTTTCATATTGGAACACATTATTGCTTACTTTGGACTTCCTTCCGCATTAGTTTCAAACAATGGGACACCATTTAAGAATAATGATGTGAATAATTTCTTGGAAACATTTAATATACAACATCGATTCTCAACACCTTACTACTCGTAATTTAATGGAAAAACTTAATCAACTAACAAAACTCTTGAACAAACTCTAAGAAAAATAGTGAACAAATATAATAAAGACTGGCATACACAATTAATATATGCATTATGGGCTTATCATACTAGTATATGAAATTCTACAAGAAACACACATTACAACCTTGTTTATGGTGCTGAGGAAATTATGCCTTTGGAGTTAGGGTATGTGCAGGATCATCATGGAAAAAATAGGCCCTTAAGTGGCAAAAAATTTAGAAAAATCAGAGTTAGACAACTTGACATAAAAATTTGAATAAGTTATCTATATTATTTCAAAAATATGTAAGAATAGAATTTGTATAAAATTTAATGTAGTTTCTAAACTACTAGGTTTTTTTTTATTTTAAATCTATTTGGTGAAAATTTGAAATTTCAATGCAGTAGTACTTAAATTTCAGGGAAAAAGTAAGAGGTGGGTGTTTGTCTGACCACCCTAACCACAATACAATGATAATATTTTTTTATAAGATTTTAAATATAAGTAGAAGAATCATGTACAAATGTGATGCATATTTTTTTGTAATTTTTTTCCAAGTAAATAATTAATTATGAATTGTTTATTACAACTTTTAAAAAATATAAAAACTCCTATATCTGACCACCTTAACTTGGTCAAAACTTAATGAAATTTATTTTTTATTTTTTTAATCCTATAGTATGTGAGGCATAGAATGTGACGCATGTTTCAAATTCCAAAAATGTGATACTGTTTGAAAGCTTCTTTTTTTTCTCAACCAGCCTATCGACCAAGACTTTAGTCATAATTCAAATAGAAAATAAATAATAATTATTTATTAAATTCAAAGTAAATCATAAATTATATTGTTGTAAAGTTGAGAATATCCTTTAAAAACCATTTTTGTTTCATTAATTTTGGGTTAAAAAAAGTCACCAGCCACATACCCTACACATACCCATAATATCGCCACTTTTTGGCCCATCATGATCCTACACATAACTGTTAGAGATTCCTTCTTTAAGAATCACTCTTCAAGGGCTAATTGATGACAATACTTATAGGGAGTAATGATTACACCAAATTGAAATACTTGATGAAAGGCACATCAAAGCCCTTGAACATCTTCAAGCTTATCCTAAGAAAATGTAATGAAGTTATAATGATCATGTCATCCCTCGTTCATTCACCAAGGGTAATTTGGTTCTATATGAGAATCAACAAATGCCAATGATAACTCGATAGAGAAAGGAAAGCTTAGCCATAATTGGTTAGGACCTTATGTATTTCAAGAGATCTATGGGTTTGGAGCATACCTGATATCCAAAATGGATGGTACACCTCTTCGGGAACCTATTAATGTCATGTATTTTCTTTGGTACTATGCCTAGCCTTTTTAAATAGTGTGAGTTCTTAAAGCAGTGTTGCTAGAGAAAATGGATAGTATTCCATTGTCTCTTGCACTTGCTTCATTCATGACACATAGTTCTTTGTGTCTTGAATTGTGGAGTAGTGGGTCTAATGTGATTTTGGATTCTTACTTTAGGTATCGTGCTATTCAAACCTTATGGTGTATGTTATGTTACGTTAAATCCTTATTTTTATTTAATATCCTACAATTAAATCATAAGTGCATTTAATTTAGCATAACATATTGCATCATAAATTTAAGAAAGCTTAAGATAATATATGTTAGATCATGGAAATATTTATTGAATAGTCTAATAGAGATTATTTAATAAATCACATTTCCATCTAACACATCAATATAAAATCCAAACATGCTCATATATATACCAAAAGTTTTAATACATCTCATCAATAGTACAATGTCACTATGTCCTATGACTACTAGATCCCTTGGGATGTGGTTTCCATTCCCGTCAAGAGACAATGGTGTGTGACTAGGATCTACTCATGCTAACCATCTCCTGCATAGTCCATAGTGACCCGCGTAGCTCACCCTCACGTATTACTACCTCCACATGCTCTCACTATGCACAATATCTATCAACTTTAATTCTAACATTCTCTCTGAAGCTACTCAACCTCTGATTATAAGATAACCTCTCTCTCATATCTCTGAGTTGCTTGAGCCTCCTCTAACTCTACCGCCAATACTTATACCTAATCCTCATCCCTATTAATGCACCTAGATATTCCATCATATGCTCCCATGAGCCTCACATAAGGCTCAAATAGGTCCATGCACTATACCATGAATGGTGGGGGTCCCATGAGCCTCACATAAGGCTCAAATAGGTCCATGCACGATGCCATGAATGGTGGGGGAATGTAATCTATGGTCGTAGCCTCATCTACAAGAAGGTGTGGCACTATCTATGTAACTACACATCAAAATAGGTCCTTAAGATCTATCATGGGCCCTACAAGATATAAATCATAAGTATAATCAATATACATCATCATAATACCTATACATGATCATGATATACACAAAATCATAAAAACATAAAGCATAATAATAAATATCATCACCTAGGTCTATAGCATGATCAATAGGAATCTTGAATGCCCTACTACTCTCTTTGTGCTCTCATACACTGGAAAATGTAGACTATGACCTCTTAACCTTTGTGGGAATTGTATCTCTCCACTTGGGTCTAGGAGGAATAGCCTCACCTTTGTAACTATCCTCAATCATGGGCTGGCTCTAATCATCCTCTATCTCCTTGTCATCCTCCTCACCCTCATAATCGTTGTCCTCTTCTGACTCCTCATCCCATTCTAGAAATAGGTCCACTAGAGATACCCTCTTTCCTGACTCCCTATCCTCCAACCTTGGATCTAGTAAAGGTCCTACAAAGCCCATAGGATAATCCATAAGAAAGATAGCTATTGGCCAAACCACCTCCCAACACTCGTACTCCTATGTCATAACGACATATTTCGCGTTAGAGACTGGGGGTACATTTGTATCCTCCTCCTCTACATCACTCAGGATGGCATCATTTTTTGTAAGTTGTTTAAGATCTCTAGGTCTGCGGGTGCTCCGTACTAACCATCTATATGAATCTTGTAGCCGTGGTCACCTACATACCTACCTAAATTGTCTCATGACATGATTGTAGTAGAAGGGTCTCACTATGTGATCACACCATCCTAGAAAAATATTGTCCCTCTACATCTGTCTCAGCTATCCTACTATGTCCAGCCAGAATAGCTCCATTAGATAGGGTCTCCATATAATGTCCTCGTCACTTAATATATCAAATCTGACCATCCAGAACAATACATCACCGTGTTGCCATGCCTATCTAAAGGGATAGCTAAAGGCCTGTGGATATCCCACTGCTATGGAAATTAGAAATCTTGCAAGTCTCATATAGGTAATGTTCTCTAAGATCCAAGTCTATAGTAGGGTGTAGTGTAGCATGTTGTGTAGCTCTCCATAAGTTAATCAACCCAAATCATAGTACAAGTGTTCCAGTATGCTTTGAACCCATGTGAAGATGATACGGTAGTGCTCCATGTCTTGAATCATGTGCACTATCCCCCCTCTAGATTTTCTCCTACCTTGTGCTAGGAATACCATCTCTCCTTAGGTACACACTCATAGTATATGGTGAATGTCCTCTAGTGTGATAGTAATTTCTCCTATAGGTAGATGGAAGGTGTAGCTATCTGCATCCCATCTCTCTACCAGCACCATCAACATGGCGCCGTGATACTGTGTGGTTGGTGAGAGATAGGCCTAGTAAAGATGCATCTCATGGAGGATATGCACATCGTCCTCAAGTAGCTGATCGATAAGCTCTCGAAGAGGGTTGAACATATGGCTACCTAGGTGCTGGTGCAACTGGGGTGCAGTCTACCATAATAAAAGAAGCAAAATGTCATTTAAAAAATCTTAAAATCTTAAATTTGTGCTTTAACAATAAAAAAGTGTGCAAATTTTTTCTAAAATATCTTAATTAAGGGTTATAGACACTTTATTCCTTAAGTGGGACACTTTGTGACAAAGTGGGACACTTTGCAACAATCTAAAAAAATGAAAGAAAAACCCCCCTAGACTATAAATTCATCTAAAAATTTCATAAAAACATAAATAATTGATTAAATAAAAGTACAAAGAAGGAAAAATCCACTCACAATATGTTGTAGCTTGCCTTGTGTGATCGCCTCCCATAGAAGCTTGATCCATGGATGGGTAGATGGACATTTGGTCAGCATGGTGGCTCCCTCTACTCCAAGCTCACTCTACAAAAAGGTAAAAGGAAAAATGAATGTGGATTATCTTCTCTTTTATCTTTATATGCATGCATATTTAGGTAACTCTTTGCTAAAAAGAAAATAAGAGCTCTTTATTTAAATTGACATATTAGGAGCTAGTAAACTTCATTTTTGATGTCATTTGTTGCATTGGAATCATGTTTTCACTCCCATTCTCATCAAATGTCTATCATCATATGGTATGGTACTCGGAAATTCCCTATGATGGACATGTGCAGTTTGATGTATCGTTATATTTGAGCTACTAATGAATTTTTGATGTAGGATGTAGTTCCTAACATTGTGGTTTTTTAGGTAACTACAGTGGGGGCTTCATTCCCTAGTGAATCCATATGAGTATCCATTTATAATGTTATTGAAGTACTTTAGCTTGCATATGCACACAGTGTCATATGGGCACTAAAGTTGGGGCTAAATGTAGTGTATAAAAATGAATACCTTTAAATTTTCACACTTACTTTAGACCTATTTTGGAACCCCTTGCATTAATTTCCCTTTAGGTCACTTGATATAGGCCCCTAAGACCCCTTTTTTGTGCATCCTAAAGCATATTTTAACTCTAAACCTAACCAAAATCCATAAACAACTGTTACTCTTGGTAACCCACCTTTCAAAGTTGAAAGATAGGCCTTGTGGGACCAAGATTCCCTTGGTGGCTTCTTAGTCCCTAGAACCAAGGGAAATGGTGGAGATCATGATTAAGTGCTATCACACCCACTTCCAAAGTGATTCCACTCAAGGATAACCCTAGAGATCTCTTTGCAAACGAGAAAGAGATCTTGCAATAGGAATGTACTAGGGGTTGAATAAGATCTAATGAGGGGTTCACCACCAAGTTAAGACTTGGAAAAGATAATTAAATTTCATGCATAATGAAAAACCCTAGCTAAATACAAAACAACACAAAATGACTTAGAAAATTCTTGAAATAACTCAAAAAACTATAAAACTGAAAGTGTGCACCTGGAAACTTGATGAAGACTAGAAACAACTTTGAAATTTTGAAAAACTTGAATTTTTGACCTACTAGGACTCATTTTCCATTCTGGACGAATCAATCCCAGTTCTCAAAAACTGTACCAAAACATATTTTGGGAAAACAAGTATCCAATTCTGCAAGGATCTCTAAAAAACACCTATAGTGGGACTCATTCACCACTTATGGAAAATGAGTCTAGTTTGGTTTTTTCTGGAAATTCAAATTAACCTAATCTTCAAAGATCTTCAAGTCTTCAAAGCACCTAGATCTGCAATCAAACAAAGAAAGATAGAAAAAATGTTGACTATTAGGGAATAGGGGTTTGCCTTGGTGAAACCCTTTTTAGGTAATTAAACCAAATGGTGAAATAATGGAAGATGAACATGAAACATGAAACATAGAACATGAAACATGCACAATGATACCTTAGATGATGTCTTATAAATTTTCAACTCAACATGAAATGGCCATGAAGGATGTACATCTTGATCTTGACAAGATGTTTAAAACAATTCTTGATCTTGGATCTTTAATGCTACATCATAACACTATCTCACTAACATGCTTGATGCTTGATAATATTTGACATAAGAAATGATGGATCTTGAATTTCTGCAACAATGGATGAATAATTTTTCCTTGAATGCCTTAGAAATAATCTTGAATTCTCTTTTAACAATCTTGTGAAGTCTTGGAATCCTTAAAGGTGTGTGCAAGAAGTTGAGTCCACTTTTTGGCCAAAAATTGGAAGTGTTCTCCTTGATTTTCAGAAATTTTCAATATTGACCTAAAAATTTGAAGCACTTAAAGGTCGAATCTTTAAAAAAATTATTAATATGAAATGTAGTACTAGGAGTCTAGTTTCCAAATATGCAATTTATTTTAATACCTAGATGACACAAATTCATTTTCAATGGGAATTTCTAAAAACCACTGTTTAAAAGTCACTTTTTTTTTACCATACTATATGCATGTACATCATCCATATTTTGACCTAAATAATTGTATTTTTCTGAATCCTTTTGGGAAATGATCTCTAACACATTGAAGAATGGTCGTGATATTTTTTGGTAATTTTGTTTTGATTATATATTTTTTTGTTAATTTTTAATTGGTCGTAATTGCTAGTTTGAAAATCCCACATGTACGTCACACATAAGATAACCTAAAATTATCATTTTATATTTTTATTTTTTTCAAATTAAAAGGAATTGTCTAAGTATTGTTCACGTACAATTTTTTTTCCAAAATATTATTTTAATAAAAAGTTATTAAAATAATAAAAAAAAACTTGATATTTCTGGTTTATGGACCAATTTCATCAAAAAATAATTAAAAAATAGAAAAAAAATCCAATTGGAAAATAAATTATATATTTAGAATCCGCACAATCTCATCTCAAATGGGTTTTAATTTCATAAAATAATTTTTAAAATAACCTTATCAGCCATATCAACATAGTCAATTTTTTGTCTCAATATTGTCATGACCTTTTACTTGTAGATCTAAGGCTAAGGGTTGGGTTACAATTCCTTTTCTAAGCCTAAATCCGAATCAGAAACATGTATTATGATTTTCAAACCTTTTGGAATGAGTATCCACTTTCAAATGGGTGCCTATTCTGAGAAATGAATGGATACCTACTTTAAAGCTGGAAAATGACACTTCCACTAGGAGTGGACTCAACTTCTTGCACTTACCCTTAACCCTTGCTTTCTTTCCTTAATAACATGAATGGTATGATGAAACAATTATTTGGAAGCTTTTTTATATAGGAAATCCACTCAAATGACCATTAATTTGATCCCCAAGGCTGACATAGGAGAAATTTGAACTTAAAACCTAGTTTTTCTTGCTCAAACCTTGAAAATAGCTCAAATGGGACTCATTCACTAAACTAGGAAAATGAGTCCCACCTAGATGGGACTCATTCACCCAATGTGGTGAATGGGTCCCACAAGGGCTATTTTGCTATCTAGAATCTTGGGGAGTCAAGAAATTGAGCGTATATGTTGATATTGTCAGGTTTTTTATTAAATTATGACTTGGGATACACAATATGGGGTCATTAGGGCCTATTAATGAGGATATAAAGGTTTTAAATGAAAGAGGGCCCGAAATCCAATGTTAAATTGTGTAAATAAATACACTTTACAACACAAAATTAAGGAAAAAATGGGTTTATTTAGCATAGAAAGGTCCATAATCTAATGTGAATGTGTACAACACATTACAACACTAGATTAGGGAAAAATTTAACTTACAAGCCTTCTAAATTTAATGTGAAAGTGTAAATAAATACCCTTTACAACATTAAATTAAGGAAAAGTTAGGTTAATTTAGCTTAAACAGGGCCCTAGACCTAATGTGGATGTGTAAAACACCTCACAACACTAGATCAAGGCAATATCAAGTCCAATTTATTATTAATTATTCCCAAATCAAGAAAGGGAAAGGCATATATTTTTCATTGTTCTAGTCCCACCTAGTGGGACCAAGATGCCACCTAGTGCCTCTTAGTCCCAAGGGCTTTATTTTCAATAATTAAGAGCAAGAAATGAAAATATTTGATTTAAACTAGAATTTTGTCAGTCTTTGTGATCTAATAATCGGGTTATTTGACAAGAAAGCCTAAAAAAGTAAGATTCACACCCATTTTCACATAATTTTTCATCTTGTCAAGAAGTTTTGAATAAGAGACATAAGTTGAAGAGAGTTTAGATAAGGAAGCAAGTTGAAGGAGAGTTTCAAGTCTTGGAGTAGCTTTATGTTTTGTTTTTGTAAGATTTTCAAGTCTATTTTCAAGTCAATAGTTAGCATTTCCAAAGATTATTAATGGATGCCTATTGAGGATCATGATAGATTCTAGGTTGGACATGCAACTAGCCATTCTTCCAAGCCTAAAGACTTGTTTCTTGATTTTCATCCTAAGGAAGGTACATTTCATGTTTATGACTTGCTAAGGTTACTAGAGATCTCCTTTATAGGTCATTTACATTTGCATCTTAGGAATTCTATTCTAACACATTTGAATAGGGTTTCTCCATGTTCAATCTTGCATAATATTAGACACACTTAAGATTAGGGCATACACACATTTCCATTTTCAGATATATGCTTTTTCATGAAGGTTTAATTACCAAATAAGGGGTTTGACTAAGGAAAACCCCCATCCATAATCAATCCAAATTCCTTTGTTTTGTAGGTCATTTTACAAGTTTAGATCTGAAGAATTGGTGGAGAAGGAAGTAGAGACCTTAAACTTCAGGATCACACTCAGAAATTTCAAAAATTTAGATCGAGACTAAGAAAAAAAAAGGGGAGTCATAGTCCTCCAAGTAAAATTTTGCAGAGATTATTTCGGATCCTATTCTAGAATTTGAAAGTTTTGCATCTACCCCAAAAAACAACAGTAGGACTAAGACAATAGTAAAGGTTTCTTTGTCCTCCCTAGCACATTTTGATAGCTTCTTTATATTTCCATAATCCTTCTCACATTTATAGACTTCCTAGGTACATACATCATAACTCCATACTGGATTATTTCAACATTTGCATCCTTCAATTAGCTTACATTATTAGGTTTTGTAGGTTGAATGCTTGTTTTTCTTTTCAAAGAATTTTATTGGTGGTGAACCCCTAAAAATTTGAAAGAACCCCCTCCTAGGTCTTCCTTGTTGAGAATTGACTCACCTTGTGAGGTTGATAGTCAATCCAATTAGGATTCCTAGGAAAATATTGAATAACCTAGGGAGAAGAGAGTGGGAAATCAACCCCTTTTCCTTCCCTATAGTTCACCTTGTTTAGGTGTTGTAAATTCAAAGGGACACACACAATATGTATAATATGTAGTAAAAAAAGATACACCATCATGCAATGTCAAAGACATAAAGAGAAGATAAAAGAGTTAGATCAAGCTTCAATCATTTTTGCATGATGATGTGGGTTACATATAGGTTATTTTTTTGCAAAAAATCATACAATTTGAGTGGAAAAAAATTTAGGCTTTCCACTAGGTGAGGTGTCCAAAAAGGTGAGAAACATACACTCATGTCTATTATGCACTCACACACACACGTGTGTGTCTATGGGGAAATTCATGCCTCGATCAGGCTTCCTGCACAAACCATACCAAAGTTATACCTCTTGATAAATTTGATAAGGTGCCACACAAAAATGATCTTCGAGCTTCATGAGACAAGAAAAAATTCATATGCTTGGAGCTCATGAACAAATTGATGTTGTAAATGCAAAATATTGTAGGGAATGTTCAAAGGGATTTTCTTAGTTCATGCAAGGTATCTTCTTAAGGAACATCATGTCTAATGTCTCCAAGAGAGGAAAAATCAAATAGTTATCGCATTCTTGAAATAAATCAAACCCAATGACTCCACCAAGAAAAGAATGTATCACAAGAATAAAGAAAATCACACAGTGAAACATGAGTGTCAATGTATGCCCCCACTTTAAAGCAGTTGCTAATGCCATTGTTGTGAGAAATTGCTTTAAAGTAGAAGAAGACATGAGAGATTATTTTAAAATCCCTATTCCAAGTCATATGTTTCTAAATCAAACTACATCATGAATAAGTATGTAACATGTGAGTCAACTTAAGGCATGTCATCCACATCCCAAGCTTTCTCTTATATGTACATGAAAGGTAGTCAACAAGCCAAAAGAGACAAAAAAAGTGTCATACAACGATGAGGCTACCTAACCCATTGCCCCCACTTAGTGTAGGACAAGGGTGAGCCAATGAGAAGCATGCTAGAGTGAAAATAAGTATCAATTAGAGGAATTAGGTGCCCCCACATAAGGAAGAGAACAAATCTCCTTAAGATGTTAGATTTTACTAATCAAAGACTTACATTCATTAGTAGAATGACCATGAACTCTATGATATGCACAAAATGAACTCTTGTGATAAAATTTCTTTCACATTCTTGGAGGGAGGGACATCAAATGATCTTGGAGGAGTCTCAACAAGATGCTTTCTCGATCAATGGTAGACGACGTGTCATCATTTTGTGGAAAATATATCTCTTGCTTATTACAATATGTCATACCTACACAAGACTCTTTAGATTGTGATATTTTGTTCTCTCCTTTACATGAAGGTGTAAAATATAATGAATTCAAATCGTTAGTGTTTTTCATGATGAAATTGACATTAAGAATTTTATTTTTTTTGTTTCATTTCTTGCAAAGGATAACAAAAGACCACTAGTGTCAATCAGTTCAAGATGCACTACTATTAAAGTTGTCTTGGAAGAAGCTTTTGTAAGAGTGTTGATATTCAGTGAAGGCTTGTTTATTTCTATCAAAGGTCAATAACCAAGACCACAATTCATTTCTTGTATGTTAGGATCTATAGGGTTACAAATACCTTATTCTCTAGCACCACATCTTTTTCCACTATACCCAAGTTGTTTCTTAAGTTCATAACCTTTTCCATAAATATTTTTCATTGCTTTTGGATTTGGTGGATCAAAATTAAGTTTGTCAAATTTTGTTGTGTAATTTTTTGTCTTTTTTTCTAAAGTGGTTGAGGTGGATGCTTTCGAAGGGTCTTCCAAATTTTGTGTTGACATTACTACTTGTTATTTTCCCTTTTCAGACTCTTTGTTTATGATCTTGTATTCTTGCATGAGTGTTGGTGTGAAATTTAAGGAACCCCAATCATCTTCTAATAGCTTCATGACTTCCTCAATATGTTTATCTTTGTATTTCTGTTGTGTGGGTTCCACTTGTGTTGTTGGTGTCAATTTTTTCAAAGTATTTTTTTTAATTATCAAAAAATTGTTTGGGTCAAGGCCAGCTTCAAGTGTGTACACTTTGTTGTTGTAAACATACCTCATTTTACGATGAAGAGTGGAAGGAACCCCATTCATTGCATGAATCCATGGCCTACCTAAGAGAAGATTATATGAAATAGCACAAGGAATAACATGCATCAGTGTTTCTAATGTGTCCTTTCCAACTGTAATAGGGAAATTGATCACACCAATCGGTCGTATTCCTACATTGTCAAATCCTTTAATAGACAAAGAGTTAGGTTGAATTTTTTATTTGTCCACATGAAGCCTATCCAAAAATTTTACACTACACACATTAAGGGTTGAACCATTGTCAACAAGGGTTCACTTTATCCCTATTCTATTGTATTTAGCTGTTATTATGAAAGCTTCATTTTGTTTTTGCACTTACAAAGGGGGGAGTTCACTTTGGTGGAAAATAATGTCAGCATTTATTCCTTGAATCATAGTCACTATGTCATTCAGTTGTGTATTAGAAGGGATGGTAACTTCTTGTAAGGAACTTTGAATCATGTTATGGTAATGATGGGATGCTTGAATAAGGTCCCACAATGATATCTTAGTAGGAGTATTCTTTAGTTGCTCAAAAATATTGTACTCCTTTCCACTTTGTGAAGGAAAACAAGGGGAACTAGGCAAGATAGGATTAGGAAATGGGAGGGATGTTGAAGGTGTTTGTCTTGGTTGTAGATTGTTTCTAGTGTTATATGTATGAACAATGGTATTATGACTCAACTTTTGTGACACATTGTTCTGAGGAGGGTAAAAGATAAGTTCAGGTTTCTTTTGAGTTTGGGTTTTGTGTGAAGGTGGGTAAAGGACTAGGGGATTCTTAGGATGTCCCATAGGGTATGTAGGAGTTCCATTAATCAAGGGGGATTTAATATACACTTGCACATTCATAACCCTAGTGGTCTTGGTTTGATGTATTTCTAATAAAGGGAAATCTAGAATCACCTTACTATTGCTATCATTTTCTTTCACCATGATATTATCCCTAGGAGGATAGTTTTTAGAAGTGAAAACCAAATTTTCTTGAAATTAAAGGATTTTTTCTTCAAAAATGACTTCATCACAAGTATGAGAATGATCAATTGTTGAATTTTCTTTCTTATCAATGATGGTGTTTCCTTGTTCACTAGTGTTTTCTCTAGGGGAAAAGAGGAAATCAAGATTCCCATGAATTTCATCAATTGTATTTTCTAACATCAAAGCATCTTCTTCACAACTATGAGAGATACTAGGAGAAGAACAAATGTGATTGTCATGATCATTTATGGTTCCATTCCTTTGTTCCTTAATGTTTTCCAAAATAGGAGAGAAAGAATAAAGAGTGTTGTCATAGATCTTAAAGTTTTGATCATCCAACACCAACATATCTTCCTCACTTAGGCTTTCATCTTCTAAAACATTATCACAAGAGGGGAATATGTTAGGAGATGAATAGAGGCTAGTTTTAGTTTCAATGGTTTCTTGTGTTATGTGATCATCATGATTACCTATGGTTGTTTCTTATTGTTCATCAATGTATTTCCTAGAAAGAGAGGTAGAAGGAGAGAAACAACTAGGATTCTCAAAAATCTCATTGATTGGTTCTTCTAACACCAAAATATCTTCTTTTCCAAGAGGTGAGATATTAGGAGAAGAACCAATATGATCATTAGTATTCTCCAAGGTTGTATTCTCTTTCACTGGGATGTTCTCACAAGCAAGGGGTGAATGGAGACTAGGTAAGGTTATGTTTAGAAATGTTTCTATGGTCTCATTTTCTTGTGCTATAATATCTTCCCAAGGGGGAATAAGGAGAAGGGAAAACAAGAACCTCATTATTTTCAACAATTGTATCTTTTTTTACCAATATACCTTCGTCACTTAAAGGAGAGGTATCAAGAGAAGAACAACTATGATCTCCATTATTTTATATGATTGCAATCTCTTCTATCACATCATTCCCAAAAATATGATAGATTGGAGGAGTTATGAAATTGTTCTTAGCATGCCTAGAAAGGTAAGGTACTAACATTGTTTGAACAAAAATGAAAAGCACTTCTAATAATCTCATGTAATACTTCAACAATGTAAACAATGTATATCCCAAGATGCAAATTTTTTTTATCCAATGTATGAAAAACTTTAAGAATGCAAACAATGTATAAATAAAAATGAAAAGCACTATTATCAAACTTATGTAAATCTTTATGAATGTAAGCATTGTGTATGTAGAAGTGAAAAGTAATTTTATCCATATGATGCAAAGTTTCAAAATTGTGAACATTTTCAGATCTAATGATGCTTGTAATTGAAATGATTTAAAAAATGACTACCCTAAATTGATGTTTTTTGCCTAGATCCATAAAACTAATGTATCTAAAACTGTCTAGACTTATAGTATATGTTAATAGAAAACTTAGGAAACATAGAAATGAGGTTTTTGGTGTTGGAATAGGAAGTTTTAAATATGGAATGGGACTAATTATCCTAGAGTGGCGAATGAGTCTTAGTTAGCATTTTTTTCAAAAAAAATAGAAATTTTCAATTGGTTTTAATGATTTTTATGTTGTATGACCTGAAGAATAAATGAAAATGTAGATTTTATATGATTTTCAATGATTTGTGATGCAAAAATGCAATCTATATGTACTTTCACTAATGCAAAAAATTGAAACACTAGAATTCCAATTAACTAATGCAAACCCTCATGCAAATTCAATGCAAGCTAGATCTAGGATGATGATGGACTCGACATAAATAAAGAAGTTATTCAAAATGTAGGTTCACGAAAATGGAACCAACGGAAATGGGGGGTATCGTGATTAAGTGCTATCACACCCACTTCCAAAGTGATTCCACTCAAGGATAACCCTAAAGATCTCTTTGCAAAGGAGAAAAAGATCTTGCAATAGGGTTGTCCTAGGGGATGAATATGATCTAATGAGGGGTTCACCACCAAGTTAAGAATTGGAAAAGATAATGAAATTTCATGCACAATGCAAAACCATAATTGAATGAAAAAAAACATAAAATGACCTAGAAAATGCTTCCTTAGAAAAATGTAAAATGGGTATCCAATTATGCAAAGATCTCCAAAAAAAACCTACACTGGGACTCATTAACCACTTTTGGTAAATGAGTCTAATTAATGATTTCTAGAAATTTAAATTTTGAATCTTCTCTTCTCAGTCGACTCAATCTGTTCCTCTAGGTTCCTAGATCTCAAACCCTAATTTTGGGGTTATAAATGAGATTTTATTGAAGATTATGACCTTGAAAATAGTGAGAAAACTCCAAAAAGCTTGTAACCTAATATTTAATGATCTTGAAGTCTTCAAATCACCTAGATCTGCAATCACACAAAGAAAGAGAGAAAATGTTGATTGTTAGGGAATAGGGGTTTGCCTTGGTCAAAATCAATTTAGGTAATTAAACCAAATGATGAAATAATGGAAGATGTACATGAAACATGAAGCATAGAATACAAAACATGAGCAATGATACCTTAGATGATGTCTTATAAATCTACAACTCAAGATGAAATGGCCATGAAGGATGCAAATCTTGATCTTGACAAGATTTTTAGAACAATGCTAGATCTTAGATCTTCAATGCTACATCACAACACTAGCTCATTAACATGCTTCATGCTTGATAATCTTTGAAAGGATGATAAATACTGAATTTCTGCAACAATGGATGAATAATCTACCCTTGAATGACTTAGAAATGATCTTTAATCCTCTTGTAACAATTTTTTGAAGTCTAGGAATCCTTAACCCTTTCTTGCTTGACTTGATAACATAAATGGGATGATGAAACAATGATTTGGAAGCTTTTTTATATAGGAAATCCACTCAAATTATTGTTAATTTGATCCCCAAGGATGACTTAGGATAAATTTGAGCTTAAAACCTAGTTTTTCCCACTGAAACCTTGAAAATAGCTCAAATGGGTCTATTTTTCTAGCTAGAATGTTAGGGAGTCAAGAAATTAAGCTTATATATTGATATTGTCAGGATTTTGATTAAATTATGCCTTGGGATGCACAATATGGGGTCATTGGAGCCTATTAATAATGATATAAAGGTCATAAATGAAAGAGATCCCAAAATCCAATGTAAAAGTGTAAACAAATACACTTTACAACACTAAATTAATGCAAAATTGGGTCTATTGAGTGTAGAAAGGTCCAAAATCAAATGTGAATGTGTAAAACACATTATAACACTAGATTAGGGAAACATTTAACTTACAAGCCTTCTAAATTTAATGTGAAAGTGTAAATAAACACCCTTTACAACATTAAATTAAGGAAAATTTAGGTTAATTTAGCTTAAAAAGGGCCCAAGACCTAATGTGGATGCATAAAACACCTCACAACACTAGATCAAGGGGATATCAAGTCTAATTTATTATTAATTATTCCTAAATCAAGGAAGGAAAAGGAAATAATTTTTTTGTTGTTCTAGTCCCACATAATGGGACCAAGATGCCACCTAGGGGGTCTTAGTCTCAGGGGGTTTATTTTTGGGAATTAAGAGTGGGAAATGAAAATATTTCATTTAAATTTCCATTTTTTCAACCTTTGGGATCTAATAATCAAGTTCTTAGATAGGAATGCCTATAAAAGAAAGATTCACACCCATTTTTACATACATTTTGAAGTTTTCAAGAAGTTTTGAAAGAGAGACATAAGTTGAAAAGAGTTGAGATAAGGAAGCAAGTTGAAGGAGAGTTTCAAGTCTTGGAGTGGCCTTCTATTATGTTTTTGTATGTTTTTTAAGTCTATTTTCAAGTCAAGATATATCATTTTGAAAGATTAATGATGGATGCCTATTGAGGATCATGAGAGATTCTAGGTCAAAAATGCAATTAGCCATTCTTCCAAGCCTAAAGACTTGTTTCTTGATTGATTCCATCTTCCATTATTCTATTTTCAGCCTAAGGAAGGTACATTTTGTGTTTATGACTTCTTAGGGTGACTAGAAATCTCCTTTATAGGTCATTTACATTTGCATCTTAGGAATTCTATTTTAACATAATTGAATAAGGTTTCTCCATGTTATAGCTTGCATAATCTTACACATTTAAGATTAGGGAATACACATATTTCCATTTTCAAATCTACGCTTTTTCATGAAGGTTTAATTACCAAATAAAGGGTTTGACCAAGACAAACCTCTATCCACAATCAATCCAAATTATGTTGTTTTATAGGTCATTTTACAAGTTTAGATATGAAAACTTGGTGGAGAAGGAAGTGTAGACCATAAACTTTGGGATCACACTCAGAAATTTCAAAAATTTAGATCGAGACTAAGACAACAACAAGGGTGTCTTAGTCCTCCAAGTGGAATTTTGTAGAGATTATTTTAGATCCTATTCTGACATCTGAAGATTCTATATCTGCCCCAAAAAATAGCGGCAAGACTAAGACAATAGTAAGGGAGTCTTTGTCCTCCCTAACACATTTTGATAGCTTTAAATTTCCAAAATCCTTGTCACACTTTTAGACTTCCTAGGTACATACATCATAACTGCTTGTTGCATTATTTCATCATTTGCATACTTCATTTAGCTTATAGTATTAGGTTTTGTAGGTTGAATGTTTTTGTCTTTTCCAAGAATTTTCTTGGTGGTGAACCCCTAAAAAGTTGAAAGATTCCCCCTCCTAGGTCTTACTTAATGAGAATTGACTCACCTTTTGAGGTTGATAGTCAGTCCAATTAGGATTCCAAGGACAATATTGAGTGACCTAGGGAGAAGAGAGTGGGCCATCAACCCCCTTCCCTTACCTATGATTCACCTTGTTTAGGTGTTGTAAAGTGTTTTAAAGCACTTTCACATTTATCTTGGTGGTCCTAATTCGTTGTGGTTAAGTGGAGTTATTAACCCACTTCTAAGCCTTAATTTTTATGCCTCTCGATGATCTATCCCAAAAATTATAAATTAAATATCAATTTATTTCATTGAGAAAAAATTGGTCTCAATAAGTTGAGCCAGCACCCATTCACCCTTGATAGCAAATGGGTCCTCTCTTAACATGACCCCCCTTTTTCAGTTTATCTGGAATGGATTTTTGGCCTTCTTTCAACTCCCTGAAGCTTTCTCTTGGAAACATAGCCAGGACCCATTCTCCTTTGGTGGCGAATGGGTCCTCCCTTAATGAGACCCTAAATTTTGAATTTCATTCTAGCAGTAATTTAATTATCTTTCTTTCTAGATCTGGTGGCGGCCTTAATTATTTTAATTTTTGGGTTAATCTCCTAATTTACAATAAATAAGGGGTTAATTCATATTGTTTCCCCAAGCAAGTTTATAAGATCATCCTTACAGCTAATTGGAGCCTACAAGAGAATTTCAAGAGCATTCATAAGGCATTTCAAGGCAGATTTCAAGTGTTTATTACAGAAATTCAAGATCATATCATCATTTCAAGGGTTTGATGCATGCGTTCATGTTGTTGAGCTAAGATTGTGTGTGTAGCATTGAAGATCTACTTGCAATTATTTTTCATATCATATTCAAGGATCCTAGATATACATTCTTCATGGGCACTCCACAATCATTTGCAGATTTGATTCACAAGACATCATCCAAGGTAGTATCAATTATATTATTTCATGTTTTATGCTTCATTTCCTTCATTTCATCATTTGTTTTACTTACCTACAAGGGGTTTGACTGAGGAAAACCACCATTCACTAACAAATCAACAATGTGTCTTTCCCTTGAGTGTGTTATTGCAGATTTATAGATTGAAGATCAATTGGAGCAAGATTTCGAGAAAAGTTGTTAAAGTTGCAAAGTTTCTAAAGTTTTCATTCAAAGTGCAAGATCATGGAAACAACTCTACATCTGAATTAACTACAGGGTTCCAAAACTTGATAACTAGGATTTCAAGAGTGCAAAAATCAAGGTACATGATCCTGAAATCAGTTTTCCAAAACCCTTAAAGAACCCATTTTCCTTGAATGTGAATAAGTCCTCCATAGCTCAAAAATAGCAACTTTCTGGTACACATCTTTTTACTCTCTATAAACATCTCCCATAGTAGCTATGACAGTTAGGTTGCATTTCTTGTTGTTATTAGCTTCTCATTTGACATAATTGAAGTGATTTTGGGCTTGGAAAAATAAGTGACCCATCATCTTGCACCATCCATTAGGTGGATCCTATTTTCCACCAAAATCATTTCTGGTGAGCTTGACTCATTCAACATTGATTTTTTTTTAATTTTAGAGTCTTTCATTGAATTCTAAGTTAAATTCTTGCATTTTTTGCATTTATATTTACATTGAATTAGGATTTCTTCTTTTGCATTTACATCTTGCATATCATATAGGGTTTAGATTTGCATTATTTTGCAATTCTTGAATCTAAAAATTACAAAAATAAATCAGTCATTTTGTATCTCATCTATATCTCATTCAATTGCATTTGAAAATTTAAAAATATTGCATTTCAATCTAGGTATTGCATTTCATCTTTCTATTGCATTTTTCCATTCAATTTCTAGAAAATATGAAGTTGCATTTCATTGTCTACAACCTAGAACTGAAAGATATATCTAAAATCTTGCAAACCATTAAAAAATAGTTTAAAATACTTAACCAATACCCATTCACCCTTATTGGTGAATAGGTCCTTGATTAGGTCTAACCTAAAGCTTTTGGCATCTAAAAAGACATTAAAATTTAGTCTGAAATCCATAGAAAGATCCTAGAAAGACCTAACTAGGATGCATTCACCCTTACTAGTGAATGAGTCCTTGTTAGCTATAGATATGCATTTTTAGAACATCAAAGTATTACTTTTTAGCTTTTGTTTGGTGCCATTAACTTGTTGTTTTAGTTTCTTGATTTGTTGTTTCATCAATTTCATTGCATTTATCTTAAATTGCTTCATTTTAGTGCATTGTTAAAAGTTCAAAACAGCATCAAAACATTTCATTTTTTTCTTATTGCATTGTTTAATTAGTAGTTTTCATTCCTTAGAATCTGAAAAATTGCATTTCATTCTAGGTTATTACGCTCCCATTCTAGGATTTGCACACTAGGTTTGTAAAACTTGCATGAGCCTTACAACTTGGTGTCCTATTCATAATACTATTATAAGACATAGTTTGAGGCTCGTGTCATCCAGTGATCTCTCACTTGTTGTGGATCTTAGGTGCTCTAACTCTCTTTATGATTGTGTTGAGAATCAACACTCCATGGATTATGGGAGGTGAAGGCATAGGTAATGAAGAATGAAAACTATGATCCAACTTACAAGCTTATATTCTTAGTGAATGCATTGACATCATCTTGGTTCCTATCATACAAAATATCAAGAAATTGCTTAAAACTCAAAATAAAATACAAATAATCTATAGCCTTAGTTACTTCCTTCAAGAGTACTTGAACATACAATACAATAGCAACATAAATGCTACAATCAATCCTCCTATTGAAATTAAGAACAATGTTAGCATGGACAATGATAATATGCAATTACCTCCCATGAATGATGTGATAAAATTTATCAAAGCTAGACTCTCCTAAGGGATTTCATAGACAACCTCTTGACATTTCTTACTCACAATATGGCATGCCTAAACATGCACCTAATGGTCCTCTTCACATTGCTGTCTGAATCAACAATAACCCTACTAATGGGATATCAATTGATCTCATTTGTGGATAGAATGTGATCATAGAAAAATTCTTATATGTTCATGAGCTATATCAAGATACATATGACAACCCAAAAGAATGGATCAAGATTCATAATGGATTTGTTTTCCCTATGATAGGATTGATAGATCTCCCTTTAAAAATGGGATAAAAAACATTAACAGTCTCATTCTCCATCATCCCACAATCAAACAAATTTCATGTGAACCTAGGCTATCCATGGCTTCGCTCCATGAATGTCATCCCTTCAATTGTGCATAAATGTCTAAAGTTTCCATTTGGCAATAACATATTCACTGTGAAATATTGTGGATTCCATCTGGCCTTGGAAAAAGGGAATTTTTCACTAGATTACTTTTGGCTCGAGCCTATGGAACCTATCAAGCCTCATGAACATTTATTTTTCAAATCATTTCAAAAGTTCAAGGAAAAGAAAATAGTGAAACTATCCCTTCGAAACATGCCTAAACCTATGGCTGATCCAACCATCCTTGATGGGAAAATTATTGAACCAAAAACACTTACAAACATACAAGAACAATCTATAGAACAACCTCCTAAAATTTCCCACAAGAGACCATGAGATAATACAAGCAATCCTATCATCCCTCCTAGAGTCAAACAATTCTACAAATTCAAAGAGAAAGTGGTTGAGCAATCTCTTGTATTTTATTATAGTCCTTCCAAGGAAGAGAAGGAACCTATGATTGAAAAACCAACTCTTACACAAAAACAAATTGACAATAAACTAAAAAGAAATCAAAGTGCTAGAGAGCATAGATTTAGACATTGTGCCATTGCTCATAGATTGCAAACTCAAGAAAACAACAAAAAAATATAAAATCAAAATCCAAACCTACCTAAAGGAATGCATTATGACTCTCAACCCTCATTGCAACATAAACAAGAACATTGCATGGATATTGTTATTTGACCTCATGCTGTGATTGACTTAGATGATGACATTGATATTGAAAAATTTGATGAACAAGTGCATGATGAGTTGAATACATTTGTATATTGTTCCATGAGCTTAAACGAAAAATCTCCTTAAAAGAGTGTTGAATTTGGTGCATGTCCTAGTTTGACACTTGTTTTTGTCCCTTTGGCTAGTTTCTTGCCTTTTGTTTATACTGATCGAGATTGGGAGGTGGATGACCTACTTTAGGTTCAGTTGTATGTGCCTTACTAGTCTTTTTCTTTTCAATTTTCTTTGTGATTACATGTGCGTAATGTGATCCCCCATGAAATTTTGTTTGATGTTCATCTTTATTTTGTGCATTCTTCTATATGTACCTTCATTATACACAAAAGAGAGAGGAACATAAAATGAAATATCACAGGGGACCACATTATGAACAAGCAATCACAAAGAAAAATGAAAAGGAAAAGGACTAGTAAGGCATAGGTGAGTCAACCTAAAGTAGGTCACCCACCTCCAAATCTCGGTGGGTGTAAATGGAAGGTGGGAAACTAGATAAAGGGAAAAGAGAAAGTTATGAACTAGGAAACACACCAAGTTCAATACTCTTTTTAGGAGATTTATCATTTAAGCCCATGTAAGAAGAAAACAATGTATTCAACTCATCATGCACTTGTTCGTCAATTTTTCCAATATCAATGTCATCATCTAATTCAATCATAGGCTAAGGTCGAAGAACAATATCCATACAATATTCTTGTTTATGTTTAAGTGAGGGTTGAGAGTCATCATGCATTGCTTCGGGTAGGTTTGAATTTTTATTTTCTATGTTGTTGTTTTCTTTAGTTTTCAATCTATGAGCAATAGCATGACATCTACGTCTATGCTATCTATCACTTCAATTTATTTTCAGTTTATTGTCAATTTTTTTTTGTGTAAGAGTGGTTTTTTCAATCATAGGTTCCTTCTCTTCCTTAGGAGGGCTAGAAGAAATGACAAGAGGTTGCTCAATCCCTTTCTCTTTGGCTTTGTAAACTTGTTTGACTCTAGGAGAGACAACGATATTCCTTGTACTATCTTGTGCTCTCTTGTGGGAAATTGTAGGAGGTTATTCTATAGATTATTCTTGTATGTTCATAAGTATTTTTGGTTCAATCATTGTCCCATCAATGATGGTTGGTTTGGCCATAGGTTTAGAAATTTTTTGAAGGGATAGTTCTACTATCTTCTATGCCATGAATTTTTGATATGATTTTAAAAAGAAATCTTCACAAGGCTTAATAGGTTCCATAGGCTCGACCAAAAGTAATCTAGTGAAAAATTCCCTTTTGCTAAAGCCGGATGTAATCCACTATGATGCACAATGAATATGTTATTGCAAAAAAAAAACTATAGACATTTATGCACAAATGAAGGGATTACATTAATGGAGCGAAGCCATGAATATCCTAGCTTTAGATGAAATTGGTCTGATTGTGGGATGATGGAGAATGAGACTATTAATGTTTTCAATCCCAGTTTTAAAGGGAGATCTATCGAGCCTATCATAGGGAAATAAAATCCATTATGTGTCTTGATCCATGCTTTTGGGTTGTCATATGTATCTTGATATAGCTCATGCATATATAATAATTCTTCAATGATCACATTCTCTCCATAGATGGGATCAATCAATATCGCATTAGTGGGCTTACTGTTGATTCAACCAACTATGTAAAGAGGACCATAAATTGCATGTTTAGGTATGTCATTTTGTGAGAAAGTAATGTCAAGAGGTTGTCTAGGTAAGCCCTTACGAGGTCTAGCTTTGATAAATTATATCACATCATTCATGGGAGGTAAGTGCATATGATCATGCTCTATGTTAACATTGTTCTTAGTTTCAATAGGAGGATTGATTTTGGAATGTATGTTGCTATTGTATTTTTCTTTCAAGTAATCCTAAAGGAATTAAGTAAGGCTATACATGATTTGTGTTTCATTTTGATTTTTAAGAACTTTCCTAAGATTTTTTATGATATGAACCAAGTTGATGGGAATGCATTCACTAAGGATATAGGCTTGTAAGTTTTCTAGTTGTTCATCTAGCTTTTCAATAACATCTTGCACATTGATTATGGGAGGTGAAGCCATAGGTAATGAAGTATGCAAACTATGAACCATGGAGGGTTGATTCTAAACACTATCAAAAAGAGAGTTAGAGCACCCAAAATCCACAAGTGAGAGATTGTTAGATGACATGAGCCTCGAAGTACATCTTATAACAGTATTATGAATAGGACACAAAGTTGTAAAGATCATTCAAGTTTTACAAACTCAATGTGCAAACCATAGAATGTAAAGGAAATAATCTAGAATGAAATGCAATTTTTAGATTCTAAGCAATGAAAATTACTAAACAATGCAATAAGCTAAAAATGAAAATTTTGATGTGCAACCTGAACAATTTATAAAATGCAAGAAATTTAATGAAAATTACTAATGCAATAAGCAATGAAAATTGATGCAATGAAAACAAACTGAAATAAGCATAATAGAAACTGAAATAGCAAGATAATAGAACCAAACAAAAGCTAAAAACTGAGATTTTAATGTCTTGAAAATACAAGTCTATAGCTAATAGGGACTCATTCACCAATAAGGGAAAATGGGTCTTGGTTAGGGCTTTTTGGGATCTTTCTGTGAATTTTAGATTGAATTTTAATTCCTTTTCAAATGCTAGAAGCTTCAGGTCACACATGATCGGGGACCTATTTGCTAGTAAGGGTGAATGGGTCCTAGTTAGGTATTTTTAAACTATTTTTTAAAGGTTTACAATCTTTCATATATATCTTTCAGTTTTAGGTTGTAGATAGTGAAATGCAACTTCAAAGTTTTCAAAAATTCAATGCAAAAATGCAATAGAAAGATGAAATACAAGACCTACATTGAAATGAATTTTTTTAATTTTTAATTTTAAATTCAATTGAATGATATTTATATGAGATGCAAAATGACTGATTTTTTTTTGTAATTTTTAGATTCAAGAAGTACAACACAATGCAAATCTAAACCCTATATGAGATGCAAAATTTAAATGCAAAAGAAGAAATCCTAATTCAATGCAAGTCTAAATCCAATGAATGCAATATTTTAACTTAAAATGTAATGAAAGACTCTAAAAGTGAGAAAGTTGCAATGTTGAATGAGTCGAGTTCACCAAAAATGATTTTGGTGGAAAATAGGATCCACCCTAATGAATGGTGCAAGATGATAGATCACTTATTTTTCCAAGCCCAAAATCACTTCAATTATGTAAAATGAGAAGCTAATAACAACTGGAAATGTAACCTAACTATTATAGCTACTATGGGGGATGTTTTTAGGTCTCTTCCATGTTGACCCAAAAGTTTTATCTTTTTTTTCACTCTCTTTGTGTCATTCTTTGATTTTTATGTGTATTTGGGGAGTGATGATAGTTCCATGCTCTATGAAAACATTCTAGCATAGACATACTGACCCAAAATCCATAGATCCCTTATGTATTTGTGTGGAAAACCCTTCCTTCCTATTTCATGATGTAGCTTGTTTCAGAAACATATGACTTGGAATAAGGTTTTCTGAGGAAATCTCTCATGTCTTAGGATCAAAGAAATTGGCTACTTTAAAGAAATTGCTCACAATGATGGTGTAGCAACTGCTTTAAAGTGGTGGCATACATAGATGACATCTTTTGGAAAAAATCCATGGTGTGATTTTCCTTTTTTCTGGTGATGTGTCCTGTTCTTGGTGGTGTCATTAAGTTGTATGTTGTACAATAGTGTATGATCTACTATCATGGCATGATGTGAATAAGGCATCCCATGGGTGATGATCTAGTAATTTTTATTTTTCCTCTCTTGGATACATTACACACAATGCTCCCAAAGAGGAAGACCATTACACGAACAAAGAAAAATCCCCTTTAAGAAATTTTTTTACATAACATTTAAAAAAAATTACAAAAGAATTTCCATTGTGTTGCCTTATTGAAGTTATCAAGAGGATAAATTTGGTATGGTTAGTATGATGGGAAGCCGATACACTAGCATGACTTTCACATTATACGATGGGAAGTCGACACATTGGCATGATTTTCTCACTAAACCACTTCATTGGGACAACTCACCTAGTGGAAAAACTGAGGTTCCACTACCTTAGAGTGAGCACACATATTTTGGGACAACTCACTTAGTGGAAAAAATGAGGTTCCACTACTCTAGAGTGAGCAACATTTGTTATGGACAAACATCCATCCCCTCACATTGCATTGAATTGATTGTGCTTGATCCTTTGTTTTAATTTATTTTTCCTTTGACAAGGTATGATCATGTATATTGATTATTGATGCATAATTAAGTTTCTTGGATGTCTACTTTAGTGCAATTTTGACACGGGGTCATCCTCTCACTAAAGTGGGGGAAAAATGTAGTAACAAAAAAAGTAGTCTTTTTCTTGCTTGATCTAATAATTGACATTAAAACTGAACAAATGGTGTCTTGGAGTGGTGTTGTAATATCTTGTACATATTCACATCATTTTAGGACCTTTATTTAACTAAAACATGCCTTAATTGGTCCTTTGCAAGGGTGTTGTAAAGTGTTGTAACACACTTTCACACTTTTTAGGACTTATTTGCTTAATTAAACCTAATGGGCCCCTTTTTAAATAAAAAATTACATAATATGTACCTTTCTTAGGTGTTTTAAAGTGTTTTAAAGCACTTTCACATTTATCTAGGAGGTCCTAATTCATTGTGGTTTAGCGAAGTTATTAACCCCCTTCTAGGCGTTACTTTTGGCACCTCCTAAATATCTATCCCAACAATCATAAATTAAATATCAAATTATTTCATTGAGAAAAATTTGGTCCTGGTAAGTTGAGCTAGGACCCATTTTCCCTTGATGGAAAATAGCTCCTCTCTTAATAGGACCTCCCTTTTTCATTTGATGTACAATGGGTTTTTGGCCTTCTTTCAACTCCTTGAAGCTTGGTCCTAGAAACTTATCTAGGACCCATTCGCCTTTGGTGGTGAATGGGTCCTCCCTTAATGAGACCCTAATTTTTGAATTTCATTCTGATGGGAATTTAATTATCTTTCTTTCTAGATCTAGTATCGGTCTTAATTTTTTCAATTTTGGGGTTAATCTCCTAATTTAGTATAAATAAAGGGTTAATTCACATTGTTTCCCCAAGAATTTTTACAAGAGAATCCTTATAGAAAATTACAATCTACAAGAGAATTTAAAGAGCATTCATAAGGAATTTCAAGGTAGATTTCAAGTGTTTATTGCAAAAATTCAAGATCATATCATCATTTCAAGGGTTTGATGCATGCATTCATGTTGTTGAGCTAAGATTGTGAGTGTAGCATTGAATATCTACTTGAAACTATTGTTCATATCATATTCAATGATCCTAGATCTACATTCTTCATGGCCACTCCATGATTGTTTGCATATTTCATTCACAAGACATCATCTAAGGTAATATCAATTACATTATTTCATGTATCATGCTTCATTTCCTTCATTTTATCATTTGGTTTAATTACCTACAAGGGGTTTGAATGAGGCAAACCCCCATTTACTATAAAAACAACAAGTTTTCTTTCCCTTGAGTGTATTGTTGCAAATTTATAGGTTGAAGATCAAGTGGAGCAAGATTTGGAGGAAAGTTGTCAAAGTTGCTAAAGTTGTCATTCAAAGTGTAAGATCATGGAAAGAGCTCTACAAAATTAACTACAGGCTTACAAAACTTGATAATCAAGATTTCAAGAGTGTAGGCATCAAGGTACAAGATCTTGAAATTAGTTTTTTGAAACCCTAAAAGGACCCATTCACCCTCGAAGGTGAATGAGTCCTGGATAGCTCAAAAACAACTTTCTAGCTAGGTATGTAGCTTTTTATGCTCTAAAAACATCCCCCATAGTAGATATAATAGTTAGGTTGTATTTATGGTTTTTATTAGCTTCTCATTTTACATAATTGAAGTGACTTTGGGCTTGAAAAATAAGTGCTCCATCATCTTGCACCATCCATTAGTGTTGTCAAGCCTTAGAAAATATTACTTCAATTCCACCATCTTTTTCAGAAAAAACCTTAACACAAGGCTTGACTTCATCCATGCTTCGATCAACTCCAACACTATGGCCAAGCCAAACTCAAACCCCTAGTCTTGCAACAAGTCTTGCTAAGGATTTTGGTCACACTCTTCCTTTGGAAAGAAACAAAATTTTGGGTACTCTCAACACCAATCCACCCCAAAACACTACTTTGAAACCTACATTTGGTGTTCCTACCGTTTCCAAACACCCCCTACATCCACATAAACCACTTAAACTTCATGAATCCATGACAACCTCAAAATTTTGAGGGAAAACATCCTCATCCATTCCAACAAGTACCAAAAGTGTGCCAAACATCACACAAGCTATTATAGACCAAGTATCTCAAATGGACCAACAAGGGCATGTCAACACCCTCACGCAAAATCAACCCTTAACACAAAAAGGGACATCTTTATCCGACCACCCCATTGGTACATTCATCCCATTAGTTTCACAAAACACATCAATCCCATCCATCATCATCCCAAGTCAAAACAACACCTTGGTTACGAACCCCATCAACCAAGGTAATGCCTTGATCCCACCTCAAGTACAAGGGAACCCTTCCAATCAATTGCAAGGTTTGAATGTACCATTTCCATCATAATACCAAATCATGCCATCATAATCAGTATCTTTGGTCCCCCACATCAAGGAAAATAAAATGGGACCTCAAACTTACATTCCTCCATCCTAATCCACCATCCTACAAGGAATGTTAAATCAAGGTAACCCCCAATAGATCATCATTGAACCATAACACACTCAAATCATAAACAACCAAAACCCATCACAGATGTCCCAACAACCAAATGATCCCACATTGCAAGCACATTCCTTAGCTTTACAACAAGAACAATAGGCTTATCAACAATCTGTACAACAATAACAAGCCCAACAAGTAGCTCTAGTAGCACAACAATAACAACAATAAGAAGCAGCCCTAGCAATACAACAACAACAACAAGAATCCCTAGAAACACAAAAAAAATCAAGAAATATTAATAGCACAACAACAACAAGAAACCTTAGTACCACAACAACAATAACAAGCCCAACAACAAACCCTAGTGGCACAACAACACACCCAACAAGCAACCTTAGTCACACAACAAAAAAAATAACAAGCACAAAAAAAAGTAGCCCTAGCAACACAATAACAACACCAAGAAGCCTTAGCAACACAACAACAACAACAAACACAAACAGCCCTAGTGGCCCAACAACAACAACAACAAGGCCAACAACAAGCCCAAAAGTATGCTCGACAACAAAAAATGCTCGCAACAACAATAGCAACAAGGTTTATACTATAACACTCAACAAAACATAACCAATACAAACATGTTAGGAACATATATGCCTCCAAACACATCACCTTCACAATATCCTACACCACCATACACACCATAAAACACCCCATCATATCAAAATCCAACATACAATCCATCCGCCATCCCACCATATGCAACAGATGTTCCTCCACCAAACTACAGGACAATGTAGCATCAAAATTCAAGACATGCAAAAGGGTAAAATGACTAAGCACCATACACAACCAAACCTATGTCCATATCCATTCAATCAAAACATCACAATAGTGCCTTTCCCTCCTGGTTTTGAGGTCCCCAAATTTGATAAATATAAAGGGAGAGGGAATCTTGTGGACCATGTCAAAGAATTCAATGTCATGTGTATGGAGGTGACCTACAATGATTCCTATTTGATGTGCCTCTTTCCATGAAGCTTCATGGACCCAACCATTGATTGATTTTCTCAATTGCCTCCAAGTATCAAAAATTTCCAAGAAATCATTGATAAATTCATAAATCACTTTTTCCTTGAATTTTGACATGAATGTGAGCTTATAAGAGTTGTATAATATCAAACAAAAAAAAGGATAATATTTCACCCATTTCTTACAACAATGGACACAAAGAGCCAGCAAGAGCAAATGGCCCAGTCCTAACAAACAACAAGTGGGAATTATCATAGAGAATGTCAATCCAAATCTATCCTTCCACTTGAAAATGTAGTGCATTACCCCTTATTATGAGCTTGTCCCTAAAGTTATCAAGAGATCTCTAATATTATAGTTAAATACTCAAGGATACAAAGACAACCGCCCATCAACCAGTTCAAATGACAAGCCGTGGGTCTGGGCTAAGAACAAGAATGTGAAGAATTATGGGGTGGTAGATGCTAAGGTGGTCCTAAGTGCTTCTAGGCAAAACAACAATAAAATACACCATCACAAAATAATCAAATCAACAACACCAAAACATAACAAAGATGAACCCCCAATAGGAACAACTATCCAAAATGAAAATACACACAGTTGTTGGAACCTATCAAAACTATGATGAAGAAATTGGTAGATTAAAACTTGATAATGCTTCCTAGTTTCCAGAACTAGCAAGAACCATAGGATAAACCACCCTAGTACAACATAAAGGATCTTTGTGACTTTCACAAAATCAAAGGCCATAAAACATCAAACTATATGAAACTAAAGAATGTTACCCAAGATCTTATCAAGAATGGAGACATATTTGTTGAAGTACTACCCGATAACTAGGATCTCAAAATATACAAGAACCCTATGCCAAATAACAACAAAGGGAATGACAATGGAAAAGAGAAGACCTACAATAATTTACAACATGTCTATTCCAATGTAGTTTCCTCCTATGATAATGTAGCCATCGTTGTCACCATCAAAGGACCTAGTGTAGAGTGTGGAGTCACCATGTGATTTGGAAAGGTCACCATCCAAGGTACTCTGACTCAACCTAGGGCACAACCTACTTTTCCACCACAAAAACCTAGTAATTGTAGTCTCCTAGATCAGCTTAAGATGACCCCTACACAAATCTCTATCTTAGAACTATTAAGGCTATCCCCTACACAGAGGGAAATCTTAGATAAAGCTTTATCTACATCATCCATCCTTGAGGATATTGATATACAGAAGTTTCAAGCTATGGTAAGGCACATCACTATCCCTCATCTTCTCACCTTCTCATAACAAGACATACAATCAAAACCATCTCATTTTCATGATTTTCACCTTGAGGTTATCATTCATAAGAACAAGGTTAAAAGAGTTTTAGTAGATGGAGGTGTTGGTCTGAACACTTGTACCCTTTAGTTGGTCAAGAATTTGGGTTATCTAAAGGATACTATTGAGAAAGGAAAGAGTACAACCATCAAATAATATGATGATCAAGAATGGGTATTTGATGCAGAGGGTATGGGACTTTAGGTAAAACTCAAAGTTTCAAGGCCTACAACGATATACTCTCAAACCTTCTTCTAGGCACCCCTATGGAGATAAGGCTTCAATAGTGCACTTATAACTTATATGCTTTCCTCATGGACCCAAAACCTTGGAATGTTCTTAAGAAAAACAACCAATCTTTTCTTGAATGTTTACAAAGCCCCAAACCTCTTTCTCAGACACAAACCATCTTAACCACCTTGACTAGGCTTCTAGCCCAACTAGGTCTCCAATGCCTATTTTTGGACTTTACTCACACCTTCCCCAAATGAATCCCCATTATAATGATTGATTAAGATGTATTTTATGATGCTACATAACATACTCAAACACTGACGGATCTTGTTTTGGATCAATCTCTGCAAAATCTGGTGTTTCCACAAAATTAAGGCCTAATTAGCCCTCTTTTCCAAAGCAACCCTACTCAAATCTTAACACTAGATTATGAAACTTTCTATAGTGTCTCAAAATTTCTCCAAACTAAGTATTTTCAAGGTCTTAGACTTATTTGACATCCTTAAGACCCTCAAATTCAAAACCCTCAATAAATTCCTCTAAAACTAGGGCTTCTTGAAAACTAGCCTTGCAAACACTTCCAAAACCGGTTATTTGAATTTTCACCAATAATTCAACATGATTAAAAAAATTCAACTCAAAAACATTCCCCTCATTCAAGTATATCTCCTACTGCTATACCTTAGGCACCATTCTCATGCACTTTTCCTTGTCAAAACTTGGTGTACACCTTAGAATTCTTCCTTCCTGCACATTAGCTTGTTAGATCTATATGATACATGTTAGGAATGATCCATTTCATAGATCACAAAAACACTCTTCCATGAAATGGATAAATCATCCATGAAAACCACCAAAAATAATAATGAAAATCTGCACTTTCTTAAGACAGTCAATAGTAATGTACAAAGAACTGATTGATATTACTTATTAGGGCATAAAAATGGTTTTAAACATGTAAATACAAGTCCCTAAATCATCCAACTGAACAAATCATCAATGGAAATCATTAATTCATCAAAAGACTCAAGAAATTCCAAGAATTTTGATGTTTTTATTGTTCTTTCCTGTAGCAGTCTGTATAAAATCTGTATTAGCAACCGAGCTTCTGTACAAATGATTACTCTAAGTTTATAGACCCATTCCCCAACTGATCAAACCGATTTGGATCGGTTTCATTACATTATTATCACTAAAACATCTAGAAACCTACTTACCCGCCCAAAACACAACTAGCCGTTGGATTTCAAATTTCAAATTTCCAACTTCTTATTTATTAACTTGTATTAACTAAAGCCCTCTAAAACTTATTGAAGTTTACAATTCAACCTTATTTGACACAAGTAAACCTATCTATATTCTTAGGACACTATTGGTCCACTTACATTGCATTTTGGTCCTAGGGTCCTTATCAGGACCCTCAAGACTTTTGATTCCCTTATTGCATTTATCCATTCCAAAAGCCATTATAGGCTTCAAAATTTTATAATTGATGCTCTGAAATGTGTTAAAGGTCTTCATGACCCCTACATCCTCCCAACCCTTAAAGTGATCCTTAAGGAGCTTGGGTGCCCCTACACCATTCTCCCCAAGAAATAAAATATTCTTGCCCCAAGAAGTATCCACCTTGTTTCCCTCGCATTGCTCCTTGTTCCTAGATGTTTGCACCTTCTTATTACAGACCATGAAATCTCCTAAAGTCACGTTCTTCCTTTTCTGCCAACCTGTACTCATGTCAGAATAAAAAAATTGATTAGTTTGTCCTTGAGCTCTGATTTTTCCTTCATTCCACTAATTTCTTTGTAGGGGAACACCATCTATAGTACCCTCAACAATAGGGCATTCAATACTCCCAATATTGATATTCCCCAAGTCCCAAATGTTCTAATTTTTAGAACTGTATGCCTCATATTCCTACTGCAATTTGTTATTTCTCTTCCAACCAATATCTTCCCCTGTCTTACCCTGCATATCCACATGCAAATTCCTCTCAAAATAGATCACAAAATTTTCATGCAACTACTCCAAAGGAAAAGGCTTCAACTTATATCTATTACATCCCTTGTGTACCAAATATGTATTATGGTATCCATCATGCATTGTCTTCCTAGTATACTGCCATGGTCTCCCTAAAATGATATGGCCACAAGTCATTGGAATGACATCAGAAAGCACCCTATCCTAATATGATCCAATTGAAAAATACACATAATCCCTCTTAGTAATCTCTACATGCTGCAATTGAGTTACCCAAGTGGCCTTGTAGGGACTAGGATGATCATATGTTTCAATTCCTAACTTGGCTACCATATCAAATGAAATGAAATTGCTATGTGATCCTAAATCTATGAGAAACCTACATATTTTACCATGGATTAATTTTTTTTCTTGAAAATGGTTACCTTTGGCTCTTGATGAAGTCTTTCCCCTTGCTTTACCATAAGGAACTCGCCATCAATTATAGGGTCTTCCATAAATGTTTTTGGTTCCACCTTTTTGTCTTCTTCTTCTTGTACCAAATTTTCCCTACTATCTCTACCCTTATCTAATTGTTCCCATTTAGAACACTTGAAAGAAGGATGCCCTGGTTCATTGCAATTGAAACACCTGCCTGTGAATGTGCCTCTACCTTGTCCAAATTTGCCTCCTCCTCTTTGATCTGAAAACACCTCTTTTCCCTTGTCATTTCTACTTTTATCATTGTTGCCTTGCCCTTGTTCTCTATTACCTCTACCTCTGTTTGAACTACCTCCTCTTCCACCATTGCTTGACCTCTCTTGCTTCCTTTTCACCTTTTCTTCTGCTCTAATGGACAACTAAAAGCATTCTCCTAATGTCCTTGGCATTTGCAAACCAATTTCATCTTGTAAGTTATACCTCAAACCATTGATATACCTAGCTAACTTTTCATCTTCTTCCTCATATCCTCCTCTGATACTAAGCTTGTGAAATTTCTCTATATAGGGCATCACATCCAATTCCTTTTGCTTTAAATTCGGCCCCATAATCTTCACATGAATGGTATAATCAGATGGTAATAATTGATCCTTGACCAAACTCCTCATCCTTTCCCATGTAGAAAATTTTACCAATCCCCTAGCCATCCTATCATTTTGAAAACTAGTCCACCATGTCAGTGTTGTACCTCTCAACTTGGTTTTGGAAAACTTAACCTTCCTCTCTTCTTCCATCTCTTCAAACTCAAAATAATTGTCTAAGGCATCAAGCCATCCTAACACCTCTTCACTATCCATATTCCCTTGATAGATAGGAAAATATATGTGAATCTTTCCTCCATGACCTTGTACTGCTTTCAAAAATCTTAATAACCTCCTTTCCTCAGGGTCTTCTATCTCATATGCTGGTTGTTCTTGAGTTACCCACACATGCTCTTCTTCATCATTTTCTTCTTGGTTTTCTTTTTCTTCTCTCCTATTTCTCTCAAGGCTGTTTATCCTAGCTTGCATAGCTTCTCTCTCCCTTCTCCATTTCCTCTCTTCCCTTTCTTTGGCCTAATATCTTGCTACTTCTTGTTCTCTTCTTTCCCTTCTTTCCCTTTCCAAGGTTTCCCTCAATTCCTCCAACTCTCTTGCTAATTGATTTTTAGGTACCATTGTTGGACCTCAAACCCCTAAAGGACCTAATATCTTCTTTGATACCACTCTGATGCAGAGGGTATGGGACTTTAGGTAAAACTCAAAGTTTCAAGGCCTACAATGATATACTCTCAAACCTTCTTCTAGGCAACCCTATGGAGATAAAGCTTCAATAGTGAAATTATAACTTATATGCTTTCTTCATGGACCCAAACCCTTGGAATGTTCTTAAGGAACTCAAATAATCTTGTCTTGAATGTTTACAAATCCCCAAACCTGTATCTCAGACACAAACCCTCTTAACCACCTTGACTAGGCTTCTAGCCCAACTAGGTCTCCAGTGCCTATTTTTTGGACTTTACTCACACCTTCCCCAAATGACTCCCAAAAATAATGATTGATTAAGATGTATTTTAGGATGCTACATAACATACTCAAACCTTGATTCCTCTTGTTTTGGATCAATCTCTGCAAAATCTGTTGTTTCCACAAAATTAAGGCCTAATTAGCCCTCTTTTCCAAGGCAACCCTACTCAAATCTTAACTCCAGATTATGCAACTTTCTACAGTGTCTCAAAATGTCTCCAAACTATTTATTTTCAAGTTCTTAGACTTCTTTGACACCATTAAGACCCTCAAACTCAAAACCCTCAATAAATTCCTCTAAAACTAGGGCTTCTTGAAAACTAGCCTTCTAAACACTTCTAGAACCGGTTATTTGAATTTTCACTAATAGATCAGCATGATTAAACAACTTAAACTCAAAACCATGCCCCTCATTCAGGTAGATCTCCTACTGCTATACCTTAGGCACCATTCTCATGCACTTTTCCTTGTCAAAACTCGGTGTACACCTTAGAATTCTTCCTTCCTGCACATTAGCTTGTTAGATCTATATGATACATGTTAGGAATGATCCATTTCATAGGTCACAAAAGAATTCTTCCATGGAATGGATGAATCATCCATGAAAACCACCAAAAAAAATAATGAAAATCTACACTTTCTTAAGACAGTCAATAGTAATGTACAAAGAACTGATTAATATTACTTATCAGGGCATACAAAGGGTTTTAAACATGTAAATACAAGTCCCTACATCATCCAATTGAACAAATCATCAATGGAAATCAATAATTCATCAAAAGACTCAAGAAATTGCAATAATTTTGATGTTTTAATTGTTCTTTCCTGTAGCAGTCCATACAAAATATGTACCAACAACCGACCTTCTGTACAAATGATTTCTCTAAGTTTATAGACCCATTCCCGAACTGCTCAAACTGATTTGGATTAGTTTCATTACATTATTATCACTAAAACATCTAAAAACCTACTTACCTACCCAAAACACAACTAGCCATTGGATTTCAAATTTTGAATTTCCAACTTCTTATTTATTAAATTCTATTAACTAAAGCCCTCTAAAACTTATTGAATTTGACAATTCAACCTTATTTGACACAAGTAAACCTATCTATATTCTTAGGAAACTATTGGTCCACTTACATTGCATTTTGGTCCTAGGGTCCTTATCAGGACCCTCAGGACTTTTGATTCCCTTATTGCATTTATCCATTCCAAAAGCCATTATAGGCTGAAAAATGTTATAATTGATTCTCTGAAATGTGTTGAAGGTCTTCATGACCCCTGCATCCTCCTGACCCTTGAAGTGATCCTTAAGGAGCTTGGGTGCCCCTGCACCAGTATTGCAAGGCATCATCACTTACCCATCCAAGTGGGACTTGTCATTGTTGAGACTACATGCCAAGTGTTAGACCTTGATCTTCCCTACAACATATTGCTTGGTCAACCTTGGATTTATGCCTTCAAAGCTATAGCTTTGACCTATCATCATTGTGTAAAGTTTCTTTTTTAGGATAGAGAAGTTACAATCTATGGAGATCTTGAGCCCCTTTACTACTAAAAGTACCTTGAGGCCAAGTTTTACAAGATACCCCAAATCCCTAAGAATGATGAATGACCTATGCCCTCCTCCTCAATTTTTGACCCATCATCCCTTGCATCTACCTCAGAAACAAAAAAACACATCGTGCAAAACATTCCCAACATCAATGTAGTGATCTATGATGATGGTTGTGGAAATTGTAGTTACTTCCTTCTCCCAAATATCATGGGAAACTTGCACCTATCAACAAAGTGGCTAAAATGGTAAAAATGGTAGCTACTACCTTCACCAAGTGGGGGGTTTTGAATAAAGAAGATGTCGATGAGGAGGTGGTCTCCAAGCTACTCTATTAAAATGAGTGACCCAATGCCCGTTCTTCCCATGGAAGATGACACTAAAGACTTGCAACTAATGAAGGGATGGGGATACAACAAGAACAAGAAGCTAGGGAAAAATGACAATGGTTTGATAGAACCCATCATTCCTAAGAGACATCCAAAGAATCTCAATCTAGGATGTTCTACTACCAAGGCTACCCTTATTGGAAAAGGTACTTCCACTAAATGGGTCAAGGCTTCCTCTTGGTTACCAACATCCTGTACTACTACCCTAGATGACTTACCCCTCGATGTTGCTAAATTATTTGACAATAACTCTCTCTTTATTCTATCTAGAACATTCTTCACCCCAAACAACCAAACCACTAAAATAAGCCTAGTATATCCTGAACTCATCGACTAGGACCAACAATATTAAAAAATGATGAAGCAATCTTAGAATTCATGGGACTATATGGAAACTTACCATGGGTAGATCACAAATCTGGTTTTGATATAGAGCTAGACACATAGGCGTATTATAGGGAGATGATTGAATCTTTCAGTCACAAAATAGACGAAATGAAAATAACATGCAGATCTTTGAGTGAAAACCACATTGTGGCACTTCTTGATCCTAAAATAGTAAAAAAGAAAGGATGCATCTAAAGGTGAAAACCTCTTTGAGGTGCCCAAGGATGAGGGATTCAATCTCCCCTTAGTGAAATGCATCCAAAAGAGTCAACAATGGTAGTAGAAAAGGCTACTCTAGTAAATTTCAGCATAGAAGAAATACCCAAGATAACTTTTTATGTTGAATCCTTGTTGTATGAAGAATAGAAAAACCTAGCAGTGTTCCTAAAAGAGTGAAGAGCCAACTTTGAATGGTCATACACAGATATCCCAGGGCTCGATCCGGAAGTGGTTGTGCATCATCTAGCATTCTATCCTGAAGCTAAACTAGTTAAGTAGAAATTGAGAAAGATGCACCCTCAAATAGCACTCTTGGTGAAACTTGAGTTACAAAAGCTTCTTGATGTTAGATTTATTCAATCAATTAACTATCCTAAGTGGGTTTCCAACCTAGTACTAGTCTCTAAACCCATTGTGGGCATCATAATATGCATGTATTTCTAAGACTTAAACAAAGTGTGTCCAAATGATGATTTACCTCTTCCTAACATCGACAACATCATTGATTTAATAGTTGGGCATGAAATGCTATGACTCATGGATGATTTTTCACACTATAATCAAATCATGATTGCCACAGAGGGTCAACAAACAACTGCATTCACTTGTCCATGGGGAACATATTGTTGGAACATGATTTTTTTGGGCTAAAGAATGTAGGAGCAACCTATCAAAGAGTAATGACCCTCATCTTTCATGATATGATCCACAAAATAGTCAAAGACTATGTGGATGATATTTTGGCCAACTAAAAAAAAGGATAGAGAAAAAGTGAAAGCCATCTTAGACATGGAACCTCCAAAAATACTGAAGTAGATGAGAGGGTTGCAAGGAAGGTTGCAGTCCATCAGAAGGTTCATAGTGCAATTATCAAACAAAATTCACCCTTTCTCGCATCTTCTCCATAAAGGAATATCTTATAAGTGGGATGAGAAGTGTGATAAATTTTTTCAATAGATCAAGGACTACCTATTGACACCTCTAGTGCTCATTCGAACGATACCAAACAAACCATTCATCCTATATATCTCATCAACATTAGTAGCATTAGGTGCTCTTCTAGCACAACATGATGAAAGTGGAAAAGAAAGAGCCATTTATTACATTAGTAGGACCTTGGTAGACTATGAAATGAATTACTCATCCATTGAGAAAGCATGCTTAGTAGTGGTTTTTGCCTCCTAAAATTTTAGACATTACATGTTGTTGCATCAAATCAAGCTTATTGCAAAGATCAACCCATTGAAATACATGTTATTTAAAGCAAATCTCACTGGGTGAATGGCCAAATGGGTGACAATGTTGATTGAATTTGACACAGAGTACGTGGAGTGTAAGGAAATTAAAGCACAAGTGATTGTGGACTAGTTGGTTGAAGCACCTATCTATGTAGAGAATCCTTTGATATCTTAATTTCTTAATGAATTAGTGTTCCTTTTCATTACAGTAGGTCAATTGAAAGTGTACTTTGATGGATCATTTACCCAACATGGATCAGGGGTAGGTATTCTCTTTATCATCCCTCAAGGTGATTTTATTCTAAAGTCATATCAACTATCATTTCCCTGTACTAACAATATAGCTAAGTATGAATCCCTAATAACAGGTCTAAGGATAAGGGTCCAATGGTAGATACAAGAATTAAAGGTCTATGGAGACTCACAACTAATTATTTTCAACCATGTCAATGACGAATACCAAAATAAGGATGTGTTGGGTCTCAAAAATGCAGGTTACAAATCCTAAGAGGATGTCAGGCTCTATGATTAGACTTGAAACATTTTTGAACTAACAAATGAAGTTAACCTATATGGTTGATGACTCCCTACACTTCAGGATTTTCTAAACCTAGATGGGTGAACATTGATTGCTGAAGCATATTAAGAGTTGTATGACTTAATTGAATTTATGGATCTATCCATAATGGCATAAAGTGTGGAATAAATGAAGGCTTGTTAACTAATCTTACTCTTATTGTGATAATTGGAAATTTAGAATGTGAAAGTGGATAAGTAAATGAAATGTGAAGTGGACCAGTGCCTTATTGGGTAAGTGGAGTCAATGAGATTTTATGATAAGTGACTAGTATTGGTTATAGTTCTAATTGTTTGGAACTTATGTTTGTTTATACCTTGTATAAACACACAATAATATGACTGATAGACTCTACTTATTAATCCAATCGATCTTATTAAGTTACTGTGACTTATTTAAGAGGATTTTAATCCTTCTTTGAAGGAACCAATTAAAAAGAATCACACAATGACAAAAAATGTGTATTAACAAATGAAGTATATCCTCAATTTGAGTGACAAGATACTATTGAGTTGGAGATAGTATGACAATATTATCAATTACTGGGCTCTTTTTACTGATCCAAATGTTACTTCCAAGTTACTACAATCAATTAAAACAATTTTAATTCTTTGATAGAAACCAATTAACTTGATTACACAATAACAGTAAATGTGTTTGATGAAACTAAATATCAACTTGGATACATGAGTTCAAATAATAGAGAAATAATAATGTGGATACAACTAGATAATTTTTGAAACCAATAAACAATAGACACCAATGTGAATTCACATAGAATTAAAGATCTTCTATTGATTTCTGCCAAAATTTATGCATGCATCATGGTCCTTTATAGTATAATCTACATGATATATATTATGAAACTAATCTTCTTTTTCATATCTCTCTTATCTCTTTTTTCTACCTATCATTCAATCATTACATGTTCAACCTATATAGCCACATCTTGAAGAGGGTATACCTCTTCATAAGTGTCTTTCGGGACTTTAACAACACATAAAATATTATCATTAAGCTCTAATGAGCCACAAATGAATTTGTGTAATATGATCTAGGTACTTCTGACTCAAGTGTGTATCAACATCTTCCAAAAGATTCCTCACAAAAATATCCATAATAATCATCCTTTCCAAGTACTCACAAGCCTCTTCTAATGTTGGATCTTCATTATTAGCTACTTCTTGTTTTTTTAATTTTGCAAAACTTTCTATCTTATTTCTCTACAAGATGAGAAAAATGAATTACAATCTATCAACTACAGGGATATTTTGAATGCTTACTTGTATGTTTTTGTCACACTGAATTCCTCGACATCCACTCAATCTCTCATCCTTCTTCACTGCAACTTATAAAAATTATTTTGGATTAATCTCTTTTCAATCAAATATATTCATACAAGGTTCGTTCATGTGGCCATTAATGTCCACCACTGGAAATGAATGCAATAGGTGTTTTGAACTTGAAAATTTTGGAGTGATAGCACAATATTGCATGAATGGAACCCCTCTAGTCTCAGGGTGATCTATGTGCTCTATTTGGCACCACCTTTGTTTATATGTTCATAACTTATTGCCAAGACTAACTGAATGTCCCTTCGATATGAAGTGTCCCTTTGGTTCTCTTCTTCAGCCATGAAGACAACTTAAATATTCTCACCGATATTGTACAACTACCTTTTCTCTTGCTTTCTAATCCCTAACGTTTCGGGGATAACATTATGAAGTTTTCCCAATATCAAAGTGATCTGGACCATTAGAAATCTTGTTAAGCATCACCTGGTGTCTTTTTGACAAATAGTGGTCATTCCATATTACCATCAGGCTAACATATATAATCTCTAAGAGAATAAGACTCCTTTCTGATATACTTGGTCTCCTTGACATGTTTCCTCTACCACTTTGTTCATTGGGATAAGTCGATGAGACTTTCCCCTAAAAATTCTCTAGTTTCCCTCATCAGAGTAACCCACATGGTCGAATAGATCTGAGGAACCCACCCTGATCATACATGCCACTCCAATACAATTGGTCTCATTTTTATTGGTGAAAGTATGTATATTTATCCTCGACAGGGATTCCATCAACATGATGAATGAGATTGTTGATGAGACCATAAATTGTCTCATATTTTATCAAAGAAAATCATCTATCTCTTCTTAATGCATTAGTGTTAAAGTGGATTTGAGTAATGATTGAATGTTATTTAACTTGTTTAAAGTAGAATATAAAGTAAATGTTTGATTTATTTTTAGTAATTAAATGTGTTCCGAATTGCCTCGAATATGTCTCCATGAAGTTTTTAAGGTTATATAATGTAGATAAATGAGTTGTTATATAACTCATGGTAAGAAGAAGCTTCATACACACTTGCAGTAGGGATCTCTAGACACTTAAAGTAGTTAACTCTTGAAAGCTTTAGAAGGCTTTGAAGAAGTAATGATAAGATAGAAAAGACTCCCAGATCACTCCTACATTCATGCAAAATCATGGAGCATCAATCATTCCTAAATTAATCGGATGAGTATTTGTTTCATGTTGAGTTCAAAGATCTCTCATAGTTATTAAATTTCATGCTTCCTTCTTCCACCAAAGATAACTCAAGTTACCACATCACTCAAATGTTTTTGCATGATTATAGCATTTTATTCATGCTAAGGATCAATGATTTGGTCAAATAAAATGAAGAATAATTCCTTCATTCACATTCAAACTTGAAGACTTCCTAAAAATTAGGTGCTTAGAAATTGTTAAAAACGTAGTCTCAGTAAAATAGTGATGTCTCCCTCATTTATTGTCACATCCCATTCCTTGCTTGATTTAGATATTAATTTGGGAAAGCTAGAACATATATATATATATATGCATCCTCTAAATATTGAATGCTTGGGAAAAATAATAATAATAAAGAAGGTTTTTTTTTTGGATGAAAATAATTTACTTTAATTTATTAATATTATAATAATCTAAGAAATTTATTAATATTACATTAATATAAGAAATTAATTATTATAATATGAAGATTTGTTATTTTTAGAGATTGTTCAATTGAAAGAAGTCAAATAAATAACGAAATATTTGAAAGAAAATGATAAATTAATATAAAAATAAAATAAAATAAGTTAAATTAAAAACTGAATGAAGATAATGGAAATGAAGTTTGCATGTAATATCATTGGATGCATGAAATCCATTCTTGGGATGTAACGAAATTCATTAAAGAGATATTTTGCAAAAGAATAATGACCATCAGCTGGTAACCATTTCTGGGGGGGCGTAACAAGAAGCTAGGTTATGAATAGAGTCAGGAGGGCACAGAGAAATATATGAAAGGAGAATGGGGAAAGAGGCTGGTAACGGATCCATCGAAGCTAATCTAAGGATTGAATTACTTATGGCAGAAGTCTAATTAGATGGAAATGAAGTCAGACGCAAGAAAACTATGTAATATTCTGCTACGTTAGCAGAGAAATCATGATTTAAAATTGCTTGTGATGTATCATGATATTTTATAGAATTCCATTGCACTTCTACAAATTCATTTGACATTTCTATGATGAAATTCTTCCCATTTTCTAGAAGTCCAGACACCCGCTGAGTAAACTGTTCGATCTTCTCATGGATTTGTTGAATGTTGTCTTCTATGGATTTTGATACAAAAAATTGCTCTATTTCTACCTGACCATATCTTGGATAGTCATCTTCTTCACTATGTGAACCTTGCTCATTTTGTATCTGAAACTATGCCTCTCTTATCTAGAATTATCTCGCTCTCATTATCATTGTAGCAGTCTTCTTCATCCACTGACAAATTAGAGCCAACTTCAATCTCACTGCTCATAGCTAGCTTCCTGCGCTTATCATTTCCCATCTAGCTCTCTTGAAATTATTCAATTCTTCCATCTGTAAAAGAGTTTGTGGGGAGTGTAAATGCTATATCAGATATTCTATTACCTAGAGCTGGTATGATTGCAACCTAGCCTTGGGTTCTGTCCTTACTCATGCCTTTTCCATTTGCTTAAAAGTTTCTAAGACTTTTCGACAAATCCTTTTTGTACATATCCTACAATTGTTACATCCCATGAGATGACAACGCTTGAGGCCAATCTGTCAAATAGCTCACACGCCCTATTGTATTTCCTCTTTATGCATATGTCTATCCGGGTTGTGAGGACATTTTGTTAAATGATCAAATCAACCTATTAGTGACTGAAATGTTAGTTTTGACATTAGAATCGTAGTTTTCTTATGTTTATCAACCTCTATTTTGAGAGAAAAAGATCACACTATTAGTAAATTTTCCTGAAAATACTCCAAAACATGCCCAAATAAGGAAACTGCCACACACTCAGAATGAGTGAATGGAAGCGTAAGTATGGAGCGGCCAGCTAGGAGATGTATGAACTCTTTGTTAAAGTGAAGTACCCTTCCTTCAAACTGCTAAATACAACCCTATAGAGCCGCACCTATGTTTTAGAACCCCCAAACAAATAGTTATGTGTCTTGTCTATGCTTCCACTTTTTGCATACATGTATACTAGGGTGCTTGCAACTATATCATCTGACAAAACTCCTCTGTCCTTAAATGCTTCAATAGATGTGCATAGTTGTCCTCAATAGTAAATAAATGCAAATTTAATCATTTTTCTGTACATAAATATGACAAGAGACAGACATTAGGACTAAACATGTCGTGTAGAGGCACACTTCACGTTCATTCAGGTTTGTGTATATGTGGCTAGCACACTTGTAATGCGAATTTGAGTTGATAGTGTTGAACTATTTGATGTTTGGGGTCATCTAAATCACCATTACCCTTTTTAATTTTCCAACCTTGGTTTTCTTACTGAAGATTCAACTCAGAAAGTCCACTTTCCAACAATTCTTCTAAGTTGCGCGTACTTGAGAAAGCCTGTTGAAAAATTATGAAACTCTCAAAATCTATTACACAGGGATCAATGAAGGAATGTGTTTCAGTAAATATGAAAGTACACAATGAGGATCATTATAATTAAAATATAATTCTTGTAATTATGAATTACAAAAAAATAGGACCAACCTGTTGAGTTTTCATCGTTAGTTCTTTGTAAAGTAGAAACGAGAAAGTGTATATTTTTATGGTCACTAAGAACAACCCTAATTCTATATATATAGGTAAAATATCTGCTCTTCAAACAAAGAAAAATTTATGAGAAGATACATCAAATAAGATTCAGGACATGAGAAAATTTAGTTGTAGTCCAATTGTAGAATGAATTCACTAGTCATTGTGGAGGTATCATGTCACTAAACTGGATGAATTTGTGAAGCTCTTAAACTACTCATTTGCAGTCCATAATAAGCTAATGGTGTGTCTGTTCAGTGTCAAATTGTCTTGCATGCAAGGGAAATTACTCCCTAATATTCTTTTGTAAACTGGAATGAAATGAGGTATATCCGTATCCTTTGATGGCTGGAATGTTTTTTTTTTTTTAAGTTGTCATCATGACTGAAGTATGGATGTTTTAGATCTGCAAAAGTAGATAATATTCTGAAAATAATTTTTATTCACAAAGTTTCAACCTTTTTGGATAGATTTTAATAAATTTTTGTAAGAATAAATATTTTATAAATAGTTAATAAGGTAAAGAAATCAAATTAAGTTGAAAAGAAAATCATTAATTATATTTAATTTAATTCTATTGAAGAAAATATTCTAAGTATGAGATTCATATAGGGAGACAAGATTAAAGAATTGAATGTGGGATTTGAGATATTTTATAACAATTGAACTATAGATTTAATTGTGATTAACCTGTGCATATTACGTATTGTGAATTAAATTGGGAATTTTATAAAAAGATAAATAAATGTTGGGTTATTCCTTGCTTTATTAAAGTTTAGTCTTAGTGATGACACTCTTCTCCTGCTTCATGGTTCATCTTTACTCTTTTATGGTTTAATTCTCTTATTATTGAACCCTCTATGAATCAATGAGATAGAAGTAAGTATTTTTGTTATAATTGCATTGGCATGTGTGCATTATAGCAGGCCTAGGATCCCTTTTATGAAACTTTATGTGATTGGATTATGGATTTTCAGCGTACTTGTATGATAAATGTGAGGTCATTGGAGGTAGAATGGTTTTATTTGTAAATACTTGGGAGCAAGTCATGATAGTGTTTAAAATACCTTAATTTCTTATGCAAGGATGATACATTGGTGAAACATGAAAATGATACTTGTAGATGTACGTGACTTGTAATGGAACTTCAATAGGTTCCTTGTGATATAGAAACATGTAATGAATGGTCATGTTAGTGAGATAGTATGATCATTTCCCGTGAGACATTTTCCAACCATTGAGAACTTGTAGCTAATAAGGCACTACCAAAAATGAATTTCTTTAAGCTAGTGAGGCACTTTTACCGAGTGGTTTTTCATCCCTCTGGGGTTTTCCACTCATGAAAATATGTGTCATGGTTTCTATGTGGATGCATTTATATTATTGTTATTTCTTTAATTTGAATTAAAATATTTTAATTTACATGTGTTGATCAGATGATAATTCATGTGTAAGCTTGAACGGCTAAATCTTATGAGTGCACTGCCTTGTTTCAATATACTTTGATTCATTGATATATGCTATTTCATTTGATTGTAATGATGAAAGTAATTTTGGGAACTTAAGGATATATGATTAGAAGATGTGTCTTTTCGGTCATTACATTTTGGTATCAGAGCACTTAGGTTCAACACTCGGACCTTGAGTCTTCTATGCTTAGGTTGCATTATGGTATGTGAACCTATTGTATTGAATAGAGAACCCAAGTTACGGGTTAAGATTCTTATGATGAATTGGTGATTCTAAGATGGATAAATTATAGTGTTATCTGAAGTGATCCAAGATGGATAGTATATGGTGACAACCCTTGAATAATGAGGTTGCAATAAAAGTGAGTTAATAAGAAAAGTGTATTGTGCAGAGATCTCTCTCTGATGACGTAAGGGATGAATGAGTTGATAAGATATAAGGGAAGGAGAAAAGAAGAAATTTCTGATGAGTGGAAGAAGGAAAAATCACTTGTGAAGTAAATAAAGTTGATAATAATAAATAAGTATTGGTTGAACCTTCATGAAGGTAAGACACCTATGAGGGATACTTAAGGCAAGAATAATTGTGACAGTACTAGGAATTTGGCATGTTGATTGTTGAGCAACATATTATTCCTTTAGGAATTGGATTTGATTGAATCCATGAGATCTTTAAAAAATGCAAGGTTCTGATGTCTTGAGAATCTTCATTGGTAATTCATGATAGAAGTTGATTAGATAAATATCTTGATCTGTCTATTTGACAAGGCATAAGCGGTTGAGGTGATGAATCTTATATGCTTGATTGTTCTTCATGAAAGTACTTGTACAATAATGCACTTCTCATGCTCTATGTGGATGAGACAACTATATGAATGATTGTATGAATATCATAGAAAATTGTTTCTTTAATTACTCGCTTTTTATAATTGAATGTGAAATATTCACTATACTTATACTAATGCAAGTAATGCATATTTCATATTATTGTTGTTCTTGTGCGAGTGATGCACTAGAGCAAGTTCTAGATTTCTTTGTGTGGATAACACCCTTGAGTAATTATTTCATTTTTCATTTGTGTGTGAGATATACTTTTCATACTTATTGTGTTTAGTAGATTGATTAATGATCATTATAAATGCACTACTATAATTTATGCATATTTCACCTTGTGTGCGACCAATGAACTTGTGAGAGAGATGCACTTATAATATTCATTTTATGAAAACTTGAAGGAGTAATGCATGTTGTGTACGAGACATGTTCCATAGTTGTGCGAGTGAGGCACTATAGGTATATTATGTATTCATACCCTGTGTGAGTTAGGCACCAGAGGTTATGTACTCTTGTTTATTGTATCATTGAAATATATGATTTGTAACACCCTTATTGGTGTATGTACATTGACAGTGTTATATGATTTTTTTTTTTTGAGCATTTATGGATAATTCATGGAATAAATGTTATTTCATGTTATGCATGTAACTCTATCTCCATACTTTAAAGTGTGGTGTGTGATAAATTTTAAGCTTACCTTCCGGGACATGATGCCGAATATGGATTAATAGAGAAGGTGATCTTCTTTTCCAAGATCAACCAAATTTTTCTTCTATATATGCTTTGACCAAAGCGAGCTAGACTGTTGAAATAGATGGATAATGAATGCCTATAATTATATATATATATATATATGTTTCTCTGCCACATCCTGTATGCAAGAAATATGTTCATTCTAGTATAAGAATGCATATAAGGCATCAGGCATGCATTGAGAGTTTCCCTCCCGCCTTATTATTATTGGTTTCTAGGCACCTCATGCAGGGATGGGTGTTCTTCAAGTTAGGAAGAATCTCAGGGAAGTGTTATGCTTCATGGTTGGGTGGGAAAAGCACCTTAACCATGCTCATGACCCTCAGCTTGCAGAAGACCATTAGGTTATGGCAACTGAAAATTAATTAAATGTTATATTTTCTTTATGAAATTCCGAAATTGGATATATATCATCACATGGATAATTGTATAGATTGTTTAGTCCATTAATTCACTTCTCTTGGATGCACTCTTGTTGCATTTGTGAAAATTATTGAGCTTTGGATAATCTCCTTAACATCTGGTGTACTGGGTTTCTATGGTAATCAACTTGAACCTTTTGGTGAGTGATCCTCTTATCTTATGTAATTGTTTGACATTTTTCATATTGCTGAGACTTTTCTTTTGTTGGTATTTTAATTGCTAATGATGATAACAAGTAGTATGGGATGCTTGTTTCTCATCATGAAGACAATTTTTCAGATATCTCATACGAGTAGGTATCTTGACGAAATGAACATAACTATTTTCTTTTATCAGTAAATATTGAGGCATATTTTTATTAGATTGAATTTGATGAAATCATGATGTTCTAACAAGATGTGCAAGTTTATGAATGCTAGACATAGGAATTTTTGTTATTATGAACAAATGGGGGTTTGAATTAAATGATATTCTTGTCAGGTGGGCTATTTTCTATATTAAGGTAAAACAAAGTAAAGAGGTATAAATTTTTTATGTTTTCGACTTTAACTAACCATGAGTGGACTGATAGTCAGAGGCTTCAAAGATTATGTATGACATATCATTACTTGATTACTACTTGTATGATGCACTATCATTGGTAAGAGTGTTGTGATTCGTAAACATACTAACATATGAATGATGCACTTGCACATGTGGAGATATAACATGTATGCAGATTATATGTATTGGTACAATTATTGTTGCTTTTGAATCATGTATATTGATGATCTTGGATGGTAAATGAGTCTCTATATGCGAATCATTTTGTAAGGACAATATACCTTGGTGAATTGAGAACATGCGTAGATGATATATAGACACACAAGACTATCATTAAAAAATGAAGATATGCGAACAAATTTTATATGCATTTCTACATACTTATGACCAAGTTGTGACCTAGTTAAAACTATTGATATATCTAAGCAGTAGTCCTTTCCTTTGCAATATTTGATCCTTCCACGAAATACTGACATTTGAATGAGAAAGGAATAGCACAAGTGTGTATAAAAAAAATAGGAATATTGAAGAGGAATCACGAGCAACTTGACCAACCTATCAAACCACAGGGGTGTGGTAAGAACAGGTATATAGGTGCAAGAATATGATTTTGAATTTAAGAAAATATTCAAAATTGACTCTTTTACTTAAACATTGAGATGATTAAATCTTATGAAGATAAGTGTGGATGCTAAATCTGCATTTTGGCTCAAAAATAACAAAGAAACATGAGTATAGTTAGTTAAATCAAGCAAAATAGATATAACATCCCTATGAAATAATTTCTCATGTTATCTATGCAAACAAAGTAAGTTATCAAAATAAGCTAAGTGAAAGCATAAGAAAACAAGAGTCAAATTCTATCCCATAGTGGATTGGTGCTTCTATGGAAAGAAGCCCTTTCCCAATCCTTGCTAAGATAAGATAAATGATAAAATGCTTTGAAGATGATGGAGTAAGATGGAAAAATCAATTCTCAAGGAGAGTGACTTTGCATATGATTTGAGGATGAAATTTTGGAGTTGTGGAGTGGACAAAATCAGTTCTTAGTTTAAGAGAATGACTTTGCATAAAGATTGTGGAGATGAAATGATAGAATTGTGGAGAATTTTCTTGAAGAATGATGCCTCTATTTGTAGATTCTCAAATGCTAAGAGTGACAAACATGGAGGATGTGGGACTAAAGATTTGGCCAATAGGAAGAGGCCACTTGTCATCATGTGAGTGGTTGATGCATGTGCAAGATTTGGGAAATGTGCCCAAGAGGGGGAAATTTCAAATTCAAATTTGAGAGTAAATGCTGAGTGGGAGACAAGAAAATGAGCAATAAATGCAATGTTGGAGGGACAAATCAACTTGTCATATTTTTCAAACTTGAGGGAATATTCCCCATAAATGCTATGTTGAGCAAAAATGATGATTTTAATAAATCAATAAATGGATTTATTTTTGCAAGTGGCATAATCTAGAGAATGCAAGTGGGTAAGATTAGCATTTAATCATGATTAGATTAAATTAATGATGATTAGGTTAGTTTGACATTCCTTACTTAAATATTTGATTTATTTAAATCAAGAAGGATGGCAGATGCATTTGGGGTTTAATTAAATAAAGTTTTGTTTATTTAATTAATGATTGATGTGAGACAAGTTGATTTATTTGAATGAATAACCTTAGGATTAAAGACCTAATTTACCTGATGAATGGATTTGCTGCATTTGATCAATTCAATGAGAAGATGAATATGCATAATGCTAATTTTGCGTGTCTACAATAAGAAGAATTTTTTATTTATTTTTTAAATTTGAATGGTTACTAACATGGACTAAAGTGCAATGTTGTTTTCATGATTGCAATAGAAAGACCAACACCATCCCGAGGGAAAGAACAATGTTGGAGAGAGGTAACTTAGCTTTGTAAAGATTGAAGTGTAGTAATGGAATACACACACTCACTTAGAAATCTATACAAGAATGGTTTATCAAATGAGTGTGCTTGTCTTATCTTGAATTGGAAACTTACTTGCTAGCATATTGAGATACTCCAAAATACTTAAGTGTATGCCTAATAAGACATCAGGATGATGTCCCTTCCTAGTCGGGAAGAATGTCACATCCCATTCCTTGCTTGATTTAGATATTAATTTATGATATAATATATATATATATATGCTAATAGTTTATGGATGTAGGATGGATGCATGATGGATGCATTGTTGATGATGATGACAAGAGGATCCAACAAGTCCACATTATGAGAGATGATGATGAGAAATGACAGATTTGATGGATGATTTGGTTTATCAAGGATTGGGATTTTCAAAGGGCCAATTGTCTTATGTTTGATTACACACCTAGGCATGATGCATCAAGGTATTAAGAACACGAATGGCGTTTATCTAGTGTGATGTACTTTGACTCGACAAATCAGATAGGAGTATTCTTGTTCACACTTGACATACACAAACCTTGCTAGGACATACCTAACAAAGCAAGTATTCGCCAAGTTATTTTACAAGAATCCAACACACAGCAGATAAAAGATAATGATCGTTCCCATTCCTATCTCTAAACTTCATTCAAATATCATCGAGAGGTCCTTGAATGAGCATAAGATAAATCAAAAGAAAAGATCAAGTATGCAAACAAGTCAATGTTCTTCATATCTCTAGCCAAAGGGATTTTTTTTGATAGGATAAGAATCCAAGTGATATCCAAAATGATGCCCATTGTCGGAACGATATATCCTAGGACATGGATTGTATAGGATGATGATGGTTTGATAAGTTGATTGATAGGCTGTTGATATAAAGTCGATTGACATGTTTGAAAATGATCAAGAGTTTGATTTTGTTTTAACGGTTTGTTGTTTGCTTTTGATTTTACGATTGAAGATTGATTTTGTTGATTGATGTGATTGTTTCTGTTTGCATTGCCAAAGGATGAAGATGACGATCAGTTTACTATGGATGATTGATTATTGCGGATGAAAGCGAGATGAGACAGATGGATTTTTTCAAATATTTGGATGCTTTTGACATTTTGAAATGTTTTGAGGCTGTTTTTGGGTTTTTTGATTTTACAAATGTTTTGATTTTCTGATTTTGTGATGTTTTGGATTTTGTGTTTTTGAATGTTTTGATTTTGATGTTTTGAATGTTTGGATTTTGATGTTTTTTTGAATGTTTTTGGATTTTGATGTCTTGGGGGCTGATCAGAGATAAGCCTTGCCTACGTTTAAGCTCAGAGATGACGTAGTTCGGATATCATGTTTTTGATGTTTTTTGGATTTTTGATATGTTTTGATGTTTTTGGATTTTCTAATTTTCTAATATTTTTGGATTTTTGCATGATTTTGATGATTTGGATATGGACATGTGTGATGATATCAGTTCTCTGTTTTGGGATATTGTTGAAAACCAAGCTAAGGATGATTGATCGAATTGATGGATTGATGATGATGATGATAACATTGTTGAGGATACACAACAATGCAAGGATTGGATGATCAAAATTGATGATGATAACATTGTTGAGGATGCACAAAAATGCAAGGATAGTGTTAAGCAACACAAGGATTGGGAATGATATCCTAAGATGATTTTTTGATTGGATTTGATTGATCATGATTGATGAAGCCTGATTTGGAACAAAAGTTGTTTGAATGATTTGACGTGATGTTGACGTGCAAATTAGATGCGACCGATATCAATTGTTTTGATTGATGTTTGATGAAAGATGAAGCTTGATAAGGAATGTCCTCTCGTCAAAATATGCCATGGGCTAGTGATTTGCATTTTGGATCACAAATGCTTTGACCAATTTGATTTCATTTTTTCCAATGTTTGGATCGCCACATAAGTCAGAGGATATAGATCAAGATTTATTGAAGCAAGATGTACATATCTGCCCCCAGTGTCTAGCAATGTATGGAATGCCATGGATGAATGCTCGGATAGGTGTATGGATGGATGGATAAGGTAAGTACGCCAAGGATTATCTTGCGATAAGATAAGGTGTTCAGATAAAGAATGCTCATTTGGATAATGATTCATGGCTCAGATAATGCTGCATAGTATAGGATCAATGAAAATGACCCATGCCAAGATGTTTTTCCATAAGTAAGCGTAAAGTGTGCCCCAAATTTTCATCAAGATCAAGATAACTTGGATGATGGATATAGATGGATGAAAAAATGGATTGGATAAATGGCTCATGGATGGATGGCTTTATTATGGATAGATGGATGGAATACTGGATTTATTATGGATGGGATGAAATGCTTCCACCTAAAATAGCGCACATAGATGCTCGATTCTACACATGACGCCTGTTTTCCAGGTTTTCATCATGGTCTTGCCCAAAGCGTCGCCCATGCAGTTTTCACTAGAGGACGATTTTTCTCTTTACTGGTTTCAATCCTTTTTTTGATTTTTTTGGATTTTCATATTTTTTTGATTTTTTTGGTTTTTTCTGAAAGATTCATGCTGACCCACCTAGTGGTGTTGATGTAGATGCTTTTGTCATAATGTTCCATTGGTATCCTGCTTGAAGAAGTTTGTTTGCTAAGATACGTGCACTTGAATACAACTGTTGAGATTCTTGATCTGTTTTGTCGATATCGAATTTAACTCTATCTCTGTGCGTACATCGTGATAGATTGCCTTCAGAATCCTTATGATGAAGGGTCATTGCCAATACATGGTCAATGTAAGAACTGGATATCATGCATGGAGGCATGGATGGAGTGTGTTTTGGGATAAAAGATGGATTGGTTGACAGTTTGGAACCTTTGACTCTCCAAACTTGCGAAGATGAGCAATGATGGGTGGATACGAAAGTGTGCATGGAATTAGGACCAACTGCTTGATACACTTTATACGTCACTTGAAAAGCCTGCTTTTTCTTTTGTGGACACCCTTCATGGATACTTTTCCCTATTTTATTTTTCCCCATAGTTTCTTGGACTAATGGAGTTTGATAGGGATGATATTTCTTTGTATTCTTTGGTATCCATATGTATTTGATTTGTCCATTATGTAATCCAACTTCTTTTTCTTTGATAACATTCTTTGTACTTTGATTCAATTCTTTCTTTTGATGTTGGTCCAAATTCATGGACGGGGTGATGGGTGGATGAAGATTCATGACGTGGTTGGTTGTAGTATCGGCATTGGTTTCACCATAAGGATTCTTGGTGCTCCCTATGTTGACATTGACTTGAGACATAGTTAGCCCCAGTATGGTGGTAGTAGTACCTTCCTGCTTTGATTCTACCTATTCTGAGAACTCTTCTTCAAAATGCATTCTCTGATCAATGATCACTGTAGATGATGTCATTTCCATTTGCTGCTCTGCTAATTCTAGAATATCATGTTCTATTTGACTTGTTTCCTTGAGTGGATACATGATGTCCTTAGTTTGAATTTGGGATATATCCAATCTTGAGATTGACAACTCGGTTTGATTGTAGGAATCAATAATCTGCTCTTTTTGTGTAACAAAATTTTGTTCTAGATGAAGATCATCTACGTTTCCATCCATAGAAATCATCTTATGGGTAGATGGAGGAGTATGTGCTACATGGATATGATCATCTTGCATAGATAGGAGAGTGTCCATTAGCTTATTGTAGTATCTTGAAGATACAAATTATTGATCTTGAATGATTTCAAAATTACTTTCGACATGATTTGGATCAAGTTCTTGACATGGGTCAACTTCAAAGGATGGATTTCTTATAAAGGTTTCTTAGATGTCATCATTAGACATGGTTAGTGGTTTAATATCTTCAAGTGTCGAGTTTAGGGTTCCTTCAATATCTGTAACCATGAAGTCGAAGGAGGTCAACACGTCTTGGGAAGGACCATTGCTAGACTTTGGTGAAGGATTTTGATTATGCTTTGGAATAAATTCTTGAGATATATCCTCTAACTCATAAGGCAATGTAGAGACATTTTCAATATGATCATTGGTCAAAAAATTATGCATTATGTCAATTGGATCAAACAATCCTAACACTCCTTGAAAGAGATCACTAAAAAGTGGCTCTTGATGTATGGTGAGTTGATCATCAAATTGTGTAGATACATCCTCAATGTTCTCCTCAATGGAGAGATTTTGATCATTTTTTTTGACAATTGCAGTGGAGAGATTGTGAATGTCTTCGACCATAGAGTCAAGTGATGTTGATATTTCTTGAATTGGCTCATTGTCGAGTATTGTTGGTGGATTTTGATCATGATTCAAAAGTGACTCTTGACATATGTCGATTTGATCATTGGATGAAGTAGACATAGCTTCAAGGTGCTTAGTGATGGATTGATCTTGATCCTTGTTCTCAACAGTTTTCATTTTCTGTGTTTGTGCTTGTGTTTGTTGAGTAGCTTGAGAGGCTTGGGCAACTTGGAGGATTGTTGCACTTGTTGAGCTTGTGTTTCTTGTTGCATGGCTAGATATTGTTGGAATCCCTTTTGAAAAGAAGCTTGTAATGTTGTGTTGTATTGGCTTGGTGTGGTGGAAGTTGGTGGTGGTGGGGGTGGTGGTGGATTTAGAATCATGTTGGATGTAGTGACAAGTATTTGAGATACACTCGGAGCGATCATGGTAGTGAGGGGTTGAGATGTGATGGGCGTGATAGTGGTGGTTGGAATGATCGAAGTGATAGGGATGGTTGGAATGGCCGAGGTGATAGGCCCTTGGGAGACCATGTTTTGATTTGTTGGGATCAACATTGTTGTTTGATTAGATACCATCTATTGGTGCGATGTCGATGGTATATTTGATGTGATGGCTTGATTGGTGTTAGGTGGATTGATTTAGATGGAGTGATTGGTGCTAGGTAAAGGGGGAAGCCCTAAACCAAGGAATGATGTTGATATGGGTAATGGTGGTGGAGATGTCTCTTGGTGCATTGAATCAACTATTTTGGAAAGTGCAGTAATTTGATCTCACCAAATTTTTTCTCTATTTCGATCTTGACTCCTTTGATATAGTTGATTTGGCTCTTGTTTAAGCAGATTTGGACTGTGTACTTGTGTTTGATTTTGGACAATGTTCTAATTTGGGATGACACTCAGATCTGGCATGATAGGTTGAAATTGACCATTGTTCATGTTTGGAATATTTGTATGATTTGCAAATGTATCCATCCCAAAGTTTGTTGGATTCATGTTTCAAAAACTTGTACTTGGTACGTTCTCCTTTGGCATGTAGGGATTTAGTGGGATGACATTTGTTTGAAGGCTCATGCATTGATTGTTTGATTGATGGATTTGTAGGTTTGGATTTAGATCTCAAATCGGGAAATGTGCTCCAACATTTGATTTGGGCATACTCACACTTGTTGTTCTATTGACATTTGTCGAAGGTAATGGTCCCATGTATGGATTGTATAAGTGTGAGTTTTGATAATCAATCGACATTGTAAGGCTTTGAAGATTCAATTGATTTGGATTACTCAAGATGTATGGATCAAGTTTGTATTCCATGTTCTCCTTGTGTTTTGACCTTGTTACAAAAGTGACATCTAAGGTTCTTAGGACCAATGACGAGATGACAGATGAAAGGTGTAAATGATATGAGTGATGAACGTTTAGGAACTTTGGATCAATGCTAGACTTAGGGTTTGATTTTGGTTGTTATGATTGGATAATGAACTTCTAAACCCTAAGATGTTGGATGTGATCTTAGGATGAAATTTTTCAAAGGATTACTAATTCAATTAAATGTATGAGAAAGGATGTATTCCCATACACCTAACTAAACAAGGTGATTTTTATTTTGATTTAAGGATGTACCCAAGTCTAGATAATGATGTTTCCAAAGATCTAAAGTTGTTTGGTGGGATGGATTTTGATAAGTGTTTAAGATGGATGATGTAAGACCCCACCTTATGTTTGAATCACTTTACCTTACTTTCTTATTCACATTCTATTAACCAATGGTCAGATAAATTAAAAGTGAAAAATAAAGTGATTGTGTTGTCATTTATTAGTTCTAGTTGGTATTATGTGGTTATTGTTACTTCCTAGATCCAATGTTTAACCCTATTTAAGTATTTCATATGTTATCATAGTAAACAATTCTTGAACTCATTAAATTGCTTCCTTGAAAATAACTCTCTGTGTGCTTGTGTTGATTCCACTAGAATTAGTATTTCTTGTAAATTGAGTCCCTAATTGTCATTGTTTAACTTTGTGTAAAAAGGTAAAACACATCTTCGATTCCTATAGTACTTAACTTAATGAGAATTGAGATATCAAGTGAATTTTTGTTATTCTGTATTATTCATTCAATTGATTGTGGCTATGCTAGTTATTGGGGATATCTTCAATTATATTACATAAGCCATATAGGCTATATAACATTATAATGATTTTATGTTTTGAATAAGCCATATCATCTTTGCTACTTATTACTCAAGTTTGTCGATACCATGCCAAAATATTAATATCAAATATGTGCAACATATTTCCTATTCTATAATTCTTTTGAACATGTCATTTTATTAGATATTGTAATTCAAGAGACGAATTGAAAATCCTATCAAGTTATTTATGGGATATTATTTAATTTCAAGGTAATCATAATTAGTGTACATATTATATACACGTATGTTTTATTTATAACTGTCGTTCCATGTTCTGAGCTTAATTCTTTTACTTCTTTTATTCACTTGGGGATTATTCTGATTTGATCTAATACCGTATTTAACCAATGTTTCTCTTGGGAGTCGCACCCTTTAATGGCTTCATTTATAACTACATCAATCACTGAAATCACTACTTCACCCACTAACTTGGGGTTATACAGAGGTGGGTGTAGAAGTCAGCTTTTATGTCCTTAATTCATATAGTAAACCTCAACCATTATGCTACTATATAAAAAATAAATCTATATGAAGGCTCGTAGTTGGTTAGTTTATTAACTTGGGGAAATGTGGCCATATTTTATGCTGGCCTGCTATATTCATTTCTCAACAATTAATATTTTTACATTAGTTCAATTATGTCACAGCAGTTGTGTTATAAATGAGGGATGGTACAACATTTATTTAGGGATAAGACATGCTCACTTCATTTAAAAAATTCAATCACCACATTATGGTCATGCATGATTGCCTTGACTAGGCATGTGAGGTAGAGAGAAAGAAGGTAAAAGGCAGTAGATTTAATTGAGTAGGATAGCGTGACGAAGGTGGGAGTGGCGCTGTTGATCTCGAGAGTTGTATCCATTAATATTGAGGGGAGGGGTCAATGATTTTTATTTGGTCTCCCAATCTAACTTTTGGATTATTAACAGTAAAAGGAAATCTTTTTGCAATATCCATGGCAGGGGATGGCGTGATCAGCATGGACTATATTGTCTACTCCATCAATAATTAATGGTCTGATTCTAGCACCTACCGGGGAGATAGGAAATAAATTAGGGGGTTGGGCATTTTACACGGGGGGGCTGGAGAGTGAGTAAACAAGAGGGGTGACAGGAGTATTGGGGGAGGATTGAAAACCCTTGGTTCTCGTAGTTTTCCAGGTGCTAGGAAGGCCTGAGAAGGCCCAGCGTGGAATCAATCAAGCAAGTCTCTTGAAGATGCCAGGAAGGGCGTCATGGTTAGAGACTCAATCACTTTGGACATGTTGTGTATGGCCTTGTTGAAGCTCCCTCTTCAGATCAAGGTACCAACATCTCTAAATATAATGTTAATTCTATTTGGATTAGATTCTATACAAATAAAATTGATTTCCACTTTAAGTCGAGCGTAATCAGAAGGTTAGCCATAGAACAGTTATGGAAAGTGTACATCTGCATGATGAATTATTGGGTATGGCATTGCTATTTCCTTGAGAATGTTGATGTTAAAGAAAGACTTAATGGTTGCTGTCAGTCAGAGAAATGAGAAAACGCACTCCCCATGGACTGGTTTTACTAGTGAGTAAATAATGTTAGCAAATATTTTGTCTACAGAATGTGTCTTAAGCAGCATAAACAACAAGCCATCATTTGAATTATTCTTATCTATTCTTAGACTACTCCTAGGAAACTGATAATCTTCCTTCAGTTCTCTCCATGTACATAGAGAGCTGTAGAGGTATTCTCATAGTTGAATAGCTCTCTCAAGTGCATATGAAAAGACTTCACTCTAAGTTGCATCAAGTCCATTGTTTTTTTTTTGGGAGAATTTATCAACATTGTCATTTACTCCAGTCAATTCATTTTCTTGAAAGTTTCTTAAGCTTCTTCAACAAATCCATTCTTGCGCATATCTTGCAATCATCAGAGTCGCTGAGACCACATTTTCTTTTAGGTATTCTACCAAACAGTTCACGTGCCTGTTCTATGCTTCCGCATTTTGCATATATGTCTATACAGCAATTATGACTATTTTATCTGCACTCCCTCATTTGCATACATGTCCTCTAGAGTTGTGGTAACCATAAAGTTGATAATATCCCTCTATCCATCATAATAGCTAACTCTTGCACCTTTCCTACTTTCCTAGATTGATCCTAATTTATGGCTGATTTGATGAGCATTACAGAGTCATTTTAGATAAAGGATTCCAATGCTTTAAGTATGCCCTCACTATTAGTTGGTGTGACACCTATTCTTGAGTTGTGCTTTTAACATTATCCATGAGATTTCCTTTCATGTATATAGAGTTCATAAACTCTTTTGACTGAATACCTCTAAAGCTTTGATGTCACCCAATTTTATTTTATCTTTGTTTGTACTGAGAAAACAAAATCTTTGAAAGTTTCATGTGTGAGCAAGCAGTAAGCATACTATAACAATGATAACCATTTTAATTTATTATTCAGTAATCATACTGTATAAATTGAATATCCAATACACTGAATACCAACAATAACAATCTGCTCACTTTTAAAAAAAAAAATTTCAAGATCAACTATTTACACAACACTTTTATTTTGGAATGGGAAGTAAATAAAATAAATAAATATATAAAATTATATGTAGATACCATATACCTGCAAGTTCTTCTAATACATTCTATGACAGCAGTTATAAACTCCTTTATTTCTCACGTATTCTGTGACAACAATTGTAAACTCTTTTATTTCCCATGCATTCTATGACAGAAGTTATAACATATTTTCATTCTCATGCATTCTATGACAGCAGTTATAAAATATTTTCATTCTCATGCATTCTATGACAGCAGTTATAAAATATTTTATTTCTCATGCATTCTATAACAACAGTTATAAACTCTTCTATTTCTCAGACATTCTATAATAGCAATTATAAACTCTTTTAGCAGAATATCTCTGTAACCTCGTTAGTTTCAAGAAACTTGTATTATTATTATTTTTTCCTATCCAATAGCATTTTCTTGATGTAGTAAAGATGTTGACCCTTAAAATTGAATATGACTTTACTTGTACTTGCAGTAATGAAAAAATTCAATGCTTGTTTTCAGCTAAACATGTCAGTTACAAGCTTGGTTAAGTGCTTGAATATATGAAGTGGTTGTGTAGCATGAGAGTAAGCAATTAATGACTCAAATAAACATGAGAAGAGAGAATAACATGAAGAGTGTTTTTTTTCCTAGATAAACATAATGTAAGAAAACTCAAAAGAGGAGTGGTCTTGTGCCTCCCTTTCTCTAATATCATCTTTTAAGATTTAAAAACCAATTTTCAATTTAAGCCTTCAAGTGCATGGTGGGCCTCTTGTAGCACGTCTACATGCTTCTAGCAGCTTGACTTGCTGTGGAATTCTTCCTTAATTAATATTCTTGACTATTGCACTTAGTTGTATAACCATCTTCTACGTCTGAAATTTTGTATTGAATGTTTGATTGCCTCCACATAACAAAAGGGTTATATTTATGCTTACATATGACAAAATGACACCTACAAAATATTTTAAATGCCTTGCATGGAGAGAATAGAAGAGAAATTGATTCAATTTCCCTTTGATGGTTTAGTTCTATTTTCTTTTTCTTATATAGGACTTTGATTTTATCCGAACTTGTATTTGTCTCTCTATTTTCTTTTGTTTAGGTTTGTACCAAGCCAAATCTACTGTACTTGGTACCTTGGGTTATGTTTTGTTACAAGATGCATGCTAGTAGGCTAGTGTAGTTATTAATTGCTATCTTTGGTCATCTATTTAAGTTACATGGCTATAAATTCAATTACCTATTTAAGTTATTAATATCTATCTTTTGGTCTTCATCCTTGATAATGCTTGGTTACTATATTTTGTTAAGTGAGTATCCCCTTGCATTAGTGTTATAATTTTGATAGTATAACTAATTTATCTTTATTTGCATGATATTTAGGTGGTTAGATTAGAAAGTAAGTTCATCCTAGCTAGAAAAATACAATTGTCTTAATATTAATGGCATTTAATTCATGATAAGTTACTACGTAAAGTGCTAGACTTAAGGGTTGAAAAAGTAATTGTATCTCTTAGTCTTAAGATAAGGTTGAGGATAGCAATGTATTTGTAATAAGTGATAGTCGCAAATCATAAATCTTGTTTAGCATTTCCTTAGATAATAAGGTTAATATCCTAAAGAGATTTTATGTTTAAATCTTCATCCATTTTTATTATGATGATCATGTTGCTACAAAAGAATCATGCTATTAAAATTACTATTATATTACTATCATTCCTTATAAAAATCAACTGTCATATGGAGTCATTGATGGATATATATTATCATAATTTTTCCCAGGTATCTAAATTGTTTATTCATTAGTGTTATAAACATATTTTTTTGGATTTTCTAATCATTATTGTTCCCTACTTATTGGGTCAACAAGTTTCGAGGAGATTTTAAAATGGTAATAAATAGCCATCGATATGTTGTGTATTAGTACGCCACAATTAATTGTTTCATATTATTGTTAAGCCAAGTAATGGTGAAGTTAATCATAATTTAGGAAGAAACTATATTCCACAAATGACTATTTGAATTCATAAAATGAGTGAATTTTATTCCCTACAAATACTTATTTAAGTAGCCTAAACTCTCCTTAGCATCTCTCTTTACCTTGATACATTGTCGTGCAAGGGTGATTATTTATTGCTAAAACTCCATAATTTGGTAGTAATCCTCTTGTGTCATAGAATTGACCTTCAAGTGAGAAATGAGGTAGAGATGTTATTTGAACCTAAGGGATATACCCTATTGTTGACCAACCAAGTGTGTGATGGTTGAAGCCCAATTGTCGAACTACAGTTCCTCTGCGAATTATATACGTAGGCAAGGCCGTCAAAGATGAGCCCCCAAGGAATTAGGTTTGGCCCCTAGGCTTGTTCTATCACTATTACTATTGATATATATATTGTATTTGCATATCTTGTGACTTGAATTAAGTTTGTGATTATTGATTTGTTAGTAGGACTAATCAAGCCTACCTTAGTGAGGTGGATTCCATATCTCCATTTGAAACTTAACCTTGATTTCCTTAACAATTATGTAGATGGGTGAGTCCTTATAATTTATTCTAGTCAAATGTTTGTTATGCTTTCATGAAGTGCATGTATAGGAAGTTGTCTTTGGGAATTATGCTAGTGTTTACAGTCAAAATTTGAAATTTGTGTTTGTTTTTAATTGTATTTTTAGTGTAAAATTTTAGGCCTTACAGATGAAGTGTTTGATTTTATCCTAAATGAACCTAGAAAGGACTTGTTTATAAGACCAAGATAGTGAAGAACATGCCTTTCTCTAAGAGTAATTCAAACCCAAAAGACCAATGTTTTCTCGAAAGACGATAAAAAGATAAACAAGCACATGTGTGGGGTCAAATTTGTTATCTTTGATTTAATGACTTCTTTTTACCAAAAACAGACACTTGATTATGTTTCAAACTAAATGTCCAATGTCACAACTTCTTTTCATCCCAAAAAGTGCTATGTGGAAGTTCCAAGAAATCAGGACAAGGGTTGCCTAATGTTGACCTTTGTAAGAGAAAATTAAGATGTAAACCCAATTACTTAGAAAACTCTAAGGACATAATCCCCAGGGTAAGCAATAGTTCTTGGGTTTTGTCAAAGGCATTTTCTCTAACTAAGGGGTTTGAAATTTGGAGGATCATGTTGAATGTTTGTTTGCAAATGTTTTCGAATCAAAGCACTGTGTTTTCAACAATGTAACATCCTAGCTCAATTGGTACATTTTTCTTAGTGGGCTTGCCTCATGCCCTTCGTAGTAGAAGAGATGACTTTACATGCAACCAAGGACAAAATATAAAGGTATGTTAAGAATGAAGTCTTAACCTCTATATTTCAACCAAGATCGGACATGGCAAGTAACTTCTTGGAATCTAAGTTCCAATGCACCACTTTGATAAACTCGTTGGATGGACTGGTTGGAAACTACAAACAAGGTTCTTAATGACACAACATCGGGGACATGGCACCTTGTGAGCGTCCAGCAAGCCACTAAAGGCTTTGATCAATCATACTAGGGGCTCTTATACATTTTACGGTAGTACCCCATTCTGAAAGACACTATACGGCTAAGGCCTACATACCATGAGGACTTGACAGTTTAGTCTTATCCATTTGTATACTGGCCTGAATGAAAAATCGGTTGGAGTTGCCTTCAAGTTCTCCTTTCAGATGTGTCTCTTAGGAAGGCCCCTCTAAAGGTAAACAATAGCAAGCAAGCACATCCATAGTTCGATCGACCTTCTCTTAGAAACAAAGGGAGAACACACGCGATATACCTAACTCACACTTGCAAAGTGTTTTGTTCAATTTTAAACCCAAATTGAAGTGTGTATAGGAAATTATTTACGCAACTTAATGTCACCAAAAGCCTTTTGATTCTCAAGATCACCATGAGGCGCGAGAGAAGTGCATACGTCTTTTGATGATATTACTTTGTGTAAATAATTACAAGACAATAAAGGCACACATTCATTTTATCCTTTCAAAGCAATGATTTGATTCATTTTAAGCACCAAAGGAAAGATGAAGTTTTGATTGTTCAATTTTATCCCAAAAAGTAAAGTCTAGTAAGTTTCTAGGTTGAGTTTTAAATCCAATTTTGAAAAGATCACAACAATGGTTAGATTTTAAACCCAAAATAAAACTAGTTGGCCTAAAACAGAAAATCAAAGCAAAAAATGGAGGCTCTAAATCAATATTAAAATAAGCATTAAAAAATGCTTTTCCCAAGTTCAAGTGCCTATTTTCTGATTTAAACTTGTCATTATTTGATTCTTCGTGAGAGAAACCATCGCTGTTTCCTTATGCCAACTGTAAAAAAAATCTATATGTTAGAGCTATATACTATTAGATTTTGAAACCATTTGAAAAAAAGAATGATAACCAAATAAATGACAAGAAACCCCCTTTTTGTTTAACTCTACGAAAGACTTTGACTTTACACATTCACATTCATTAGCCTTGAGCATAGTATGCTAAGTCCAGTTGGATTATGAAGCTGCAATTATGATAAAATCAGATGCAACAATGGATATTTAATAGTAAAAAGCTTAATAAGCATGCATTGAAGGAGTTCAAGCACTATGCATGGATCAAGTCAGACATCATTACTGCAACAATCAAATAACAACTCTTTTATTTAAAGATCATATCTACCCATACTTGCAGATTTCTCGAAGTCTCCAGACAAGACAGGGTGCGTGATGCTTTGAAGTTTATTCAAATAGAATCTATGACCATATTAATTGAGATGTAAGTAATTAACTGACAACGGTCTGCAATCCTGAAAGCAAATCTAACCTGATCAAGTCATATTAAGAGCAAAGAAACTTAAGCTTGGGAGTGCTCGTTGTTGACTACTAAACAAATAAACTCAATTTTTTTGCCCATTGAGAATGTCTGGCCGCTTTCCTATAGCTGGCAGGTGATAATGTGGCTAATTATTTACCCATTTTCACACTTATCTTGCAAGAGTGTCCATCTAGTTTAATTTCATTCTCCTTCTCCATAGATATTCCTGCCCATTGCGTTCATGAGGTATGACAAGGCTTAGATCCACAATATCAGCATTCATGAAGTCTAAAATTGGAGAGAACAATTAACCTCCTATTGCACCTACTTTCCTCACTGCCTATTGCTCCAGGTAATAAACAAGGAAATGTATTTTGCGTATAAATGAAGACGATGGTACTTTTAGAGGAGCCAAAATAACATCACACCATCCTTTTGTAATTTCGATTTCATTCACAGTTTAAATGAACTAGCTAATGAAAAAAACAACATTAGTTAAATGTTAAATCGAATATAGTAGGAGAAGAAAGAAAATGTTAAATAATTTGAAGCAATCAGTCGAAGGCTTCAATACTGTAAATTGTTTGTCAGAATGCCTCAAAGGCATAACAATTGAAGGATATGTGCAAAATGCAATGCATTTCAAACATCTTTTATATTGATAGAAACTTTAAACACTGTAAGAATTGTATTAAAGAAAAAAGGAAAAGGCTTTAGAAAATTTTAAGCAAATGCATTTGCAGGTGTAAAAACCGAAGTCTACAACCTTTGCACAGTGTCTTCACTGCCTTCATGCTTCTAATGTTTCCTTGCTCTCCTCCTTCAAATAATCTTCTCTCTCCAACCAAGTAGATTATTCATACCCTCCTATTCATAAAGCCCGAATACTTCCCTCAAAGGTACGAAGGATGCAACCACCCGAATAGACACACACGCAAAATGTCTATCCATGCAAAACACAAAAGTATAGACAAGGCACACGAACTGTTTGATAGAATGTGTCAAAGAATCATGGTCTCAGTGAATGCCATGATGGCAGGACATCTCTAAGGAGATTTCAACCTCTGGAATGAAATGGTTGTAGGATAAATGAAAAGAACTTGGAAGTTTCTAAGCCAAAGTATAGGAAATTTGACATGCTACCCGTGTAACAAAGGAAAGTCTATTTATTTTGACACAATATGTAGCTGCAAGTGTTTTGGTAGATGTTGCAAGCATTGAGATCTTGAAGTTTTGAAGGGGTGTGGATACGATTGAAAGTAGATCCTTGTAAAAACTAATAATAGGTGTAAGGCCAGCAACATGCTCCAAGAATATATCATTCATGGGATGCCTGGATTGTGGGATATGGGCAGAAAAAAGTATCTATTGGAACGGCATAAGAAACTTTATATCAAATGCTCTTAATATCCATAAAAGTAGATGCTTAAGAAACCCACGGGCTCATGCAATAGGCAGGTGTAAAGACAAAATCCTCAACTCTTATGTATCTTCCCTGTCTACACAAAAATGTGAGCTTTGGAGCAGGGTACGGGCGTCCAACAAAGCATAAGACAAGGCATGTGAAGGCATGTGATCTACTTAATAGAAATTCTTAAATAAATGGGCCTGACACATTTGCAGGCTACACCTTATCAAGGTGAGAGAACTATTAGACAAAATGCATATAAAATCAAATGAGGTCGAACTACCAAGGAATATAGCACATGCAAATTCAAGTATAAAATGTGGCCGTTGGGTATAGATTTGCATCAAGCAAAATGCAATGATTATGCCTCCCATAGCATGCACTCAACATATAATATGTTCAATACACCACACAGAAAGGGAGGCGTGCATGCAACATTAAGTATATAGAATGTAGCCAGAAGGAGTCAGACATCTCTTATTCAGAAAATTGGAATCAGGTTTGAAGATTTAGACAGTAAGAAGAATGGTTACAGTGTGCCCAATAGATCATTGAATTGATCAGAAAAAAATATGATTCCCCTAAAAAGAAATAATAAACAAAGACTTTTCAACATTCCTGTATGTGTGATTTAGTTAGTGAACTAAATAAGTGCATTACATAGGAAAGTAAAGACACTCATTAACGTAAATATTAACATCAATAACTTTCAATGATACCGCCCTCCTTCTAGCACCATAATGTGGATGCTAAATCTGCATTTTGGCTCAAAAATAACAAACAAACATGAGTATAGATAGTTAAATCAAGCAAAATAGATATAAAATCCCTATGAAATAATTGTTCATGTTATCTATGCAAACAAAGTAAGTTATCAAAATAAGAGTCAAATTCTATCCCATAGTGGATTGGTGCTTCTATGGAAAGAAGCCCTTTCCCAATCCTTGCTAAGATAAGCTAAATGATAAAATGCTTTGAAGATGATGGAGTAAGATGGAAAAATCAATTCTCAAGGAGAGTGACTTTGCATATGATTTGAGGATGAAATTGTGGAGTTGTGGAGTGGACAAAATTAGTTCTCAGTTTAAGAGAATGACTTTGCATAAAGATTGTGGAGATGAAATGATAGAATTGTGGAGAATTTTCTTGAAGAATGATGCCTCTATTTGTAGATTCTCAAATGCTAAGAGTGACAAACATGGAGGATGTGGGACTAAAGATTTGGCCAATAGGAAGAGGCCACTTGTCATCATGTGAGTGGTTGATGCATGTGCAAGATTTGGGAAATGTGCCCAAGAGGGGGAAATTTCAAATTCAAATTTGAGAGTAAATGCTGAGTGGGAGACAAGAAAATGAGCAATAAATGCAATGTTGGATGGACAAATCAACTTGTCATATTTTTCAAACTTGAGGGAATATTCCCCATAAATGCTATGTTGAGCAAAAATGATGATTTTAATAAATCAATAAATGGATTTATTTGTGCAAGTGGCATAATCTAGAGAATGCAAGTGGGTAAGATTAGCATTTAATCATGATTAGATTAAATTAATGATGATTAGGTTAGTTTGACTTTCTTGACTTAAATATTTGATTTATTTAAATCAAGAAGGATGGCAGATACATTTGGGGTTTAATTACATAAAGTTTTGTTTATTTAATTAATGATTGATATGAGACAAGTTGATTTATTTGAATGAATAACCTTAGGATTAAAGACCTGATTTACCTAATGAATGGATTTGCTGCGTTTGATCAATTCAATGAGCAGATGAATATGCATAATGCTAATTTTGCGTGTCTACAATAAGAAGAATTTTTTATTTATTTTTTAAATTTGAATGGTTACTAACATGGACTAAAGTGCAATGTTGTTTTCATGATTGCAACAGAAAGACCAACACCATCCCGAGGGAAAGAACAATGTTGGAGAGAGGTAACTTAGCTTTGTAAAGATTGAAGTGTAGTAATGGAATACACACACTCACTTAGAAATCTATACAAGAATGGTTTATCAAATGAGTGTGCTTGTCTTATCTTGAATTGGAAACTTACTTGCTAGCATATTGAGATACTCCAAAATACTTAAGTGTATGCCTAATAAGACATCAGGATGATGTCCCTTCCTAGTCGGGAAGAATGTCACATCCCATTCCTTGCTTGATTTAGATATTAATTTGAGAAAGCTAGAATATATATATATATATATATATATATATAAATGCATCCTCTAAATATTGAATGCTTGGGAAAAAAAATAATAATAAAGAAGGTTGTTTTTTTGGATGAAAATAATTTACTTTAATTTATTAATATTATAATAATCTAAGAAATTTATTAATATTACATTAATATAAGAAATTAATTATTATAATATGAAGATTTGTTATTTTTAGACATTGTTCAATTGAAATAAGTCAAATAAATAAATAAATATTTGAAAGAAAATGATAAATCAATATAAAAAATAAAATAAAATAAGTTAAATTAAAAACTGAATGAAGATAATGGAAATGAAGTTTGCATGTAATATCATTGGATGCATGAAATCCATTCTTGGGATGTAATGAAATTCATTAAAGAGAGATTTTTCAAAAGAATAACGACCATCAGCTAGTAACCATTTTTTTTGGGGGGGGGGGGCATAACAAGAAGCTAAGTTGCGAATAGAGTCAGGAGGGTGAAGAGAAATATATGGAAGGAGAATGGGGAAAGAGGCTAGTAAAGGATCCATTGAAGCTAATATAAGGATTGAATTGCTTATGGCAGGAGTCTAATTAGAAGGAAATGAAGTCAGACGCGAGAAAACTAGGCAATATTCTGCTACATTAGCAGAGAAATCATGATTTAAAATTGCTTGTGATGTATCGTGATATTTTATAGAATTCCATTACGCTTCTACAAATTCATTTGACATTTCTATTATGAAATTCTTCCCATTTTCTAGAAGTCCAGACACCCACTGAGTAAACTGTTCCATCTTCTCATGGATTTGTTGAATGTTGTCTTCCATGGCTTTTGATACAACAAATTGCTCTTTTTTTTCCTTACCATCTCTTGCATAGTCATCTTCTTCACTATGTGAACCTTGCTTGTTTTGTATCTAAAACTATGCCTCTCTTATTCAGAATTATCTCACTCTCATTATCATTGTAGTCATCTTCTTTGTCCACTAACAAATCAGAGCCAACTTCAATCTCACTGCTCATAGCTAGCTTCCTCCGCTTATCATTTCCCATCTAGCTCTCTTGAAATCGTTCAAGTCTTCCATCTGTAGAAGAGTTTGTGGGGAGTGTAAATGTTGTATCAGATATTCTATTACCTAGAGCTAGTATGACTGCAACCTAGCACGAGCAGCGAGGGTGTTGGCAAGGGCCGTGGGTTCTGGCCTTACTCATGCCTCTTGCATTTTCTTAAAATTTTCTAATAATTTTCGACAAATCCTTTTTGTACATATCCTACAATCATTACATCCCATGAGATGACAATGCTTCAGGCCAATCTGTCAAAGAACTCACACGCCCTGTTGTATTTCCTCTTTATGCATATGTCTATTCGGGTTGTGAGGCCATTTTGTTAAATGATCAAATCAACCTATTAGTGACTGAAATGTTAGTTTTGACATTATAATCTTAGTTGTCTTATGTTTATCAACCTCTTTTTTGAGAGCAAAAGATCATACTATCAGTAACTTTTGCTGAAAATACTCCAAAACACGCCCAAATAAGGAAACTGTCACACACTCAAAATGGGTGAATGGAAGCGTAAGTATGGAGTAACTAGCTAGGAGATGTATGAAATCTTTCTTAAAGTGAAGCACCCTTCCTTCAAACTACTAAATACAACCCTATAGGGCTGCATCTATGGTTTTAGAACCCCCAAACAAATAGTTATGTGCCTTGTCTATGCTTCCACTTTTTGCATACATGTATACCAGGGCGCTTGCAACCATATCATCTGACAAAACTCCTCTATCCTTAAATGCTTCAATAGATGTGCATAGTTGTCCTCAATAGTAAATAAATGCAAATTTAATCATTTTTCTGTACATAAATATGACAAGAGATAGGCATTAGGACTAAAAATGCCGTGCAGAGGCACACTTCACGTTCATTCAAGTTTGTGTATATGTGGCTAGCACACTTGTAATGCAAATTTGAGTTGATAGTGTTGACCTGTTTGATGTTTGGGGTCATAAAAATCACCATTACCCTTTTTAATTTTTCCAAACTTGGTTGTCTTACTGAAGCATCAACTCAGAAAGTCCACTTTCCAGCAATTCTTCTAAGTTGCGGGTACTTGAGAAAGCCTGTTGAAAAATTATGAAACTCTCAAAATCTATTACAGATGGATAAATGAAGGAATGTGTTTCAGTAAATATGAAATTACACAAGGAGGATCATTATAATTAATATATAATTCTTGTAATTATGAATTACAAAAAAATAGGACCAACCTGTTGAGTTTTCATCGTTAGTTCTTGGCAAAGTAGAAACGAGCAAGTGTATATTTTTATGGTCACTAAGAACAACCTTAATTCTATCTATATTGGTAAAATATCTACTCTTCAAAACACAAAAAAATGTATGAGAAGATACATCAAATAAGATTCAAGAGATGAGAAAATTTAGTTGCAGTCCAATTGTAGAATGAATTCTCTAGTCATTGTGGAGGTATCATGTCACTAAATCAGATGAATTTGTGAAGCTCTTAAACTACTCATTTGCAGTCTGTAATAAGCTATTGGTGTGTCAGTTCAGTGTCAAATTCTCTTGCATGCAAGGGAAATTACTCCCTAATATTCTTTTGTAATCTGGAATGAAATGAGGTATATTCGTATCCTTTGATGGCTGGAATGATCTTTTTTTTTTAAGTTGTCATCATGACTGAAGTATGGATTTTTTAGATCTGCAAAAGTAGATAAGATTCTGAAAATAATTTTTATTCACAAAGTTTCAACATTTGTGGATAGATTTTAATAAAGTTTTGGAAGAATAAATATTTTATAAATATTTAATAAGGTAAAGAAATCAAATTAAGTTGAAAAGAAAATCATTAATTATATTTAATTTAATTCTATTGAAGAAAATATTCTAAGTATGAGATGCATATAGGGAGACAAGATTAAAGAATTGAATGTGGGATTTGAGATATTTTATAACAATTGAACTATAGATTTAATTGTGATTAACCTGTGCATATTACGTATTGTGAATTAAATTGGGAAGTTTATAAAAAGATAAATAAATGTTGGGTTATACCTTGCTTTATTAAAGTTTACTCTTAGTGATCACACTCTTCTCTTGCTTCGTGGTTCATCTTTACTCTTTTATGGTTTAATTCTCTTATTATTGAACCCTCTATGAATCAATGAGATAGAAGTAAGTATTTTTGTTATAATTGCATTGGCATGCGTGCATTATAGCAGGCCTAGGATCCCTTTTATGAAACTTTATGTGATTGGCTTATGGATTTTCAGCGTACTTGTATGATAAATGTGAGGTCATTGGAGGTAGAATGGTTTTATTTGTAAATACTTGGGAGCAAGTCATGATAGTGTTGAAAATACCTTAATTTCTTATGCAAGGATGATACATTGGTGAAACATGAAAATGCTACTTGTAGATGTACGTGACTTGTAAAGGAACTTCAATAGGTTCCTTGGATATAGAAACATGTAATGAATGGTCATGTCAATGAGACAGTATGATCATTTCCCGTGAGGCATCTTGCAACCATTGAGAACTTGTAGCCAATAAGGAACTACCAAAAATGAATTTCTTTAAGCCAGTGAGGCACTTTTACCGAGTGGTTTTTCATCCCTCCGAGGTTTTCCACTCGTGAAAATTTGTGTCATGGTTTCTATGTGGATGCATTTATATTATTGTTATTTCTTTAATTTGAATTACAATATTTTAATTTACGTGTGTTGATGAGATGATAATTCGTGTGTAAGCTTGAATGGCTAAATCTTATGAGGGCACTACCTTGTTTCAATATACTTTGATTCATTGATATATGTTATTTCATTTTATTATAATGATGAAAGTAATTTTGGGAACTTAAGAATATATGATTAGAACATGTGTCTTTCCGGTCGTTACATTTCTAAATGAAATTCAAAAATTAAAAATTATTTGGAAAGTATATTTAAAGGTATAAAAACCCTTTTGAGAAATTGGTGTTATTTGTAGCAGGGAAGGAGTAGTACATGTCAGAAAATGACTGAGACAAAAGTGACGTGATGGAGGATAGTAACTTCAATTTTCTTAAAGTTTTGTAAACGACCCCTCAAAAATAGGATCTTGGATACATATTCTTAGTGGATTGGTTGGATAGATAAAGAATATGCATTCTATAAATACAATGTAATCATTTCATCAAAGAGAGGGGACTAGAAAGGCTCATTTTAGCCTGAGGAAATAGGATAGATCTAGTTTCATTTTTCTAGCAATGTAATTCTAGATTTCTAGATTAAATTTGAATCTAAGAAAGATTTTCATTTCTAGAAATTGTGAATTAGTTTAGTCTTTTAAATTCATGTAACTATGCCTTAGATTAGTTCCCTTTCATGCAAATAGGATTTATTTCTGCAAGTAGAATAGACTATCAAGCAAGTTTTCTACTTTATCTCTTGCATACAACCATGGACACCACCTTGGATTGATGAATTAAATGATGAGGATTACAATGACCCCATCAGTCAGTTTGATTTGAGAATTTTCCTCTGAATACCTTACTATTGTTGATAAGATTTTCATCGATGAAATGTGATGCATTGTCTTCCCGATTATGAAAACATGTTATCTTTGGGATCTTTGATCATTGTATCTTTATTCATATCTTCCCAATATGAAGAAAATATTCAAATAGAGGGCTATGAATTGTTGATTGGAAATACATGCACATGATCTTCCTGACAAGGATTAGTTGCTCTTTAAATTTTTTTCTCAACTATGATTAGGGAGACACTTATATGCCATAGGCCATATCCATGGGATCATTAGTTAACATGGGTTATAGAATGGATCTTGTCTCAAAAATTTCAACAATTTGTATTAATCATAAAATTTAAGTGTGGTGAATTTTGTGGTATGTGGAAGATAAGTGGGTGGAGGCTAGTGAAAAATTTGATATTTTTCCAATCCTAACAGTGGATTTGGTTGGGGATGAATGAGCATGAGATCACTAAAAGAATCCAGAATAATCTCTAGGAGGAAAACCATGAATGAAAGATGGAATGAAATGAGAACCTAAAACTATTGTGGATGGAAATTACATATTTTAAGAAGTATCTCAATAATTTTCCATGCACTGGAAATTCTCGACCTTCTCCTAGACTATTGTACATGGAAGAAATTATTTTAAGAGGTTTTCTCAAGAATTTTCCATGCATTGGCAATTCTTAATCCTCTTTATGGTCTTCAAGAAAGTTCTTTAAGAATTTTTTGTGTACTAAAAATTCTTGTTCTTCTCCTATCATGTTTTGGGGGTAATATGAATCTTCACCACCCTTACCAACAATTAAAAATGGTCCTAACCACATAGCTTTAAATTCCCATGCTTCCCTTTGTCTTTAAAACTAGCATTCCACATGAGAACCATGCCATTTACTTCATTTTTTTTGTTTTTAGCCCTTTTGTCATATAGGTATGTCATTTGTAATTGCTTCTTCTTATTGTGTTGTTGAGCTTGGTTCCTAACCTCATCATGTTCCATTAACTCTTCCATCATCTCATCCATAGGTTTAGGAACATCTAAATCTTCTTACAAGATGAACTTACATACTGGTAATAAATTATGGAAAGGGAGCCTAGCTTGAGTCCCATTTAGAAGTTCAAAAGGTGATTTTTCGATGGCCTTCTTTATAGTGATTCTATCTTCCCATAAGGCTAATCTCAACTTGGAATCCTACCTTTTTGTTATTATCCAACATTCTTTTTATGATCTTTAGGATGCTCTTCTTGCTAGATTCAACTTACTTGTTTTCCTGTGGATGATATTCTGAAGAATATGAGATTACTATATCATATGAATACCAAAATCCCTTGAATTCATCTGACCTAAAGCACATCCCATTATCAATTATAATTCTTGTTGGCACTCTAAATCTGATGATAATATTTTCCAATAAAAAGTTCATTACAACCTTACTAGTTTCTTGTTTGGTAGGTATAGCTTCTACCCATTTTGTGTAGTCTATGGCTACTAATATCCATCTGTGTCCTACACTATATTTTTCTAAAATATCTCCTATGAAATCAATCCACCATTGGTGAAATGGAGCCTCAACTTGCAAAGGTATTAAAGGAAATTCCCCTTGATACTTCAATTTCCCAAAAAACTTTTGACATGCTTCACATTTTCTAGTATAATCATAGGCATCATTGAAAAATATAGACCAATAGTAGCCTATCCTTCACACCTTATGTGTAGTAGCTTTTTCTAAGAAATTCCCTCCACATACTCTTTCATGTATTTCCTTCAAAACATTCCTTGCTTGATTTTCATCTAGGCACAACAATAGAACACCATCCCTATTTTTCCAATAGATGCCCTCTTTCATGAGCACATACTTTGAAGCCTACAATTTAAGCATCCTTTTCTTGTTATCACTAAATCCTTTAGGAAATTTCATATGTTTAAGATAATATATGATATCAGTGTACCATGGTGTGTGTTCAATACTAGTAATCATGTTATCTTCATTATTCAAATTGCACACTTGGGCAGCTTCAATATTTGTTTTAACCATTAATTTGGATAATCCTTGTCCTCTAAATAGCTTGGTGATTTGGATATTTATGTCAAACTCTTACATTCTATTGATCCATCTACATCTCCTCCTAGTGACACTAGTCTCTACAAACACATCTTTGACTGCAGCATTAGGGACATATGCAATTATTTCTGCCCCTACTAGGTAGGGTTTGAATGTTTTTACAGCTTTCACTAGAGCATATGCCTATTATTTTGTAATATCATAGTTTAATTTTTCTCCTTGGAGAGATTTGGTAAAAAATATTTAGGTTTTTCATGTCCCTCATCATTCTTTTGTAACATTATTGCAACAAGGGTGTGGTATGATGCAAACAAGAAGATTTGGAAAGGCTTACTAAAATAAGGGGATTTCAACACTAGGGCTTCCTTGATTTCCCTTTTTATGGCTACAAATGCATCCAATGCTTATGTAGTCCAATCTATTTTGGCCCCCTTTTTAAGCATTTTTGAAATTGGTTTCACTATCACAATAAAGTTCAATATAAATCTTCTCAAAAAATTAAATGCCTAAAGAAGGACTAGATGGATTTAACTATGTTAGGAATAGGAATCTTAGCTATGGATTCCACCCTTTCTAGATCACTCCTTACCCCTTCTTTGGACACTATCTGCCCTAATATTTTCCCTTCTGTGACTACAAAGTGGCACTTTTTAGGATTTAAAGAGATGCCATATTCAATACCTTTGATGAATTTTTTTTCTAGATGCTCAACATGGTCCTCTACTTTCTTTGAATATGTAGTTAGGTCATCCTGGTATACCACCATTATTATGTTAATTAGATCAACAAAAGAAACATCCATGTCTCTCTAGAAGGTTGCACCAACATTTGTGAGTCCAAACAACATTTTGACATATACATATGTTCCCCACATTGTTTGAAGGATATTTTGTATTGTTCTGATTCCTTAACCTTCACTTGGTTATAACCTAAAAATTCATCCATCATAGATAGTAGCTCACATCCTGTGACCCTCTGCAACATAGCCTCCATGTTTGGGAGTGGTTGGTTATCCTTAAGAGAGGATACATTCAAGTTTCAGAAGTCTACACAAAGCCTTATGTCTCCATTTTTCTTTCTGACAGGTACTAAATTGTCAACCCAAGTTGAATTTATGATAGGCTTGATGATACCCCCTTCCCTAAGCTTCATAAGTTCCTCATGCATTTTAGGTTCTAAAGTAGGATTTATGGGTCTTTGTTTTTTTCTAAAAGGTTTTGCATCTAGTTTCAATGGGATCTCATGTTGGAAAAAATATTCTCTATATGCCTTAAGATCTTCATAAGACCATATGAAAACATGTTTATATTTCCTTAATAATGAAATCAACATCTTTCTAATTTTTAGGCTTATCTTTTTCCCAATATATACCTTTTTTGGTGCCAATTCAGTGCCCAGGTTGATTTCTTCAATAACTTCCCCTTTTACTAGTGTCTGTTTCATGAGGGATCAATCATTTCCATCAAACACCCACTCTAGTGCCACAAGTCCTTTAGTAATCTTGTTATTTTTGAGCCTAGCAACTTCCTTACCAAATACGGTTTTCTTTCCATCCACTTATTCCAAAAATGCATTAAAATCAATTTCTTGGTCTTCATACTGATCAATGCAATGTAAGAATTTAATAAAATCAGTGTCATCATTAAAAAATTTCCAAATATAGATGTTATCTGGGATTGCAAGTCTCATTTTGAGCTCAACTTGTGAAATTCCTACTAGAGTGGCATCATCCTTCTTCAAAGCTACATTCACCAAGAAGTCTTCCATTGAATTATTGGACCTATCTATCCATTCAATAGAGAAAGCATTGAACAATTCAATGGTGTCCCATACAATGTTTTTGTACTATTTCATCCTTTTAGTTTTTGTGGAATAATTTGATCTCACTTGAAAAATAATCAACTCAAAATCTCCATAGTCAGTCAGTAGTTTAATTTTTTGTTTGGTAGCCATGTCCAATCCTATCAATAGGGCCTCATACTCTACCATATTATTTGTGCACTTAAATTATATCAAAAATGAATATTTGAATGTTGTTCCCTTTGGTGAAATAAAAAAAGCTCCTAATCCATTACCTTCTTTACTACATGCTCCATAAAAGTATATTCGCCATACACCATGCTCATTCTTAGAAACATCCCTATTAATTGGTTTAGTGTTCAATAATTTAAGTTTTTAATGTTTTATCCTAAAGCTTCCCAAGTCCACATCACATAAGCAATTCATTTGATTGGGGTACAAGAGCTTGATGACATGTTCAGATCTAGGCTCCCTATGTAGTCTAACCTCTTTTATGTTCATAGGGATAGTAGCATAGGACAAGCCCAACTAAACATTCCCTCCTACTACAGTCGTACAATACCTTGGCATCCCATAGTAAGGAGGAGTATCAACCATAGTAACATCTATTTTATTCATTGCTTCTAGATATGATACAAGTTTCAATTCCACATGCCATATTACTCCTACTATAGGAACTGACCTATTATCCATGGCATAACATTTTCCATATGTAGTGTTTACCCATAGACCAAGCTCTTTCATGAAATCCAAGGGCATAATGTTGATTGCTGCCTTGAGTCGATCATGCAATTCTTCACCATTTTATTTTTGATAACCAACATGGTATAAAATGAATCTACATGGGATGGATTCTTTGTGATTATATCTCTGAAATACACCTTTGGTGCTTTTGTAACTTCCCTTTCCACAACATTTACTTCTTTCTTCTAATCTTCATGTTTCTAAGATGTGTTGGTAATCATTTTGAGAGTTGTCTCTCTAAACTCTTGAATTTTCATCAACTCCATTAAAGGAATTGTCATTTTTTTCTATGACAATGCTTGGGCCATGTCAAATGAAGGGGTAGTGATTACTTGTTCCCCTTTTTAATTTTTAGTAACTTTCTTCACATCATGTTGAGTTTTTTCATCTTTTTGTGTTTTTTTTGGCTCAACATCAATGGTCCCCTTTTGGATGTTTTTCTATGTTTTCTTTTCTTCATCTTTATTTTTTTAGATGGGATGTTCTCCTTATTTTTTTGTTCTTTAATGAACATACTCCTGGGTGTCCCTTGATCTCCCTTTGTGGGCCTGCTTCTTAAATTGTATTTTCACCCTCTTTCCTTAGCCACTACTTTTGTTGTGATGGCCTTGTTTTCTTCTTCTATTGGTGTTCTAAGCTGAAACTAGGGTGTTGTATTGTATGCATATGCTGCTTTGTATAAGTTTTATTCCATGTCAAATAACACTTCTTGTTTTGCATTCATATTGTATTTCTGATTATCGACTGTATATTCACACCCTTCTTCTGAAGAAGAGTATTCTTCCTCTTTCTGATGAGATATCCATTGAATCATATTCACAGTATGGCCATCCATATCTTGCTCCTACTACCACTCATCTTGATAGGTCGAAGCTACAACACAATATTTAGGATCATGGGGTCTGTGGCAAGGTGAACACCATGGTGTAGTATCAAGTGCATGTTCTCCATGTCTTTTCAATGGGTCTGGAGTTTCTTTCCAATTTGGTCTTGTTATTGCCTTTCCATCTTTCAAAGTAATGTTATAGGGCATGTCATGTGATATTGGTCTTTCATTTCTCTATGAATTCTCTTGCATATTTGGGGTTGTTATGATTTTTGGGAACTTTAAGGTTGTCCCTTTTTCAAGTCATCTCCACAACCTTTCTATTATTCTTAATAGTTAATGTTATTTTTTGTGCTTCAGTTAAGCTTCAAGGGCATCTTTTCCTAGGTTCATACCATTTTTTTGGATGAAAGGCCTTTAGATAAATACTTAAGGTTGTTAGATCAGTGAGCTTGGACTCATGTGGTATTTAATTATATAATTTTGAGAACCTTTGATTGAAATCGTAAACCGACTCATTTTGGTGTTTTTGAATACTTATCAATTCATGAAGGGCGAATTCAAGGACATACTAATTCACATATTGCTTCATAAATTTATTCTAGAAGTCTATTATAGAATCAATTGAAGCATCAGGTAGAATATTGAACCAATCCCTTTCTTCTTCAGTCGGGGACATCATGAACAATCTCATATTTACATCATGTATAAAAGCATTGAAATTTTTGATATGTTCTTCGGTTGATATCATGTTGTTCCCAGAGAATTTGGGAACCGTATTCCCCTAATTATTGTCAATTGGGTATGTATATAATTGGTATCTTGTTAAATTGAAATGTCTACATGTGCTCAAAGGGTTTTGTGGATGTAGATTCAGGGGTGGTGAATTGGGATAGTATTGGTATCCATATTGAGATTGATGGTAGACATTTTGTTGGATGTTTTGTTGAGGGTATACATTATGATGTGGCACACATTGCTGATGTTGTGGAGCATGATGAGCTTATTTTGTGGTCTAATATTGGGTAGAATCTATAGCCTATTTTCTCATAGATGTCATGGAATTTAATGATTAAGTGTTGGTATTGGCATAAGTTTTCCCTCAAACCATTGAAATTTGATATTATCCTATCTTTGTAAGCTTTAATGATATTTGGCATAATATGTGGGTTATCTATATTGATTTTTTATGTGATTAATGAATTTTTCTTAGAGTGGTTATAGATGTGTGGTTATTATGTGTACTAACCTTTCCATGTAGATTTAATTTCCTAATTTGAGGAAGACACCACTAGCTGGGCATGCACCATAATGTCTAGTTGAAGGATTGCTCCAACTCAGAGGCAACCCATAGAAAAGATTCTTCATGCAACTAAATGTAACTGCCTTATAGTGGACCTTAATGATCAAGCATACATGGGAATTACTGCTATGCTAGATCTGCGCTTGACTTGCATGTCTGACCAAATTCCATGCATGCATAACCGCCATTGCTCCACTTTCCCATATTTTCCCTAAATGGCACCCTCCTACTCATGGAGTTGACTACCTTGTTTTGATATAATATAAATAATTTTTTGATGCCCCTTCTTTAAGAGGTTTCACGATTTTAAATTATACTCTCATTCTCCATTTTTAGTAATATAGATACATTACTCTTTGTATGATGATTTACAATGAATGAAATAAATTTCTGAGTTCAAGAATCTGAGTTCTTGTTAAACTAGAGGATACTTATCCAAGGGAGACCACTTGGTGAGTAATCTATCTTCTTAGTTTAGCAATAGTTTAGTATTACTTACTATTTAGTGCTTAGTTGAAAATATGGCATCAACTGTTCCTATAGCCACTAGAATTCCATTCTGTGACTATTCTTGCAGCCAAATCAGATAAAGTAGTTTCTTGTTTGTCACTCATATTTTCATTCTTTCCCTACATTTCATCTTAGCATAGTTTTTGGTTGATGTTCAACATTTTCTTTATTTCCTTCTAAGCAATTTACTTTTAGTATTGTGTTTCTTAGCTGAAGAATGCAATGGATACTCTATCCCATAGTGCACATATTGTTCTGAACCACTTCAAGTTCACATCCCTATGTTGACAAGTGAAATGGAACTTCATGATGATTGAATAGTTATTCAGGTTAGATGTCCAATCTCTGAATCATGGCTGTAAATGCTTAGTTATTAATTCATTGTAGGAGGCCAACATTTTTGGTGTCATTGTCGAGGATGGTTTCAAGCTAGGAAGTCTATTGGAGTTATTGGTAGTTTTACTTGCTATAGTGTTTCTGGAAGTTGTTCTTAGCATATCCTCATTTAGGAAGTAATGACCCCCCTAATTATTTACCAATTATTTTTGTGAGTTGATTGATAGTGAGTGATACCACATGCATAGAGGAAGGAGAAGGGATGCATATGGGAGATTTCTTCCAAACAATCCTCATCCATTCTAGCTAGTTAAGTACTAGTGTTAGTGTAATTAATTATTTATTACACTAGCATAATTCAACTTAAGTATTTTATTTAATTAATTAAGTCCTAGGTTGCATTCTTAGATAGATCATTAATAATGGGGTAATTCCATTTTCCATGTTTGTAGGGATAAGATTCCTTCTAGAAGATGAGTTGTCCTTCTAGAACTTGTCTCAATCTTTTATCATTTCCTAGATAGGGTTCATATGTTTTCACATTTTGTTAGATCAAGACAAATGACAACATCATATTGCATCTTGCATCTCTCTCATGCCTATATATTTAGGGCATTTGTACATTTGTAATAATCTAATATCCCAGATCAAAAGAAATGTCTATTTGTATGCCCTTAGTTGCAACACTTTCTGTGTGGTTGAATTTCTCTTTAGAGGTCCTCTTGAAGGTTGCAGCTTTAGGGAAATTTTGCATCCATCATTTCAACATGGTATCAAATCCATTCCATTGAGAGTTCATCCCAGGATCAAGAAAGTTGGGCTAGAGAGATTCATCACAGCTTTGAATGTTTCCATTGTAGGCTACTTGACTCCACCCGAGGACCAAGATAATTTCTGAAGCAGATTGAGTTAGATCCGAGCTCACCATTGTGTTCAGAAGGCCTCAAAACCTTAGGATTGCTTTTCCATTCATCAAAATCAGATTCATCAACTCGAGAGCCATCAAAGGTATTTTGGGTTTGCAAAATCAGTTGTACTATCCATACAATTTGTAGTAAAAAATCATCCTGGTCAGTTGTCCTATGAGGATTTTTTTTTTAGTCATAGGCACTTCTTTTAAAAAAAAATCAGGCTTATCTCTATATTTTGTTTGGAAAAAAAATTATATTCTAGAAATTTCTATAGTTTGCAAAAATTTTTTTTTGATCAACTTGCAATTTATTCTTTGGTCAGCATTAGGGTTTAATATTTTTTTTCCTACAGACTATAGTTTGTTCCTTTCCATCATCGGTCGTCATTATTTTTTGGGGTTTTATTTTTTAAAAATTAATCGACATTTTATAGGGTGACTTGCTATTATATTTATCAGTTGACATTATATTATATTTTGCATAATATATTTTTTGGTCCACATGTTTTTATTTTTTAATTGCAATATTTGCAATATTAAAAAATCCTTTATCGTTTGTCGACCTTATTTAAAATTCTAGAATTATTCTTTCTTGTTGGCTGCATTAAGTATTTGGGTAGCATCACTTTAGTTGCACATCATCTTTGGAAGTCTTTATTTTCTATTGAAAGTTAGTGTCTTTGTATTTTTGAGAAATTTGATAGTACATTATGGGGCTTGCATATTCTCCTTCTCTGGTTATGTTGCCAAGGGTAACTATAAACAATGGCGGGATGGGATCATAAACCATCTCCAATCATTTGCATTGTTGCCACATTTTTATGGTATAGTTCCTCATCAAGGTGAAGGAATTCAGGAATTTTCTTGGAGTTGTAGTAGGTACACTATCTTAGAGATCATTGCTATGCAAGTTGATTGTGATATTTTGTATTCTATTGATCATTGTGATTGTCCTCATATCCTTTGGACTAATATTTGGGAGCTATATGGAGGATCAAACAATCCACCCTTCCCCGATGGTCATGATTCAGAATGTCATTCTTCAGATCAGGTACCCCATGATGATATTGCTATGCAGGAGGTTGATTGCCTTGAATCTTTTGAAGAGGTTGACAAGGTTTCTTCAGATGTTTCTTCTCCATTAGAGACAATTGGTATCCCTTCACATTCATTGATTCCTTGTCTAGATTCATTGATTAAGGCTTCCATCATCATCTATCAAGAAACATTCAGTTTTCTAGACTTGGCATCACATGATGGCTTTGTTTCAAGTATCACTGACTTGGATACTTCTATAGGTTGGGAGGACATTCTTGAGGAGATATTACTCCTCTATTTAGATCTAACTTTGGATAATTTTCTTGAGTCTCCTCATCCTTTTTTCTGAACCTTGATTGGGAATCCAAAGACTATCTTGGAGGAACTTAGTTTCTCTTTAGACATTTCATATATGAGACTTCTTCCGTCTCATTTCATTCTAGATTTGGAGTTTCTTCAACATCTGCCATTGGATTTGCTACTTCCTAGTGGGAGGCTTGTGGTTTGGACACATTTGTTGCTTCAGACTTCTTTCAATGGTTTTGAGGACACTTCATTATGGGGGGGAAATCTAGTCTCCATCACAATCATTGTATCACTATATTTGGATCTTGTTCAACATCAGTTTCTGCATTGTCCTGGTTGGTCACCCTCTTCATTGATTGTGGCATCTTCTTCATTAGGTAAGGAGACATATGAGTGGCTTACAGATACATCATCCATATTCATCCTTCCTTCCCTCAATTCCTATCCAGAATGGGGAGCATCTCTACACTTGCACTTGGTTTTGTTTCTTCTAAAAGGGAGACAAGTTTCTTTTCAACACCGGATCATGTTTTATCTATAGACACTTACCATCTTTACAGGTGATCACATATTCTAGGTGGCCTATATAGTCTCTCTATTTCCCTCCTATGGGGGGATATTGATTGTATTGTATCCATGTGACAAATGGTGTACTTGGGGGGTATTTGGGAGTCCTTCATCCTTCCCATCCTTTTTCACTTTTCTTTTTCATTTCATCTCCTTTTTGTGGAGAGGGGTTTTGTTCCTACTGGGTTTTCCCCTTTTCTCCACTTGTGGGAGATTAGTTGCATTTTAATTCTCATATGTAAATGGGTACCTAAAATGGCCATCATGGAGTTGGGACCCATCATCTATCATCAATCATCTTTGCATAATCATTGCTTTTTCTCCCTAAGTTGCACTTATGGGGAGTATTAGCGCAATTAATTATTTATTACACTAGCATAAGCTAACTTAAGTATTTTATTTAATTAATTATGTCCTAGGTTGTATTATTAGATAAATCATTAATAATGGGGTAATTCCCATTTCCATGTTTTTAGGGTTAAGATTCCTTCTAGAAGATGAGTTGTCCTTTTATAACTTATCTCAATCTTTTATCATTTCATAGATAGGATTCACATGTTGTCACATGTTATATCAAGACACATGGAAACATAATATTGCATCTTGCATCTCTCTTATGCCTATAGATTGAGGGAATTTGTACATTTGTAATCATTTAATATCCTAGATCAATAGAAATCTCTATTTTCATGCCCTTAGTTGCAACACTTTCTATGTGGTTGAACTTATCCTTGGAGGTCATCTTGAAGGCTGCAACTTTAGGGAAATTGTGAATCCATCATTTCAAGAAGGACCTACCAGAAGAAGATCCACACCCCTTTACTAATGCATATCCTGATCTGAATAGCTCTGAAGTCTCCTCAGAAGATCAAAATCATCTTGAGAACCCCTTTGTCTTAGAACCACACCAAGTAGGCATGGGTGATGCAAATAGGAATAGAAAAAACCAACCAATTTTTACTTTCCATGTTTCCCATCAAAATGAAGCTGAAAACATCAAGAACATTCTTGCCCCAACACCTCCCAAGTTTTATGGACTTGAGAGAGAAGATTCAGATACCTTCTTATTTGAGTTTGACATACTCTGCAAGAGTTATGATTACACTATTGATTCTCGTAGGCTTAAGTTATTTCCCACCACTTCAAAAGAGGCTGCATTAAGATGGTTCATGAGCCTAGGAAAGGATACCATGGAAACTTGGGAAGACATGAAGAAAAAATTCCTTGATAAGTACAAGGAATATTGCAAGGGTAGTGACATGAGAGGAGGTGAAATTTTCAAGATGCAATAGAAGGAAGATGAGAGCCAGGAAGATTACATTACAAGGTTCTTGTTTTTCCTAAATAAGTCCCCACACCATGCACTTAATGAGGACTCACAAAAGTTTATTTTCCTGAGAGGAATCAATGATAGTTGCATTGATGCTTTGGACCTCATGGCAGGAGGGGATATCTCCCAAGTTTCTTGGGAGGATATCAGGAAACTATGCCAAAATCACTCTAAGATAGATTCAAAAAAAGGGAGAGCTTATCAATCTTGAATGGGTAAGTCAACTACCAATGGAGTTTCAAGAATGGAGATCACTCATTTACTGGCAGACTTCAAGCAAGACATTATCAACAATCTAGCCACTCAGCTAGATACACCTTAGGCCAAGAAGAAGTAAGAGGAGGCAAAGATGATGTTGACAAAATATTTTCCTCACTACAGACAAAAGAAGAAGGACTGTAGATGTAAGATGGTAGCTAATCTTGAAAGAAAGTAGATTTCACCTAAGTTCAAGCCAATTCAAATTGAAGAAGACCAGGTCTACTATGTTGCACAAAGGAAGCCTTTGGATCCAAGAAAAAGGTATGCCACCAAATCCACTACCTTATGTTGGGCCATATTTTAACTCTTATTCATCTGGTAACTAATGGAAGCCCCCATATCCACCCAATTATGGAGGATATCCACCATAGCCTTAGAGTAACCCTCTAAATGCATGGCCCAGTCATCAGAGTTCTCCACCTTAGTGGCAACAACCTTAGGGGAATTCACACTAATTTCAAGGGTACTAACAACCACCTCCAGGAAATTGGCAATAAACAAATCAATGGAGAGGAGGACAACAATGGCCTACTCAAACAACCAGTTATATGCAGCCACCTTCTCAACCCTACCAGCCTACTCTAATGCCTTCACCTAATAATCCAAGCTCAAATTCACCTAAACCAACCCACACCCAATCCTAATAAAAACCCACAATAGTAGCTTGCATATTCTTCCAATTCAAATCAATTTCCTACATATGTTGTAAGTGTAAGTGACATCCAATTGCATTTAAGAACCAACCCACACCTAATCCTAATAAAAACCCACAACAGTAGCCTGCATATTCTTCCAATTCAAATTAATTCTCTACATATGTTGTGAGTGTAAGTGACATCCACTTGCATTTAAGAACAACTCTATTAGGCCCTTTCAAGCACATTATCATTGAGCTTCCTATGGAAGAGGAGGAAGAGCATCTGAATGATCCCATTTAGCCAAATGCATCTTAAACTTCTGAACCATTTCAAGTCAAGCAGACTAAATAAGAACCACCATTTCCTCAGAGGTTGGAAATTTCCAAGAAGAAAGAAGAAAAGGAGGATAACACTTTTGACATCCTAGATCAACTAAAGGATATATGTGTTTAGATACCCCTATTTCAGGCCATAAAGATTTTCCAATCTATGAAAAAGAAATCAAGGAAGCTTGTCTTAAGAAGCAAGGAAGGAAGAAGAGAGACCCAACTACAGTTCATGTGGTGGGATAGCTAGCTAATATCATGTTGGGAAAATTGACTATTCCCAAGTGTAATGACCCAGGCAGTCCTATGGTAGTAGTTATCATAGACGGGATCAAAGTGAAGAATGCTCTTATTGATTTAGGGGAAACAATAAATGTAATGACCAAGGACATCTTGCAACAACTAAATATTGCAAGTATGAGATATACTCCTACTGTCCTGCAACTTGTTGATAGCTCTACTATTCATCCTAATGGTGTAGTGGAGGATCTTGTGGTAGTTCTAGACTCCTAGGAATACCTAGTAGATTTTATGATTCTTTCTCCTAAGGCTACACTAGGCAAGTATCCCATCATTCTCGGAAGGCCTTGGTTGGAAACTATAGTTGCATACATTAGATGTCAGCCAGGTGACATGACCATTTCAAATGGAAGGAGTACTAAAAAGTTTTTTTTTATCCACCTACTCAGCCATCTCATGATGAAGAATATTTTGTATGGCCACAAGTTGGAAAAGGGGTTGAAGAAGTTAATTTTGTGACAGCTTATGATGCTCGGAAAAAGCTCTTTCATACAAATCCAAGATGCAGATGAAGTTTTGGATAAAATCATTCAGAACCACTATGAAGTGGAGGAAGCATCATCTTCTACTTTGGTCAAGACACTTCTGCCTACTCTTCCTGCAACCATTGTTCCTGCAAACATTCTTCCTATAGATGGTCTTCCTGTAGCTACTATTCCCATAGATATAATTCCTCCAGAAATAGGTATGTTCCATACATTGCTACCATATGAACTAAAGGTTCCATGTGTTAATGAAGTAGCCATGATATAATTAACTACACAAGTCAAGGTGTTAGAGAGAAAATATTTGAATGTTAATAGAAAACTGAATAAAGAGAAACAACTGTTATTGGAAAACCTATTAAGAACCCATCAACATGCATTTGTATGGGATTATCATGATATGAAGATACTGGATCCTAAACTTTGTATCCAAAGAACTTATATCAAAGATGATTGCAGCCCAATAAGACAACCACATAGAAGGATTAACCCTACAATAAGTGAAATTGTGAAAGGAGAACTGTAGAAATTACTAGATGCAGAATTTATCTACTCCATTTTAGATAGTCATTGGGTATCTCCATTAGTGATTGTGCCCAAGAAAGGAGGGAAATGGATATTTTATGTTGATTATAGGGAACTTAATGCTATCACCAAGAAGGATCACTTTCCTTTACCCTTTATTGATCAAGTTTTGGAAACACTTGTTAGAAAGCAATACTTCTCTTTTCTAGATGTATTCAACAACTACAACTAGATCCAAATTGCACTAGAAGAATAGGAGAATACCACATTTATCTATCCATGGGGGACCTATTCCTATTTGGTACTCCCCTTTGGCTTGTGCAATGCACCTGCAACTTTCTAGAGGGCAGTCATTAGCATATTCTTAGACATTTCTCATGATTGCATGGAGATTTATATGGATGAATTCTCTACTTATGGTGTTAATTTTAATAAAGCACTAGAAAATATCAAGAGAGTTCTACAGAGATGTGAAGACCAAAACTTGTCCTTAAATAGTTAAAAGTGCTTCATGATGATGCATGAGGGTGTAGTTCTTGGCCACTACATCTCCCACAAGGGAATTCAAGTAGATCCTACAAAAATTGAAGTAATCACAAATCTCCCAGCACCTACAAAATATAAGGATGTTAGGAGTTTCTTGGGTCATGCAAGATATTATAGGAGATTCATCAAGGATTTCAGCAAGGTAGAAGCACCATTGTATACCCTTCTTACTAAATATGTTGAATTTTAGTGGACTGAAGCTTGTGACAAAGAATTTTCTGACTTGAAGGCAACTTTGACTCATGCTCCTGTAATCAAGAGACCCAATTGGGAGCTTCCTTTCCACATGCACATTGATGCCTTAGATTATGCCATAGTAGCGGTCTTAGGATAAAAAGAGGGAGCTATTGAAAATTCTATTTACTTTGTCAGCAAAATATTGCAAGGAGTCGAATTCAATTATACAGTGATAGAGAAAGAGATGGTAGTAATCTATGCAATGATAAAATTTAGACATTGCATAATGGGCTACCAAATATTTCTGCACAATGATCATGTAGCCATTTTGTATCTCATGAATAAACCTTTGATCATAGGTAGATTGGAAAGATGATTATTGTTGATGTAGGAGTTTGATATAACCATTGTGGATAAGCCAGGGAAGGCCAATGTTGTTGTAGATTTTCTTTCAAGGCTAACTACATCAAAAGACAATCAACCCATAGATGACTATTTTCCTGATGAGCATCTATTATCTCTCAATGTACAAATACCCTAGTATGATGAAATAGCCAATTACTTGGTTATGGGTAGAGTTCCTTCTCACTTTTCTCCAAAAGAGAAAAGGGAACTCATTGAAAAATCTTTCCCTTTCTCTTGAATTGTTGGATGTTTGTTTTATACTGGGCCAAACCATGTTATGAGATAATGTGTGAGAGAAGATGAGACATATGACATTTTGCATACATTTCACAATGAACCATGTGGAGGAAACTTTGCATCCAAGAGGACAACAATTAAGGTTTTGAACATAGGGTATTACTAGCCAACACTCCACAAGGATGCAGGAAGGTATACTAGAAAATGTGATAGATGTCAAAGAATGGACAGAGCAACCAGATCTGATGAGATTCCATTGTTCCCTCAGGTAGTAATCACTCCCTTTGACAAGTGGGGATTGGATTTTGTGGGACCAATTGACCCTCCATCAAATGGTAAGTCTTATATATTGGTATGAATTGATTATGTAACAAAATGGGTAAAAGTTAAGGCCATGAAGCATGCAAGAGATAACAAGGTTGCAAAGTTTCTTTATGAGGAGACTTTCACAATATATGGAGTCCCAATAGAAATAGTGAATGATCAAGGAGCTCAATTACACTAACTCTTGTTGCAACACTAGTTAATGAGTATAACATAAGGCATATGAAGTCTAATCCTTATCACCTCCATGCTAATGGCAAAGTTGAGGTGAGAAATAGAGAAACTGAATCCATTCTGACTAAAACAATAGCTATCCATATGAAGGATTGGGAAAAAAGATTACCCGAAGCTGTTTGGACCTATAGGACAACATGAAAAACAACTACAAGCTTCACCCCATTTTAGTTGTTGTATGGAAAGACAACTAAGATGCTAATTTAATTTGAATATAAAACTCTATGAACTACAATGGATTTAGAGATGAATATTTCTAAAGCACAAAGAGAAGGAATCATGCAACTAAATGCTTTGGATGAGATAAGAAGAGAAGCCCTGCAATGTGCATAAGTAGTGTAGAATCAAAGAATCAAGTGGCATGACAAATTTATTAAGGACAAGAAGTTCAAACAAAAAGATTGGGCCTTGCTCTATGATTCAAAATACCAGGACAATGCTGGAAAATTGCAGACAAGGTGGCTAGGACCATATGAATTTGTTGAGGTCTTTCCTAATGGAGTTGTTCAACTTACCACCATTGACCCTGTCAGGTTCAAATTACTTTTCAATGGTCATCGCCTCATATTATACCATAAGCCAACTTCTAAAGAAGAGTTCTTGCAATAATTCACTTATCATTCAGCACCTAAGCTTCCTGTAGCTGAAGGTAGTGGACATAGTGTCCCTCCTTTAGCCTAATTGAGGTATGTACTTTTCATAATAAAGAATTTCATTTACATGGAAGTCCATTTCTTCATCATCTATCCATCCACTCATCCATCACTTCATTCCACCTTTCTCTCTCTTCCATCACTTCATTCCACCTCACCTCATTCTACCTCATCTTCATTGATTGTTCAATTTATTCTCCAACAAGGTGAGTGTTACTTTATTTGTGATATTTGCAAAAAATCTTCCACACATTCAGGTATGTGCACATTAATTGATATCTTTAATCATCTTTTAAGTGAGAACTCATTTAATCATTGTACATTAGTATAGGTATTCCCAAAGCTGCAACCATTACCTATCAATCACCACTCCCATCTCACATGTGTGGACACATGTCCAAATCTAGGTTGGGGGAGGGGAACAAAAAATATGCAAATATTTTGTGAATTTATTTCCCATGTGTCAAATCATATTAGACTACATCAGAAAATTTAAAATGAGATGATTTGGAATCCAAGTGAGAGAATGGCTTGCATGTGTGAAGTAAAAAAAAATGCAACCACCATTTCTTCCTATCATAATTTCCCTTTATCACTCCTTTTCTTACGATTACTACCCTATCATAATCTTGAGTTGCAAGAAAAAGGGAAAAACAAAAGAAAGGAAATTAAGTTGACATTGGCACTAGAAATTTAGTAGGTTGGTATTGGAATTTAGCAAACACTATAGAGAAGTACATTTGATTTTTAGATGAGAATTGAAAGAATAAAAGGGAATTGTGGGAAAAGAAGTTGCAGAGCATTTGTTTGATTGCAGAAAATGGGAGGTGGGTTAATTCAAAATGAACCCATGATGCATGATATTTTATTGTAGGATGCACAATGCCTGGCTGAAATTTAAAAGTTTGGATGGATAGATTAATTTTTGAAGTTGGATGGTTTAGATGAAGGTATTTCCCTCAAATTTTCCCAAAAAAATTCAAAAGGAAAAGCCATAGTAAAATGGTTAGAAGTTGTGTCAATAGAGGAAAGAATTGTAGAGGTTATAGGGTTACCTGCTAATGGTGAAAATTACCCTAATTCTAGAGACCCCAAGTTAGCCATGGCTGAATTCATAGAGCCAAATGACCCCCCATTGAGCATAGAAAAATAGGGTGCAAAGAGAACGTCTCTACCTAAACCGTGGAAGCATATAGTTGTGTATGTTATCAAATAGATCATTTGCGAGGGTCAACAATCAAATTTGTATTTTTTCCACTTTAGGATTTTGAATCACATGAGGCATGGGAGGAGGATGAATGTTCCCAACATGTACAATATTCTCTCAATCATGACGACCGAGACCCAAAAAGGTAGGGATAATTCTATTTCGCACCATTGCTTGATTAAATTGCTAGTTGAAAAGTCTTTGGATGATGTATCTAGAATAGCTTGGGAAGAGTTTATCAATGTTGATCAAAATTATTGTCGAGAAGAGTTTGTCAATGTTGAACACTTGCCACCTAGGGATATACCTCGATCCCATAGGTCTAGTAGGAGATTAAGCATGACTAAAGCCATTCCTAGTGCTTCAACTTCTGGTGCTAGCTCTAGTGTGAATCCTCATGCAACAAAAGAATCTATAGAAATTAGTTCTTCTGGAACATAGTACTCAAAAAAAGAAAGTGCTTCCTCAAATTCTAATGATAAATTTCCACTTGAAACCCTCATGAAAACTAGGGCACAATAGAGAGAGGTAGAAATGAGAAAAGGGAAGGCTAAAAAATACCCTGTAAAAAATAAAAGTGTAAAGTTCTAAGAAGAGGAAGGTTGATATTGTTCATCCTACAGCCAAAGGAAGACATGAGAGACCTCCCAAGAAATCAAGACCATCCAAGCTTGTGATTGGTATGCCTCTACAAGAAATCCCTAAACCTAGAGAGACCTCACATAAGGACCCTGAAGCTCCAATGGAGTAGGATAATTTTGAAGAAAAAAAAGACATATTTAAGAGAGCAAAAAACATAACACTAGCCAATCTTGCTAACATTGTAGAAGAATTGGAGGAAAATAAAGACTTCCTGCAGCATGAGCCAGAGGTCCTGTAGTAAGAAGTCCTACAACAATAGCCAAAACTAGAGCAAGAGTTCCTATAGTCATTGTAAGAACAAGAGTCTCTATAGAAAAAGGAAGAAGAAACAACACCCTTGCATCCAAAGATAATTGGATAGCCTAAGTCCATGCAAATAGTGACATATGAGGAGCCACCATGAAAAAAAAGATTGGCAGGCATTCATAACCCTCCTATTTTTATAGTACATGCAACAATTTTGAACTTATGGAAAGAAATACAAAGAAGGGAGGAAGAATGGAAAAAGGAAAAATTAAAATTGAAAGAGGAAATTTAAAAGGAGGATGAAGAAATTAAGGATAAAAATGCAGAAATTGCCACCCTAAAGCAGAGGGTAGATGATATGTCATCTTTTGCGCCAAAGATTCTAGAATGTAGAGATCCTCCCAGGGTCTATTCTCTACTCCTCAAAGAGAAGTATCTCTCTTTCAATATGTCAAGACTTGCCTCAGGTTTGAATCCTTCTATTGAAACCCCCATGAAATTCTTCAATGCTTATAGGATTGCCTCACCTAAAATGAAGAATTTTCTATGTGAATTTTATTTACATAATTATGCTGTCACAAAAGACCATGATTAGAATCTTCTATTGTATGTTGGGGATATTCAATTGTGATCATTCATGTCTTGGGTACAAAATGAGATTAGATGGGGACAACAACATAGTTCTTATAAACAATTGGAGTCTAATATCCCTCTGCATGTTAGAGCTAAATTAAGCAACCCAAGGGACATTTACAAAGAATGGAAAAAAATGCTACTCAAACCAAGTTATGGCAATAGGATTATACCTTGGATTGAGACAATTTACACTAAGTATGAGGTAAAGAAAACAAAAAAGGAGGATACCATGAGGATATTTTTATCCTAGAGATGGAATAGTTTGACTGATGAGCTAAAATAGGTTGAGCTTCATTCCATCCACAATTATATTGCAACATTAAAAAGAATTGAGAGGTATATTGAGATTGGAAAAACACAAGGGCAACATTGGTTTCCCCTGACTTTTCAACCACCCATGCTCATGTGGCCTATGCCAAACTTCATATTTTATTGGTTTGACATTGTTGCAAAGAGGCATAGATGGAATAGGTTTGAAATATTGGGAGGATTCTATTGGGACCTTGACTCATGTACTATAGCCACTGATGTTGGAAGCTCTTAGTTGCAAATTTCAGAGCTTTGGCCAAGCATAAGAACAACTCTTCCCCTACTAGAGGACCAACAAAATGTTAGGTTGGGGGAAGTGATGAGCCTAATTTTTGGTCTAATTTTGGCTAGAATATATAGCATATTTGCTCATAGATGTCATGGAATTTAATGCTTAAGTGTTGGTATTGGCATAATGTTTCCCTCAAACCATTGGAATTTGATATTATCCTATCTCTATAAGCTTTAATGATATTTGGCATAATATGTGGGTTATCTATATTTATTTTGCATGTGATTTATTAATGTTTCTTAGAGTGGTTATAGATGTGTAGTTATTATGCGTACTAACCTTGCCATGCAGATTTAATGTGCTAGGTTGAGGAAGACACGACCAGTTGGGTATGCACCGTAATGTCCAGCTGAAGGATCACTCCAAGTCAAAGGCAACTAGTAGCAAAGATTCTTCATGCAACTAAATGTAACCACCTTGTTGTGGACCTTAATGATTGAGCATGCATGGGCATTACTGTTGTGTTGGATCTGTGCTTGAATTTCATGTCTAAGAAGATTCCATGCATGTGGAACCACCATTGCTCCACTTTCCCCTATTTTTCCTAAATGGTGTCCTCCCAGTCATGGAGTTGACTATCTTGTTTAGTTGTAGTATAAATAATGATTTAATGCTCCTTCTTTAGGAGGTTGCATGATTTGACATTGTACTCTCATTCTCTAGTTTTAGTAATATAGATACATTACTCTTTGTATGCATGATTTATGGTGAATGAAATAAAGTTTTAATTTTGAGCATCTGATTTCTTGTTAATCTAGATGATACTTATCCAAGGGGGCCCACTTGGTGAGCAATTTGTCTTCTTATTTAAGCATTAGTTTAGTATTACTTACTATTTAGTGCTTAGTTAGAAATATGGCATCGACTATTCCTAAAGCCACTAGAATTCCATTATGTGACTGTTCTTGTAGCCAAAGAAGACAGAGTAGTTTCTTGTTTGTCACTTAGATTTTTATTCTTGCCCTGCATTTCAACTTAGCATAGTTGTTGGTTGATGTTCAACATTTTCTTTATTTCATTCTAAGCAATTTACTTTCAGTATTGTGTTTCTTTCCTGTAGAATTCAATGACTACTTGAGCCCTTAGTGCACATACTGTGCTAATCCATTTCAAGTTCACGTCCATGGGTTGACAAGTTAAATGCACCTTCATGATGATTGAATAGCAATTCAAGTTATATGTCCAATCTCTGAATCATGGCTGCAAAGGCTTAGTTATTAAATCATTGTAGGAGGCCAACAATGCATACTATTGATCTGGTGATGGATAGTGCTGGGGAATATTTCCAGTATTAGGAGGATGAGACCTTTTTGGTGGAATATTATGTTGGGTGCATTGTCATGGGTTACCACCTACATTGTGAGGTACCTTTGAAGTACCTGGAGCACCTATCTTCTGAGATGTTCCTTGTCAATTGAAATTACCACCTTGTTTATGAGGAGGGACATATTTTGGTGGTTTTGGTGCCTAGATGCTTAATTGTGCCATTTTTTGATGTAGCTCCTAGCTTTCTTGTATCATCTGTTTTCTCCTTATAAGCTGTTATATTTTCCATTCTAAATGTAGTTCAATCTCTTGGTTAGTCATACTATCAAAATCAAAGGCATTGTGATCAATGGATCCCTCATAGTTTCCTTCTCTTTGTTGTGATGAAATTTTGTAGTCATATTCATTTTGTTTTTGAATTTGTTTTGTCTCAATTCGGGTGTTGAAATCATCTATTTTCTTAGGGTCCTCCTAGTGAAAAATAGGATGAATAGTGTTTTCTTGTTCAAAGGGAGTTTTAGGATCTCTGCTCAAGTCATCACTATGGATTATTCATTTTAAGGAGTTGTTCTATCAAGTTCTCCCTATCTTCATTAGTTAAATTTGTTGCTTTGTCCTTGCTCTTATTTGTATCATACTTTGAAGGAGGGACCCATGTTTATCTGTCCAACTAACATTGTTCTTCTTTAGGATTTCTTGTACCAAGGATCTCCTACCTTTCATCTCATAGGATGCTTTAACATTCCAAACTCTAGGGTTTGTCCTTGTTGATGTGTATTTGTACTTCCCAATCATGTGCTCATTCTTATAGAGTTGCCATTCACTTTTAAGAAAAGTGAGAAAAGTTTACAATTTCTTGTTCCTAGTGGATTCTTGTACAAGGTGTTGAATTTGTGATTAAACGCCTAGATTTAGAATTGGCTAATTCCCTAGTAGAGTCACCAATCTATTGGGTCTCAAAAATGTAGGTTACAAATCCGAAGAGGATGTCAAGCTCTATGATCATACTTGCAACATTATTGAACTAACGAATGGAGTTAACCTTTATGGTTGATGACTCCCTCCACTTTGAGTTCTGCTAAACCTAGGTGGGTGGACCTTGATAGCTAAAGCATATTAAGATTTGTATGACTTAGTTGAATTTATAGATCTATCCACAATGGCATAAAGTGTGGAATAAATGAAGTCTTGTGAACTACTCTTACTCTTAATGTGATAATTGGAAATTTAGAATGTGAAAGTGGGTAAGTAAATGAATTGTGAAGTGGAACATTTCCTTATTGGGTAAGTAGAGTCAATGAAATTTTATGATAAGTGACTAGTATTGGTTACAGTTCTAATTTTTTGGAACTTATGTTTATTTATTCCTTGTATAAACGTGCAAGAATATGACTAACACACTCTACTTATTAATCCAATCGATCCTATTAGGTTATTGTGACTTATTTAAAAGGATTTAATCCTTCTTTGAAGGAACCAATTAAAAATAATCACACAATGACAACAAATGTGTACTCACAAATGAAGTATATCCTCAATTTTAATGACAAGATAATATCAAGTTGGAGATAGTATGTAAATGTTATCAATTACTAGGCTTTTCTTATTGATCCAAATGTTACTTCCAATTTACTGCAATCAATTAAAAGGATTTTAATTATTTGATAGAAACCAATTAACTTGATTACTCAATAACAACAAATGTGTTTGATGAAACCGAATTTCAACTTGGATACATGAGTTCAAATAATAAAGAAATAATAGTGTGGAGATAGCTATATAATTTTTCAAACCAACAAACAATAGACACCAATCTGAAGTCACATAGAATTAAAGATCTTCTATTGATTTTTGCCAAAATTTATGCATGTATCGTGGTCCTTTACAGTATAATCTGCATGATATATATTATGAAAGTCATCCTATTTTGGATATCTCTTTTCTCTCTTTCTTCTAGCTATCATTCAATCATTACATGTTCAACATATATAGCAATATCTTGAAGAGGGTATACCTCTTCATAAGTGTCTTTTGGGACTTTAACAACAAATAAAATATTATCATTAAGCTCTAATGAGCCAAAAATAAATTTGTGTAATATGATCTAGGTACTTCTCACTCAAGTGTGTATCAACATATTCCACAACATTCCTCACTATAATCTCCATAATAATAATCCTTTCCAAGTGCTCACATGACTCTTGTAATGATAGATCTTCAATATCCTTAGCTGATTTTATTTTTTTATTTTTGTAGAACTTTCCATCTTATTTCCCTACAAGATGAGAGAAATAAATTACAATATATCAACTAGAGGGATATTTTGAATGCTTACTTGTATGTTTTGGGTGCACTGAATTCCTTGAATTCTACTCAATCTCCCATCCTTCTTCACTGTAACTTCTAAAAATTCTTTTGGTTTAATCTCCTTTTAATCAGAGATATTCATACAAGGTTCATTCATGTAGCCATTAAGTTCTACCACTAGAAATGAATGCAACAGTTTTTTTGAATTTCAAAATGTTAGAGAGAAACAACAATATTGCATTGATGGAACCCATCTAGTCTCAGGCCGATCTGTGTGCTCTATTTGGTGCCACCTTTGTTTATACATTCATAACTAATCACCAAGACTGATTGAATATCCCTTCAATATGAAGTTTCCCTTTGGTTCTCTTATTCAGCTCAAAAGATAACTTAATACTCATTGATATTGTACAACTACATTTTCTCTTACTTTCTAATCTCTTATATTTCAGGGAGAGCATTATGAATTTTACCCGATATCAAAGGGATCTGAACCATTAGAAACCTTGCTAAGCATCACTCGATGTATTTCTGACAAATAGTGGTCATTCTATATTACCTTCGGGATGGCATATACCATCACTAAGAGAGTAAGATTCCTTTCCAATATACTTGGTCCCCCTAATGTGTTTCCTCTACCACTCTATTTGTTGGGATAAGTCACTAAGACTTTCCCTGAAAACTTCTCTAGTTTCCCTCATTGGAGTTACCCACATGGTCAGAGTGATTTGAGGAACCCACCCCAATTATACATCTCACTCCAATAAAATTGGTCTCCTTTTTTATCAATGAAATTATGTATGTTTCTCCCCAATTGGGCTTCTGTCCACATCATGCACAAGCTCTATGTGATTTAAGAATTTTCCTCCAACTAGCTTGCTTTTTCCAATAAGTTTTTCATCGATGAAATGTGATGCATTGTCTTCCCGATTATGCACACCTATTAACTTGGGGATTTTTTATCACCATAACTTTATTCATCTCTTCTTGATATGTAGAAAATATTCAAATAGAGGGCTATGACTTGTTGATTGAAAAGACATGCACATGATCTTCCTGATAAGGATCAGTTGCTCTTTAAATTTTTTGCTCAACTATGATCAAGGAGACACTTAAATGCCATAGGCCATATCTATGGGATCATTAGTTAACATGGGTCATAGAATGGATCTTGTCACACAAATTTCAACAATTTTTATTAATCATAAAATTAAAGTGTGGAAAATTTCTATGGTATGTGGAAGATAAGTGGGTGGAGGCCAGTGAAAATTGTGAGATTTTTCTAGTCTTAACAGGATGATAAACTCAATTCTTATAAAAATATGGTAGAAATTCTTAAGGACTTTTTCATTAATTCAAATTTTTATTAGATACCTCACATGAAAAATCAGGCAAGAGATGTTATGGAAACAATTGGACCCCTATTAGACATGTCACACAACATCCTTCAATGTGAATTCTTGGTAGAACAACTTCTCATACTAGCTTTCAAAATTCTAAAATCTAAATTTCTATGTGTAATGATTGGTCCTAGTTCCCCATGGTATCATAATTTATTCACCTACCTTAGTAGAGGAACCCTCCCATCTAATATCATCTACAAAATAAAAAATAACTTTGTTAAAAAGGAATCCCGATTTGTCATCCTTAGTGATACTCATTAGAGAAGAAGCATCAAGAGGATATTACTATGATGCCTCAACCAAGAGGAAGCCTTGACTTCCTTGAAAAAAGTACATGATGGCATATGTGGTTCCCATCATAGTGGTATGACTTTAGCTAAGAAACTATTGAGGATGAGGTATTACAAGCCAGCCATGGAAAGGGAATCCCATCACTATGTATAGAAGTGTGTCCAATGTCAACAAGGAGATCTTATTCATGTTCCAACTCAGGAGTTACAACCAATGGTCACACCTTGGAATTTCTGAAAGTGGATGCTTGACCTCATAGGAAAGATTACTCCAACCTCATCTAATGGCCATAATTTCATTATAATGGCCACTAAGTACTTTACCAAATGGGTGGAAGCTATTCCTAGGTATTTGCAGGATCATCATGGAAAAAATAGGCCCTTATTTGGCAAATTTTTTTAGAAAAACTAGAGTTAGGCAACTTGATATAATAAATTTGAATAATTTATCTATATTATTTCAAAAATATGTAAGAATAGAATCTGTAGCAAACTGAATTTAGTTTCTAAACTACTAGTTTTATTTATTTTTTAAATCTATTTGGTGAAAATTTGAAATTTCAATGTAGTAGTACTTAAATTTCAGGGAAAAAATAAGTAGGTGTTTGTCTAACCACCCTAACCACAATAAAATGAAAATATTTCTTTATAAGATTTTAGACATAAGTAGCTCAGACTCATGTCCAAATGTGATGCATATTTTTTATAATTTTTTTCAAGTAAATAATTAATTATGAATTTTTTATTAAATTTTTTAAAAGATATAAAAACTCGTATGTCTGACCACCTTAACTTGTTTAAAACTTCATGAAATTCATTTTTTCATTTTTTAATCCTATAGTATGGAAAGTATAGAATGTCATATATGTTTTGGATTCAAAAAATGTGATACCATTTGAAAGCTATAGAATTTTCTTAAATCAACCCATCAATCAGGACTTTAGTCGTAATTCAAATAGAAAATGAATAATAATTATTTATTAAATTCAAAGTAAAGCATAATTTATGTTGGTGGAAAGCTAAGAATCTCCTTTAAAAACCCTTTTCATTTCATCAATTTTGGGATAAAAAAGGTCGTTAGCCACATACCCTACAAATACCCATCATATCACCACTTTTTGGCCCATCATGATACTACACATACCCTCCTATGACCTACATAATGGGGAAGCAAATTGCCAAATTTATCTTGAATTACCTTATCTGTTGTTATGATGGTTTGCAATCCCTTATTTTTGATAATGGAACACCGTTAAAGAATTACGATGTGAAAATATATGCCAACAATTTAACATCCAACATCAATTCTCTACCTCATATTACCCCTAGGGTAATGGTCAAGTTGAGGTGACAATCAAGATCATTTTGAGAATCCTAAAGAAAGTAGCCAATGAAGCTAGCCATGACTAGAATTTGTTGTTAAATCTTATGCTATGGGCTTATCGAACCAGTATCCATACACCTAGAGGTGCAACCCATTTATTCTTGGTCTATGGATCAGAAGCCATCTTTCCCATCAAGGTCAAGATTCCCTCGCTATGAGTTTCACTATAGAATATGATCATTGATGAAGAGTATAGGATATCTTTCCTAAATGAGATAGAATTATTGGATGAGCATCGTATTGATGCCCTTAATAATTTGCAAGCATACCAAAACCAACTAAAATAGAGCTATAACAAGAAGATCAAGATTTGGTCTTTCCAGGTAGGGTATCTTGTTCTCAAGTAGAATTAAAAAACTTCCAAATTAGGAGAGTAAAGGAATGTTTGAACCTAACTCGTTAGGTATATTTGTCATTACATCAAGCTATGGATTAGGAGCATACCAATTATCAATGCTTGAAGGTGAACCCTTGCAGGAACCAACTAATACTCTACATCTCAACAAAATTTATCCCAAGGCTTGAAGGGTATAAATCTAAAAAATCAAAAAAATCAAAAAATGATCAAAATTTCAAAAACATAAGAAAAAGGATTGAAAAAAGTAAAAAAATCATCCTCTAGTGAAAACCACCTTGGTGGTGCTTTGGGCAAGTACCTTGGTGAAAACTTGGAAAACAAGCACCTCACATAAATAAAGCACCTCCATCTATGTTTGGCTCTTTATCCTATCATTCTTTACATCTCATATATTCGTCCTTCAAATCATTCATCCTATTTATTCCATCACCCATCTATGTATGTATAATAGATTAATAATGTGAAGTATTGTATCCCCTTTAGTACTACTTGGTATATTCCTAAGGTCAGTTTGTCTTTCCTCTATCGAGGTAGTCTATTGCATCACACTAGGGAAAATTCATTATGGATCGGATTGGGTTCTTGTATATTTGAAGGTTATTTGAAATCTCATCAAAAATCCAAAAATAATAAAAATTACATACAACTAAAATAAAAAAAAATAAAAAAAATTATAAAGTCAAAATCCAAAACATCCAAACCACATAAAAAACCCTAAAGAGTTTAAAACATTGAAAATCCAAAAATAGTACCATGTCAAACTTTGTTGTCTCTGAGCTTGAATGTAGGTAAGGCCATCTCTAATGTTTCCCTAAGAAACTTTAGGTTAGGAGTACATCATAATAAATTAGCAATCCATCAATTGTTCATTTCTCATCAACAATAAGTCAATTTAGTCAAACTATGTGGTCTTTGTGTGTATAACATAGGAAATGCTTATCTTTTATTAGCCTCCAAGGCCCCTAGGATAGTATTTTAGGTTAGGTTCTTGGTAAAAAACTCATAAAACCCCAAAACATTTGAAAATTTAGAACACCAAAACATTTGAAAACTCAAAAATCCTCAAAACATTTGAAAACTCAAAACATTTGGAAACTTAGAAAACCCCAAAACAGTGGAAAAATTTAGAAAACCATAAACAAACTCAAATAATAAAAAACCAAAAAATTCACATAAACTTTCAAAAACACCAAAAACAACCTCAAAACATTCTCAAAACACTAAAAACATTGAAATAGTCTAGAAAAATATCCAAAACTATCCAACCCATTTTTCTTCCACTTGCAATAAACCTTCACCCATAATTAATTAGTTTTCATTGTTAACCTTTGGTAAAAAAAAATAGAAAAAAAGTATGACAAGTCAAAAATTCAAAATCTAAGTGTCAAAAGTCTAAATTCTAGATCATAGGTAAGCATGTCAGTAGAGTTTGTATCAACGCCTTATCACACCTATTCCTAATAAAAAAATCTAACAAAAATTTCCTAGGATGTATCCTTCCAACAATGGGAATCAACATCATAAATCACCTTAGATGTGTTAAATATGCAAGAGATATAGATAACATTGACTATTTGTCTTTGATCTTTTCTTATGATTTATCTCAATGACCTAGTCTAAGGACCTCACGATGATGTCTGAATGATTTAGAGAGACAAGAATGGGGTGCCGATTATTATCTTTTATTTTTTCTTGTGGGTATTCTTGTAAAATAATATTGGCACATACTTGCTTAGTTGTGTGTATGGAGGTCGTTTAGAGTAGATTGTTGACTATTGTGTATTCTTTGGTTTGATATATTTTTAACTTCTAATCTACATTCCAATGAGGTTTTCATATTTCAAGGTGTGAACAAGAACTATCCTATATATTTTCAAATTAAAATTCAATCTTGGTTATCAATACCATGGCATCATGTCTATGTGTTATATCAAACAGAGGGAATGATAGAAAATCCCAATCCTAAGATATGAGAAAATCATCCATCTCATCACTGCACTCTAATAAAGTCTCGATGCATCATGGACTTGTTGGAATTTTGAATCAATATTAAAATCAATGGTCAAATCATTTTATTATTTTTTCTTCTTTCCATGCTAACCTAGTGAACCAAAGATTTTTGGGGGCTATGAACTTCTTTTGCACTCTTAGGGTTTTTCACCTAAAAGGAGAGAGATAGGCCAAAAAACTAGGTGGTTCACTCAAACTAATGCAAGTATAATGGAAATATGAATGAAATTCATCTAGATGAGATAAATTAAATGTAGAAAAATAAAGAAAGAAATTTTTTATTTAATGAAAACTAGAGAAATGCAAGTTTTTTGAAAACACATTGTGTAATGCAAAAACACCTAGAAATGAAAGTAAACTACAAAAAAAATGAATGAAACTGAAGAATTGCACCTGTAAACTTGCTAGAGACCTAAAATGACTTTTTAAATGTTGTTGATCTTGATTTTTAGGCTTGGTGGGACTCATTTTCTATCCTGGGTGAATTAGTCCCTAATTTGGGAAACTGTTCTGGAACCCGTTTCAGACAAATGGGTATCCAAAAATGCAGAAAACCAAAATCAGGCTTGGAAATGGGACTCATTCGCTACCCATGGTGAATGAGTCCACTTTGAATTTCTAAAGATACAAAAGTGAAAACAAGAGCGTTTAGTCTGCACTTTCTGCTTCTTCAGGTGTCTATCTTCGAAAGTCTAATTTTTGGGTCTGAACTTGACTTTTTGTTGATATTTTTCCTTATACAATGAAGAGAAGACTTCAAAAAAATTTCAACTTGATTCTTAATGATTTGCAAGCTTCTAAGGTGCCTAAATTTGCAAACACACAAGAAGAGAAAGAAATATTAAATGTTAGGGCATGGGGATTTTCCTTGGTCAAACCCCTTTATAGGTAATTAAACCAAAATAGAGAAAAAATATAATGAAAAATGTAAAAATGGAGTTAATAACTTGCCATGAATATTGATCTTGAATTTTGATAGCAAAACATGAAGAATCTACCCTTGAATGTCTTAGGAAGCAATCTTGATGACTTGCAATGATGAAACCCTAACTTTCTTGACTTGAAAGAGAATATGGATGATGAATGAATGATAAGAGATGTGTGAATGAGTTAAGAGATGTAAATTTGGGTTTAGAGACTTTATTTTATGGGAAATTTACCTTATTAGCCCATAAATTGGATCCCCAAGGCCGACATGAAGAAAAAATAAACTTAAAACCTAATTTTTCTCACTCAAAAGTGGAAAATGGTCCAAATGGGTCTCATTCGTCACCTTGGGTGAATCAGTCCCACCTGGCAAGGACTCATTCACCACAAATAGTGATTTAGTCCTAGAGTGGCCCATTTGCTAGCTAGGTTTTTGGGAGATAAGAAAATCAGGTTTATATGATGACTATGTCAGTTATTTTATCAAATATTTCCTCACGATGCACAATATGGGGTCATAGGGGCCTATTAATCATGAATTAAAGGTCAATTAGGGCTTGGGACACAAAATTCAATGTGAAAGTGTGATTAAATACACTTTACAACACTAATATGAGGTCCACATAGCCTAGAAAGGAAAAGATCCAATGTGAATATGTAAAACACATTACAACACTAGATTAGAGAAAAATTCAATTTACAAGCCTTCTATATTGATGTGAAAATACATTTTATAATGTTGAATTAAGGGAATATGGGTTCATTAAGTCTAGAAAAGTGTGAAAATCTTTTACAACACTTTACAACACCTTTACAAGACATCAATAAATGTATTTGCAAGGGTTGAAGACCTAGTGTGGATGCATAAAATGCCTCACAACACTAAATCAAGGACTCATTAAGTCCAATTTATCATGAATTAATCCCAAATCAAGAAAGTTTCCTTTTTTCTATGGCGCACCTAGTATCATGATAGTAAACAAAAAAATCATTAGCATTCATACATCATGCATCATTATAACATATCATAATAATGGAAAAAATAATCTAATGCATCATCATTCTCATTTATGTTGTTTCAAATAATATACATTTTTTATTCTAAGCATCTTAATCCATTGCATAATCATTCATAATATCCATACTATAAGCATCATCCATGTATACATCCATATACATAGGGTATGTGTAGGATCATGATGGGCCAAAAAGTGGCAATATGATGGGTATTTGTAGGGTATGCGGCTGATGACTTTTTTTGTACCCAAAATTGATGAAATGAAAAGGGTTTTTAAAGGATATTCTCAAATTTCCACCAATATAAATTATGCTTTAATTTGAATTTAATAAATAATTATTATTCATTTTCTATTTGAATTATGATTAATGTGTTGATTGATAGACTGATTGAAAAAAAATCTATAGATTTCAAACAATACCACATTTTTTGAATCCAAAACATGCATCACATTCAATGCTTCACATACTATAGGATTAAAAAAATAAAAAATTGAGTTTGATGAAGTTTTGATCAAGTTAAGGTGGTCAAACATACAAGTTTTTTATATTTTTTAAAAGTCGTATTAAAAAATTCATAATTAATTATTTACTTGGAAAAAAATTATAAAAAATTATTCATCACATCCACACATGAGTCCTCTACTTATTTATAAAATCTTATAAAAAAATATTATCATTTTATTGTGGTTAGGGTGGTCAGACAAACACCTACTTATTTTTTCCCTGATATTTAAGTACTACTACATTAAAATTTCAAATTTTCACTAAATAGATTTTTTTTTTGTTAAATAAACCTAGTAGTTTAGAAAGTACATTCAATTTTCAATAGATTCTATTCTTACATATTTTTTAAATAATATAGATAACTTATTCAAATCTTTATGTCTAGTTACCTAACTCTAATTTTTCTAAATTTTTTGCCACTTAAGGGCCTATTTTTTCCATGATGATCTTGCACATACCCCATACATACATCATAACACTATAAATCACATGGGAAAGTACGCAAAAAATAAATGCATCCATCCATACATTTTGCATAAGAATACCATATCATATGCATATCATAAACATCCATCTCATACCATATCATACAAAGATACTGAAAAATATGATAACACATACATTACATTGCATATGGGTATGTGCAGGATCATGATGGACCAAAAAGTGGAAATATGATGGGTATGTGTAGGGTATGTGGCTAACAAATTTATTTTTACCCAAAATTGATGAAAAAAAAAAGGTTTTGAAAAGAGATTCTCAACTTTCCACCAATATAAATTATGCTTTACTTTGAATTTAATAAATAATTATTATTCATTTTCTATTTGAATTATGACTAAAGCCTTGATTGATAGGCTGATTGAAACACAACTATGACTTTCAAATGTTATCACATTTTTTGAATCTGAAACATGCATCACATTGTATGCTTCACATACTATAGGATTAAAAAAAAATTGAATTTCATGAAGTTTTGACCGAGTTAGAGTGGTCAAACATACAAGTTTTTATATTTTTTAAAAGATGTAATGAAAAGTTCATAATTAATTATTTACTTGGAAAAAAAATAAAAAAAATGCATCACATTGGGACATGAGTCCTCTACTTATATCTAAAATATTCTAAAAAAATATTATCATTTTATTGTGTTGAGGGTGGTCAAACAGACACCTACTTATTTTTTCCCTAAAATTTAAGTACTATTGCATTGAAATTTCAATTTTTCACCAAATAGATTTAAAAATAAATAAAACTAGTAGTTTAGAAGCTACATTCAATTTTCTATAGATTCTATTCTTACATATTTTTGAAATAATATAGATAACTTATTCAAATTTTTATTTCAAGTTGCCTAACTCTTATTTTTTTGAATTTTTGCCACTTAAGGATCTATTTTTTCCATGATGATCCTGCACATACCCATATCATAAACACTACATTATACATCATCACATATCACATAAACATAAAAAAAAGAAGTTCATCCATCGCATTGCATCCATACATAATCATTGTTGGACACTAGGAACACTGAGAGGGGGGGTGAATTAGTGTTCCTCAGTATTTGATTTTCCAATAAGATCTTAAACTGTCAACAACAATAATTGAACCACAAATAGAATTCACAACAAATAAAAAGAAGGAAACATGCAAACACATTAAGGAACACCATAACACCATAAATTTTTATGTAGAAACCATGTTAGGGGAAAAACCACGGCGGAGATTAATCCACAAAGTATACTTTGTTAAAAGTATGATAAAAAGGGAATGCACTTGCATTCAAGCACACTGCCTAGAGCTCACTACTCAAAAGAGAAGGTTCACTACCTTAAAAAATATATTTGATATTACAAAAAAATGTTGAAATGAGAATTTAGCATCTATAAATGCTTGGATTCAGTTCCAATGAAGCACACAATTAGATTCCAGATCTTTTATCTAGTTTGCACTTCTACTCTGCTCTACTTTGCTCTGCATACAAAAACCCTTCTACTATTTAAATAGATCTTTCGATATTACCTCACATAATTTTTCTGTACTTTTTCGCTCTTACACTTTCACTCTTCTTTATCTACACACTCTTCTATCATTCTCAAAAATATTTTCTGATCTCCTTTATATATTCACTAACAAGAATTTTATTGTATGTCGCCTTTAGAACAAAATATAATATTCTTTCTTATGTCGGCTCAAATCATTAATTATAATTGATGTGTATCCACACAAGTTGGCTAGACTATAGTATGGACCCAAACCAAGATTCCAAACATAAGAAATATTTAAACACATACTTCTATACATCCGCGACATACTATACACAACAAGTTGACCATAATGAGAGAATAAACAATAAATCATTCTACCAAATTACTTAACTCATACTCTGACTAATGTGACACCAAAAAAATCACCTATAGGATAGAATACATGCTAACCAAGCTTCCCTAGGGATCCACACTACAAAATAGTGATCTGGTGTAGTATTCAGATCAACTTATCAACTAGATACCTATTCTTCATACTTTCTACTGATAGACTATAGTCTATTACTTGTCTTTCTGATAGTAGAAACTTCAACAATGTAGACCATACTTCTAACTCTAGCCATCAATAACAACACAAGTAGCCAAAAAAAATCTCTCAAATCCATATGTAAACAATCTCCCCCTTTGGCATTGATGACAACACTTAGTGAAAAATGACTAAGTGTCAAAACTCAAAAACTCATGAGAACCAAAATTATTGCTCCCACTTAGGATGTCGAGGCATTTTTCACTACATTCTCTCCCCCTTTGACATCAAGGACAAAGCTTCCACTAATTTTTCTCCCCTTTGTAAAATAGAGATTTTGATCAAAATTTGAAAAACTGTTGCACAAATCAGAAGATTATTTTGTACTTAACTTTTATTTCTGCAAGGAATTTCCTCTAAGAGTCCACCGCAATCCCAATAGCGATAATCAAGTTATTATTTTCTGATGTCCTATTGATAATCTATATAGAGGATTTTGAAATGGTGATGGCATTATCTAGCTTTTATCCTTTCCTTAGAATTTCAATTATTTTCTCTAGCCTTCATTCAACATGATCTCTTTCTTTCTAGAAAGTATCCATAAGATTATTTCTGGAAAACTGAACCTTTGTATGCTCAACCTATAAATCATAAATCTTCTTCTTAACTTATTTGTCCTTGTCCAAAAACATATTGTAGTCCTGTCTGATTTTGACAAATTCATTTTCAATTTCCTCCAATTTTTCCTTGTGAGGCCACTTAAGACATCAATTGAAGATCTTATTGGATGAGTCAATGCACTATCTTAGCACATTCATTTTCTTCTTTAGTTTAGCAAGAGATAGTCTCAACTGCATATTTAGATGGAAAATTATTTCCTCCTCTTTTCTATCTAGAGGCACAGAGGAGTATCAACTCTTTTGGAAGTACATTGTATAGACTCCCCAATTTAATGTTTTTATCAACAAAGTATCTTCCTATAGTGTCCTCAATGAGGTCCTACTCATAATATGGCCCATTCAACCATATATTAGTTATCTTTTGCATTTCATCTCCATCATGAATAATCTACAATATTTTTTCTTTAAAAAGAGAACCTTATTCATCACTATCTTCTGCTATTATCAGTTTTGGCTCACCTAGTTTTTTTCATCTCTAGGTGTATATTTCCCAGAGTCTTCATCCACTATATCGACAACCATATGTTCTTTTCCTTTTCCCTCAACTTTTGTTGACTTGGGTGTTGGAGGAGTGACACCAGCCAAATCTCTTCCTCTCTTCTGCTTTTTCTCTGCCTTACTAGAGGATGCTCCAACTTTAGCTATTTTTACCAGAATAGGAATATCACTTACGCCAAACTTTTATAACATCTTCCAAAATAATTTTTCATAAACTTGTTCACAATTTTCAAAAGAGTTGAAATGTTAAAAAAATTTCTTGCAAATCGGTATATTTTCCTTCCATACCACATTATCATTCAGAGGCAGGCAATTCAGGAAATACATCATGATGCATGTAGCTAGGGTACCAAACCTAAAAGAGTATTCTATATGCTTCATCAATTGTACATTCTCCAACAATTGATCGTTCACCAAACCACATAGGTCGAAGTATTCATATTCTATTATAATTTTGTGAGCAATACACACTGCACCTACCGAGGTTGATCCTTCTCTATTTCTAAAGAAGATTTTATATGAAATTCCATGTGTAATATACCTTGTTAGCGGATCTTTAATCGATGTGAGAATCAAATCCCTCTAATCTCTTGTTATTCTAGTTAGGGCTTCAACCTCAATATTTTGAATCAAATTCTTTTTTGAAACATCACCAACATTACAAAAACATTAGATTTTTTATTGCATCCTTAGAAATTTGATAGGGTTTATCCAAGGTAAGGATATCACCATCCAATTTGTTCAAGATAAACCAAACTACCTCCACATTGATGAAATGAGGGAATTCATTCCAGATGTTCAAATTTTTATGTTTCACTCCTCCAAGCTTCTTCAATTCAATGAAAAACATTGAATTTATTACATCCCTAACCTTTAGAATACTATATTCATCTAGAGTTACTGTACCTTGAATTTTCTTCATTTTCTATACCGAACAGGGTTCTACCAATCACCAAATAGATATGAAATTGATAAGCAACAGAGATACCTATAGAATTCACCGCTAAATTGACTTTTCACTCCTTTAGAATTTTGTTGAAAAGGTTCTCCAACTATTCTCCTTCAATGCATGGTGAAAAATTAGGGTTCCAAATTCCCTTTTATAAATTCACATACTTAACTTCCTACCACATTAAATGTGTTGCCTTAGAAGTTTTGGTTACTATGCAAACTTAGACAACAAGTGAAGAATTCAACTACATACCTTTAACATTTTATCCAGCTCAACAAATGATTGCTGATACATTTGACAATGAATAACACAATGGTTGATGGTATCCTATGATTCAGAGCCAACTATATAGGGGGGCAAAGGATTTTCATGAGAAACACCCCTAGGGCACTGGCTTACTATCAATTTCCAAAAGAATTACCAGAGGGAGCTTCTAGTACAACCTTATTGCCTTCATTAGATTCATTTTTCTTTACCCATGTTTTCTTCATCTGATCTCTTATTTCTTCCATAGATTCTTTTTATTTTCCTTTGTTGTCTTTTTGTGAATTTCTTCCTTGATAAACCAAACCTCTTCTATTCATGTTTCTATTGACTATAGAATCTTGCAATGTGCCCAAGTTTGTTACAATTGTAGTATACCAGATTTTTCTATCTATACCATCCATTCCACTTATTTCCTCCTGATTTGCATGGATTAGCAATATATCCAAATCTTCCATAGGTATAGCATTTAATGTTACTTGTACTAACATACATACTTATACATTCTAATGACTTATGACCAAAATTCTTGCATTTAAAACACTAACCAAAAAATGGACTACCAAAATTTATCTTACTTCTACACTACGAAGCCATATGTCCAAATTTATTAGAAACATAGCAATATCCATTAAATTTCTGAGCATTTGATTTCCTTACCGGATGGCTTCTACCTTTGTTCTTTTTAGGGTTCTTTTGTTTAGATCTATAGCTCTCACCCTTCTCATATTCAAGACCTCGCTTATCATTTGTATCCTTTTGACCTTTAGTTGTCTCATCAAGCTTGGAAGAACTTATCTTGAACTTCTCCTTGAAATCATTTGCAATAGCAAGCTCATTTTCAAGAATAACTACTTGTCTCTCAAGCGCTTGTTCATTGTTTCTCGATTGTTGTAGTTCAATCTCTAGCTGAATGAATCCACTATTAATTTTGCCACATTCTTCATATTTTTCTTTCAAGGACTAGGCCAGATTTTCCTCATTCTTCTTTCTTTCTTCAATCTCTTTGTTCAACTTCATCACCACATATTCCATTTCAAGCCTTAGAGTAGCATTTTCCTTGGTAATATTTTCACATTCTTCTATTATTTCTCTTAGAGTTTGATTCAGATGGACATCATCATGACCTTTGCTATCTTCTTTCTTCAACTGATCACATAGTTCCTTCTTTTCCCTTGACTCATTTATTTTATCCTTCAGTGATTGAATGAATTTTTTTGTAGCCACATGCTTAACTTTTAGTTCCATGACCTTTTCTTTAGACTGATCAAGATCATCAAGTGCCACCATAAGTTGCTATTGAAGACCACCAGTGTCCATTTTAATTCAAGATTCACCTCAAGTTGTTAAACTCCAAAAGAGGAACCTTATTGTGATACCAATTGTTGGACACTAGGGACACTAAGAAGGGGGGGTGAATCAATGTTCCACAATATTTTATTTTCAAATTAGATCTTAAAATATAAACAACAATAATTGAACCACAAATAGAATTCATAGCAGATAAACAAAAGGAAACATGCAAACACATTAAGGAACACCATAACACAATTTTTTTTTACATGGAAACCCTATTAGGGGAAAAACCATGATGAAGATTAATCCACAAAATATACTTTGTTAAAATTATGATAAAAAGGGAATGCACTTGCATTCAGACACATTCCCTAGAGCTCACTACTCAAAATAGAAGGCTCACGGCCCTACAAAATATATTTTATATTACAAAAAAATGTTGAATTGAGAATTTAGAATCTACAAATGATTGGATTCAATTCCAATGAAGCACACAATTTTATTCCAAACCTTTTATCGAGTTTGTAGTTCCACTCTGCTCTGCATATAAAAACCCTTCTATTGTTCAAAAAAATCTTCTAATATTACCTCACATAACTATTTTGTACTTTTTCACTCTTACACTTTCTCTCTTCTTGATCTGCACACTCTTCTATCATTCTTAAAAAGAATTTCCAATCTTCTTTATATATTCACTAACATGAATTTTATTGTATGTTGGATTTAGAACAAAATATATAATATTCTTTCTTATGTCAGCTCAAATCACTAATTATAAGTAATGTGTAACCACACAAGCTAGATAGACTATAGTAGGGATCCAAACCAAGATTCAAAACATAAGAAATAGTTAAATACATACTCCTCATACATCCACGACATACCATATAGAATAGGTCGGCCATAATGAGAGAATAAACAATAAATCATTCTACTGAATTACTTAACTCGTACTCTGACTAATGTGACACCACAAAATTCACTAGTAGGATAACATACATGTTGAAAAAGCTTCCTTGGGGATCCACACCACAAAATAGTGATCTGGTGAAGTATTCAGATCAAATTATCAACTAGATACCCTATTCTTCATACATTCTATTGGTAAACTATAGTCTCTTGTCTTGCTGGTAGTAGCAACTTCATCACTTCAGACCATACTTTTGACTCCAGTTGCCATCAATGACAACACAAGTAGCCAAAACTAATCTCTGAAAGCCATATGCCAACAATCATATCATATCATATGCATCCATACATACATCAAGTATGAAATAAAGGAACATCACACAATGAATCTGAATCATCATTATATATCAAAAAATGACTCTCATGGTACAATATCTAAATCAGTGCGTATCATATGATCAAGAATATAATATACAAGAAGCTATCAAAAAGAGCCTATAAATGTGTATCTGTATAAATATTTGGGAAAGTAATAAAAAAAGTGTCTATAAGAAGGCTAGCCCTAGTGGCTACTCGACTCCCCAGGCTATCTAATTGATGACCAATCCTCAGACCTAGGAGGTTCCCCGTTCCTTTAAGAATAATCAAGTTTTTGCATCTCTCTAGGGACATCATGATGGTAGTGAATCTTATAAGATGTAACCTCTATGAATTCCTACCTATACATGTTAGTCGAAATCATCCATCCCTGAGATGTCACTGTGATGGCCTCAAGTTGTTGTATGCACCTGATCTCCTAGGATAGTTGTAGGTCTAGTTATTGCTGCAACTAAGACTCTGTTTCTTGCTTAGTTGTCATAGCTTGCAGTTGCTTCCATAACTAATCCTTCTCTACTGTAAGGGAAACAATCTTCCTCTCGCATGGATCTAGCAGCTGTGGTGGACGAGGTGGCGGTCCCACCAAAACCTATCCATCCTATTGATCTAATTGATGCCTTGGGTCCTAATGATGTTGATCTTGTCAAGGTTTCTATCCATTCCTTAGCACATGAACCCTCTGTTGGTCAAGCTACTACCTAACTTTTTCCCTACCTTCATCTTAGCCTCAACCTCTACCTCTTCCTCTCCCATTGGGGTATCCCCCCACTATATTTTTTAGGCGAATGGGTGGTCTAAACCATGCATCATCTCTAGGCATAGTCCCCACATTTGGTAAACCCTAATCATATGCCCAAGGCTAGACAACTAGCTATCAAAATCCATTAACTACCACTACGGGATCAATCTAAGCTCCCCACTCAACTTGTCTTTAAAATCTCACAAAAAATATTGTATAATCCTATCGAGGTACATCATGTACCTCATTGAACTGTCTCACAATGCAGTTTGGGAGATACTTCTCAATGATGGTGTGCTCTTGTCCCTAAATATAGGAACTTCATACTAAAAGATTCCATTTAGGAAATTTTGAGCAAAGTATAGTTTTTGTTGGTCATCATACCATGTAGGAACTTCCAACCATGACCTCCATTTGAATATAGTCATGTCATTTATGAAAAAATGATAATGTGGGAAACCTATCAGGCTAGTGTGTTGTAATGTCATTGAGAATTTGTATTAGAACACGAAGGGCTCGTCGTCATGTACATCTACTAAACCAACCAATGGTGTCAACATAGCTATGTGCTCATAAGCCCAAATGTGATGTAGTGTAACATCTACTCTAATGCTCTGACATACATACATAACTAATGCCATTGTACATACATAGTAGTCCTCTAGATCATGCCATGCCATGCCACCCCCAGCTCAGACTAAAACCTCTACCCTATCAGTCAGGGGAAATCATGCCAATAATGAGTGTCACAATGAACAATCTAAAGATAGGTACTCGAGCTCTATAAAAATCCATGTCTATTTGTGAGCTAGCTAAAATAATGTTGTTAGTCTACAACAATGAGCAGCATGCATCCCTCTTGGTATTTGTATCATAGATGATGTACTCCCCATGGATGGGAAGCTAGATGATCTACCACACATCCTCAAGTGTGATAGTGGCCTTTCTAGTGGGTAAATGGAAAGAAGAGGTCTCATTGTGCCACCTCTCGATGAGTGTTGTCATCATGGCTAGATGAGTGTGAACCTATGGAATAAAAGTGATAAATCCTAATCCAAGAATCCCTAGCAAATCCACCTCCAAGTCATTGAAGTCTTGTGCCACTACTAAAACATAGATTTTCAAGACCCACTTGCTTTCTAGCAATTCTAGGGTTTTTCACCTAAAAGGAGAAAGAGGGTTAAAAAATGCTTATGTTCACATTCAAAGATTAGCATGAAATGGATGGAAAAAGGATGCAAAATTTCTAGATGTAATGTTTGAATACAAGAAACTAGTAAGATTGATTGACTAATGAATAGAAACTAAAGGAAAACAAGTTGTTTGAAAACACATTGTGTATTGTAAAATAACCTAAGAATGAATAATAAGTTGCAAAAAACATGAGTCAGATAGAAAGTATGCACCTTAAGACTTGAAGTAGACTAGAAATTGCTTTCAAAATGTTGTTGATCATGTTTTTCAGGCTTGGAGGGACTCATTCATTATTCTAGGCAAATTAGTGCCAATTTTGGTAAATTGAGCCAGAATCTGTTTTTGTCCAAAGGGTGTCAAAAAATGTAGAAAACATGAAACTAACCTAGTAATGGGACTCATTTTCCACCCATGGCGAATGATTCCACTTTTGAATTTCTAAATTTTCAAAAGTAGATTCTTGAGCTTCCTTTCTACACTTTGATGCCCTATAGGTGTCCACTTCTAAAACTCTAATTTATGGGTTTGAAAATAAAATTTAATTGGTATCTTGAATTTTTGAATGAAGACAGAACTTTAAAAGCTTTGCAAATTGATCTTCAATGATTTATAAGTTCCCAAGAGACCTAAATCTATAAACACACAAGAAGAGAAGAAGAAATGTTGAATGTTAGGGCATGGGGGTTTGCCTTGGTCAAACCTCGTTTAAGTAATTAAACCAAAATGATAAAAGAATGGAATGAAACATGCAATAATGGAATATATTACCTTAACATGATGATAGATCATGAAATTCTACAACAAAACATGTAGAATCTTCCCTTGAATGTCTGAGGAAGCTAAATTAATGACTTGTAATGTGAAATCCCTAACTTGCTTGATTTGATGAATGAGGTGAATGAGTTATGAGATTAAGAGGTGAATGGGGGATCTATAAAATGAGGAGAAAAACACATATTTATATACACTCTTGTGCCTTAGTAACCCATTCATACCTCATCACAGGTTGACATCAAGTGTTTTTGAATAAAAAATTGAAAGAAGTTTTTTAAAAAATTTGAATTTGGAGCCAAGGGGAACTCATTCACCACCCATGGAAAATGGGTCCCACCTAGTGCCTGCAAATGGGTGTTAGGAATTATGTTGCATTTAATGCTGTTTATTAGGCTTACATTCAAAAATACAAATAATTAAAGCATATGAGGGCATAAAGAGCAAAAATAAAGCATAAGAAGGGGATAAATAGTGAAGTTGTGCTTAGAAAAGCATGAAATCTATTGAGATTATGGATGCATAGTCCCTGAAGCTCTGGAATCTTCAATAAAGGACCTTAGCCATGAAAGATAATCAACCACAAAGGAAAGTGTTGCAACTATGGAATGTTGAAGAAAGATTCTATATTGATATGATATGATGAAAATGATATGTTACAAATGAACAAAATTCTTGAATATAAAGGAAAAAGAGAAAACCTAGGATGCATGAGATGTTTCCAAGTGTTATAATTTAACATGTGACAACATGTGAACCCTATCTAGATGATTATTAAATGTTTAGATAAGTTCTAGAAGGAATCTTATCCCAAAAAAAAGGAAGGGAATATTATCCCATTTATTAAATAATTTATTAAAAATGCAACCTAGGACTAATTGAAATATGACCTAAGTTAACTTATGCTAGCATAATAATTAATCAATTACACTGACACCCCCCCATAAGTTCAACTTAGAGAGGAAAATGCAATGATTATGCAAGAAGATGATGGGTCCCAGCTACGAGGCCATGTTAGGTACCCATGTACATGAAGATGCAAAAAATCTCCGACAATCGAAGAAAAGGGGAAAACCCAGTAGGAAGAAAACCCCTCTCCAAAAAGGAGATATAAAAAGAAAAAAGATGGAAGAGTGATGTTTGGAGGACTCAACACTATCCCCCCAAGGACTACAACCATCACATATATACAAAGAGATCAAAAAGACGTGGACTAGATAGCCCACCCATGGACTACAACCATCAAATATATACAAAGAGATCAAAAAAATGTAGACTAGATAGCCCCTCCATAAAGGAGAGTAGTCCCCTCTAGAATGACTTGAAGACTAGTGTGAAACTAAGTAGCCAAGTCAAATAGACCTAAAGAGAACCCATCCATGTACCACAAGTTTGAAGAAGTGAGTGTATCCATCCCTACTGAAGAAAATATCAATTGAGAGGTGTCAAAGGAAGAAGATGGTTCCATGCAAAGAGCCAAGTCAATCCAACCTCCACAATCCTGGTGAGGAGGGGGTGATGATGTGCTTCATACCTTTGAATCTGGAGAGTCAAGAATAGGTTGATCTCGATCCCAAAATTTGGTGAGCTTGTATACCTTGGAATGATGATCTACTTGACCATAGGCAACAAGGACATCAAACCTATCCTTGATAATGGCAAGGTCTGAACTGAACTCAATTTTCAATCCCTCTTGATAAAGTTGATAGATAGACAAAAAATTATGAGAAATTTGAGGAATGTAGACAACATATTCTAGCCTCCTTCCATCAAGAGCAACATCACAGATACCAACAACATAGACAATATCTGCATTTTTAGTAAACATTCTATCAAAGTTGGCAGGCCTCAAAGTATCACACAAAATATGTTGTTGAGAAGAAGTGACATGTCGGGAAGCACCAGAGTCAAGTATCAATGAAGGTAGTTATCAAACCATTCCCCTTACCATGATTTTCAATAGTGGCAATTCCAACAATACCTGATGATGACTCTTCATGAGAGGGGGAGTGAGGAGATTTGACTATAGTAGGTGGGAGAGAGATGTGATCTCTAAGTATCTGCCATAGCTCATGTATCTCTCTCTTGAAACATGTATCCTCAATGCAACCAAGCCCATTGCAAAATTTTCACTTGGGTTTCTCCCTCTTTGGCTTGGCTTTCTTAAGCTGAGATGATGACTCAGAAGAAGCTCCTACCTTTGATGTTCCCTTGTGCTTGCCATTTCCTTTTGATGGTCCTACCACCAATGCATGGGTTTTTGTGGATGTATCAGCCTGATTGAGCTTGGACTATTCTCAAGTTAGTCATTCACAAAATGTCTCAAATAATGGCATAACAAAGCTATCACAAAGACCATCCATGGTGGAATAGAAAGAGGTAGAAATCTAGCATAAGGAACCTCTTAGCTTAGATAAAATAAATAATATACACTTTTTGTCAGATTTATCTTTTCCACACCCAGAAATTTGAGTCCTTAAACACTTGAATCTTACAAGGTAGTCTTCAATGGAAGGAAATTGATCAACAGTGAGTGAAGCAAGTTCAACCTCCAATTGCAAAGCTTGTACACCACTAAAAAAATGAAAGAGATCCTTGAGCTTGTCCCAAACCTCCTTGGGATTCTTGCACCCCTCAATATGGAAGAATAAAGAGTTGGAGACATGTAGAGCAATGAGCCCCATTGCCTCTTCACACTTAATTTGATGATGGAATTTTTCATATTCTCTAGTGAGATGAGGTTGATTCTCATTCAAGGTGGAACAAAGTCCCTTGAACCAAAGAAGTCTCTGCATACTAACCTTCCATGTGTGATAGTTATGAGGAGTAAGAATATTGAATCCTATGTCAGCCAATTGGAGAAGAACAACAATCCAAGAAAAAAATATTTCTAATAGAAAAATGCTAAACGTAGATAACTGATGAACTATCAACTAAAGTGAAGCCTTTGAAACAAATTGAAAAGCTATAAATCACCTCTAAACCCAAAAATTAGGGTTTCCACTTCAACTAAGAATAAATATTGATAGAAGTAGAAACTGGAAAAATAGAGCACACCTCTAGAAAGTAGACAAAAAGAGCTTTCCAACTATATATCCTTTGCAGGATTTTGATATCATATGTAGAATTTATGCCTCCTAGAAGAATTCTACTTGAATGGAACTAGAATGGCTAACTGGGCACAAAAAAAAAGCTCCAAGGGCTAAAAAAAATCCCTTGGTCGCTGATAGGACCAGTGGGATGTGCTTGCAGTTTAAAAAAAACTTTCGCCAGGCTAGAAGCATCATAGTGGTGGATAAGCGATAGGATCTGGTAGCACAACCAGTGGGAGGAAACATTTCTGAGGGATAGCAGAGCCCTTGGTTACCAATGGGACTAGGGTTGGAGCAGATGGGGCTGGAGCGATTGGTGATTGGTGAACGAGTGGTTGCCGAAAAAAATCGATGGCGGGAGCTTCAACCTTCAATAGGGTAAACAGAGGACGGTCATCAAGAAGTGAACGACTGGCGGCAGAGAGTCTGGTGACAGGGCTGATAGATGGATGACATAGAGGATGATGCAAATGTAGTTGGAGTCTGCAGTATGTCAGCGAAAGCTGATGGCTAAAAAAATATTTTTTGAATATTGTAAAAATATTACAATTCAAAAAAAAAGCTGATAAATATATTGAATGCTGACGGTGAAAAAATAAACCCAAACTATTTGTGCAAAAACATAAATATGTCGATGGTGTAATATATTTGTTGGTTGAATCTACAGAGTTTCATTTTTGTAGAAACTATAGAAAAAACCTTTGAACATGACTGAGAGGGGATATTTTTTCCTGTAGAAGTGTACGGATAGTACAAAAAATGCAAACCCTAGATTGTACCTCAAATGCTCCTAGTCGATACTACTTCGATTTTGGAAAATGAACAGGAAATCTAGGGGTTTTGAGGCCTTCTGGATGCAATGGAGATGTCAGAGAGAGCCTAATGTGCACCATAAATCAGCTTGGCTCTCGGGTAGAACCAACTAGCCTGCAACATAAAAATCGAACCCTGCAAGAATATTGCACTCCAACCTCCTGGATCAAGGGTTGATGTTTCAATGGACTAGCTCTTATACCATGTTGAGATTATGGATGCATAGTCCCTGAAGCTCTGGAATATTCAATAAAGGACCATATCCATGAAAGATAATCAACCACAAAGAAAAGTGTTGCAACTATGGAATGTTGAATAAAGATTCTATATTGATATGATATGATGAAAATGATATGTTACAAATGAACAAAATGCCTGAATATAAAGGAAAAAGAGAAAACCTCAGATGCATGAGATGTTTCCAAGTGTTGTAATCTAACATGTGAAAACATGTAAACCCTATCGAGATGATTATTAAATGTTGAGATAAGTGCTAGAAGGAATCTTATCCCACAAACAAGGAAGGGAATATTATCCCATTTATTAAATGATTTATTAAAAATGCAACCTAGGACTAAATGAAATATGACCTAAGTTAACTTATGCTAGTGTAATAATTTATTAATTAAACTAACAAAATATTGTTAGAAGACTTTACAACACTTCAAAATAGGACTTTTTTAATGATGAAAAGGTTATTTTTAGGTGAATTGTAATGAGTATAGTCTAGAAGAATGTAGAAATGTCTTACAACACTTCACAACACCTTCACAAGATGTCATTAAAAGCATTTTATTTAGTTTGAAAAGGTCCAAGACTTAGTGTGGATGCATAAAATTCCTCACACCACCTAAATCAAGGCCTCATTAAGTCCAATTAATCTCATGTCAACAAAGGGTACTTTTTTCTACAACACATTTAGTCCCCACTTTAGTGAGAGGATGAACTTGCTTCAAGCTCACACTAAAGTAGACATTCAAGAGAGATCCAAGTGTCCAGATGTAGATGAAAAAGAATGAAAAAGATCAAGAAGGAAGTCAAGCCACCAGTATCCAAGATCCTAAGTCAAGCCAACAAGATACATAATCATGCAATAGCAAGAACAAGAAAGAGAGATAGGGTGGAAAAGATGTACTCACTATGGGGTCATAGAACTCCAGGTTATCTATGGGGTGAGAATGGCACAACATACTCACTCTAGGTCCATGAAACTTCTAGTCATCCATGGGGTGAGAAATCCCAAAAGGTGAGACATACGCTAGTTGGTATGCACTCACAAACACAAAGGTGGCCATGGGGAAAAGTCATGCCTCTAGGTGGGCTTCCCGCTCAACCATATCAAAGTTATAACTCCTGATAACTTTAATAAGGCACCACAAAGGAAAATATTTTGATACTTATAGATATTGTTAATGCAAAACAAAGTAAGGATTTTTCAAAGGTATTTTTCTTAATTTGTGCAATGTCTCATCTTAGCTAACATCATGCTTAATATCTCAAAGAGAGGATAAGTGCAAACAATCTCATCTTGGGAAACATTGTACCTAATGATTCCAAGAGAGGGAATCACAAGAAAAACAAAATCACATAATGAAATGTGAGTGGTGATGTATGCCTCCACTTTAAATTAGTTGCAAGCACCAGTATTGTGAGAAATTTCTTCAAATTAGAAGAAAAATAGGAGAGCTTACTTGAAAAGCCCTATGTTAAGTCATATGTTTTCAAGAAGCTACATCGTGAGAAGGGGAAGTATGTCATATGTGAGAAAACTTAAGGCATGCCATCCACATTTCAAGCTTGCTCTTATGTATTCATGAAAGTTCAATGACTAGCCAAAGGAGGAAATCCACAAGTGACATACGAGGACAAGGCTTGCTAAACCCCTTGCTCCCACTAAGTGTAGGAAATAGGTGAGACAAAATGATTAATGAAATGTATGCTAGATTGAAAATTAATTACAATTAGAAGAATTATATTCCCCCGCAGAGGGAAGCATACCAAACTCCTGAAAATGTTCAATTGTATGACTCAAAGCATTGCATTCATTAGTGGAGTGTCCATGAACTCTATGATAGGTGTAGAATGAAGTCTTTGAATAGAATTTATTTCAGGTTATTGGATGGAGGGTGATAAAGTTATCATGGAGAAGTCTTGACAAGATACCTTATTGATCAAGAGGAGAAGGTGGTTGTGTGATTGGGGTCAAAGATACATCTTGCATAGATGTCATACCTATGCAAGACTCCATAGATTGTGATATTTTGTCTTCTTCATTATAGTAGGATACAAAATATAAAGAATTCAAATCATGAGCATTTTTCCAGATGACGGTTTGAATGTTGTGGGAAGTATGATTGAGGTGTGTAGTGTGTGAGATTATTGAGGCTGAATGAAGGTGGGTAAAGGATGAGAGGGTTATGAATATGTCCTAAGGGATATGTATGTGGTCCATTGATCAAAGGGGATCGAATTCAAACTTGTGCATTCATATTCTCAACTATCTTTTTTTAATGTATCTCTAAGTGAGGGCGATAAAGAACCACTTGTTTTCCATAGTCTAATGCAATCATATTCTCCCTAGGAGGAGATATTTTAGGAGAACAATAGGCCATATGTGCTTGACAAGTAAGGCTTTGTTTTTCCACAATAACTTCATTTCCAATAGGGGAATGATCAATGATGTGATGATGAGAAGGGGAATGATGAATGTCCATTGTCATTAAGGGCCCATTCCCTTGTTCTACCCTACTAGGAGAGCTTTTAATATGTTCATCCAAGTTTGAGGTTTTGAAAGTATCTACATCACAAGTGGAGGAGGTATTTTTTGGTGTTTTTTCTAGTACACCTAAGGAATCTCTAAAGAGTAGCCAACTCTTATCTGCAAGACCCTAACAGTGAATGGCCAACTGATAAGATTTAGTGAAAGACTAGAATCTTCTACACTTTAGGCCCTGTGTGACCAAGGAGGTTGTTCCTAAGAGATATTTAACTTGACACTCTCAATGAATGATAAAACAAACCATAGATTTAAGTTCCTATATGTGGCAAACAATACTATTCACCAAAAGGTTGGCTAATATTCAAGCACATATTCATTAATCTACAAAGAACTAGGGAAATAGTTCATTCACATGCCTCATTATAAATGAATTTTAGAATGAATTTGCATTTTGATTCCAAGGCAGTCACTAAATATACAAATTGATATACCCTTTATGTGAGTATTTGAAAGTAGATTAGTGACTTTCTTCATAGGGAAATGGAGTCACATATACAAAGATGAGGAAGACATAAATTATTTTGATTTTGATGAAATGGACTACTCTCACAATATCTTTGCATCATGGAGCTCACAACTTCTAATATATGGTTTCTTATCAAATCCTTTGTAAATGATTGCAAATTCATAACCCCATTTAGGCATTTTAATTGATTACTTGAATCAAAGCGAAAACAAAGAAACACATTCAAACATGTATTTGAAGATGAAGATATCATTAACATTTCACTCAAAATTCATGAAAATTTACAAAAGGATAACACATATATCAGAATTATACATTCATTATCTATATTTCAACCATTTTTGCAAAACTATTTAAGATAATCACATATGTTCATAAATGCTCAAAAAAAGATAACTACTCTATTCACTATCATTATGCCTAATTTTCTAACTAGACAAACACCTGACTCAAAAACTTGATTAGAATTCCATCCCCTTGCAAATGAGCCCTCAATTCCTTTTTATAGACAAGGGAATGAACATGCTACCTACTCAAATACAATTTTAATACAAAAAAATCATTTCATATTACATTTAACTTGTATTTCAAAATTCCCCACGTATTGATTCTGCAAGAAGACATTGAAAATGGGGAAAGAAAATCACAACCACCATTATAAGGGAAATGCAAAGTATCACTAAAATTCCCTTATCGTCAAGTACAAAATGAACCAGGCATCCACACTACCATGAGGGCACATGGTCGACATCCAACACCCAAAATTTTTCCACACACATAGAGAGAAAAAGGAAACCACCACAAAAATCATTATCAACACAAAATTTATTGACCATCATCTTTTCATAGACTAGCAGGCTTCTTATCTTCAACACACTAATCTTGGTACACATGGCCACTCTAAGTAGTAGCGAGGGTTGGGGATGGGACCTTAACCCCTTCCTCGACCTTATCTTCCTTTGAGCATCCCTCCTACTCAGAGTCCTAATAGCCAAAGTAGGGATGGACAATATCTCTGCACTAGGGGCCAGAGCCTAACCCAAAGTCATGTGGTATCGGTTGTAGTCATATTTGGTCTCTATCTCACTATCTGATGAGCTAGTTGTGAGGTAAATGAGTGAATTTTTGCATCCAAAGGAGCCATGCCCATATCTTATCTTTCTATCTACCCCAGTAGTGGATTGCAATGGATCCTTTCCTTTTTCTTCCTTCTTTTCAATAATAGCACTCTAGAATTGCAACCTCCGACTGTACCTTGTGGGTGCAATCCTGGGATTGTCTGCAGGGGTGTCCATTTCTACCATTGAATCATGCTCTAGAATAATAGAACCCAACCTCTATGAATACAATCGAGCTAACCTCCTTGATGGCTCAACAAAAGTTGTTGGCTTACTCATTTTGTGACGAAAGAACATACAGTCTCAACCTCCACTCTCTTAATAATTTGAGGACTTAACAACTTAATTTCTATAGTGAAAATAGCAATCTATCACTTCTATTTATTGAGAAAAGTGATGATATCAATCACCAATGCTTAGTGAAAACACACGAGAAAATAGAGCAATTCGTTGGTGTACGTACTATCATTATTTAATTCTCAAGTGCATGAAAATCTATAGATTGCACTTCATGATTACTAGTAATTAAATCTCCACAAACTAAAAGATCAATTTGATCACTTCTATAGAAAGGTTGACATTAATGCGAGTTGGTTGCATATGAAAATGGCTATCACATGCCATTTTATCAACTTTGAATATAATTCGTTGATCTTTTGACGAGATGGAAGATCAAACTGTTTCATTTTGGCTAACTAAGTTTGAAATCCAACAGTTCCTTGTTGATGTGTCCTTGGCCAATGGTGCTAACCCATCTTGGACTTCAACTTCTCCATCAACGGGCTCCACCCATCTCATAAACTAAGTAGATTGGTCCATGTGTCGAGATCTTCCTGATCTCACTACTTTTAACAAGCATTCACCTTTTTCTAGTGAACTAGCAGGGGATGGTGGAGATAGTTCTTGAGATCTGATCTCGTCCATTGGTTTGGAACCATGGGCTATAAGTATGATAGTGGAGGCTTGACCCCATGTCTATATGAACACACAAATCTTTGTTTCAATAACCTCATGACTTTTAACAAGCCAACACTTATCACCTATAAGTTGGTGGGGTACGCTCAAAATTTCTTCCCATAGCTTCAGATCCCAAAACCTGCACGTAGGACAATGACTCACAGGTTGAAAATTTAAGCTTAAGTCATTAGGAAAATTAAGACCCACCTTTAGGAAAAGGCTAAGTTCGGTATGGTAGGTCAATGTGTGATTAGAAAAATTAAAGGATTCACAAGCAAAACCATACTCACTTATGGGGACAAGGGTTTAAAATGCAGATTAAGCCCATGGGGAATGGAAAATTCTTTAGAATTTTAGGAGTTCCATCAACGATTCATGCTAGGGGATGTATACCCCTAGTGGGTTTAGTGAGAATCCAAATTTCAATTTGAAGCAGACCAAGGTAGAAGACCAAAACCCAGGAGCTTACCCAGATAAGGCAAGTAGACACAACAAAAACCAAACAAACCAACCAATGAAACTATTTTCAACATACATGGAAATTAATCTTCAGAAGATGGAGGCCTTGGGCCCCCAAAAATTTAAGGACAATTCTTTCCTCTATCAAATTCTTTGTCATTTTTTACTAATAGTGGGTCCTTATGGACATAGTGTAATTCCAAACCACTAGCACCATCACAATTAACCTTGCTCCAAACATTTGATTTATCTTTTCCACATTTATCCTTCTCTAGGATAGGCTTGTTAAGATGAATAGGTAAGAGGAAAGCCTCACACTTCACACTGTCTTGAGGTACAAAAGCACAATCCATTCGCTCATCAAATTTGAAAACTTCATAGACATTTTGGCAAACATCTGGCCAATCTATGGCAAGATCAAAGGAAGGAAAAGTATGACTAGGCATACCCTTGGACTCTTTTCCACAAGTCTTTTACTAATGAGATGAAAAAAGTTCCATGATCAGATCCATAAGGTAAGAAGCATCTACAAAAAATTCCATTCCAGCTTCATACTGACTTGTATCATTTCCTCATTTGTTTATTCCTTTAAACTGCTCTTCACATGGGTGAAACAATGCTGCAATATCTACATACTTTGCAAAATCATCAAGTAAGTCCTCAACATAAAATAATGTTGCATGAGTATTCATGCAATCATCAGGTGAAACTTGAACAGTTTCCATTTCCACTACATCTTCAAGTGCACAGTCTATCACCATAGGAAAGTTAGTATAGGGTATGTGTAGGATTGTCATGGAAAAAATAGACCCTTAAGTGGCAAAAAATTTAGAAAAATTAGAGTTAGGCAACTTGATGTAAAAATTTGAATAAGTTATCTATATTATTTCAAAAATATGTAAGAATAGAATTTGTAGCAAATTGAATGTAGTTTCTAAACTACTAGGTTTATTTTTTAAGAAACAAAATCTATTTAGTGAAAATTTGAAATTTCAATGTAGTAGTACTTAAATTTCAGGAAAAAAATAAGAAGTAGGTGTCTGTCTTACCACCTTAACCACAATAAAATGATAATATTTTTTTATAATATTTTAGATATAAGTACATGATTCATGCCCTGATGTGATGCAAATTTTTTTGTAATTTTTTTCCAAATAAATAATTAATTATGATTTTTTTATTACAACTTTTAAAAAATATAAAAACTCGTATGTCTAACCACCTTAACTTAGTCAAAACTTCATGCAATTCATTTTTTTTAATCCTATAGTATGCGAAGCATAGAATGTGATACAGTTTGAAAGCTATATATGTTTTTCAATCAACCTATCAATCAAGACTTTAGTCGTAATTTAAATAGAAAATGAATAATAATTATTTATTAAATTCAAAGTAAAGCATAATTTATATTGGTGGAAATCTGAGAATCTTCTTTAAAAACCCTTTTTGTTTCATTAATTTTGGGTTTAAAAAAATTTGTTAGCCACATATCCTACAAATACCCATCATATTGCCACTTTTTGGCCCATCATGATCCTGCACATACCCTATAATCATCTACATTCTTTTGGACATCCATGCCATATCCAAAATAGAAATTATAGTATTAGAATTCCTCCTTATGTGAGCTACTATCACATTTGGGTGTTAGAAAATTTGAATTATCCTCTAGATTCTTATCAAGTGCAATTTCCTCAATTACACACTAGGAAACCAATTTGTGTTATCACAATCTCCATTCAGTTGGGATATCACCCAATTAGGGGAAGTATTTTCAAAGGTACATTCATTGATCTTAATATCACCTTGGTTTTTGTTCATGCCATCCATGATATATCTACCAACCAAATTCTCATCAGGGGTATCCTCAAAGAGATGATTGCTCCTACACGGATAGTAATTATTATTCATAATCTCTCTATTTGATGTAGGGTCATCAAATAAAGGATTATGCCATACTTTAATTATAATTGGATGTATCTCATCACCTTCAAAGCTAGGATACCAACAATCCTGATCATTAGAACATTCAAAGTGAGTGTAGTCACTTGAAGAATAAACGGAAGCATTCTCAACATCCTCCTCATCATTTGTACTCATGACAATTGATCCACATTCAAAGAATTCTTCACATGAGGAGAATTGTTCACTACCTAGAAAACATACACACTCCAGGCTATTAACATATCCCCTACTAGATGCAAGGGATTCCATTTCCACTTCATAAGAAGAATCATACTCAATAGAGGACTATCCTAGCTCGATCTTATCACTTGTATTCCTCATTTGTACCATATCATTGAGATCGGGTGTATTCCCATCATGGACTGATGCATGATAGGTGTTGGTTGAATCAATTTGGGAGGTTTCACCATATACCTCTTATGTTTTCTCACAACTTATGACATTCCAAAGAAGATAATTAGGTATCATTTCCTTGTTTTCATATTTTGTTTCTTCATCTTCATCACTGCTACATGCATCTGCTTCTATGTTGCATGTAAAATAACAACTTTCAAAAGTCAACTACTTAGATTCAGATGCTTCTCCTTCATCCATCAATCTCAATCTTTGGTTCTCTTCACTATGGAAATTACTACCCACATTATGGGAAATAATTGGGGGCATATGACCATTCTCAATTTCATCCATAATGTTAATCCAATCCACTACCTGATCAAGGCTATGGGGATTTTGATCCTTAGATCACTGGCTTGATCTTGATATGTAGTCCTAACAAAAAAAATTAATACACATTAAATCACTAGGCCTAAAAATCTTGCATATCTCCATCAAAACATCCAAGAATATTGAAAACAAGTTATATGGTGATTCATTTGTGTGACTTTTAATTTCATACAACTTTCCAATAGAAGAGATCAAGTCACTCCTTCCCATCCTTGGTTGATGTGAGGTTGATGCTCACTCATGATCTACATCTCTTGGGAGTAATGTGAATATAATATCCAAAATCTCCTCTTCATGATAGAAATGTTTGTTTCTTGATTGACTTAGCTCAGTAGCTAGAATTCTACTAGAGCTACTCATGCTAATCATTGTAGGTCCCTTCATAATTGAATATTTCAAATTATTCTCAATATTCATAGCATCTTGGTAGGCTTGTTGTAGGGTGGCAGGCTCTTTATCCCTCAACAAGAAACTCATCCTTGTATCAAATTCTCCCAAATATACAACCAAGCATTCTACATCATTTGTTTTGATATGCTCAGGAATTTCCCTTATAACCTTTGCAAATCTAAGGTTAAAAGAATGAACCAATTCCTCTTTATCTCTAGAAATCTGCAGGAAATTATTTCTTGCAACACTTGGATTTATCCTTTTCCCAAATTGGTTTGTGAAGGCTACCTTAAGCTCATTCCAACAATTTATAGAAGAGGAGAGAAGAAAAGAGAACCAATCTCTTGCATTTCCTTTTAGATATTGAAAAAATAGCTTCATAACCACATCTTCATGATCTATCTCATAATCTCCCATCACATCAATAAGTTCTTGCACATGCTTATCTATTGTTTCTGACTTTTCACCACTGAACCTTGGAATTCTATCTATGATCTTGGGTGGTACCACATTCAGATACCCACAAATGTTAAAATTAATAGGCTTGTACCTATCAGTACTGAAGTTTCCTTGGTGAGACAATGATTTCTCACTATGCATGCTTTTGTCCATATTTAAACCAAATGCTGTAAAAGAATAAGTCACACTTAACACTTGAAAATGAATTTTAAAATTTACTATGTAGTTATACAATACGACCTCAATTCCTTTTAGAAGCATGATCCTAAGCCTCTAGCACATGTATTTCCTACAAATTCTATCTAAGATCTTAGCAAATTAACATGCTCTTTTCATCATAATGAACAATTTTAACTCATACATGAAATCTTGTTGAACTACTTCAAATATTCCCTCATCTAGTGCTTATTCACTCATCAGGGAACCATTTACATCTCAAGTATGGAAAATTTATCTTGATCTATCAATTATAAACTTCATTTTCTTCAAATTCTATGAAAATACCTAGTGATTTGCAATAGATAATTGTCCCTTATCTTTGAAGTTTTAGATCTAATGAATTATTACATCCTTAAATAGGTTCTTTGAGTCAAAGTCACCACCTTCTTCCAGAGGATTAAACTTTAGGTTAGATGAAGCTTCTTTACAAAAAATATATATTCTAGGCCATCTTCCATAACAAAGTCACACTCGAATCCTTCAATCTTTGCTGCATTCAAATTATTTAACAAGTCTAATAATTTGTTATTTTCCAATCAAGATGTTTGGGTTCATTTAACCCTTTTACTTTGCATTTGGTAGTTGCATTTCAAGAATGAGAATTTACCCACTAGAGTTGCCATTTTGTTGGTGTTTTTTCCAATACACCTAAGAAATCTCTAAAGAGTAGCCAACTCTTATCTTCAAGAACCTTACAATGAATGGGAAACTAACAAGATTCAGTTAAAGACTAGAATCTTCTACACTTTAGGCTTTGTGTGACCAAGGAGGGTGTTCCTAAGAGATATTTAACTTGAAACTCAATGAATGACAAATCAAACCATCGACCAATTCCTATAGCTGGTAGACAACACTATTCAACCAAAGATTGGCTAATCTTTGAGCACATATCCATTACTCTACCAGGAACTATGGAAATACTCCATTCACATGCCTCATTATAAATGAATTTTCATTCTAATTCCAAAGAAGTCACTAAATAGACAAATTGATATACTCTTTATGTGAATATTTGAAAATAGATCAATGCCTTGTTTCATATGGAAATGAAGTCACATATATAAAGACTAGTAAGATAGAAATGCTTTTGATTCTAATGAAATGGACTACTGTCACAACATCTTTGCATCATGGAGCTCACAACTTCTAATATATGGTTTCTTATCAAATCCTTTGTAAATAATTACAAATTCATGACCCCATTTAGGAATTTTAAATGATTACTTGAATCAAAGAAAAAATAGAGACATAGATTTAAACAAGTATTTGAAGATGAATGAAGATATCATTAAAATTTCACTCAAAATTGACACAAATTTACACAAGCACACATATTTCAAAATTATACGTTCATTGTCTATATATCAGCCATTTCTACAAAAACTATTTAAGATAATCACATATGTTCATTAGTGATAAAAACAAGATAACTACTCTATTCACTATCTTTATGCCTAATGTTCGACCCAGAAAAACACCCAACTCAAAAACATGATCAAAATTCCAGCCCCTTGCAAATGAGCCCTGAATTCCCTTTTATAGACAAGGGAGTGAAAAAGCTACCAGCTCAAATGCAATCTTAATGCAAAAATTTCATTTCATCTTACATTTAACTTGCATTTCAAAATTGCCATTGTATTGATTCTACAATAACACATTTTAAATGGGGAAAGAAAATCACAACTGCCGTCAGAAGGGAAATGCAAAGTGTCACCAAAATTCCCTTATTACCAGGTACACAACAAACCAAGCATCCACACCATCACGAGGACACATGGTCAGCATCCAATACCCAAAATTATGCCACACACATAGAGAGAAAAAGGAAACCACCACAAAAATCATTATCAACAAAAAAATTATTGACCACCATCTTTTCACAATTCAGCAAGCTTCTTATCTTCAACACACCAACCCCAGTACACAGGACCACTCTAAGTAGTATCGAGGGTTGGTGATAAGACCTCTACTCCTTCCTTGAACTTATCTTCCTTCATCACAACAACATTCCTCCCACTGAAAGTCCTGACATCCAAAGGAGGGATAGACAATATATCCTCACCAGGGGCTAGAGCTCAACACAAAGTCGTGAGGTATTGGCTATAGTCAAAGTCGGTCTCCATCTCATTTTCTGATGAGATAGTCATGAGGTCGATGGGTGAATTTTTGTGTTTGAAAGAGCCACATCCATATCTTATCTTTCTCCTGACCCAACAACATATTGCAATGGATCCTTGCCTTTGTCTTCCTTTTCAACAACACTCTAGAATTGCAACCTCCGGCTGCACCTTGTGGGTGCAATCCTGGGATTCTCAGCAGAGGCATCCATTTCTACCATTGAAGCATTCTATAGAATACTGGAACCCATCCTCTACAAATAAAATGGAGCTGACCTCCTTACTTGCTTGAATTTTTTTTTTTGGCTTACTCATTTTGCGACCAGAGAACATACACTCAACTTCCTCTCTTTGCAATAATTTGAGGGCTCAACAACTTAATTGCTATAGAAAAAATAGAAACTCATCAATTTTACTTATTGAGAAAATCGATGCTATCAATCACCAATTCTTAATGAAAACACACGCACAAAAAAATAAATTCATCGACATGTGTACTATCACCATTTAATTCTCAAGTGCATGAAAATCTACATATTGCACTTCATGATTACCAATAATTAAATTTGCACATGCGTGGAGATCAATTTGATCACTTATGTAGAAATCTGGTCATTAATGTGAGCATGTTGCATATGGAAACGACTATCATGTGCCATTTTATTAAATTTGAATATAAGTCATTGATCTTTTTCTGAGATGGCAAATCAAACAGTTTCATTTCAGTTGACTAAGTTTGAAATCCAGTGGTGCTTCACTGATGTGTCCTTGGCTAATGGTGCTAACCCACCTCAAACTACAAATTTTCCATCAATGGGCTCCACCCATCTAACAAACTAAGTATATTGGTCCACGTGTTGAGATATTGTTGCTTATAACAAGCGTTCACCTTTTTCTAGCGAACTAGCAAGGAATAGTGGAAAGCATTCCTACGATATGATCTCAATCGTTGGTTTGGAACCATGGGCCATAAGTCTGATAGTGGAGGTTGGGCCCCATGTCCATATGAAGACATTCATTTTCGTTTTGGTGACCTCCTAGCTTTTAACAAGGTGACACTTATTTCCCATGAGCTAGGGGGTACGATTACAGAGCTTTAGATCCCAAAGCCTACACACAGGACAATGTTAGCATTTATTAAAGGGCCTTTGTTAGGCCGATAGTGACATGAATCTCACACACTAGCGATTTAAGCTTAAGTAATCATGAAAGTAAAGACCTGCCTTTAGGAAAAGGCTAAGGTCAATGAGACAACTGGTGATTGGTGCTTCTAACCAAAGGGGCCAATAAATAGATGTGCAATGTGGCTCAAAAGATGTATTAAGGGGCCAAATACTGGTATGTAAAGTCAACGTATGATTAGAACACTTGAAGGCTTCACAAGAAAAACCCTAGTCACTCATGGGGATAAGGATTTAAAATGAAGATTGAGCCCATGGGGAATGGAAAATTCTTCAAAATTTTAGGAGCTCTATTAGTATCAAGAGGAGAACCACCATGGTTTGAAAATAGATCTTCCCATAGGATAGGGACATTAGGGAAGGGAGGATCAAGGGTGTCATGATTTTTAATAGGGGTTTCTTCTAATACCAACCTATCCTCTTGACATTGAGGAGGGAGATTAGGAGATGGACAAGATTGATTGTCATGGAGGATTGGAAAGGTGATATTGGGGAATGTGTCTATGATCTCATGCTCTTGTTGTGTAAGGTCATCCAAATGGGAATAAGGAGATGGAAAATAAAGATTTTCAAGGCTTGTGACTTCTTGCACAAAAATACCTTCATCCTTAATAGGAGATGTATCAGAAGAAGAACAAGTATGTGTGTTATGATTGTCAACATTACCATTCTCACCAATGGGTAATGAAAGATTAAGAATTGTATTAGTGGATTATTTCTGAAAGTCCCTATTATAGTATTAAAAAAAAAAAATCATAAAAGGGGATATGGTATTTATAAAATCCATGCTTAACCAAATCTAGAGCATATCTTTTGAAAGAAAACATGCTAAAATGAAACAAAAGTACAATGCAATGCAATTTTTAGTTTTTAAGTGTTTATTTACACAATGCAACTATCTAAAAATGATATGTTGTGATGGAAAAAGTGAAATTAAACAATGCATGAAATGAGCTAATTAAAGTGATTTAAAAAAAAATGCATGCTACAAAACTGCAACTAACTGATATATACAAGTTAAGGCACCAAACAGAAGCCTAAAACCAAATTTTTGAGTTTTGTAAAATGTGGTTTCAGGAGTCAGAAGGGACTGATTCACCTAATGTAGAGAATGAGTCCAAGTATGAAATTTTTTCAAAATTTTCAGAAATTTGTGACTGATTTTAATGCTTTGAAATGCTAAGATGCAAACCTAAGTGAAAAATGCATAATTTCAAAAACTTTCAATGATTAAAGATGCAAAAATGTAACCTATCATTTACTTTTACTCATGCAAAAATGAAACTTTAGAATGGAATCTAACTAATGAAAAATGCAAGGAAAGCAACTCTAGAATGATTAATGGACTCCAAAATTAGAAAAGAGGGGTCAAAAATGCTTATGTTCACATTCAAAGATTAGCATGAAATAGATGGAAAAAGGATGAAAATTTTCTAGATGTAATGTTTGAATGCAAGAAACTAGTAAGATTGATTGACTAATGAATAGAAACTAAAGGAAAATAACTTGTTTGAAAACACATTGTGTATTGTAAAATAACCTAAGAATGAATAATAAACTACAACAGAAATGAATTAGACAAAAAGTGTGCACCTAAAGGCCTGAAGTAGAATGGAAATTTCTTTTGAAATGCTGTTGATGATTTTTTTTCAGGCTTGGAGGGACTCATTTTCCATTATGGGCGAATTAGTCCCAATTCTAGTAAATTGAGCCAAAATTTGTTTTAGTCAAAAGGGTGTCAGAAAATGTAGAAAAAATGAAACTAACCTGGAAATGGAACTCATTTTCCACCCATGGTGAATGATACCACTTTTAAATTTTCAAAAGTGTATTTCAGAGCTTCAATCTACACGTTGATGCCCTATAGGTGTTTTCTTTTGAAACTCTAATGTACGGGTCTGAAAATAAGATTTAATTAGTATCTTGACTTGTTAAATGAAGAGAGGACTAACAACTTTCAAACTTTATCTTCAATGATTTATAATCTCCCAAGAGACTTAAATCTACAAACACACAAGAAGAGAAGAAGAAATGTTGAATGTTAGGGCATGGGGGTTTGCCTTGGTCAAACCTTGTTTAGGTAATTAAACCAAAATGATAAAAGAATGGAATGAAACATGCAATAATGGAATAGATTACCTTACCATGATGATAGATCTTAAAAATCTACAACAAAACATGTAGAATCTTCCCTTGAATGTCGTAGGAAGCTAAATTAATGACTTGCAATGTGAAATCCCTAACTTGCTTGATTTGATGAATGAGGTGAATGAGTTATGAGATTAAGAGGTGAAGGTGGATCTATAAAATCAAGAGAAAAACACATATTTATACACTCTTGTGACTTAGTAACCCATTCATACCTCATCATAGATTGAAATCAAGTATTTTTGAATAAAAAATCGAAAGGAAATTTAAAAAAAAAAAGAATTTGGAGCCAAGGGGGACTCATTCGCCACCCATGGTGAATGGGTTCCACCTATGGCCTAAAAATAGGTTTTAGGAATTATGTTGCATTTAATGTTTTTTATTATTCTTACATTGAAAAATACACTTAATTAAAGCATATGAGGGCATAAAGGGGCCAAATAAAGCATAAGAAAGTGATAAATAGTGAAGAACCTAGAAAATCATGAAATCTTGTTACAAGACTTTACAACACTTCAAAATAGGACTTGTTTAATGATCAAAAGGTGACTTTTAGGTGAATTGTAAGGAATAGAGTCTAGAAGAATATAGAAATTTCTTACAACACTTCACAACACCTTCACAAGATGTCATTAAAAAAAAATTATTTAGTTTACAAAGGTCCAAGACTTAGTGTGGATGCATAAAATTCCTCACAACACCTCGATCAAGGCCTCATTAAGTCCAATTAATCTCATGTCAAGCAAAGGTTACCTTTTTTCTATGGCACAACTGCCAAGATACCAGAGCGATGCTCCCGTGACATCAAAGACTATGGATCTTCCTATACGAATCGCACACACAACGTCAATTTTCCTAAAATTAAGAAAAATGATCAAAATTAGAAGGTCTACATCGTAAAATTTTAATTGCATCATTGAAATCAATGGCGTTGTCATTTGAAAGGTGCGTTGTATCAATTTGGGTGGTGCGTCACCAATTTAGCAACGTGTGTCATGATACTCAATTGCCTATTAGAATTTGCATGTGTTGCTATAACTAAAAATTATAGCAAGTTTCTATATGGTTAGTGTGTCACCAACTACTTTTGCATGTAACTAAACTAAGAAACCCTATGTGTTGCTATTTTACAAGTGCGACACCCTAATCAGATGCATCACCAAATTAAAAAAATTGGTGCATTGCTAAATAGTAGGTGTGTCGATAAAAAATCAATAGCGAAGCTTTCGATGCCTCTTGTGTGTCACTATATAGTGACACCCTAGAAAACCTAGTTTTGATGCACTATTAAATGCACTAAAATATGAAAATTGAGGTAAGTTTTGAGTCATACCCAAGGTCCTATGTTTGCTCGACACTGGTACTCTCGAACCTACTCAAAAAGGTTAACTAGAAGCACACTATGAGCCATCGCGTTAGAGTGATAGAGCTCCAAATGCACAAAATCGCTAAAGTGTGAATGCACAAATGAATTTGAAGGGCAACCCTTTCAACTATTTAAGCAAAAAAATTAGGTTTTTTGCCCTAATCTGAGCCAAAGCTAGGTTTTTAGCCTATTTTACCTATTTTCATGCTTTGTGGCCTATTTTCACTTACTTTTTGCATTTCTAGGGTCATTTTTGCATCATGGGGCATGTTTTTTGTTACCTGAATTAATATTTTAACTTTGTCAAGAGATCAACCAAAAATTCAAAATTTTCACCTGATCTCTCAAGGGGGCAGGGAACTAGCTTATTCTTTCCACTAGGGCAATAGTGGGGCATCCAAAAAATTATATTTTTTCAATTTTTTTTATATTGAGCAACATTTTTAATTCAAAAAGTGTTAGTGTTTGAACCAATGTAACAAGTAACTCACTTCAAAAAGGGGGAAAATGTAGACACTTAAAAGTGTCCTAAATGATATTACACACTCGAATATGATATACTAACACAGTTTCATCCTAAAACCCATCCTCTTTTTTCTTAATTGATTAAATCATCTTGGTTATTTAATTAATCACATTATTTTTAACTATTAAACTTATTAATCTAATTAGGTTAATTCCTACCCTGTTCATGCTAACCTTTCATCCTATTAAATTGGATAAATCAAAATATTTAATTTTAACACCTAAGTCCTCTCATTTAATTAAATAATCTTAATTATTTAATTAAATGTCATTTTGATCCCTTTTCATTAAATAAGATAATTATTTAATGGATATCCTAAAATCCCCTAATTTGCATAATTGAAGCTTTGTTTTAATTATCAAATTAATAATTCTAACTCTTCCACTTGCAAGGGAATATTCCTTGAGAATATTGCTACTTTGTACATTCCTCCAAAAGGGAATAATCTTCCTTGTAACAAACTTTCAACAAACTTCTTGAGAAAGTTTTGAAAGTGTGCTTCCTTGCATGATTGTGAGCCCTTGATTAAATATCAACTTGTTTTTTCAACCCTTGATGGTAATCCATGATCCATGCCTCCATATTCTTTCCATCCTAACCATTGATTGATTCTTTCAATTTTGACCATCGGTTTTTTTTTGGTTATTCTATAAAAGACCTTGCATCTATTGAATAGCGATCCATCTTTTCAGAGAAAACTTATGTTGTTGAGAATCACATTCATTTGCATCCATTTTTTATGTTTAAAAGCAATATTAGATTATTTTCATGCATTATTAGCATAGAGCATCCATTAATGGCTTCCATGGTAACTTAGTTGCATCCATTGAGTATATTTTGAAACTAGGGCTTTAATCTTCTTAATCTTGCATACACTTAGTGTAGATTTCATACACTTACATCAATCATCTTAGGTTTTATGACATTAAACTAGATATTTTCATGCTTTCATTCATCTTTTCCATCAGTTTCCATCAATTCAAATCAATAAAATCAATTGGAAAGGCTCATATTATCCAAGGGATTGGGAAAGGGTTCCAATTCCACATCAATGCAACACCACTCCCCTAATAGGATAAATTTCAATGTCTTAGAGTAGATTTTTTTCAATATTTCATGTTTTAGCATGTTAGTTTTAATGGCTTCTTTGGTTTTATTGATATTGAATATCTTATTGAGATTGATGCTTAGTGGATTAAATATGCTTCAAATCTATATGGATTAGGTGCAGTTAGCCTATACTATGTCATTGATCACAAGTATAAAGGTCGATTCATATAAGTATATGCTTTGGTCAATGAAATGTGAAATATGGCACACTACATAATAGTGCTCAAGTAAATGTTAATGTGTATTTATCATTCTAGATAAAGTGCAAAGGAAATATGTGAGATTATAACCTATTATATAAAGATATTGAAACAAAATGAAATGCAATGCATAGTATGCAAGGAACTAGACAATGTATTAACTACCATTTAAATGTGAAGAAGTCAAACCAATATATGTGTTGACTACTCAATCTTTGACTATGTCAACTGAGTATGTGTAGCCAGAATGTGATAGACCAATTCTTATATTAACCACAGGCTTGAGAATAAGGAATTTGTTGTAAACTTAGTGCCATATTATGAATTCTCTAATTAATTTAGAAGTATTTTTTTCCTAGAAACTGATTTTTTTGTATAATGCATGTGCCTTATGAGCTTGTCAAACCTGTTGTGGCAATCATATAATCAACATGTAGTATATTTCTGAAGAGCGTCATGTTAGAAATTTTCCACCTTTTCACTAGTAAGTTGAATCAATTCATTGTAGCTGAGAAGTGGCATAGCATGAACCTTATTTATAGCATTTAGAAGTTGATTTTTGAGTATAAATATAGGCATACTCACCTCATTTTAGACACTCTTTCAAATGAAACAATAGACTTCCCATTTCTATTGTAGTTTTCATTGAGAGGTTGTTATTTTGCTAAGAGATTTTGTGAGATAGTTTTAGTGAGATTAGTGAAGAGAGGTTGATTCATAAGTTAATAGTAAGAGGAGGCCAAGCTAGGAATTACAAGATTCTATTAAGTTATGCAATTGACATGCATGGAATTCTAATCTTATTTTGTTTGACTTTAAATTTTAAATATTGTTTGCATTGTATGTTTATTTCAGAATTGGACTACTTGACTTGAAATAAAGTAGTAGCCTATTTTATTATAAAAGAGGAAAGGTATTTTTGATATGATTTTCATATAAGTGTTTGTAATTACTCCATATTCAATAGTATTATTTATTGGGAATGATCAATTTGAAATAGCTTGTTAAGTTATTCTAGGTAGAGTTGCTTTGAGGACTTAAGTAGCTTACAAGTTATACCTAGGGTTAGGTTATCCATTGAAAAGGAGGGTAAATTATTATTTTTTATGTTATTGGTAGAGATTCCATTGTGAATTTGGGAAAAGTAAATAGGTCAAATAAGAGATTAAGGATTACCTATTGAAGGTTTACCTATGTAAAGATATAGTGGTGTAAAGTAGAATGAGCTAAGGTAGTGTATGGGAATAGGATGACTTCCACTCAAAGTATTGAGTGAGAATACTTTGGCCAAAGTAGTTTGTTTTCCTTTGGCTTCACTACCAGTTCATTGTGTTCCTTTTTATATGTATGCTAGATAAGGATTGTGAGGTCTACAAGTTCTAGTTATGTAGGGCACAACACTAATCTCATTAAGGTTAATGTTACAAGGTTTCTTCACCAATCTCTTCGTCGAAGGGTAGGACCACATATCCAATGATAGATGTGTGTGGGATTGCATATGAGTCTATAGATGGTGGAAAAGCACTTGAATGACACTTCTCCTCCTTAGCTGGTGATCAAGTTTTGTAGAAGATTTTGGGACCATCTTTTTCTTTTTCTTTGAATCTCGGTTGAGTTATGTATGTAATGTTATATAACCAAAACCCTCACTATGAATATGCTTGAAAGAGGTATTGAACCATTATTTTTACCTGAATCCTCATTGTGAATTGTAGATTCATTGAGTCATTTTTTTGAACCTCTACCTTGTACTCAAGCCACACTTATATAATGATCAAAAATTTGATCAATTTCATTAAACCCTTGCTCCAACATGGTTACCCAAAAACCTATATGTGACTAAAAAAAAATATTTGTCCACAAGTAGTAGCTATTTTCCATGCCTATGAAAGAATCTTCTTTTCTTCAATTTATGTTCCAATGGCTATTTTTTATACCAAAATGAATGAAACTAAGAAAATTGTGAATCAAAGGAAGACATGAAACCAAATAAATAAACCAACTATGTCACTTACATTGTGCACCATATAGTACCCTTTGTCAAGCATTGCAAAACCAATGATATAGAACATTAGTCACTATAAGGCCACCAAGTTTTTTGATATGAAACGATATGATTACATAATATGCATAAAATGGATTTTGTAAGGAAGATTTTTAAATATTTGAATTAATGAAGCAGTCTAGAACACAGACATTGTAAGCTTTGCTTGTGTTCTAGATGCATGTAGTCATCTAGGTTTAGTGGATTAGGGTTACACATACTTCACACATCAGTAACCCTTATTACATTACATATATAGTTGATCATTAAGTGTGCATGGTTGATTTTCGTGCTTGTGTTGGCTATCTTGAGGATACCCTAAACATTATTACTAAGATTCCAGTTAAACCTTTGGTGCCTATGAATCATATATGAATATAAACTAAGTATTCCAACAAAATTTATCTTTTTGTTAGAACCTAAAAATGTTGCAACTTATGTTCTCTAAAAAATTTGTGCAGAAGTAGGCAAGTGTAGTGAGGTTCAAATAGTATGGAGATTGATGAAATATAAAGGAATTAAAAAGATACCTACATGTAGCTGAATTGAAGGGCATAAAATGGTACATGCTTTTTTGTGTAGGAGATAGATCACATCAAAAAAAATGGGAGAGCTATGCAAAATTGGAGAAATTGGCTTGGAAAATGAAGGTAGTAGGGTATTCCCAAATTCAAGACTTTTACTTAATGTTGTGGAATAGAAGAAAAAAGAATCATTTATCTTCCACCATAGTGAAAAGTTAGAAATTGTATTTGGTTTGTTAAACATGGCCCCTAGTACAGCTATTAGAGTTTTTAAGAACCTTTGAGTATGTTTTGATTTTCATACTACATTTAAATTAATCTCCAAAATTGTTGCAAGAGAATTTTTTCTAAGAGTTGTGAACCATTTCCATCATTTTAAATAGGGACAATTTTTTTGTGGAGAATATTGGTGATGCTAAATGAAACAATCTGAAAAATAGGCTTGCACTATAATAATGTTCACTACATAAAATATCTAGTAATAACAAAGGGGCATCCATCAAAGCATAACAACATGGATTTTTTGTCATATTTTGTAGTTACAAGTGCCCTACTAGACATACATGAAAATGTGGAAGCATAGAAAAAGCAAGCAAACTATCTCAAAAAATTCCTCAAAGAAATGTGATGTCATGGAAGGCACCCAATCTCCTACAAACTCTTGAAGTCATGCTAGTGGTGATGCAACACCGCTGTCATGACTTGAAGAGTTTGTGAGAGAGTGGGTGCCTTCCATGATATAACATTTCTTTGAGGCCTTTTTTGAGATAGTTCACTTTCCTTGTCTATGATTCCACATTTTCATGTATGTTTAGCAAGGCACTCCTTCATCACCTCAAAGGCTAGCAACAAACTATGTAGCCTTGCGATGGAGGCATACATTGATGCTTTCAAAGGTTGAGTTGGGATTTATAGCCACTAGTTGTATTTTCTTAAAATATTCTAAGGAATTTTTAGAAAAGCCAATTTTGAACATATCCATTAATCATGGCCTTCCATGATATCACATTTATTTGAGGCATTTTTGAAATAGTTTGTTTTCCTTGTCTATGCTTCCACATTTTTCATGTATTTCTAGCAGGGCACTTGTAACTACAACATATGAAAAAAAATGATCTCCAAGTCTGATACACTTACTATGAGTTGTGAGAAGGAAAAAACATCTTGGATACCATTACAAGAAACATAGTACAAAGCTCAGAGTAATTCTATTTAAGGAGTTGTACTAAACAAGTTGGGTAGTACTCTTGGGTGAGTTGTGGATTTTACAAAATTTGAAGGATACTCAGAGCTCATCCATGATCTTGAGGTGATGTTCAATTTTGAAGGACAATTGGAGGATCCAAACAAAGGCTATCAGGTTCTCTACATAGATGATGAGGGAGATATGATGCTTGTAGAAGATGGTCCCTAGCAAGAGTTTTGTTGTATTATGCAAAATATTTTTATATATATATATCCCAGAGAAGGTATGATGAACTCACATATCATAGTTAAGATAGATTATTATGCATAATATAATGGGGAAAATATTTAACATCTGCTATTGTTAGAATGGTAATGTGACAGATTATCATATGACTGAAAAGTTTAAGAGAGAATATGATGTGCTATAGATTTGTGAAACTATGAGTAGAAATATTTAATAGGAAAAAGGTAAACCAAAGGTTAGTAGCTTCTCATAATATCTTAGACATGGTAGATCCTTGGACTAGATCTCCAACAAAATATGAAGTGGATTTTGTAGTTGCATCATGACATGTTGCTATTGTATTAGGGGTTGTGGAATATTTATAAAAAAGAGTTTGCGGGAAGGCTAACCATCTAGTACCCATGCATAATTCATATGAATTGTATGGTTGATTGCTTCTTGTTGTGAAAGAAGGTCAGAACTTACTTGATACCAAGGGATTTCTTTTGATTGTAGGAATTAGAGGACCAAGTGAATATGGCAAAACAAGTTTGGCTCAAAAGATGGACAACATTGTTGACTGTGAAGTGATTCCCATTGAGAGTTATTATAAAATAGATCAAATCAAGTATTTTAAGTTTTATGACTTTAGATCCCTTTTTATCTCTTCTTTTGAAGAATATAAAAGATATAAGAGCTCAATGGATTACTAGGATTCCTTTTTCTGATTTTCATAAATGCATAGATAGTGGCTATGAAAGAATTTTCAAAGGACAAATGATAAAAGGAATCATTACAAAGATTTGTCCCAAGATGACAACCTACAACTCTTCCAAAGGTAGTCAAGAATATAAATAACAATATTTTAGAAGGTATAGATGTATTTCATATGCAAACTATGAAAATCAAGTTGCTAATGAACCGAAGAGTCATACTCACTTCAACAAAAGAAACTTGACCGAATTATAATGCACTCACATTACACATGATGAATATTCTATGAGAACAATAGCATGCATCATGAAGGTATAGTCATAAGAAAAACCTTTTTGGCTATAGGTAGTGAAGGTATGAAGATGAAAGGATAGTCACCCAAAGGATTGAAATGGAAATCTAAAAGAATGAAGATAAGGTAACTTTCTATGATGACAATCACAAATAAGACCATGGATCAACATAAGTTTTAAAGCCACAAACAACTGTGGAGGATTTTCATAAAGGTCATTGATGAAGGAAGGCAAAAAAGGACAGTCTTATCCATGAGTATTTGAGACCTTGACAAAGGTTGTGATAAAAATAATTGAGGGTAGTCAAATTAAATAGTCAAGGTTTTAAAGAAAGATAGTCTTAATGACTGTCATGAGGAGTAAGGATATTCTTTGACTATAATAAATATAATCATCATTCACCAAAGCCTAGGACATGTTAAATCAAGAAATGAGGGAGATCATATATAAAAAAGGGTAAAGTATTGAATGGATGGTTGAAAAGAGGAAATATAGTGATAGTCAAGGGTTCAATGGCTAGTGAATATGACTAAGGGATAGTCAAGGTTAGGATATAAGAGATGAATACCACCTAATCACTAACTCAAGGTCCTGGAATCACCATAGTTCCAATCACAATCCTAACAAGGTTACTAAGGTAGGGTCACATGAAGAATTCATCAAATGAAAATGACCACCAAGAATGACATTCAAGAAAAATCCACTCATCTAGATGATAATAATGAGGACTCTAGAAGATAGTGAGCCATGTCAAGATGCATGAAAGAAGCTTTCAAAGCATGAAATTATAAAGAGGGAGAGTGGCCCCAATTGGATACCTGAAAACCTTACCATGGACATATGAATCTTTTTACTTTTATTGGAAAGTATTACTTTAATTCATTTTATTGCACATGTGCTCTGTGCTAGAAGGTATATATGTATTGTAGTTGACAAACTAAAAACAAAGAAAATAATAATAGAGATAGAGTGCTTTCCACCTATTTTCTTCAAGTTTCATTCAAGGAAAACTTATAGATCTCAATCTATGGGTGGAATGAGGTAAAGAGATATGCAATAATATGTCCTAGGGTGTGACTAATGATAATAATTGGATTCACCACCAAGAAAATTCTTAGAAAGAAATAGAATGAAAGCAATGTGTAGATCTAGCTATGAAACGTAGAGAATTAAGAACCTAAAATTAGACTAACAAAAGATAATGAAATAGGAAGGTACCTAGAAGAAAGATGTGATTGAAACAAGCTATAAAACCCTAAAATTTTGACCTTTAATGCTCACTAGGACTCATACACGAGTCTGGGCAATTTAGTCCCAGACTAGGGTTTCTATGCAAAAAATGGAATCTCTAATGGACTGATTTGGATCTTTTGAAAATTGGAAATAGTGTTGTACTAGGACTCATATGCCCAAGGTGGAAATTTAGTCCCAATATTAGGGTTTGGATGAAACTCAGGTGTCCTCTAATGGTCTGTTGTAGCTTCGCTACTGCCATATCTCTAGGCCTGGAAGCTTGAATTTTGGCTTGTAGGTTACTTTTTGTAATGATAACAACCTTATGACAACCTTTTCAACTTTATTCAACCTTGAAACTTAGTATTTAGAGACTATCAAACTCCAAAACACCTAGATCTATAACACATGAGAGAAAAAAACTTGTGGATGCAAAATAGAGCCAAATAAGTCATAAAGAAGCCTAATTAATTAATAAAGACCTAGATTAGTGTAAAAGTGTTAGGATACACTTTACAATACCCTAAATAAGGAACAATTATCTTCATTTTATGATTAATTATTCATTCCCCAATTAAGTTTGAAAAAGGGCTACTTTTTTCTACACTACACAAACTATATGAACAAGACCTCAAGTCAATAGTATATTAAAGAGACTCTTTGCAATAGAGGACAATTTTTTTATCATAGGTAAAAATTAAAGAAAAACAACAAGGTGAGGACAATTCACAGTTCTTGTAGATAAAGATAGTGGAAGTCGCTATGAAGAAGATGGCGAGTTTTATCATGAATTCCAAGGGAATAAATGAGAAGTGATGGTCACCATTAAGCTCATAACCTCTTGTAACTGTACCTTGTCATTGGTCAAGGTTGAAAGGATGTGTAACAATGAAGACCAAGTTCTTTATGGCATGTAAGGACAACCATAAATTTATGTAAGTCATTTTCATTGATGATAATGGTTTATCATTTATGATAGTGTCCTTGAGGTAGACATAGGGGAAATATCATACATCATGAAGTAAATATGATAGTCCATATTGAAAGTGATAGTCACCAAGAAGGAAAATTTTAGTGATCTCATAAGAAGATAGTCATAGCTTATGTTTTGGATCAAAACCATGAATGCAACAAATTGCATCAATCTTTATGGATCAAAGGTAAAAAAGTATAGTGAAAAGGTAGTCATAAGACATGAGGGTAGACCATGCAATATCAAGCATCAGATGGTAAAGGATAGTCTTTAGGACTGTAAGGAAGAACTTGGTTTTTTTTTTTATACTAAATGACCAATGAAGTGCAAGACAATGATCAAATTTAGAGGTAGGATAGTCTTTGAGGTTCATGAAGAATTAGCAATCAAAGATAGCCCTCTAGGAGTTAATGAGTGATGATGGTGTCTTGAGGTTCATATGGCAGATTAGTGAGTACAAGTAAACAATACTATGAGGTGAAGCGATTAAGCATAAAAAAATATAAAAGGAAGAGGACATTCCCTACATCAGAGCACAGTGTTTCATTGCACTATCTTTTTAGATGGCTTCATTTGCATACTTTGACTATCCTCTTGTCTCAAAGGTCTCAAGGTACTACTATAAAAATCTTGACAGTGAACCCTAAGCAAGGTTTGCTACCTCCTCACAGCAAATAGACTTAGGTTTTAATGCTTCTTTGAGTAAGAAACTATTCTCTCTCTACTTTACTATATCTAAAACACTCATGAGGTGTGCAGAGGTGTCTACTAAAGAAACCCACTATCATTTTGGCATATCTCTTGACTGTCATAAAGATCAAAGTGTACCACTATTTGATTCCATTCAATATGGACTATTATCCATTGTTTTATGTCACTCCTTAGTAAAGGAATATCTATTAACCCTATTTCAAATATCCTATTGAAAGTTTATCACTATATCTAGGGTTTCAAATTTTAGTGTGACTATTTATTTAGTTGTGTTTTCTACCCGATGATCAAATTAGTCACTTATGATGATCAAAGTAGTCATTTATTTAGCCATTTATAGTTGTGTTACAAAAAATAATTAGAATTTAGTCATTTTTAGTTGTCATGACTAAAATTTTTAGTCACATAGTCACTTATTTTCCAAACTCTACTAGTGCATAGATGGAGGATGATATGGTAGATGTACTGAAATATCCTTCAAATGATCTTATTTTAGATGTGGAATAGAATGACATAGAGTATTTTAATGTTTCCAAAGAAAATGGAGTAATGGTAGAAGACCTAAAGGTTGTGCAGTCTAGCTAGAATGCCTATGAAGAGTCAAGTAGATGATAAATCCCAACAAATAAATTAGAGAGAGTTGATTCATTGATCATGAAAAGATTTTTGTTAAACAATGATGTTATTGATAAATAACTAGTACAAAGGAGAAGACTCTTTAGAAATATATACAAGAATAAATATAAATTCTATATATTCAATATAAAATGGTAGTAAATATATTTAGTGCCAAAAGAGATGGTTGATAAGTTAAAATTGAAAAGGTTAAAATATCCAAATCCATATAAAATTTCACAATTGTAGAAAGAACATAAGGTACTAGTAAGTGGGAAATATTTGTTAAAATTTAAGATAGGTTAATATCATGAGGAAGGATTGCATCCCACCCTACCACTCCCTATCTCCCTCCATCCTTCTCCCCCCCCCCCACACACACACACAATGAATCTACACCTACCCCTTCCTCCCTCCCTCCCTAACTCTCTCTATACCTATCCATCCCAACCTACAACTCCATATCTCCATCCTTCTCTCCTCTCTCTCCTTGTATCCCTCCCACCCAACCACTCCCTATCTCCCTCCTTCCCTCTTTCTCTCCCTCCCTTTATCCCTCCCATCCTGCCACTTCCTATCTCCTTCCCCCTCTCTCTCCCTCCCTCTCTCCCTCACGCACATACAACCTCTCTCCACCTATCCATCCCTCCATCCCTCCCTAACTCTCTTTGTACCTATCTTTCCCTATAAAGTAGTGGGGGTGAGGAAAAATGTGTCGATGATCAACTTGTACATGCAAAAGTAATAGTTGGAAGTGATAAAATTGTAGAAAAATAATAGAACACTAAAATTAACCACTTACAAAAGGAAGTAAAAGATAAGAAGTAGATTTAATCATCAAAAGAAAAGGAGGTTAATGTTGTTGAGAGAGAGATGAAATCTAAAAGACATGAATTTGAGAAAATAAAGATAATAATGGAAGATGTTGCTTATGAAGAAGGGTGCATGGAGACATTAGAAAAAGAGTTTTTGCAAGAATATAAGGTAGTTTAGAAGTTGAAGGCTAATATTAGGAACCTCAAGGATCAATTAGGAAATGTTCAATTTACCTATGATGATCTTGTAAAGCATTTTGATATATTGAAATTCAAATATGTTGTTGCACAACTTATAAAATTTTAAACTACATTAATGGTAAATTTTGAAGGCCCCTTTCATCACACTTGTGATGTGTAAATAATAAAATGTTTTAATTACATTAATTTTATTTTCTAAAACTGGAGGTTGGAAAACACTGGGTGTTATGAAACCTACAACCCACATACTATCATAAAACCCTCTACACAAAACACTCTAGTTGGTTAGTCACCCCTCAGGTCAATTAGTTTATTTTCATATATCCCCCACTGACAACTACTCCCCATTCACTCCACTATTGAGCTTTGAACAAGAACAATGAAATAAATTACAACCCACTATTTTCTAACACGCCATTATTTTTGTGCATTTATTTTTCAATCAAATGAAGAAATTGAAATGCAACTTTTACTCTAATAGTTGTGATACATTTTTAAGGTAACTTTCATTGCATTATTACTGTGTAAATAACATAAGGTTTTGATTACATTTGTAATGTTATGTAAAAATGTAGGTTGGAAAACATTAGGTGATATGAAACCAACAACCCACATACAATTGTAAGACCCTCTTCACGTAACAGCCCAATTGGTTAGTCACCCCTTAGGTCAATTTGGTTAGTTCTATGTATCCCCCACATGTGAATCCTCCCTGAGCTCTCCACCATTGAACTTAGAACAAGAAGAATGCAATCAATCACAACCTAGTGTGTTTTCCAACTTGCAATTATTTTTTGCATGTATTTTTCCATCATATGAGGAAATTGAAACACAATTTTTACTCTAAGTAATAATTGTGGTAAATTTTGAAGGTTTCTTTCATTATATTTGTACTCTTTGTTGATCATCAAAGCTTGCACCTCTTCAACAACTTTATGGGAAATTTAGCAAGTGGGGGATTGATTTGTGCCTTGCTGAATACCTCTAGGGTTTTTATAGAAAGTTGGTTCTTCTTTGAGTTTGGGGAAAAGATTAGAAGGAAATGTAAGCATAAAACATAAAAATGGAGATGCACCAAATATTTTACAACATTTCAAACCTAATTCTTTTCTATGAATGATATATTAGACACAAAATGCCACAACCCTTCATTGTTGGGAGGAGAATGAGTAACAAAGGATAAGTACAAGCACAATGCAGTATTTCAGATCTTCCCATGGTAAATGCTCATTAAGGTCTGATCAAGCATAAAAGTTCCAAAAGTTAATAGAAAAAAATTTAAAAATTGAAGAAACTCTTCCTCTTTTTGTATCATAATATAAAAGAATTACAACCCTTAAAGAAAATGGGGAAGTTCAACAAACATAATCCAATTTTTGCAAGTCTTTTTTATATCATATAAGCCTACAACATGGAAATCAACTACTCAAACTATAGAATTAATATTAGCATAGTGTTTCATTTTGAACAAAAACATGAAGAAGGTATTTGACAAAGGCCATAACATGCACAATTTCAAATATTTCTTCCAAATAGTTTATGCTTAAATATCAAATGAGCTTTAAAAACAAAGGTCAGATGCCAATACGATAATAGATTGAGTTAAAACAATATAACATTCCAAATATTTTCAACTTTAAACTTTTAAGAATATTTATATAACTAAGGAAAACTAAAATAATTTCTTCAAAAAGGACTGCTTCATTATGTTGCCACCTCCTATGTATAGCTAGAAAGAAAGAAACATCACCAACATTCCAGAAGTAAGTACTACCACAAGCCTACATCTGATAAATCATAATTGGATCATAGATCTTTGATTAGATCTTGGAAATCTTTGCTCATTAATTCCAAATTTCCTCATTTATGTCCCTTAGATATTTAGTAAAGAACACCATTTGAAAACAATCAAATCCTATAAAATAGCATGGGAAAATCTAATTGACCGATCACATCGGTTGACAGTACTGACTTGAAGGTTCCAAACTAAAAAAGAAAAGAAAAAAACATGCTCCGATAAACTCCTTTAAAGAGATTGCTCCTTCAAATTGAAACTTTTCCAAAGGGAAGAGATGATGTGTTGAGTAGGCAGGGAATATTAGATGTATGAAAATAGCCCTAGAGAAAATCCTTGCTAAGTTGACATGTGCAAAGAAGATGATAAAAAAATGTTGGACAATGACCACATGGCACATTACGCACCTTTTAGAACAAATTTTTCTTTAAACATGGATTCATCCCAAAGCAAAAAATGTATAAAAGCAAAAAACAAAAAGAGGATTAAGGAAAAATTTCTTCACATTTCTAACAACTCATAGGGGGCCTTCACTTTCAAAGGCATGAACCTAGAGCTCTAGAAATTCTAGGAGTTTGAGGAAGGAAGAATGATGTACCTCCCAATCCAAATTATTTGGATAGATGCGAGAAAAAAGGATCATGTATGCTTTATCTAAATCAAAGACTTCCTTAAAAGAAATGGATCCTGATCTTACTGAAACAACCCTAAGGTGATAATAGAGACACGAAATGGGGGAGATCTTGTGCTCGATTTCATCAATAATGGGCATAAGCATTAAACATGGGAGTTCTGTAGAAGTCTAGACCTTATGTCTGATTGCATCTATGATCTGCCAAATTAATAGAACATCTCCATCTAGTGATCAAACGAGAGGCAAGCTAAAGTTAAACAAAACATTGAAATCCTTCTTGATTTCATCAACCCTTTTGTTCAACATTGTCTAGCATTCCTTGCTCTTTTCCATGAATTTTTGGTAGTTGATGAACTTTCTTCCTTTGCTTGAGGTGGCCCTTTAATCTAGAATCCATAGAATTCTTAGGGCCTCATTAGTGGCCACACACAATTAGGAAATCATATTTTGTGATTCTGATACTTGGGGAGCATATATCTGTAGAATTTGGTTGGCCACTAGTCCAACCTTTCCATTCAATTAAAAACTATAGGGCTTTCCTGAGAATGATAACCACAACTATGATCCTTTCCTAGTGTATAGATATCAACTTATTCAATATCAGGAGGGTCCCAGACCCTTGTGCAATAGTTAACTCCTGATGGAACTGAGCCTCTCTTTCTCTTATAGTCCCCTCCATCTAATTCTTCTATGGGATGGTTTTTGTTAGTTTGGAGCTCAACCTTATGACCTCTTGGTCATGTTCCTGCAAGGTAGACACTATCTCCTATTTTTCTTGTCTTGACCTATCTACTTCTACCTGGTCCTTTTGTAGATTATCAAAAGCCTAAGATCAAACGCCATCTAGCTCTCTTTGTATGTTTTCTTGAGTATGTCAATACTCTACATTTTTCTGGCACTTAGTGGCAAGTTCAACTCTTAACTTTTTTATTTCAGCATATAGCTTAATCTATTCACCTTGGGTTTCCTTGAGCAACCTAGTTGCTTCTCCTTGCTAATCTTGTATTTGTCTTATACAGGCAATTTTGACATCTTTGGTCCTGATCTTTGTCTGCAACCTACTCGTCATATCCCTTACATTTACCAACTTTTCCTCACACTTCAATTTCTTGTCTAGCCTCTCATAATCTACCTATACCACCTTCTTGGTGGCCTTAGCTAGGATCACCTTGTCATGTGGGTGATTTTTGCTTAAATCTAGACTCATGGCTCTGATGTCGTATTCTTCCATCTGCATTTCTCCCTCAGGCTTGGATATGAGTGGCTTCATGGTAGTGATGAGAAAATAATTTTTCTCCTCATTGAATCAAGCTTCAATCCTCTTAATATCTATTTGCACGACATTTTAATCTATATTTCATGCTTTCTAGCCTATTGGGCCTACTTGATTGTATTGAAATAGCCTTATAGAGTTTGTAGAGTGTCAATGATTTGTGTGGAAATGGAAGCACCTAGAGGGAGACCAGAAAGGGTGATGGAAGGAGAAACCTTGAATGTATGAGACTAAAAAGAGGTAAATGGGAGTGTTATCATAGAAAATGGAGAGATACCAAATTAAGGTTGAGTGAGGGGAAAACTAGTCTAGATGAAAAGAGAACTGGATAGAAGGAGAGATGTCTTCCCAGAAGCGAATGTACCTAGAGTAATGGGAAACATGGATGTTTCAACTCTCTCAATGGGGCCCCTTGAAAAGGTTATTAAAGAATTAATAGCGGTCGAAGCGGATGATGCTCATTCGACAAGTGAGGTTACTTCATAGGGTCCATCATTGAAAATGATTGGGGGTTCACTGAGGACCAAAATATCAGGTTTTTTGGATGTAGGACTCTTCTCCATAGATGGGGAGAAAGGGGTATGTGCAAGATCATCATGGAAGAAACAAGCCCTTAAGTGGTGAAAAATTCAGAAAAATAAGAGTTAGGCAACTTGACGTAAAAATTCGAATAAGTTATCTATCTTATTTCAAAAATATGTAAGAATAAAATATATAAAAAATTGAATGTAGTTTCTAAACTACTAGGATTATTTAAAAAAAAATCTATTTGGTGAAAATTTGAAATTTCAATGAAATAGTACTTAAATTTTAGGGGAAAAATAAGAGGTAGGTGTCTATCTAACCACCCTAACCACAATAAAATGATAATATTTTTTTATAAGATTTTAGATATAAGTAGAGGACTCATGTCGCGATGTGATACATATTTTTTTGAATTTTTTTTTCAAGTAAATAATTAATTATGATTTTTTTATTACAACTTTTAAAAAACATAAAAACTCGTATGTCTAACCACCTTAACATGGTCAAAACTTCACAAAATTCAATTTTTTTTAATCTTATACCATGCCAAGCATAGAATGTGACACATGTTTCAAATTCACAAAATGTGATACCATTTTAAGGATATAGATGTTTTTCAATCAACCTATCAATCAGGACTTTGTTCATAATTCAAATAGAAAATGAATAATAATTATTTATTAAATTCAAAGTGTAACATAATTTATATTGGTGTAAAGTTGGGAATATCCTTTAAAAACCATTTTCATTTCATCAATTTTGGGTAGGAGAGAAGTTGTCAGCCACATACCATATACATACCCATCATATCACCACTTTTTTGGACCATCATGATCATGCACATACCCAAAGGAGTAACTAGAGATACAAAGGAATAAATAAGAGAGGGAGCAAAACTTAACTGGGCTGTAGTGATCAAAAAATCTTGTAGAGTAGACTTCACTTCTTCTTCTCGTCTAACTGATGCACTGGGTCTGCCTAGATCTTGGACTCATCTCCTCTTTGCATGATCAAAACTAGTATGTTCTAATTGTTTGGTAGCCAATCCCACCAAAACTTGGCCTTTGATAACCACGATGGATATTATTTGGGACCATCGAGTTCTTTTCCCTTTGCTTTGGGCATTGATGGAGGATGTGACTTGTGAGTCCTTTTTCCTCAATATTTTTCTTTTGTCTGATTCTTGAGATCAAAAAGTAGGAAACAAAAGCTCCTCCTGTTCAATCTCATGACTAGTCTCTAGATTACTATTGTTATTATCATCCTCTTCATCGTAAACCTCACTGAAACTTTCATCATGTGGTCACAGATCTCCGAATAGGGCATTGGGGCACCTCATTTCTTATCAGAATCTTTAGAAATTTGCTTTCTTCCTTTCTGACTACCCCAGGAATTTCAATTACAATCTGAGGGACTTACCCTTTAGGAGGTTCTTCTAATACTCCACCTATTAAACATAGAATTTTAGCCATGGTGGTTGTTTGAATGGCATGTGGAACAAGTCAATGTATACTTCTATCCTTTCTTGGGTTGGATTATTCTTTGACTCAAAATACTCCCAACTCTCATGTTTCTAAGAGTGCCCATTTTTTTGTAAGCTCATCCTTTGCCTTCTTCCTTACCAACATTATCTGACTATTGGAAATGTTAAGGGGAATCATGTAAAGCCCAGTCTCATGCTTTCTGGTGCCATAGATGTTGTCGAAAATGGTTTCTTGATGACATACCTCCAAAGCAAAAACTCTATCACAAATTTTGGGAGTCAAAAAGGCTCTCTAACTAAACCATGACATCTAATAAAAGTGAAATCTTCACCTAGGAAATAATCCACCAGGGTCTTGAAGTATCCATCCATTGCAAGACCTTAGGAGAGAAATGACCCGTAGGACATGGGAACAAGTCTAGAAGTACTAGTCTCATAAAGTAATCTACAAACCAGTAGTAATCCCATGTCCTTAAAAGTACATGAGTCCATACTAAAAATGGTTAATATAAACCCTTTACATCGAACCTAAGTAAAGAAAAAATTTCTCTAGAAACTCATAATTTTGATGCAAAATCAAGTGAACCAAGAAAGAAGAATACCTGAATCTATACTTAGTATCATAGGTCCTCTAATTGTCTAGCATACCTTTGGCTATTGCATCAGCAAAATCATAATACTTTTGAATTTTCTCCCTTTTAAGCATGAAAGGAAAGCCCATTTGAGAAGGATGGACCTCTTTGTCATCATCAAGACTGTAAATCTAGGCAAGCATTGAGAAAATAGACTGTGTATCTTTCTTGGATTTTCTATGAACAAGAGGGAAATAAAACTAATCTCTCTCCATCCTTTCTATTGTTTCATCCTCATAAAACTACCCCTTGTTATTTCTGGCTTCCTGGAAACTTTCCATCTCTTCCTCATCGAAGCATTGAACACCCCAAGTTGTAGGGATACATAACATGTCCCGTATGGTCATTGCAGTAATTATAACCTTGATCTTGTTGCTGACAATAACCCATGTCTCTTTTTTGAAATTTTTAGCACATACGTCTACCAGATCTAGGCATGGATGTATGGAGGGCAACATGAACTGTGGAAAACCACAATTCTAGAGCTAAGAAACGAAACCTTCTATTGACCCATGCTAAATCATTCTTTGCAATGCACCTTCCCTATGACTTTTAGGGTTAGTTGCCAACTTTGGGTCAAAGATAGTCTATTAAATCCTGACTACCTCTCTTCTAACATGATTATCTAGTTGCACTAATTTAGTATAATCAAACTATCATTCCTTCGATGTTGGGGCATTGGCGAATGAATCCCTCCCAAAGATATTTATGTAATGCAACCTTTTGGACAAGGCTCCAACCCTTCTACTATATGTTGATGCTTCTACCATGGCTATGCTGAGAAGTTGTAGAGAGTTTTTTCAGTGAAATGACTACTTGTTGTTTTTCTACTTAGAAAAATCTACTTTTAGGTGCAATTAATTATTTTGTATGTACATATAGTTAAGGCTTTTTCATTACCATTGGTCCATTAAATTATACCACTAAGGTGATACATGTGGATCTGGGATCCATATCCCTCGGGAATACCAAATTCACCACGAGAATGGAATTAGTACATTCTTCCCACCGCCTCTTTCAAAAATAAGCTAAATGCATTGGAAAACATGTTTTTATCTATGAGAAGCATTCTTAAGTAGTGCAAGGTACTTTTGAAAATACATTCCTATTTAATTTTTTAGAACTTAATGCATTAATCAATGTCTTTTTATATAAGCAAGTTAGTTGGTGCTGATGATGACAAAGGACACATGGCAACGATCGCCCTATGTGAGAATTTACTCCCAACACCCAAATTTATTTTTCAAGGCCTCTTGGACTCTTGCCATATTTCATGTACAATTCTCCTCTTGCCCTCTGGCTGGTTTGATATTTTCTCTATTGTCGTCTGGCCAAAAATAGATTTTCCATTGGTTGGGTTCATCAACACATCTTTTCTATAAATAGCTATGCCACCTTACTACAATATTCATTTGAAAAATAGCCTTTTAAGTTTAGCAAGCTTTTCTTGCAATCTCCCATTCTACTATCTTTAGCTTTTACTACCATCATGTTGTTTGGTCTAGAAAATTCCATTTGGTTCCTTCCTCAAAGGTCGCAATACTATTTTTCTGGTGAAATTACCAATGATAGAATTAAGTGCATGGTGAAGAAGAACTACCACCTTGTTGTCATTAAATTCAAGTTGGCCCTGGGAAAGGACTACATGAAGGATAAAAACCAACTGTGGTGCAACTCTAATGCCATCTCCTGCTTTGTGGCCTCCCTTCTCTACTTGGACATAGCCAAGCCCTGGATAATTACACTGTCATGCCATGTTCAACTCTATGTACTTGGATTGGCTTGACAAAATTATCCAAGTGGACATCCCTAGTGTCGCTATTCTGAATTCCATAAACCACCATAGGCACATGAACTATGGGGAGAACATGGTCTAGATACTCTTTCTTATTGGCTTTCAAACCATAGAGGTTGAAAGGCATCACTTGCTATCTCATCCTGGGGCCACCTTCCTTCTAAGGGAGTTTGGCATGGAGCATGTTGGTGTGCTTGATTGGAAAAATCACTTTGAGTTCATGGCATATAACTGTGGGAATGAGGACTAAGGTCACTGGTGTGTTGGGTCTGCATTTGTTATTTTGACCCCTTTTCACCCTATCAAAGAAGAAGAAAAAGAAAGAAAGAAGAAAGAAAGAAGAAGATGAAGATGAAGAAGAAACCAATGAAGAGTCACTTTTGACTACTTAGTAATGGCTGGAGGCTTATAAACCTTACTATTTTTTGTTCGCTACCTCTCCTTTTTCTCATTTCACAGTATAGGTCTTTTTGGGTTTTCAAAAGAAGTTTTGGCTTCTCTTAGAGCCTTGGGCTTATACTATAATGTAAATTTTTTAATATAATATAATATAGTACCCTTTATGTTTCTTCTAGGATTGTTCTAATGGCTTTATTCTCAAAACTAAAACTTATTTACATAAATTTTACATATGGTACATAATAGTGAATTTTTTTGAAGAACTTGTGCATTTTAATGGAAATTTTTTATATAAATACCATTCACCTATATATCCATATTATTACCTTCCATATCTTCTTGGTCTTATGCATTATTTTCCTTGCACATGATGATATGGAAGGGTCCCTTCCATAGTGCTTCAACTTTTGTATCTTGTCCTAGTTTCATAGTGAGATTGTCGTACTTTAGTACCAGGCTTCCTTCCCTAAAATTCTAGTTGGAGGCATTTTTATCGAACCATCGTTTTACTTTATGTTGGTGACCGATTAGGGGTCCATAAGCTTTTTCTCTGTCTTCCTCAAGTTTGAGGAGTTCCACCAACTTTACTTCCATTTCGATACTTTCTTCTATATCTAGGGCTTTAATCAGTTGAAAAGTAGGGATTTTAGTTATTTCACCCTTAGTGATATACTCCCACATATTGGGATGTGTTATGGGAATGGTGGTTTTTTTGGCTGATAACAAGTGTTAGAACTCCTTTAGGCTATTAAGAATAGAAAAATCCTACTTTTCAACAAATTTATGCCTTGAGTGAAATGCAATGGGATGCTCTCTATTATTTCCTTTGTCCCTCTGAGTGAGTACCAAAGCTATGCTATGTTGGTTGCTATATACATAGAGTAGAAAATCCTTGGAAAAATATAGGCTAGCCAACACTAGGGTGGCAGAGATGGCTATCTTTAACCATTTGAAAGCTTCTTTTCCTTTTGGAGTCTATTTGAAGATTAGGTTCTTTCTTAGCATCAACCTGATAGGTCTCATGATGCCTGTAGAATCTGAAATGAACCGGCTGATAAATTTGATCTTCCCTAGAAAATAATGCAACCCTTTCTAATTTACTGGTAAGGGTAACTCTATTATAGATCTCATCCTTTCAAGATCTATTGCTATTCCCTTATTTATTACCACAAAACCAAGAAGCTTGCCTTGGGGCACTCTAAAAGTACATTTTTTAGGGTTTAAGGAAATTTCAAACTGCTGAAATTTTTGGGAACCTTTTCTAGATTATCAAAGTGATCATCCTTTGACTTTGAAAGGACTATTAGGTCATCCAAATATATTAAAATAATTTGATTAATTAATCATCAGAAAGCATTGTCCATTTCTTATTGAAAATTCACACCAGCATTTGAAAGTCTAAATGACATTTTAAAGTATGCTAACATTCCACACTTGGTAGTGAAAAATGTTTTATGTTGGTCACCTTCCTTTACATATACCTGGCTATAACCCAAAAAAACATCGAGCAATGAAAATACCTCCAATCTAGCCACAGTTTGCAGTATCTACTCCATTGATGGAAAAGGGTAGTGGTCTTTTAGTGAGGCCTTACTTAAATCTATAAAATCAACACAAAGACTAATATCACCATTCTTCTTTTGGACCAATACCAAATTAGACACCTAGGTACAATGTTTGATCAGATATATGATCTTTGATTTGATTAATTTGGTGAGCTCTTGTGCCATCAATGCTTTGACCTTCATATTAACTAGCCTTTGTCTTTGTCAAACATGCTTTGATCCTTTAGCCAAGTCAATAGTATGTTGAATTATGCCTAGATCATACCCTCTAAGATCATCATAGGTCCAAGCTATGGCCCCATCACATCTAGAACATAGACCCTTTAGGATTTCCTTATCCCTCCGCAAAACGTCCCTTCCATAGTGTTTTAACTTTTGTATATCATCCTCAAATACTTTCTAGTTTTGATCATTGTCGAGAATTGTCAGTCAGACAATGATCTATACTACATTCTACTTTATTGTTAAATCAAAAACTGGTTCAAATTTTGAACCGATTGAAGCCATCCAATTGGTGACACTATTTTGAGATCGGGGAATGACTTGTATATTGAAAGCTTCAAAAATTTCAATCATATCCCATATCTAATTTCTATATGACTTCATTCTTATATTCTTTGCAATCACTTTCCCATGGACCTAACTCACAACTAACTCTAAATCTATGAATTCTTGCATTCTCTTTGTTCCTATTAGTTCTACAATAATCAGACCATGAACCAAGGTTTCATATTTTGCATCATTGTTTGAGCATGGGAACTGAAAATAAAAAGCCTTGAGGGTATCTGATCTTTTTTGTGACACTAGTTGAACACCTACTTTAGAACCAACTTTGCATTTGATGTCATCAAAATATAAGGTCCATAGATAGTTGTCACCTAGATCATCATATTCCTCTTGATCCTTTGTTAATTTTGGATAGACTTGATTTTCATCAAAGATTACCAAGGTTCCTAGTCCCGTCGCATGAAAGTTTCCAAATGGGTCAGAGTTGATGAATTGGTTGAGGAGGACCTCCTCTTTGGGGGTCTAATCACTCGTGTATTCTTTGTCTTCCAACATCTCTACATAGTACTTTTCCCTTTGTGAGAAGGAGGTATGTGCTACTTCAAAGCATAGGACTACGTTTTCGGCTATGTGTTTTGGATGCAAAGATTCAAACAATATTTTCATCTTCATCCCATGCTTGGTCTATAATATTAGGTGATACCAATTGAGCACTAAATATCCACCAATCTTTTCCATGAAATCTATTAAAAGAAATATTCCAAATACTAGGGGAATGTCTATCACCATAGTTTCTTGTGTGACTATTTGGATTAGACATGAGAAGATGGTTAAAGGTAGAGCTTTAATATGGCTGACTGTCGGAACCTTCTTCCCATCTAATTGTATGATTCCCTATTCAAGGGGCTCATACTTGAGTTTCAGGGAATCAACCACTTGTTTTGGCATGACTGTTGTACTAGCTCCTGAGTTAATCATGTTATTATGCAAAAGCTTATCTCCCACAATAAGTGTCAAAAATAAAGGTGTGGGATTTGGATTGTTTACCTCTTTTTCTTTGTATTTCCCATGTCATTCACATAAGTTTCAACTTTCAAAGATTGAGGGTCTGACACGGGATCCTTAACTTTATGTTGATCACATGGAGAAGTTGCATCCATTTGTAACATTTGTTCCTCCTTCTTTAATACTTCCTAGAGTAGTGTCTTTTTTTTTGGGAATGCATATGACATCCCACAAAGATACATTAGTAGGTTGCTTCTTCAATTTTTCCACCACATTAATCATTCTAATTGGTGGGACCTTCAGTTTAAATGGTGGTATCACTCTCATATTCAGGGGAAAATGATCTATCATACTTGGTCTCGACATCTTATCCAAATCCTTCTCTGAAAATGATGGAGCTCATGACTGTAGAGCAGGTTGGCTAGTGGTCTATAGGGCCTACTTTTCTTGCAGTTGTGGTTGACGTAGCTATGGATGCAATAGAGCTTATTTCCCGTATTCTCCCATGAGCCTTCATTTGGAACTTGTGGAGCACTAGTCGTTGGAGCTTCACTCAAAAATATTTCATCCTCTTCTTCCATTGATGAAAACAACACTTGGTCTAGTGCAATACCAAACTCTTTTCTACAAATCTTCCTTGCATTCACACTCTAAAATAGGCACTTTCCATTGCAAGGGACTAATATTCTTTCACATTCAGGAACATGCCCTTGTTTCTTTGTTACACTATATTCTATTACAAATTTCCCCTCAGACAACTTTGCGGCATGTGGCTATCACTACATAGGAAGTACCATACATTCTTATCTTCTACCAAGTTATTTTGGCCTGGGATTAATTCTTTACTTTGGTTGTCCTTCACCATTTATAGTGACATAGTGATCAGAACTATTTGGTTTATGGATGTTTTTTGTTGACCTCCTCCCTTGGAGAGTCCTTGGTACATGGTCTATTGATAGGATGGCCCTCCCCCTTTATATGTCTGAGTGACTTGCTTCAAAGGTATTTCTTGTTATCGTTTGATGAGGAATAACTCATTATCAAAAGAATGCATGAGACTCTTTATATTTTTGATGTCCACTGCTATAGAGGAAGAGCCCAACGTGCTTGGCTGCATAGCGAAGTACACGTACATGGATTGGGGCATAGCCAATGTCACCACTTGTGGAGCAGAAGTGCTTGGAGTAGATTCCTCCTAAGGACTGTTAGAGATTTCTACGAATATGGGAATTGAAGGTCATGGTGGGAGCTTCCCAACATCAATCAAACTATTCTTCACACACATAGCTAGATCATATGCATCTGGTAAGATATCCTCTCCCAAAGAGGTTATCATAACTGTGATGTCAAAATTGAAAGCCTTCAGGTAGAACATGAATGCCATCACGGTTGGAGGTCGGATAGTCACTAGGATTCTTTGCCATGTTTTGTGAAACTTGGTGTTGAAGTCTCTCATGGCCTCTTGATGGTGATCAATTGATGTAGCAACGAGGAGCGATATCCCTTTTTAGAAAACCATTCAAACAAGCTCTCTCTAAGCTGATCCAAGGAGTGGATAAAACTGTATAGTGTAGAAAATTGTACACTCTTGAAGAAAGAGGTAATTTCACACTTAATTTGGACCTTTTTTTGTACCCTTACATTAATTACTCTTTAAAATGACCATTTATAGGCTCCTAAGACCCATTATTTTTGGATCTCGAGGCTTATTCCACCCAAAAATTATACATCACTTAAATCCTGACAAAAATCACTTAAATCATTTAAATCCTAAAAACCCACCTCAAAAGCCTTAGGTGGGACTCCTTCGCCACCTTGGGTGAATGAGTCCCCTCTAGTGGGACCCATTCACCAAGGGTGGTGAATGAGTCCCATTTGGGGCATTTTTCAAGTTTAACTAGGAAATTCATTCGTTTAAATAAAATTTATGGTGGATGTCAGCCTTTGAGGTCTAAATAATGGTGGATTAGGTGTTAATTATTATAAAGAGGGTATGTCCAGAATAATCATGGAAACAATAGGCCCTTAAGTGGCAAAAAATTCAGAAAAATCAGAGTTAGGAAACTTGACATAAAAAAATTAATAAGTTATCTATATTATTTCAAAAATATGTAAGAATAGAATCTATAGAAAATTGAATGTAGTTTCTAAACTACTAGGTTTTTTTTTTTTAAATCTATTTGGTGAAAATTTGAAATTTCAATGCAATAGTACTTAAATTTAGGGAAAAAATAAGAAGTGTTTGTCGACCACCCTAACCACAATAAAATAATAATATTTTTTATAAGATTTTAGATATAATTAGAGGACTCATGTCCTGATGTGATGCATATTTATTTGTATTTTTTTTCCAAGTACATAATTAATTATGATTTTTTTAAAAAAATTTAAAAAAATATAAAACTCATATGTCTGACCACCTTAACTTGATCAAAACTTCATGAAATTAATTTTTTATTTTTAATCCTAGAGTATGTGAAGCATAGAATGTGGTGCATGTTTTGGATTCAAAAATGTGATACTATTTGAAAGCTATAGATTTTTTTCAATCATCCTATCAATCAATACTTTAGTCATAATTTAAATAGAAAATGAATAATAATTATTTATTAAATTCAAAGTAAAGAATAATTTATATTTGTGGAAAGTTGAGAATCTCCTTTAAAAACCCTTTTCATTTTATCAATTTTGGGTAAAAAAAAGTCATCAGCCACATACCCTACACATACCCATCATATCGCCACTTTTTGGCCCATCATGATCCTGCACATACCCAAGACAATTTTCTAAGTCATTTTTCACAATCCAAGCATATCTCTAAGCAATTGAGAAAATATCTCTCAAGAGAAAATTCAAGGATCAAGTTCACAAAAGTATTCAAAAGTCTATTTGTAGCAAAGTTAAAGTTTTCAAGCAGCAATTCAAGTGTTTTTGTAGGTCTTCAAGCTCACTTTTGTTCAAGATATAGCATTATCAAGGGTTAACCATGGATGCCTATGGTGAATCATGAAGAATTCTAGGTTGGGGACATGCAACTAGCCATCAAGCCAAGCCTAAGGAATTTTTTTCTAAGTGATTCCATCTTCCATTGTCACTTTACTTTCATCGTAAGGAAGGTTTACATATCATTGAGATTCACTTGAGGTGATTTAGGATCTCCTCAAGTGATTCTTGCATCATTCAAATTTCATTTTAGAATCTTGTTCTTGCATATTAGAATTGGATTGCATCATGTTTCATATTTCCTAGTCTTAGACACACATAAGGCTAGGGATTTCATGCACATTTCATTATCTCTTTCAAGGTTTAATTACCAAACTAGGGGTTTGAATGAGGAAAACCCACCATTTGCAAATCAAATTATATTCTATTTTACAGGTGTTTTCACAAATCTGGATCTAGAATTCAATACAGGAAGAAAGTGCAGGTGTTGGAGAGTAGATCAATTATTTCATTTTCTGAAAAAGCAAAGCAGGACTGATTTACTATTAGTAGAAAATGAGTACCACTATAGGTGTTTATCATATTTTTTTTGCATATTCTAGTACCCTTTTCCTTGAAACAACTTTCTGGACAAAAACCTTCATCTAAGACTGATTTTCCCAGGTTAGCAAATGAGTCCCACTTTGTCAAAATGTCAATATTTCTAAATTTTTAGAGCTATTTCTATTCATCATCAAACTTACATGTGCAGATCATTTACATTTCCACTTTTCTATTTTTTTATTGCATTTTCAAAGCATTTTATAGGTCATTTAGGTCTTTTTTTCATATCACATTGTGTTTTCAAACATCTTGCATTTTCCAACTTTCTACTTGGTGGTGAACCCATCTTATCTACTTTCAACCTCTAGGAAAATCCCCTTTGATAGATTTCAATCTCATTTGCATTGGAATCTCAAGGGTTTGTTCTTGAGTGAAGCATCAAGGTTTTTGTCTCTCTCCTTTTAGGTCCAAAACCATAGAAGTGTAAAAGAGAGTCCCCATGACAAAAATATTCATTTCATTTTGGTGAACCTACATTTAGATCATCCTTTCTCTGATTTGGTATGAATTTACATCAAATAGTTACCTTGCATTAGCATTGCATTGCATCTTGCATTGTTTAATTTGCATTCTAGGGTTTCAAAATTTTGTATTAGTGAAGAGATTATATAGCTTGCATTATTTCATTTAAATTCATTGAAAATCATTGAAAGACTGCATTAGCATCTTAGGTCTACATTGTATAGCATAGGAACATAAAAACCAACCAAAAAATAAGAAAAATATGAAGAAAAAAAATGCATACTAGGACTCATTCACCACCCTAGGAAAATCAGTCCCAATGCACATTTTTCACTAATGCTTTTAGAATTCAGTTTCTATTTTTTAAGCTTTTTTTTGCTTCAGTTACTTTTTGGTTCTAGTTCAGTTACTTTCTTTTACATTGAGATCATTAGAACTAGCATCAGGTAATTCATGGCAATTATGGATAGTATTAGTGTTGGCCCCACAGTTGTCGTTGCATCAAAAGATTAACCTATTAATTCCTGATACAACTGCTAGAGATAATGGATCTAGAGGAGGTGGTTAGTCCATTTCATGAATCTCGAGGGGAGTGTTGACTAGTTTCTAACAATCTCCCCCACAATGTTACCTAAGAGGATTCAAACCTGACACCTTTGGCTCTGATACAAATTTTTCACCCCATGGTTATCATTGCACCAAAAGATTGGCTTGTTAATGCCTGATATAACTGCCAAAGTTAACGGATCCACGGGAAGTGGTTAGTCCATGTCATGAATCCTAAGGGGAGCACATACCAGTTTCCAACAATTAGATTTTTGCAATTCTCATTTTCAACATTAGTTCCTAGTTCACTTAGATCAGATTCATTAGAAAATGAAAAAAAAGAACTAAAAACATCAAAAGAAACAATTCAAAAAATTATTAAATTTAGACAAAACATATCATCCAAGCCTCTTATTAGTGATAAATTAGACATGTTAGATGAAGCCCTTGAGGACTTCCTCTCACTAAGATCATCCAATAAGGCTTGTTATGAAAAACCCAAACTAACCAAAGTTAACTTAACCCTCAATTCTTTTAGTTGTGATGACTTTGACATGTTAGGTGAAGCCCTTTAAGGCTTCATCTCACAAAGGCCATCCACTAATGCTTTTTGTGAGAAACCTAAAACAAAAGATGCCAATGTGATTCAAGCTCAAATTATCCTTTATCCACCTTTGCATAAGCCTTAACCTCTAAATAAACCTGAGTTTAATCTTTACCCACCTAAGAATGATGTCTTGTAGCAACTAAGTCATAATACTATTGCTCATATGTACAACACTAGAAATAATTTGCAACCACAACAACTAACCTCGACACCCTTACCTTTTCCAAATCCCATATTTCCTAGTGATCCTCAATTAACATCTCATACCAAGGAGTATGATCTTGTTGAATAACTTAAGAATACTCCTACAAAGATATCCCTTTGGGGCCTAATTTAGAATTCACCAAACTATCACACTATGTTGGATATAGTTAACATAGAAATTATATTTCACCAACATGAGCTCCCTCCATTAGAATTAAGAAAGAAAAATGAGGCCTTTATGATAATAGCCCAATTTAATTTGATAGGCATCAAAATGACCCTTGTCGATAATGGATCATCCCTTAATGTGTGAAATGTGAAACTCTTAGACAGATTGCATGTGGAAAAATCACAAATCAAACCTAACTCCATATCATTTAGAGGATTTGATAATATTACAAAGCAACCACTCAGTGTGATTACCTTACCTATTATAGTTTGAAAGGCTACCTTGCAAACTCCTATTCATGTCATGCCTTATGATCTTTCATACAATTTTATTTTAGGAAGACCATGGATTCATGAGATGCATGCACTACCTTTGACCCTTCATTATATCATGAAATATGTTTATAACAACAAAGTTTACCAAGTTGAAAAAGACCACGAGCTTGAAAGTTTCTTACAAGTTGAAAAGGGAATGACAAGTCTTCTGAATACATTGATTCCAACATCTAACATAGAACCTATAGAGGTTAACAAACACAAAAAGGAAATGGTGTCCAAATTACTAGGTGATTATTTGGGTTCATTGGAATTCACACCTTCATTTATGGGAGAGTATACAATCACAAGAAAAGAGGATAAAAAACAAGAAAAACCAACAGTTATGTCAACTCATAATCTGAAAGAACCTTCACAAGCATCTACCTCATCCAATTTGGAAGAAAATACAAGTTACACAACTAATTTTGATGAGATATATTATCAACAACCATTGAACACAAAAGAAATGAAAAATATTTATGGAAAAGGTTATGAACTGATGAAACAAATTTTGGGATATAGTGGTAAAGGAGGTGGAAAGAAATAACAAGGGATTTGAGTTCCTATAGAACCAAGCACACAAGAGATGAAGACTAGTTTAGGATATTGCTTTTCTAAGACAAAACTATTACATGCAAACCAAGAACCAATCTCACAATGAAGCATCCTAAATTACTTGATATAGATTTACTGCCATCATGGGAATACTTTGAAAATGATGAAGCATTGAAATAAATGTTAGGAGTCTATGGACATTCATCCTCTACTTGCTTAAAGAAAAAATTTACATGTGCTATGATTAGTACCAAGAAAAAAGACATAGAAGTTGAAAGTAATGAGAAAGACATAAGCATGGAACAATATGAACCTAAACTTTTGAAGTCAAATGCACTTCCCTTGGGAGATACAATTGATATACCAATGGACATAGACAATAAAGAAAAATTCATTAAGATGGCCCATAACTGCCTTGATTATGAAGAACAAGAGGATACTACAACCTTGCTCCATTACTTTCCCAAACTTTTTGCTTAGAAATATTCAGATATGCTAGGAATAGATCCAAAGATAGTAACAAACAACATTATCCTTGCTGAAAATGCTAATCCTATTTGAAAAAACATACCTAAGATGAATCCTAAGATAACATTGCTTGTTAAAGGGGAACTTGTAAAACTCCTTGATGCTAGTTTCATTCAACCTATCAATTATTCTCCTTGGAACTCAAGCATTTTTGCAGTTGCAAAACCTGAAAATCGTATTAGGATGTGTACAAATTTTCATGACTCGAATAAATCCTCTTTAAAATATGATTTTCCTCTTCCTAATATCAACATGATAGTGGATTCAACTATGGGACATGCTTTGTTTTCATTCATGGATGGATTTTTTAGATATAATCAAATCTTAATCAACCCACAAGATCAATATGAGATAGCATTCACAATAGTTTGGGGGAAATTTTGTTGGGTTATTATTCCTTTTGGATTAAAGAATGTAGGTGCAACCTAGCAACAAGCAATGACACTAATCTTTCATGATTACAAACATAAAATTTTGGAAGATTATGTTGATGAAATTTTAGCCAAATCATTAAAATGACAGGACAATGTGAATTCCCTTAGGAATATCTTTGAAGGGATGCAAAAATATAACATGATACTGAATCCAAAAAAGTGTGTCTTTGGAGTAGATAGTAGAAATTTTTTAGGGTTTATCATATCTCACAGAGGCATCAATTTGGACACAAAGAAAATTGACTCTATAATCAACATGTTGCCTCCTAGAAACATTTCTCAATTGTGCACATTACAAGGAAGAATTCAAGCTATCTATTTTTTTGTCACATCTTTAGCCAATCAAATATTACCATTCACACATCTCCTCAAAAAGGATATGCAATTTGATTATAATGAGGATTGTAAATAGGATTTTGAGAGTTTAAAGGTATATATTTCAACTCTGCACATTAGACAACCCACTGTGCCAAGTAGATTGTTCATTCTTTATATACCATGTTCTTCCAACATTGTTGGCTCAGCAAGACGAAAACAGTAAAGAACATCCTATTTATTACATTAGCCAAACTCTGATAGATTATGAGAAACAATACACACCAATCAAAAAATAATGTTTGGCCCTTGTATTCACTAATAGTACTTGTTCTGACACTATTTACTAAATGCGAAAATACAAGTGATGACCAAATTTGATCCTTTAAAACATCTTTTCAATAAAACTGACTTATCAAGATGCCTAGCTAAGTGGGTGATATTATTGACCAAGTTTGATCTTAAGGCTTTTCACAAAAAGCAATCAAAGGTCAAGCCTTGACCGACCCTTTGGATGGTGCTCCATCTCCTTTAGCATTACCTATCAATGACTCTTTTCCTGATGGAAATGTGTTGACAATAAAATTGCATACATGGGAATTATATTTTGATAGATCAATGTGTAGAACAAGTTCTAGTGTTGGAGTTATACTATTTCCACCCACAAGAAAGCCTATTCCCTAGTCATACCATTCAAATTTCCTATACACAAATAACACCATTGAATATAAGGAATTAATTTCTACATTGTGTGCCAGTCTAGCCATGGGTGCTAAATACATTAAGATATTTGGTGATTCACAATTAGTAATCAAACAAATAAATGGATTCTACCAAGCAAAACATGACAAATTATCAAAATATAAGGATCTCACAATAACCTTGTTACAAAAGCTTAATCATTCACCATTGATAGCATCCCATCAAAAGATAATTAGCATTTGGATGCAATGGAAAGTGCAACTTATATTATATCACCCCAATATCCTTCAAAATAATTCACATTTACTATTCATTGGTGCAAGAGCACCTAATTGTGTTTTATGTCTCTAAGGAGCAGTTTGTAAAAAAATGATTTTTCATAATAAAAGTATGTAAAAGGGGCATGATGTGGTCATATTTTATGTATTTAGGTATCAAATAAGTATTTAAGGGGTCAAGGATGTTAATAATGAAAGAATTTGTCATTTATTGTCAAAATGAAAAAGAAAGTTGTAAAAATGTAAAAAATGCATAAAATAGGAAGTTAAAGAGTCAGTTGAGGAAGGAAAAGGTTTTTGGTCAGTAATGGAAGTTAAAAGTGGTATTTAACTATTGGTAATATCTTTATAAGGCTTGTAGAGCATGATAAAATGGCCATTCATTGTATTCTTGAATAATTATTATCAATAAAAGTACCCTATTTTGTAAAATTCAGTGTATCTTTATGTTTTGTCAATTTTTGTACAACATATATAGTGGTTTTAGTCCCTGATCTTTGTTTTTTCAACTAGTACTGAGAGCTAGTTTTCATTTAAGTCCATTTAGGAGTAAATCTATTGAGTTTATCATCTATTAGAATACATTTTATGTAGTTCGACCAGTAACCTTCAAAATTAGGGTTTTGAGAGTCAAATAAGCAAATGATCACTACTCTACTGAATTAGACCTTGTATATTGGTTGATTAGGTTAGTCTAGGATGATTTAAGTTTTTTATGTGTTGATTTGAGTAGGGGAAGATAAGTATTCAATGTTTTGTTGTTGATTACTCAGAAAACATATAGTTTTCCTATGAAAAAGGATGGCTTCAAGTTGGTAATTGTGGAAAGTACATTCAATCAGGCTGGGAGTTGATTCCTAAAGCATATGTGGACATAAGATGACATGTTTGAAAAGGTGGCAGGTGGATTTGAAGCTTGTAAGGTTCTTTTTCTATAAACCCTCACACCTATGGTCATTATTAAGTCTATAATCTAAGATCTTGAGGTTTATTGCATTATTGGGCCTTTTAGCCCTTGAAAGTTGAATAATCATAAGTTTTGAGACTTTTTAAAAGACTATTTTAAGTCATTTGGTTATTTGGTGATGATTTAAGACCACCTCCTTTGTAATTTTGGGCTAATTGGTGTGATTTGGCAGTGGAAAGTCTATTGATTCTCTCATATTTTTGAAAATAAGTGAAATTTCTCTTAAAGTATGTTAAAATAGATTTAGATGGGTTCTTAAAGCCATGTTTGGTTTAGGGAGATCCAATATGGGTTTATTGGTATACCCACTTTTTTCAAGTTACTATACTACTAGGGTTTGGTTCTTGAATGTAAGAAACTAAGTTTTCTATATAATCTAAGATGTAGATGATGGATATGGTTTTCAACATTTCTAAAGAGTGTTAGTGAAGATGTCTAAATGTTTGGGAATAGGTTCAGTAAGCAAACTTGTTGAATTTGATGATATGAGAAAAACTAACCTATGTGCAAGATGTTATTTGACTACAAGGAAGTTCAATTCTGTGTAAACAAAAGTATAAGTGATTGTATTTGTGTTTTAACTATTAATGGGATGTTATTAAAGGTGTATTGATGGTTTAGGAAAGATCCTAAAATAGGATTTGTTGTTTTGGTGTATTTGTGGTGTATTTGCACTATGTGGATGTAAGGTGGCTTGGTCAAGCAAGTTGATCAAGTTGGTTAATTTTAGGGTTTGATAATGTGATTTTACATTTGTCTCAATCAAGTTATGATGTTCAAAGGTGTTGCAAGGTTTGGTAATAGGTTGGGCTTATTGATTGTCTTATTGCCTTTTTTTTATTATAGTTGCAAAGAGATGCTATTTGGTGAATGTTGGTAGTGCTAGTTGGTTAAGAGTTCTCTAATAAGGTTTATGCAATGTTTCAGTCAGTTTGATGATGGATAAGATATATTGGAATATGATAAGGATTTGAGATACTGGTTTGGTTTTTGGTGCCTTGTTATTTCCAATTGAAATGATGTGATTTTGTTGAAAATATAAAGGAATTATGGGTGATTGTTTAATTCTAAAAGTTGGTTGAGTTGTTGATTGGTTGCAGGTGCTTGATCCATATAAGATATAGAGAGAAATTGTTGGTATTTATGTATGTTAAGAGAGAACCTAGTTGTTGGTTGCCAAGAGACTAGGTAGAGAAAAGAGGAGATTCCTAGGTGAGGCAAAGAAGTTTTCTGAGTTGGTGTGGTGAGGCAGTAAGAAAGATGGATACCTATCTAAAGAATCACTTGAGTTGTAGCCATTACTGAATGTCAGATTGAGAGTACTCCACTGATGGGAGTAGATAAAAATATGATTGTTCAGAGAAGGTCAAGGATGAATTGTGAAAAAGAGAGGAAATATTTCTTAGAAGAAGGCAATGAGAAAGGACAGTCCTATTTCCTTGGGTAGAAAAAGAGATGGTGGAAAGATGAGTGTTGTGAAAGAACAATCTTGTTTCCTTTTGAATGAGAAGAATGATTGCAAACTTGATAGGCAGAGAAGAGAGATGGCATGCATGACAAGTGAAGATGGTGATGAAGACAAAGCTGAAGGAAAGGTTGGAACCAAGATAGATGAAGATTCAAGAGAAAGGAAGAAGCAATCCAAGACAAATTCAAAGTTTATTGGTAGGTGAAAAACCAAGGTTGATACAACATGTTTCCAAAGGGACTTGGAAAGTTTTTGTAGGCTGGTTGTATGGTGTAGGAGCACCTAATTGTGTTTTATGTCTCTAAGGAGCATTTTGTAAAAAAATGATTTTTCATCATAAAAACATATGAAAGGGGCATGATTTGGTAATATTTGATGTATTTAGGTCTCAAAGAAGTATTTAAGGGTTCAAGGATGTTAAAAATGAAAAAAAAAATCATTTATTGTCAAAATGCAAAAAAAAGTTGTAAACATGTAAAAAGTGCATAAAACAGGAAGTTAAAGAGTCAGTTGGGGAAGGGAAAGGTTTTTGGTTAGTAAAGGAAGTTGAAAGGGGTAGTTAAATGCTTGGAATATATTTATAAGGCTTGTAGAGGGTGATAAAATGATCATTCATTGTATTCTTGAAGAATTATTATCAATAAAAATACCCTATTTATAAAATCAAGTGTATCTTTATGTTCTTTTAGTTTTTGTATGGCATGTATGGTAGTTTTAGGCCCTGATATTTGAGGTTTCAAGTAGTATAGAGAACCATTTTTCATTTAAGTCCATTTAGGAGGAAATCTATTGAGTTTATCATCTATTAGAGTATATTTTCTATAGTTCAGCCGATAACATTCAAAACTGGGGTTTTGAGAGTCAAATAAGCAAATGATCACTGCTCCACTGAATTAGGCCCTATAGATTGGTGGAGTAGGTTAGTATAGGATGCTTTAAGTTTTGTATGTGTTGATTTTATTAGGGTAATACAAGGATTCAATGTTTGATTGTTGATCACTTAGAAACCATAGAGTTTTCCTATGAAAAAGGATGGCTTCAAGTTGGTAATTGTGGAAAGTACATTCAATTAGGTTAGGAGTTGATTCCTAAAGCATATGCAAACATAATATGACATGTTTGAAAAGGTGGAAGGTGGATTTGAAGCTTGTAATTTTCTTTTTCAATAAACCCTCACACATATGGTTATTGTTAAGTCTACAGTTTAGGATCTTGAGGTTGAGTGTGTTATTGGGCCTTTTAGCCCCTGAAAGTTGAAGAATCGGGCTAAGTTTTTAGACTTTTTAAAAGACTATTTTAAGTCATTTGGTGATTTGGCAACAAACAGTCTATTGATTCTTTCATATTTTCCAAAATAAGTGAAGTTTCTCTTGAATTATGTTAAAATATATTGAAATTGGTTCCTAAAGCTATGTTTGGTATAGGGAGATCCAATATGGGTTTCTTGGTATACCCGCTTTTGTCAAGTTGCTATGCTACTAGGGTTTGGTGCTTGAATGTAATAAATTGATTTTTCTATATAATCTGAGATGTAGATGATGGATATAGTTTTGAACCTACCTAAAGGATGTTGGTAAAGATGCATAAATGTTTGGGAAAAGGTTTAGTAAGCAAACTTGTTGAATTTGATGATATGAGCAAAGCTAACGTATGTGCAAGATGGTATTTGACTGTAAGGAAGTGCAATTTTGTGTAAAAAAAAGTATAACTTATTGTATTTGTGTTGTAACTATTAATGGGATGTTATTAAAGGTGTATTGATGGTTTGGGAAATTTCCTAAAATAAGATTTTTTTTTGGGTGTATTTGCACTATGTGGATGTAAGGTGGCTTGGACAAGCAAGTTGATCAAGTTGGTTGATTTTAGGGTTTGCTAATGTGATTTTAAATTTTTTTCAGTCAAGTTATGATGTTCAAAGGTGTTGCAAGGTATAGTAACAAGTTTGGTTGATTGATTGTCTTATTGCCTTGATTGGATTATAGTTGCAATGAGATGCTATTTGGTGAATATTGGTAGTGCTAGCTAGTCAGTTTGATGATGGATAAGATGTACATTGGAATTTGATAAGGATTTGAGATAAGTTTGTTTGGTGTTTGGTGCCTTGTGATTTTCAAGTTCAAAATGATGTGATTTTGATGAAAAGATAAAGGAATTTTGGGTGATTGTTTAATTTGATCTTCTCCATTTGAGTTTGGGTCAGAAGTACCCCTAATAGTTGATTGTTTTTGGTAGATGCTCTGCATCATTCACCCAATCATGAAACCTTCAATCAACAATAAATCAGAAGAGGTTCTCACAGCAACCAAGGAAGAGTCAAGTGAATGGTATGATACAATGTATAACTATTTAAAAGATGGTACCATTCCCGAGACAACAACAACAAACACCCAAACTCACTTAAGAAAACTACCTACCAAATACATCATCCTTGCCGATGTATTATATAGAAGATACTTTAACGACATTTTACTTCTAGATGTCTTAAGAACTCTAAAATCACTATAGCACTTGTATAGGCCCAAGCAAGTGTTTATGGAGGTCATTTTGGAGGTTGATCTTTAGTGTAAAAACTTTTTTGCATGACATATTACTGGAGACACATGGAAATAGATTGCTTTGTGTATGTTAAGAGATATCACAAATGTCAAGAGCACATAAATTTCATTCATGCTCCTACTTCTGAGCTTCAGACCCAAGTCCCTATTTATCCATTCTTAGTGTTGGGATTGGATCTAATTTGGAAAATATTATCACCTTCCTTTGTTGGATGTACATTTATCATTACAACAATAGATTATTTTATAAAATGGGTATAATTTATTCCTCTTTGATCCATGACTACTAATGTAATATGTTGTTTCATATTGGAACACATTATTGCTCACTTTGAACTTCCTTTTGCTTTAGTTTCAGATAATGGGACACCATTTAACAATAATGACGTGAAGAGATTCCTAGAAACATTTAATATTTAACATTTCTTTTCAACACCATACTGCCCACAATCTAATGGTCAAGTTGAAGCCACTAATAATACTATTGGGAAAATACTAAAGAAAACTATTAACAAGCATCAAAAGGATTGGCACATGCAATTATAATATGTGCTATGGGCCTATCGAACAAGTTTAAGAATATCCACAAGAACAAAACCCTATAAATTTGTCTATGGTACCAAGGAAATCATGCCCTTAGATTCATAAATCCACACGTTAAGGATTGCTCTTCAAGGTCTCATCGATGATGAAAATTATAAAGAATAAAGATTACACCAGCTCAAGATGCTTGATAAACATCGCATTAATGCTCTTGAACATCTCCAAGCCTAAGCTAAGAAATTACAATGTAACCATAGTGATCATTTCATCCCTTGGGAATTTAATAAGGATGACTTAGTCTTGTATGAAAATCAATAAAATGTTAATGTAGACTCCTAAAAAAGGAAAATTCAGCCCTAATTGGTTAGGAACCTATATAATCAATAAAATTTATGGGTCTGGTGCTTACACATTAAGAGAGCTAGATGGAACACCTCTCAAAGACCCTATCAATGTTGTGAATCTATGTCGATATTATGTCTTATCCTTTGAATAGTATGAATGATAAAGTAGTATTTTAAACCTACTGGATTATCGTCAATATGCTTTCTCATTGCCTCATTCTTGAAAAATAGTTATGTGTGTGTCTTGAGCACTAAAGTGATTATTTAGTTTATAGTTACTTTAGGTTTCATGCTATTCAAGTTCATCTTGTGTGTTATGTTAGGTTAGATCCTTATATAGACTATAGGTGCATTTAATTAAGCATAACATACTTAATCACAATGTTGCATCTACGAGAAACTACATAATAAGTTTTAATTAAATCACATAAGACATGTTAAATCTTGAAGAAATTCATTAAGTAATCTTACAAAGGTTATTTAATTAATCACATTGTCATTTAACACATAAAGACAAGTAATAAAACATTAAATGCTCATATATATATATATAATTTTTTGTACATGTCATCAATTTATACAATATCACTAAGGTTTGTGACTGCTAGATCCCTTAGGATCTAGTACTTGCGCTAGTTTACTGGTGGTACTTAAGGAAATGGTGGTGTGTGATTGTGATCATGATCCACAAAATCTGAGAGAAAACTCTAGGCCTCATATCTATCCAAGGGCCTCCCGATGTGCTCCTATTATTTGATCCCTCTTTTCCTATAGCGGAGCTTCCTCTGACTCTAGTCTCTCGAACTCTATTGGTGTTCATCATGGATGCGCCTCTTCTGTAGCATCAACTTGGTGGACTCGCCTCCTTAAACTCTCATATGCCACTCGTAGTCTTGTGAATGGTCTGACCGACTCTAGGTCCTAATACAAAATGAGTGGGGGCACATATTCTGAGTCTGTAGCCTCCTCACCGACTGATGTGGGAACTATCTCTACAGCACCTACCAGTAGAGATCTCAAAATTATCTCACAACTCCTATAAGATAGAACCAATAATAAATAATCAAGTACACATTATGATATATATATAAAGCATAAACATAAGCATAAAAGTACATGAATAATTAAAATATCATCACCTATATCTCTGGCATGCTGTGAAATATTAGCCTCATCCTATGCAGGAGGTAGGGAAGATGTATTATTCCCTCCATGGTTGTAGGTGTTTGTGCCTGCTACTGCCTGCTACAAGCAATGCTTGTGATATAGTCATATGAATGGAAGAGGGATATCCCCACTTGTATCAAGCTCATTCCTCAAATTTTTCCTCATCACCCTCACTAAGGGGCCACTCCTCCTCTTGGTCCTCATCCTCCTCCTCATCATCTCTATCTTGGACAATATAATCAGGATCTACATCCTCATCATAATCCTCATCTATGACATCTGTAAATATGTCTGCAACCTTGTATCGTGTCTCCTTGGCCCTGTCCTCTACCTCATCTCCCTCATTTAGCACTAGTCTTGCATCTCCTATAAGCTCATCAATCAGAAATATGGGAGTTGGTCATGATATTGTCCACCACTCCTCATCCGTGGCACTGATGTCATCAGTGTTAGAGATTAGAAGCTCATTGTGATCCAAGTACTTGGAGTCACTTTGGACAACATTGTCTACACTGAATCATACTATATCACTAGGTCTTTAGGCACTCCGAATTGACCTCCTAAAAAAGGGTTGTACCCTAGGTGGTGTTTGGATATTCCTAAACTATCGCATGATCTGATCATAGTAGAAAGCATGTACTATGTAGTCATATTGGCCAACCAAAATTTTTTATAGCTATAATATCCTCAATTACCTTGTGGGATCTGGCCACTAAAGTGTAAGTTAATAGGGTTCTATAGGATCTCGTCCTCCTCCATTCGGTCAAATCTCACTCTCCAAAAGTGTAAATCTTCATATTTCCAAAATTATCGTAGATGATAGGTAAAGGGCAGAGGATACCTCATGTTTATTACATGTAGGAAGTTGGTAGGTCTAGTACATGTGATATGCTCATGGCACTAAACCTGTAGAATCATATAGTGTACCATACTATCTACCTCTCAAAAAAAAAACCGTCCAAGATAATAGTATAAATGCACTAGGATACAACACACCCAGGCATATACTTTCCCATGCTCTGCCATCCCACATATCAAGTGTACTAGTCCTCCCTCTAGGTGCACTACCCACCCATCAAGGATGAGTACGAGTGCAACTATGTGCATCATAATTCATCTCACCACTGAGGCTCATGAATATAATAGCATTAGAAGATTGATTTGTGCCCTCACCCACTCATCGTGCATTGGCCCATCTAAGCAATACTGCATGTCAACCTTCTTGTGGAATGTATGATCTCCTTAGAAGTGTACCCACTCTCCCCAAATAGGAACTCAGAGAATGTTGTGGATGTACTCTAGAGTGATTGTCATCTCACCAGTAGGAAGGTTGAATGTACAGGTGTTTGAATCCTAGCGCTCGACTAGAGTCATCAACATCACATCATGGTACCTCATCGAGGCATGAGGTATGCCCAATATATCCCTACAATCTGTAAATGTTTTGTGTCCTCCACTGAAATTGTGGGGGCTAGGTCTTTGAGAAATCAAAGTTTCTTACCACCTAGAAACTGATGCGAATGGGTGGGTACCTATCAATAAAGAAAAAATATGCCCTATAAGGGTATGTGCAAGATCATGATGGGCCAGAAAGTGGTGATATGATGGGTATTTGTAGGGTATGTAGCTGATGAATTTTTTTTACCCAAAATTAATGAAATGTAAAGGGTTTTTAAAGGAGATTCTCAGCTTTCAACCAATATAAATTATGTGATACTAGACGTGTTATGAGACTAGGTGGCAAGTGACGAGCGTCAGCATGAGGTGAGTCGATTCTGCTACCTTTGCTTTATCTTTACGTAGCTATTTGATGTTTTTTATGCATTTCTAGGTTAATTTAGGGCCCCAGAGAAAAGTTTGCAAAGTGTCCCCTTTTTTCTTGGAGTGTCCCATTTTTTTGAAAAGTGTCCCTTTTGTTTGCAAAGTGTCTCACTTTTTCGCAAACTGTCTCGTTTCTTCACAAAGTGTTCCAAAAGGGATCTAAAGTGTTTATGGTCTTTAGTAAAGCACACTAGAGGGACTTTAGTACACTTTTTATGATGAATGATCTAAAGATTGAATATTTTATATTTTCTTATGGGTATGTGTAGGATCATCATGGAAAAAACAAGCCCTTAAGTGGCAAAATTTTTAGAAAAATCAGAGTTAGGAAACTTGACTTAAAAATTTGAATAAGTTAACTATACTATTTTAAAAATATGTAATATAATAGAATCGTAGCAAATTGAATGTAGTTTTCTAAACTACTAGGTTTATTTAAAAAATAAAAATCTATTTGGTGGAAATTTGAAATTTCAATGTAGTAGTACTTAAATTTTAGGGAAAAAATAAGAAGTAGGTGTCCGTTTGACCACCCTAACCACAATAAAATGATAATATTATTTTATAAGATTTTAGATATAAGTAGAGGACTCATGTCCCAATGTGATGCATATTTTTGATAATTTATTTCCAAGCAAATAATTAATTATGAATTTTTATTACAAATTTTATGAAATATAAAAACCCGTATGTTTGACCACCTTAACTTGGTCAAAACTTCATGAAATTCAAGTTTGTTTTTTAATCCTATAGTATGTGAAGCATAGAATGTGACACATATTTTGGATTCAAAAAAAGTGATACCTTTTGAAAGCTATAGATATTGTTCAATCAGCCTATCAATCAGAACCTTAGTCGTAATTCAAATATAAAATGAATAATAATTATTTATTAAATTTAAAGTAAAGCATAATTTATATTGGTGGAAAGTTGAGAATCTTCTTTAAAAAACCTTTTCGTTTCATCAATTTTGGGTAAAAATAAAGTTGTTAGCCACATACCCATCATATCGCCACTTTTTCACCCATCATGATCCTGCACATACCCTATGGTAAATTTTGAAGGTTTCTTTCATTACAAGTGTACTCTATAAATAATAAAAATTTTTCATTACAATAATTGTAGGTTGGAAATTAGTGGGTCTAGTGAAGCTTGTAACACACATAGTGTTGTAAAACCCTCTACACATAACAACCCAATTATTTAGTCATCCCTCATGTCAATTTTATTAGTTTTATGTAGATCACCCACCTTAAACTCCTCCCCAAGCTCTCCACCCTTGCCCTTAAAATAAGTAGAATGAAATCACTCACAACCCACTATGTTTTCCAACCTACGATTATTTGTTGCATTTTTGTTCCATCATATGACAAAATTGAAATGAAATTTTTAATCTAAGTAATAATTGTGCTAAATTTTGAAGGTGTCTTTCATTACATTCATACTCTCTAAATAATAGAAGGTTTTCATTACACTAATTGCGGGTTGGAAAACACTAGGTGTTATGAAGCGTGCAACCCACATAGTGTTGTAAAACCCTCTACATGTAACAACCCAATTGGTTAGTCAACCCTTAGGTCAATTTGATTAGTTTTATGTATTCCCCACTTGCAAATCCTCCACAAGCTCTCCAACCTTGAGCTTAGAACAAGCACGAACATATCACTCACAACCCACTATATTTTCCAATTTGTAATTATTTTGTATGTTTATTTTTCCATCATATGAGGAAATAGAAATGAAATTTTTAATCTAATTAATAGTTGTGGTAAATTTTGAAGGTTCCTTTGATTACATTTTTACTCTCTAAATAATTTTTTCTTTTCATAACAATAATTGCAAATTGGAAAACATTGGGTGTTGTGAAACCTGTAACCCGCATAGTGGTGTAAAACCTTCTATACATAACAACCCAATTGGTTAGTAACCCCTCAGGTCAATTTTATTAGTTTTATGTAAACCCCACCTTAAACTCCTCCCCAAGCTCTCCACCCTTGAGCTTAGAATAAGTAGAATGAAATCACTCACAACTCAGTTTTTTTTCCAACTTGTGATTATTTTGTGCATTTTTCCCATTATATGAGGAAATTGAAATGTAATTTTTAATCTAAGTAACAGTTGTAGTAAATTTTGAAAGTTCCTTTCATTACATTTGTACTTTATAAATAAGAAAACATTTCCATTACAATAATTGAATGAAACAGAAAACACTACATGATATGAAACATGGTCAAACCATTTTCACCATCCCCACTCCTCTATCATACCATATACCACATACCAACCCCCCAAATCCATATTTTCATAAAGATGTGCATATAAATATATGATGCAAACCCCCTCATATACCAATCAAGCCCCATAGACCAATCATTTCTTGATTATGTGTCAATCCATGTAACGCCCGTCGTGCAAACCCCAAAGAACACACACAATGCAATTTTTTTTTTTTTTTTTTAAACAATTGAATTAAACATGCAATACATTATACCATAATCACATCACACATTACATAACATTAACACACTTAGTTCTCTAGGGCACACGAGGTTACATCGCAACAACTAAACAGAAATAAAGATAAAGATTACAACAATATTATTTATATTAAAATAACCATGAATAAGGATACATCCAAAACCATGATGCAAGAATAATAAACATCACATAATATATCCATGATAAATCTCTTAATAAAGATACAAATGATCCTAACTATTACATCATCGTTTTAATGTTACATTACATCTCTTGATAAATGAATTACATTGAATTTCCCAACATGGGAATTGATACAAAAATAATGAAATCTGAAATATGAAGTGAATACTAGTACAAATCCAACTGTGGAAATGCTGAGAAGACAAGATGCCGATGGGGAACCCAATGGGTGCGGAGCACGTTCCACCCAACCATGTGAATTACAAGTAACTCACCCCCCGTGCTCAGAGGTGACGAGGAAGTGAACCCGACCATGAAAGTCAAACCGACTCAACAACAACATAGAACAAACAAGTATCACACAAGGCATACAATGAATAAACATCAACGTTCGTAAATCACATGACAAGTTAAAACTATGAAACTCATCACAATTAAACAAGGTATCACAATTTATACAAGTAACCAAATAGTAATCATAAACTAAAACCACAAGAATCAGAAACAATCACAAAGATTACAATATCCAGAGGCAACTACAAACAAAGCACCAGGGTGTCAGGCGGAGAGTGTCATCGCATAACTCTCATGGGATTCTCCTGGCCCTTCCTCCAACTGAGGCGTCGGCACCCATCTATGGATCTCCTGGCCCTTCCTCCTAACTGAGGCGCCGACACCATAGGGTAGCTAATGCGGAGCTGATAATCTCTAATGAAGACGAGACTACGACTATGTCGACCACGGCCTTCTCAATCTATCACTAGTCTATGGTAGCCCTAATGCATAGACGAGGAATCCAGTTTTAATTATCTTGTGTGTTTTACTACCCAACCCCCTAAATTCTATTGTTTAGGTTATCACTTGTTTAACTACTCTTTCGTGGGTTATCCTGAGCCCTTCCTCATTCCGAGGCGTCGGCGCCCACGAAGAGCCACTCTCCCTATGACCCCTAACATATCTCAAAGTAGGTAAGGGTTGAACTAGCACAAATAAGGCATAAAACCAAAAACCAGATACACGAGGCATTAACCCTCTCGCAATTACTCTTAACCAAAAATCTTAACAAAATCATTCAACCCTTCCAAGCAAAAACCATTAAGTTTTCAACTCCAAAAAGAAAAGGTTCAAGACGAGATTAACATTCAAAGTAAACAAGCCTCTGGAACAAGGTTTCAAAATATAAAATAGGGTTCCCACATCTATACAAAAGCCAACAATAATAGAATGCAATTCAACAAAAAAATCGAAATCACATGACTCAAAGCACCATACCAATCCTATCATAATTCCAAATAAACACCCAGTTTAATTTTACTTACAAACACCATTTTTTTTAATATTATAATTTGATACAAAGTTCTATCAAGGTTTAACATGGCTGATAAATTGCTTCCCTTAAATTATCCCATACTTTTAGAATTCATAATTTCATATTCAAAAACACAAAAATATAATATATCATTCGCAATTGTAAATATATCCACAATAATTCTCTATATTTATATATTTAGTATTCTATTAAAAAAACCATATAATTATAACTATAAAACCAAAACACAGATATACACAGATATATATATATATATAGAATAAAATAAAACTAATTTATAAACGGATTTTTAAATAAAAAACCAAAACTAATTAAAAACAAAGGAAAACGTTTATTTGAAATTTTATTTTTTTAAAAGGTAGGAAAACCCAAAACCATGGGCTCCGCGTAGTCCAAAGACCACGCACATCAGTCCATGTGACTGCTGTGTGCAGTAGTCCTACGGACTGCTGTGTACAGCAGTCCATGGGCTGCTGTACCAATGGTCGGTCGCGCAGGGAGAGGGGAGAGGTACGGCTGCGCCGTCCCTCCCTTCTCACAAATACAAAATAAAAAACATTATAATTTTATTTCATTTTTCTTTTATTTAAAAACAAATTTCCGTCCATCTACTGGCACAGAGAGCCGACAGCTGATACGGCCCAAAATAAATAAAAAAATCAATTTAAACAAAAATTTTGAATATACTGCTATGTGCAAGATAAATTAATTAATACGTACATGTATATATATATTTACAAAATTTGTATATATATATATATAGATAGAATATAATCATTTATAAATTGTAGAGGAACAATTACAGGCAGAGAGGACAGAAGGACAGTATAGAACTAATTTATATAAATATATATTTATATATATATATATGAATATATATATATAAAAGATATATTTCATGATCCCCAGAATAATTTTTTTTCTAAAGACAGTTATGTGTATTTTCAAGAAAAAAAGAAAAAAAATCAATTTAAGATTATAATGTCCATTTTCACAACTCAACATTATTTGATACCAAGAGGAAAGAATATTTTTCAGTAGTTTTCTCTATTCAATAAATTTCTATTTTCTAAGGTTTTATTACTCTTTCACCAAATAATCTAATTTATTTTTCCTGTTTTCCTAAATCAGAAGACCAGAGAGAAGGAGTAAATTAAAACTTGGAGTTCTGCGCTTATTCGAGAACCTGATGAAGATTGTTTTTGACGATCTTTACGAAGAGCTCCTCCTTCCTGCTTCAAATCTCCTCTGAGTCACCGTGCTCAAATCTCGAACCCAATCCTCTGTTCAGAAGGCTCTAGAGTAACCAGTAACAAATTGAAAACCCCTTTCTATCTTTCTCCTCAAAACACAACAAAAGATTGAAATATCCTTTCTAAAATTCCAAATACAAAGCCCAAATCTTGTGCCACTTCTGTAACAAATATCCTCTGTGTGTGAAAACTTACAATTTTCCTAATTAAATAAAAGATATTGTCCATTCTTTTCAAAAAACTCTCCAAAAAACAAAAATAAAATAAAATAATTCTTTAAAAGCAAGCTTTTACTCTAATCTGTATTCTTATTCGTTCACACAACTTTTTTAGTCTTTTATTTGTTTTATTGTTTTAATTTCTATTTTTACCACCTTACTTGCACATCACATTATCTATTTAATTTAAATAATTTATTCTAATAATTATCCTCCACCAGATAATTGATTAAAATAATTAAAACACATTTAATATTTAATTGTCATTTAATTGAAACACGACTTTCAAAAATTAATTAAATCATTTAAATATTTAAATACAATTTAATCTAACATTAAAATAAACAATTATTTCAATCATTAAAATAAATCATAACTTATAAAATGCCATCTTAAATAAAATACGACAAAACACATAACACAAAACACAAATGACGACAATTACACAAAAATGAACAATACCAAACAAACAAGACGATCTGACATCATGGGACGAGATGACTTCATCGTCACCTCTGTTTCAACATTTAACCGTTGGGCTATTGGTGCTCGCCCTGTCCTGCCGAAGCAGGTGGAATTGAGACTTGTACCTGCAAATCCTGCATACAAACGAAGTTGTGTACCTGTGCATACATATATATATATATAAAATCGAAGCATTAAATTAAAGTACTGCATTGTGAGAAGGAATCGCAACATAACAGGGCACTCGCGAATGAGTGATGCTATATTGTCCTTCATCACACCTATTCTAACAATTATAACATAACCAATAAATTAACATTTCTAACTAACAATCATCTCATAACATATTTAATTAAATCACTGCATCATATCAAAATTCTGAAAATCAACTAATACAACCAACCATAATGTCATATGAAATAATCATGCCATAATGAAATAACAACATCATCCAACGTCTAACTATCCAAATCAAACAATAACAGTATCATCATAGTATCTAAGTAGCAAAACAAAACATAACACTACTGAGTCCAACTAGCAACCAGGAGGGTTATTACATCCTCCCCCCCTTAAACCCGGCTTACTCCTGTAAGCCAGAAAAAAAGTAAGGGTAGGATTCTCTCATACGGGAAGCATCCTCCCATGTCGCTGAAGTCTCATCATTGGGATCCCACTGGACCCTCACCTGCTCAATATCCCTGCCTCTGAGAATGAGCCTCCTGTGCTGCACCATAGCCACGGGCTCTAGAGCTAGCTGCCCGTCCTCGACCTGTAGAGCATTCCAATCAAGTACGTGAGTAACATCAGGAAAGTAAGGTCTAAGAACTAATACATGAAAAAAATTGTGAATCCGCGACAGACTGGGTGGCAATGCCAGGCGATAGGCAACAGGACCAATACGCTCTAACACCTCAAGCAGACCCACGAAACGGGGTGCAAGCTTAGAACCCTTTCCATAACGAATAGGGCTCTTCCGAGGATGAACTCTGAGAAACACTCGATCTCCAACTGCAAACTGCCGATCTACTCTGTGTGCATCAGCAAATTTCTTCTACCTGTCTTGAGCTGCTACCAGATGCTCTCGGATGCGAGCTACCTGTTGCTCCATGTCACGAAGCATCTCAAGTCCAAGAAGAACCCTATCCTCTAATCGATCCCAACTCAGAGGGGTATGACAAGGACGACCATACAAAGCCTGAAATGGAGCCATGCCAATCGAACTATGATAGCCATTATTGTAGGCAAACTCAACCAAATGCAGGTAGTCTTCCCAACGAGACTGTTGGTCCATGACATACATACGAAGCATATCCTCAAGCACCTGATTAACTCTCTTAGTCTGACCATCTGTCTCTGGATGGTAGGCATAACTAAAATTCAACTTAGTCCCTAAGGACCGCTAAAGGGATGTCCATAATGTAGTATCCCATGTAATCTAACAATATCCTCCATGAACACCCTAGCCACCACAGATGCAGTATATGAAGATCGAATAGGGGAAAAGTGGGCTACCTTGGTCAGCCTGTCAATAGTGACCATGATAGCATCGTGTCGCCTGGAAGACATAGGCAACCCGACTATAAAATCCATAGAAATGATGTTCCACTTCCACTCTGGAACAAGATGCGGCTACAACAAGCCTGTCGGATGATGATGCTCGGCCTTAACTCTCTGACATTCAAGACACCTAGCCACAAAATCGGCAATGTCACGCTTTAATCCTGCCCAAAAATATAGTGAGCGAAGATCAGCGTACATTTTCTTAACTCCTGGGTGTGCCAAATAAGGAGCTCTATGAGATTCTGTCAAGATAAGGGTACGAAGACCCTCTACCGGAGGTACATACATACGGCCTACATAGCGCAAAACACCATCTGAATCCAAAGAGTATCCTACAAATTTACCTTCTAAGGCTCTACCTGACTCAATCTCTGCCTTCACTACATGATACCAATCATCAAAAGAAAGAGCTGCAATAATCTGACTCCTCAAATCAACCTCAAGAGTCATAGCGGATAACTCATGCCTACGTCTACTCAAAGCATCTGCTACAAATTTCTCCTTGCCCTGAATATATTTCACCTCAAAGTCGTACTCACACAAAAATTCCATCCACCTTCTCTGTCTCGCATTCAAGTTCGGCTACATGAAGATGTACTATAGACTACGGTGATCTGTGTGCAACTCGAACCGATGCCCAAGGAGAAAGTGTCTCCACCTCACCAAGGCATGCACAACTGCGGCCAACTCCAAATCATGAGTGGGGTAATTAAGTTCATGGTCCTTCAGTTTCTGTGATTCATAAGCAATCACTCGACCTTCCTACATCAACAAAGCCCCTAAACCTTCCAAAGAAGCATCTGTACAAACAACGAAATCACCTGTCGAATCAGGAACTGCTAAGATTGGAGCACTAGTCAACTTATCCTTCAGAGTCTGGAAAGCTAACTGACATTGTTCAGACCAAAGAAACTTCTTTCCCTTCCTCTGCAAAGAGGTGATAGGATGAGCCAACCTAGAAAACCCCTGAACAAACTGCCTATAATACCCTACAAGTCCCATGAAGCTACGAATTTCTGAGACATTTGTGGGTGCGGGCCAATCCACAATGGCCTGAATCTTTGCAGGATCAACTGAAATTCCCTCACCAGAAATCACATGGCCCAAATACTGAACTTCAGTCTTGTAAAAGTCACACTTTTTGAGGTTGGCAAATAACTGATTATCCCTTAAGCACTGCAACACTAGCTTTAGATGTTCCTCATGTTTCTCCAAAGACCTAGAATAGATCAGAATGTCATCAAGAAACACTAGAACAAATTTATCCAAGTATGTACGAAATACTCCATTCATTAGACTCATAAAGACTGAAGGTGCATTCGTTAACCCGAACGGCATCACAGTGAACTCGTAATGTCCGTATCGAGTTCAGAATGCGGTTTTGTGAATATCTGCATCTGCAATCCTCAATTGATGATATCCTGATTTGAGATCAATCTTAGAGAACACCTTTGCCCCTTTTATCTGATCGAAGAGATCGTCAATTCTGGGTAATGGATATCGGTTCTTCACTGTTACCTTGTTCAACTGCCTATAGTCAATACATAAGTGAAGAGAACCATCCTTCTTTTTCAAAAATATCACAGGTGCTCCCCAAGGAGAAACACTTGGGTATATAAAGCCCTTGGCCAACAATTCTTCCAACTGAAGACGGAGTTCCTGAAGTTCCTACGTTGTCATCCGATATGGAGCTCGAGATATTGGCTCGGCTCCAGGTACTAGATCAATCCGGAAATCTACATCTCACTTTGGCGGCATACCAGGAATCTCCTCTGGACACACATCAGAAAAATCCTTAAGAAGGGGGTAATCATCCAATGACAACCCCTCACTATCCTCCGATTCCAAGTCACTCACTGATACTGCAAAGAGCTGACAACCCTGTCAGAAGTGCCTTTTGAGCTGCATGGCAGAGATCATACGTAATGAGATGGGTCTCTGAATACCCAAGATCTCCATGTCCTTACCAGAGTCATCAATGCACCGCACTACTTTACGTTGGCAGTCAATCATAGCACGGTGTGCACTCAACTAGTCCATTCCTAAGACAACATCATAGGAACCGAGTGGCAGAATTCTGAGGTCCACCTTAGTTGACATTTCACCTATACTCAAATTACAATCCTGCACAAGCTTCTCTACCACAACCCTTAACCCTGAGGCTAATTCGACATGCCATTCTACGCCTTGACTAATTGCCACCAGACCACATCGCTCAACTACTAAAGGTGATATAAAGGAATCAGATGCACTAGAATCAAAAAGTATAGAAATGCTAGAGTTATTCAACACACCTGATGCCTCAACCACAGTGTTCTGATGAACTGCCTGACAATTATCCACTGAAGCGAAAACATGATGAGATCTCCCTGCATCACCTACTGTCGGCTCTGATGCTGCTGGCCTCTGATTAAATCTGGAAGTGTTCTTCTGAGGACACATCCTAGCAATATGCCCTTGTTGTCCACAAGAGAAACACCCAGTACCTCTGCCAAAACCTCTGCCCCATGATGGAGCATTTGACTGCTGAAAACTCCCATGACTCGGTGCTGACTGGAAACTAGGTGCAGGCTATGCAAATCATTCTTGACGAATCTGGTTCTTGTTCCGATCCCTGCGAAACTGAGAATTGCCACCCTACTGAGATTGAGTGTTCTTTTGTCTCGACTGCTGCTGCTGATGACCCCCTTTCAAGGGTGGGTACCTGTTCCTGGAAGATCCTGCTCCCTATGACTACCCTCCATGAGTAACATAACCAAGTGTGGGCGTGCTGCCAATCTGTACTCCGATGTGACCACCCAAAGCCATGGCCAAATTTTCCTCCACTAAACGAGCCTTCTCAACTACCATTTCCATTATTTTTGGCTCAAAGACTCGTACGCCACCACTGATGTGGGCATTTAAGCCCCGAACAAAATGCTGCACTAACATACCTTCATCATGGCTAATCCCTGCATACTACTTCAACTCATAGAAGCACCTCTCATACTGCTCCACTAACATAGACAACTGCTTGAGATCATGAAACTCGTCAGCCCTACGTTGCCTCCAGTGATCTGAGAGGAAGCGAGCCCTGAACCTGTCTAGGAACAACTCCCAAGTAACCATACTGAGATCAATATGTAACTTTTATTCCTCAAGACACCACCAAGTATATGCAAAGCCTCGTAGGTGCATAACCACGCACCAAGCCTTGGTATTACTACCGTAGGGGTGCATAGCGAAGCAACGATCTAAGTCAATTAACCAGGTCTCAGCCTCTAGACCTCCTCCAAAACCATCAAAAGTGGGAGGGTGTGCCCTCATCAGATCTCTCATATGGCCTGCTATGACTGCATCCTGAACCACATCTGTATCCCTACACCTCGGAGACCTCTCTCTCTCCCTCTCAACCTGGTGCACCTCATCTGGCCTGGGTCCCAATCGGTCAAGAATCTCTCCAAGTATATGCTGTAACTGACCGTCTAGACCAGGCTGTGCTGGATTCTGGCCACCTGATGGAATGTTGTGAAGACTCTGTTCTTCCTCATGCTCGGAACCATGGGAACTAGGAACTGAGGGGCTTCGCCAGTTTTCTCTACGACCGGCACCACGGCCTCTTGCACGGCCACGTCCTCTACCTCGAGGCATAGTTTTGCGCAACAAGATAAAGTACAAAATGAGCTCAAGAGTTGCACATACGGTAACCTAATGGACTACACTACCCAAAGACCCTAGCGTTTGCAACCTTGGCTCTAATACCAAGTTATAACGCTCATCGTGCAAACCCCAAAGAACACACACAATGCAAATAATTTATTTTTTTTAAAAACAATTGAATTAAACATGCAATGCATTATACCATAATCACATCACACATTACATAACATTAACACACTTAGTTCTCTGGGGCACGCGAGGTTACATCGCAACAACTAAACATAAATAAAGATAAAGATTGCAACAATATTATTTATATTAAAATAACCATGAATAAGGATACATCCAAAACCATGATGCAAGAATAATAAACATCACATAATATATCCATGATAAATCTCTTAATAAAGATACAAATGATCCTAACTATTACATCATCATTTTAATGTTACATTACATCTCTTGATAAATGAATTACATTGAATTTCCCAACATGGGAATTGATACAAAAATAATGAAATCTGAAATATGAAGTGAATACTGGTACAACTCCAACTGTGGAAATGCTGAGAAGACAAGATGCTGATGGGGAACCCAACGGGTGCGGAGCACGTTCCACCCAACCATGTGAATTACAAGTAACTCACCCCCCATGCTCAGAGGTGACGAGGAAGTGAACCCAACCATGAAAGTCAAACTGACTCAACAACAACATAGAACAAACAAGTACCACACAAGGCATACAATGAACAACCATCAACGTTCGTAAATCACATGACAAGTTAAAACTATGAAACTCATCACAATTAAACAAGGTATCACAATTTATACAAGTAACCAAATAGCAATCATAAACTAAAACCACAAGAATCAGAAACAATCACAAAGATTACAATATCCAGAGGCAACTACAAATAAAGCACCAGGGTGTCAGGCGGAGAGTGTCATCGCATAGCTCTCATGGGATTCTCCTGGCCCTTCCTCCAACTGAGGCGCCGACACCCATCTATGGATCTCTTGGCCCTTCCTCCTAACTGAGGCGCCGGCACCATAGGGTAGCTAATGCGGAGCCGATAATCTCTCATGAAGATGAGACTACAACTATGCCAACCACGACCTTCTCAATCTATCACTAGTCTATGGTAGCCCTAATGCATAGACGAGGAATCCAGTTTTAATTATCTTGTGTGTTTTACTACCCAACCCCCTAAATTCTATTGTTTAGGTTATCACTTGTTTAACTACTCTTTCGTGGGTTATCCTGAGCCTTTCCTCATTCCGAGGTGCCGGCACCCATGAAGAGCCACTCTCCCTATGACCCCTAACATATCTCAAAGCAGGTAAGGGTTGAACTATCACAAATAAGGCATAAAACCAAAAACCAGATACACGAGGCATTAACCCTCTCGCAATTACTCTTAACCAAAAATCTTAACAAAATCGTTCAACCCTTCCAAGCAAAAACCATTAAGTTTTCAACTCCAAAAAGAAAAGGTTCAAGATGAGATTAACATTCAAAGTAAACAAGCCTCTGGAACAAGGTTTCAAAATATAAAATAGGGTTCCCACATCTATACAAAAGCCAACAATAATAGAATGCAATTCAACAAAAAAATCGAAATCACATGACTCAAAGCACCATACCAATCCTATCATAATTCCAAATAAACGCCCAGTTTAATTTTACTTACAAACACCATTTTTTTTAATATTATAATTTGATACAAAGTTCTATCAAGGTTTAACATCGCTGATAAATTGCTTCCCTTAAATTATCCCATACTTTTAGAATTCATAATTTCATATTCAAAAACACAAAAATATAATATATCATTCACAATTGTAAATATATCCACAATAATTCTCTATATTTATATATTTAGTATTCTATTAAAACAACCATTTAATTATAACTATAAAACTAAAACACAGATATAGACAGATATATATATATATATATATATATATATATATATATATATATTTAGAATAAAATAAAACTAATTGATAAAAGGATTTTTAAATAAAAAACCAAAACTAATTAAAAACAAAGGAAAACGTTTATTTGAAATTTTATTTTTTTAAAAGGTAGGAAAACCCAAAACCATGGGTTGCGCGCAGTCCAAAGACCATGCACAACAGTCCATGGGCTGTTGTACCCATGGTCGGCCACGCAGGGAGAGGGGAGAGGTACGGCTGCGCCGTCCCTCCCTTCTCACAAATACAAAATAAAAAACATTATAATTTTATTTCGTTTTTCTTTTATTTAAAAACAATTTTTTGTCCATCTACTGGCACAGAGAGCCGACAGCTGATACGGCCCAAAATTAGAAAAAAATTGATTTAAACAAAAATTCTGAATATACTGATATGTGCAAGATAAATTAATTAATATGTACATGTATATATATATATATATATATGAAATTTGTATATATATATATAGATAGAATATAATCATTTATAAATTGCAGAGGAACAATTATTTCAGTCATAGGCAGAGAGGACAGAAGGAGAGTATAAAACTAATTTATATAAATATATATTAATATATATATATATATATGATATATATATATATGAATATATATATATATATATATATATATATATATATATATATATATATATATATATATATATATATATATATATATATATATATATATATATATATATATATATATATATATATATATATATATATATATATATATATATATATATATATATATATAAGATATATTTCATGATCCCCAGAATAAATTTTTTTCTAAAGACAGTTATGTGTATTTTCAAGAAAAAAACAAAAAAAATCAATTTAAGATTATAATGTCCATTTTCACAACTCAACATTATTTGATACCAAGAGGAAAGAATATTTTTCAGTAGTTTTCTCTATTCAATAAATTTTTCTTTTCTAAGGTTTTATTTCTCTTTCACCAAATAATCTAATTTATTTTTCCTGTTTTCCTAAATCAGAAGACCAGAGAGAAGGAGTAAATTAAAACCTGGAGTCCTGTGCTTATTCGAGAACCTGATGAAGATTGTTTCCGACGGTCTTGACGAAGAGCTCCTCCTTCTTGCTTCAAATCTCCTCTGAGTCACCATGCTCAAATCTCGAACCCAATCCTCTATTCAGAAGGCTCTAGAGTAACCAGTAACAGATTGAAAACCCCTTTCTATCTTTCTCCTCAAAACACAACAAAAGATTGAAATATCCTTTCTAAAATTCCAAATACAAAGCCCAAATCTTGTGCCACTTCTGTAACAAATATCCTCTGTGTGTGAAAACTTACAATTTTCCTAATTAAATAAAAGATATTGTCCATTCTTTTCAAAAAACTCTCCAAAAAACAAAAATAAAATAAAATAATTCTTTAAAAGCAAGCTTTTACTCTGATCTGTATTCTTATTCGTTCACACAACTTTTTTAGTCTTTTATTTGTTTTATTGTTTTAATTTCTATTTTTACCACCTTACTTGCACATCACATTATCTATTTAATTTAAATAATTTATTCTAATAATTATCCTCCATTAATATGTATATATATATATATAGATAGAATATAATCATTTATAAATTGCAGAGGAACAATTATTTCAGTCACAGGCAGAGAGGACAGAAGGACATTATAGAACTAATTTATATAAATATATATTTATATATATATATATGAATATATATATATATATATATAAGATATATTTCATGATCCCCAGAATAATTTTTTTTCTAGAGACAGTTATGTGTATTTTCAAGAAAAAAACAAAAAAAATCAACTTAAGATTATAATGTCCATTTTCACAACTCAACATTATTTGATACCAAGAGGAAAGAATATTTAGATGTGCATATAAATATATGATGCAAACCCCCTCATATACCAATCAAGCCCCATAGAACAATCATTTCTTGATTATGTGTCAATCCATCCCATCCTAAGATACCTTACCACATCTTCACCTCCTACCCTTCCATATCACTTACTATATATTGGGGTTGCATATCTGCATCTAACTTTTTTATTTTGATTTTATCATATTGTAAGTATTCTCATTATAAAAATGTATGAATTTATTTTCATACTACCATGGCCATGATTCCCAACAATAATATATCCTTTAACATGATGTAATTATTCCTCATGATAATTGTAAATTTTAACAAACATTGATCACTTACTAGCACCTTGTGTTATTTCTACAATTATGAAATTTTATATAGATTTGGATATTCTAACCTTTTCAATTTTATCTTATTAACCATCTCTTTTGATGCTAAAATATCTTTACTACCATTTTTTATGATGAATTTATAAATTTTTACACTTATATTTAATCTTACATATAGTTCTAAATAGACTTCTCCTTTGTAATAGGGTATGTGTAGGATCATGATGGGCCAAAAAGTGGCAATATGATGGGTATGTGGCTGATGACTATTTTTTTACCCAAAATTGATGAAACAAAAAGGGTTTTTAAAGGAGATTCTCAACTTTCCAACGATATAAATTATGCTTTACTTTGAATTTAATAAGTAATTATTATTCATTTTCTATTCAAATTATGACTGAAGTCCTGATTGATAGGCTGATTGAAAAACATGTATAGCTTTCAAACGGTATCACATTTTTTGAATCCAAAACATACGTCACATTCTATGCTTCATATACTATATGATTAAAAAAATAAAAAATGAATTTCATGAAGTTTGGACCAAGTTAAGGTGGTTAGACATACGAGTTTTTATATTTATTAAAAAGTTGTAATAAAAAATTCTTAATTAATTATTTACTTGGAAAAAAATTACAAAAAAATATGCATCACATCAGAGCATGAGTCCTCTACTTATATCTAAAATCTTATAAAAATATATTATCATGTTATTGTAGTTAGGGTGGTTAGATAGAGGCCTACTTATTTTTTTTACCCTGAAATTTACATACCACTACATTGAAATTTCAAATTTTCACCAAATAGATTAAAAAAAAAAAAAACCTAGTAGTTTAGAAACTACATTAAATTTTCTACAGATTCTATTCTTACATATTCTTGAAATAATACAGATAACTTATTCAAATTTTTATGTCAAGTTGCCTAACTCTGATTTTTATTTTATTTTTTGCCACTTAAGAGCCTATTTTTTCCATGATGATCCTACCCATACCCAATAGTTCTTTATCCATACCATCATTTTTTACCCAAACTCTTTTCATGATCAATGAGTCACCTAGGTTTTCTAATTTATTTATTGTGATTTATAATTGGCTCGACTCTTTATAAGCATTGTAACTCCTGTACAACCTTTAGGTCTTCTACCAATACTCCATTTTCTTTGGAAACATTCAAATACTCTATGTCCTTCTATTCCACATCTAAAATAAAGACCACATGAAGGATCTTTCACTACATCTACCATATCTTCCTCCATCTATCTAATATTCATCTGTTATTTTATTCAATTATGAGCTGCTACTTATTTCTTTAGTTTCTTCTTTATAAGGTCTTCCAACACCATCTTGATGTATTTCTCCTTGGAATATTATTTTGTATATATTCAAAAATCTCAAATATTTTCTTTGACTTCTCTTCTTCCTTTAATGCAAATTGATATGCTTCTCTAATTGTCATTTGTCTTACCATACTGAATTATTCTTGAATAGTTCCTCTTAATCCACTTATTTACCTAGACACCTTTTCGTCATCTACTACACTATATCTAAGACAATTACCATCTTATAGAATCTTCAGTATATTTCCTTACTCTCTTATTCTTTAATCACAAATTTTGTAAAATTTTCAACAATTCTAAGTGGTAATCAAATTTTATAATTTTACTCTTCAACTTTAAAATTATTCTATATTGAACTCTCTATATATAACCCCCATCTCTCCATTCCTTTCCATTTATACTTATTTCCACCATATTGCAATGTATCACTTCAATTTAGTCTTAATAAACCTAACCCTCCTGGCATCTACAATTTCCTCATTAACAAAATAGTTTTTAAGATAATTTCTTTAATCATTCAATTATTTCAAAATAAAACTACCAAAATAAGTAGCAATACAAATTTTAAGTCCCTTATAATTTTTTAAAATAAATTTCAATATCTTTTAAAAATTTATATCTTCCTCTTCTTGTTCATTCACAACTTGTTTTGATAAATAGTGCATTCTCTAGAGTGTTTAATCTTCTTTAAATTTATTAATAATCACTTGAACACAACCAATGTATAAATTATAATCTTTTGTTTTGATAAGTAATACAATTCTCTTCACAATGTGCTATAAAAATTCACCAATATTAACAAAAAATATCTTTTGGAGATTAAAAAAATAAACACCTTTGAGTGATGACCAATGAAATTTGTATAGAGTGTAAGAAATTAATTTGAATTGTACCAATTAGCAAGGTGATGCAATGTTTTATTCACATGAAATTTGTAGATCATAGGCCCATTTGGAATGAATGAAGTGAGTAGTCAGACCAATACAATGAAAATAAATGAGGTTACAACCATGAATATGTTTGGGGCCAATAATATTGGATATATATTTAAATGATGGCACAAAGCTTGGATATTTGTCACATAGTTTGATCATGTCTTATTTGGTATTTTTTTTTATAAGAAACATTATTTCCCAATGACTAGATTTGAGGAATCAAATCGAATTAATGTAGAATCAAACTATGATGATCCATGATGTAAATTTTAATGATTTGTAAATAACTTGTTCTACTTTAGAAATAACATGTGGTGCTACAAAACTTTTAATATGTTGAAATGATGATTGAGAGACAAATGTCTTTGTAAAGAGAACTATATTGTGATGAGAATACTATTACAAATTTATTAGAAACTTATGAAATGATCCTAAATGTGCTTTAGGTGACCCAACATGCTACTATAGGGGTCACCAACACTACTATAGGAGGATCATAGCACATAAAGCATCAAAATCTAGGCACTTCATCCAAATTTTGTTGAGATTATTTGCATTTGTTGATATGAGTTGGTTGTTTGCAAAGATCTTGTACAAATTATTTTCACATATCTACAACAACAAAGTGTTGCCTGGTCTTCTTCAGTAAAGCATGTTTTCACTAACCTACCCACACCATCAACATAAAATCATATAGTGTATGTATGAATGTTTAATTACCCATAAATACAAATTTGGTACTCTATGCAATAGATAATTTGATGATGAAAAAGTAATTCCTAATTTCATAGCCTTCTTCATCTACAAATATTACTACTTAAATTTTATACATTATTGAAAACCAGACCAAAAAAATTCCTCACAAAGAACAATTACATAAAAGTACTTTTTTTATTTTAACATTTGTGTTTTCCTTTAGCAACATGATATAGTAATAGTAGGAGGAAATGGGTTTTCCTAAAACAAGAATAAAACACTTTATCCCATTCTATTTGGGCATTCTCCCCATCACTTGTATTGTATTGAATTATTAATCATTTGTCTTGGGGAAATGACAATTCTCGTAGGTAGTTTCCTTTGTAGCATCCAAACCCTAAGAAATCTATAAGTGAATTATGATACTTCAATTATATAAAGATGACAACCATTAATATGAACTAATCAAATAGTTTAGATAAGATTGTAAATTAATAGCACACATTACATAGAAAATAATAACATCTAATATCAATGCAAGAGAGCAGCAAGAAGTTAATTTAACAAATTCAAATATCTTCAGGTACTTATCAAACTATATTATTTTCACATTATTTACCAATTATAAAATTTAATCAGCATAGCCAAGAACACAAACAACAATAAAATTTTAACAAAGATACATATATCTTATAAATTAGTGGATGCCAAGGAGCCAGTAAAGTGTAACTCTCAAGAGATATCAAAATGGTGAAGGAAGAGTTGAATGTTAGAAAGTAATTTCTCCCATTGATTGTGGAAATAGAAACTTCAGTTTTGCATGAGTAATATCTATTGTAATTAGAAATAAGCTAAAATTTAGTTATGTTTTTCTGTAGTTTGCATGTTCTAGATTTTTCCTGTAAGTTGTAAAATCCTCTATAAAAGGGGCATGATGTAATTGATTTTTGAGATGTAATCAAATCTGATGAAGTAATAAGATATATTTTGTGTACAATAGCACATTGTACAAATTATTGTGTTTATTTGAATTGATGTGTTGATCAAGTTATTGTGTTTCTATGTATTTGCTTTTTTTATCTCCATTAAAGCTAACATGTGGTATCAAAGCAAGTTCAAAAAAAATTATCTGGGTTTGAGAATTTGCAGCAGCAAGAGATGATGCAAAAACAGATTGTAAGGGGTGAATAAAATGAGATATGCATATGTTGCAAATTATATATTATAAAAAAAAGGAGATTGTGTTTTTTATTTATTTCAGATTATACTTGAGTGCCAAAATTTTTCAAAGGAGATTTTTTTCTGTTAATCGTAGCTATAGAGAAAGTTGTTGATGTCAAGCTCCTTGAAGGAGAAAAGTTTTGTCCAAAAGGAAAAAGGTTCGCATGAGATAAAAATGTTCAATGAAGGTTCACTGTTATAAGAAATATTGGTAGATTGTTGTTTAATGTATGGAAGAGTTAAGGAGATTATGTGAAGAGCTGATAGCCATTGAAAGAAAGGAATTGAAGCCCCTAGCCAAAGAGAGATGCAATTTAAAGTCACTGAAAGGGTAAGATAAAAAGTAAGTTGTAGTGTTTTATTTTGTTGTTGCTAAGGGGGAGATCTAGTTGTTTAAATTGAAAATCATAGTCTGAGCGAAGGAAAAAGAAATTGTTTGAAGTTGATTGAAAGGTAAATTGGTAGCAGAATCACAGTCAAGTGAAAAGGTAAGGTGCAGTTAATCATTTGTTTCAATAGGTAAAGTTGGTAAATGTGTTATGAAAGAAAATGAAGTTTTAGAGGAAGAATTGGTGAAAGTTAAAAATGAGAATTTTGAATTAGCAAGAAAAATAAAGGAGTTGATAAAGGAGAAATATGAGTGTTTATGTGAAATTGAGAATCGTGGAAAAGAATTGGGTAATGTTAAAAGAAAGAATGAAGAATTATAAGACAAAATAAAATTGTTTGATGAGGTTAAGAAAATGAAAGAAGATTTTGAAGAAAATTTGAAATTGTTAGAAGAAGAAAATTGTTTGTAGAAGGAAGAAATATGTAAGTTGAAAGAAGAAAATGAATTTTTAAAGGAAAAACACTTGCTAAGTGATGTTGCATGCGGTACAGAGGATTTGTATTATTCAGTTGATAAATCAAACGATTTATGTGATAAAGTTGAAGTTATTATAAATGAGGAATGTAAACATAAAAATGATAATGTAAATGGTAATGAGAGAAATTTTGGTTTTAAAATTATTCAAAAAATGGGTTATAAAGGTAAAGGTTTGGGAAAACATGGGCAAGGAATGAGAAATCCCATACAACCAATTGTGAGGCCAAGAAATGAAGGCCTAAGATATGGTGAGAAAGATAGAAATGATGTAAGTGTTTACAGGTTGATGAAAATAATCTAAATGCATGGATTTTATGCAATGTTCTCATTGTCACAAAGGAGGACATAAAAAAGAAAAATGTTGGGATCTTAATCCTTGCAAAATTTGTGGGTTAAAGAATCACTCAGAAAATTCATGTTGGAATAGAGAATGGAATGGACAATCTATGAAAGATTGTATGAAGATCTATTATGGATGGATTGATGGATCTAGTTGGAGAAAAGTAACAAATATGTTTAAAAGGATGTATAAGCCTAAATATTGGCATTTTAAAAGCAATGTTGGTTATCAAACAAAGTTTGAAGGAATGTCGCAATAGTTGGTGAAGAGTTGAAGATAATTTGAAGGTATCATGGAGATTGAAGATTGAGAGAATCAAAAGATTTAGAAAACAAGAATTTGAAGAATGAAAATGCTAAACCATGTGGTTGAAATTAAGGGGGAGTGTTAGAAAGTAATTTCTCCCACTGATTGTGGAAATAGAAACATTAGTTGTGGAAATAGAAACTTCAGTTTTGCATGAGTAATATCTATTGTAATTAGAAATAAGCTAAAATTTAGTTAAGTTTTTCTACAGTTTGCATGTTCTAGATTTTTCTTGTAATTTGTAAAATCCTCTATAAAAGAGGTATGATGTAATTGATTTTTGAGATGTAATCAAATCTGATGAAGTAATAAGATATATTTTGTGTACAACAACACATTGTACAAATTATTGTGTTTATCTAAAGAATTTATGTGTTGATCAAGTTATTGCGTTTCTATGTATTTGTTTTTTTTATCTCCATTAAAGCTAACACTGAAAAGAGATTGCTCAGTCCATGAAACTCATCTTAAAAATTGGCGAACTGGGAATGTATCCAACACTAGACACCCAAATACTTCTATAATCTCAAGCTTTCTAACTTGAATACCACTTATGTCATTAAGTACTTGACAATTTGAAAATTGAATGATCTTCACTTTTGTGGGTAAGCTTTGAATCTCCACTAAATGATTAGTTTGCTTAAGTTGGAGAATTTCAAGCACTGGACAATAGTATTCTGAAATTGAAATAGTATTCGCATGTTTCTGGGTTAGATTTATCAACATGATCACATTCATTGTCATTGTGTTCATCTTCATAATCATCATGTTCATATTCCTCAAGAGAGCGACAACCATTTGAGAAGCCACACCCATTTCAAATGTCAAACTCCCAAGTATTTCTCTCAGCAACACATGGACCTGAAAAATCAAACCAAAACAATTATGGCTTGTTCATAAGATCATTATAACAAGCATAAACTCACTGCCATCCACCAAATTATATAATCCATTTTGTACTTACAAAGCAACCGACAACTAAGGCATTGGAATTTGTAGGCAGAATAGCTCATGCCCAAAATAGTTACATTATTGTGGTGTATGCCTAGTTATAATAAATACCAAGAAAAAAAAAGATCTGAATCTTTAAATACTAGATCCTTATGTAGATATCTTTGAATAATAAGCACTATAATAAAGATCAAATCCATATGCGGAGTGTGTGGTGTATGCATTGTAATGTATGGTTATATGCACAGTTATAAATAAAGGATGAACCTTCAAATACCCGATCCTACTAGACATAGAAAATTTTAATACCCAATGAAGTGTTGACTATTGATGCATTTAAAGCTCCTTGTTGAATGCATTACATCTACTTTTAGTTTTCTGCCACCACTATCATCTTTATTTCACCATTTTTGCTTCCATTCTACTGCATATTGAATAATGCATGTCCTACACATGCTACAGTTTGCTATTTTCTTAGTCTTGTTCTAGAACATCCTTCAATGCTTTGTTATTGTCCTAAATAATACACATGAATAAAAAGACAAGTTTTTTAATCTGCAAAATAAAGATTTTTTATGTGCTCTATTTTTCATTAGGTACTCTATTTTTTTTATTTGAATATTGTTTTTTATCTCTACTGTTATATCCATTGTTGTTGTCTTCTAACCTCTTCGGTGCAGGAATTTGGCTTGTTTTAGATTTTTCATTTGGTATCAAAGCAGGTTAATTTTGTTTTGGTAATCATGTCTGGCCTTAACTCATTGCTAATTCTTGAATTCAATGGAAGTGATTATGAATTTTGGTGCATCAAGATGATGACTTTTTTGATAGGGAAATATTTGTGGGAGATTGTAGAAATGGGTTATGAAGAACCAATAGATTGGACTACTCTTACAACCAATGAAAAAACAACTAGAAAGGAGGCTACGAAGAAGAATTCTCAAGCCTTGTTTCATATTCAAATAGCTCTTGATAAGAGCTTATTTCCAAGGATTGTGGGTGCAAAGACAATAGAAGATTCTTGGAATATTTTGAAGGAAGCTTACCAAGGAAGTGATCAGGTAAAAGTAGTTAAGTTGCAGACTTTAAAAAGAGAGTTTGAAATTTTGAAAATGTAAGAATTTGAGAAAGTAAGTGATTATTGAAAGAGATTCATTCACATTGTTAATAAAATGGCCACTCTAGGAGAAACAATAACCAATGAGGTTGTAATTAAGAAGGTTTTGAGGTCTCTAACATCAAAATGAAACCATGTTGCTATCATCATTGAAGAAAGTAAGGATTTATCTAACCTTCAGTTTGATCAACTAGTTGGATCTCTAATGTCTCATGAAGATATATTGAGAGATACATTTGGGCTGAGTGATGAGAAATCATTTTCCTCCAAATTACAAATTATGAAGAAAGAAGATGCAAATAGTAGCACCACAAGAAACCAAGGCCAAGGAAGAGGTCAAAATCAGATTTCTACAAGAGGGAATAGAGGAAGAGGTAGTTCAAGAGGAAGAGGCGATTCAAGAGGAAGAGGTGATTCAAGAGGAAGAGGTAGAGGCAGATTTGATAAAAGAAATATCCAGTGTTACCATTGTAACAAGTATGGCCACTTTGAAAGAGAGTGTAAATTCAAAGAAGGCAATAATAATAAAAGTGTTCATTATGCTCAAGCGGATAATGAGGCTCCTTCAAATAATTTATTTATATCTTATGAAAAAGCTGAAAATGTTCCCAAAAGATGTTTGGTATTTAGATTCGGAATGTTCTAATCACATGTTAGGAAATGAGAATATTTTTTCTATAATGGATACAAGTTTCAAATCCATGATCAAGCTTGGTGATGAAAAAGTGTTGAAGCCTTTTGCAAAAGGAGCTATGGAAGTCCCTACTAAAGAAGGCATGAAAAGTGTTAGAGATATTTATTACATTCCATAGTTGAAGCATAATAGATACTGAGTGTTGGGAAATTGTGTGAGAAAAATTATAAGGTGATGTTTGAAAATTAGTAATGCATTATTTATGATAAGAATCAAGGAAATAGGGTGGTTATAGTTGTTCCTATGCCAAAGAATAGGATGTTCCCATTAAATTTTGGAGAACATAGCAGTTATCTTGCTAATATGGCATATGAGGACAAGAGTTGGTTGTGGCATCTCAAGTATGGGCATTTGAATTTTCATAGTTTGAAGATTCTAACATCAAAATCATTAGTTTCTAGTTTTCCCAAGGTTGAAGAACATAAATAAGTTTGTGAAGGATTCAATAAAGGAAAATATGCAAGAGAGAAATTTCCAAAAGACAATGTGTGGAGAGCCATTATCCACTTCAGTTAGTCCATTCAGATATTTGTGGTCCTATGCAAACAAAGTGTTTGGGTAAGTCATCATACTTCATTACTTTTATTGATGATTACTCACGAAAGTGTTGGGCTTATTTTTTGAATACCAAAGATGAAGCATTTGATATATTCAAGAGGTTTAAAGCCCTTGTGGAAAATGAAAGTGGTTACAAAATAAAGTGTTTAAGGATTGATTGTGGAACAAAACTTTGTTCAAGAGATTTTTAGAATTTTTGTGATATGAATGGCATTAAAAGACAACTTACCACTACCTACACACCTCAACAAAATGGGGTAGCCGAAAGTAAGAATCGTACAATGGTGGAAATAGAAAGGTACATGTTATAAACCAAGGGACTAAGAAATTCGTTTTGGGGTGATGTGGTTGCTACAACAGTATATATTCTTAATCGGAGTCCCAGTAGTGCCTTGATAAGATGACTCCATATGAAGCTTAGTATGCTAAAAAGCCTAATGAAAAGCATTTAAAAGTTTTTGGGTGTTTAGCTTATGTTCATGTAGCTAACCAATAGAGGAAAAAGTTAGATCCAAAAAGTGAATCATGCATTTTTGTTGGATATAGTGAACAAAGTAAGGCTTACCAGTTGTATAATCCTCTCACCCATAGCATTTTTATCTCTAAAGATGTGATTTTTGATGAAGGGAGAGTTTATGGTCATCAAAAAGACCATGTTAAGATGTCAAAATATGTTTTGAATGATAGTATTATTGATGAAATTGATCACGAGAAGCCCACTAACATTTCAGTTCCAAGAGCTACAAATCCATCAAATAGCCCCTCATCAATTCAAAGTGCAAGTCCAGCTTCAAGTCCAAGTTCTACAAGGAAGATATGAAGCTTAATTGACATTTATCAAAGAAGTAAAAATGAAGCACAAGAAGAAAATCCTAGAGGTGAGACAATATATTTTTCTTTACTTTCCAAGGTAGATTTAGAACCATCATGTTTTGAAGATGCAAGTACTAATGAGGTTTTTTGGCAAGCAATGCAAGAAGAGATAGAATCTATTCACAGGAATGATACTCAGGAGCTTATAGAGCTTCCACATGACAAGAAAAAGATTGGTACTAAATGGGTCTACAAGACTAAGTACAATAGTGATGGGAGTGTTGAAAGACACAAGGCAAGATTGGTTGCCAAGGCTTCACAGAAAAGGTATGGGATTGACTACAAAGGGACATTTGCACTAGTAGCAAGACAAGAGACTATCAAAATGATGATTTCATTAGCAGCTCAAAAGAAATGGAGCATTCATCACATGGATGTGAAAAGTTCCTTCTTGAATGGGTGCTTAGAAGAGGAAGTGTATGTGGAACAACCACAAGGTTTTGAAGTGTAGGGTAAAGAAAATCAAGTTTACAAGTTGAAGAAGGCTTTGTATGGCCTCAAGCAAGCACCACAAGCATGGTATGCTAGGATTGATGGGTATTTTCAAGAGAATGGATTTTAAAGAAGAGTGAACCTACCCTTTACTACAAACAAGAAGGTAATGATATTGTTATTGTAAGTTTGTATGTTGATGATTTTTTGTATATGGTTAGTAGTTCTAAGATGAAGGATGAATTCAAAGTTGCTATGATGAGTGAATTTGAGATGAAAGATTTAGGACTCATTAAATACTTTCTAGGAATGGAGGTTTATCAAAGTGAGAATGAAATTTTTATTTGTCAAACAAAGTATGGCAAACATATGTTGAAAAAAATTGATATGGTTGATTGTAAACTAGCCTCCACTCTAGTTGCTCATGGAGTTGTGTAGAAATGATGGTGATGAAATAGTTGATGGGACAACTTATAGGAGCATTGTTGGAAGTTTAATTTTTTTAACTCATACAAGACCTGATATTGCTTATTCGGTTTCACTTGTTTTAAGATACATGGCAACGCCATCTGAAATACATATGAAGGTGGCCAAGAAGGTTTTGAGGATGTGAAAGGCACTCTAGATTTTGGTACTCATTACTACACTTCTAAAAAGTTTAGTCTTGTTGGTTTCAGTGATTCTGATTGGGGAGGTAGTTTGGATGATCAAAAGTCTACATTTGGTAATTACTTTTCTTTGGGTTCTAGTTTGATTACTTGGAGCTCAAAGAAGCAGAATATTGTTGCCCTTTCTTCTACGAAAGAAGAATATGTTGTTGTCAGTTCAACAAGTACACAAGCATTATGGCTCAAAAAACTTCTTGAAGAAATTCGAGAGATGCAAGTTCAATCTACAATGATTTTATGTGATAACATTAGTGCCATTAAATTCACCAAGAATTCAGTCCATCATAGCAGGACGAAACATTTTGATTTAAAACATCATTTTATCTGAGATTTCGTACAGAAGACGGAAATAAAATTGAAATGCATTAGCACAAAAGAACAATTAACAGATATCTTCACCAAAGCAGTTGCAAAAGATCAGTGTTTGACACTAAAAAATTAGATTGTAAACCCTCTCAACATCAAGAGGGAATATGTTGACTATTGATGCATTCACAACTACTTGTTGAATGCGTTACATCTATTTTTAGTTTCCTGCCACCATTATCATCTTTATTTCACCGTTTTTGTTGCCAGTTTGCTGCACATTGAATAATGCACGTCTTACACATGCTACGGTTTTTTTATTTTTTGAGTCTTGTTCTGGAACATCCTTCAATGTTTTGTTATTGTTCTTCTATACAATACACATGAATAAAAAGACAAGTTTTTGAGTCTGCAAAATAAAATAAAATTATGTGCTCTGCTTTTCATGTGTACTCTGTCTTTCTGAGTTGAATATTGTTTTTTATCTTTGCTGTTATATCCACTGTTGTTATCTTTTAACCTCTTCAGTGCAAGAATTTGGCTTGTTTTATCTATTTTTCATGAAGATCTCAATCTACCATTGAGAAACATCTGCAGTAGCTTTTCGCCTATTAATAGCCCATTTGCATTGAGATAATAAGCAATGCACATAACCTTTTCTGCAATTAAATTCAAACCAATTTGAAATTATATGAAATTTAAAACCCAGGTGCCTTTAAAACACCCGCTCATATTTAAAAATCCCACTCGTTTTAAAAAACGTACATTTGAAATGTTCATCTCTCTTGTTTAATTTGTCATCTCTGTCCATCTATTTCTTCTGTTTACTCTATCGTTGATGCATTTTGTCTCGAAATTGACATGAGGGATTGGGTATTATGTCATTATGTCTAAGACATATAAGACATAGATACGTTGTGTCAGGGGATTAGCTTCTCCCATTAGCTTCTCCCCATTACTACAATCATTTATAATTTATAAATAATTTTTAAAAATTGACGTAAAGTTATTCTATATCATCCAAAACGTTCATAAATCAAGCATGAAGACATATAATTAAATTAATTAAATTTGCAAATTAAAAAATGTTCACGCGCTTAAAATACCTTTTATAGCAGTCCTGGCTGAGCAAGATGCTATAATTACAAACTCCATTTTTCCGCACCATAAAGTTTTTTATTACATAAGTACACACAAGCAATATTTTGCAAACTAGGGCAGCCTATCATTCGTACAAGCAATTATTTCGTGCTTTATCATTTGCGAGAGATTTGTTGGTTAAACGTGATTATTGTCATGGATATCCACGATTTCCACGTACTTAGCACGAAGATGTTTTTTAATCTCTTCATCTTGCCACCTAATTTCATTCCACCATTCCCTATCTCCTCTGATCTGTCCCAGAGCCTTGAGCTTATCAAGACCCGATGGCAGTACTCTAACGTTCATACAATGGAATATAGTCAATGTCTGCAACATGGGGAGACCCCCTTCTTCGACAGAACTACACAGAGTCTCCAGAGATTGTAACGTCCACAGTTTGAGCTTGTGCAGCCTTGTAAAGCAGCCATTTCTGCCAAATTCTTCTCCCAACTCCTTGAGCTGAAAACATTCCTCAATCTCTATTTCCTTCAAATTGGATAATCTGCCTAGCCCTAAACCGGAAAGAGTCTGCACTATTTGAGAAGAGTTCAGCTTTAAGAACTTGAGATTTTGTAATTCTGAGAATAAATCAGGGGTTTCCTCAATGTCACAGTCGTGTAGGTGGAGCCTCTCCAAGTTGTGCATGGCCCGCATGTCGGCGGGTAGGTGTGTTTGACGGACTTCGGGTATCCAAAGTAGCCAAAGTTCTTCAAGCTCCACTAGATTCCCCACTGTTCTCTCCTCAATTGGGGATTTTAGGGTTAGACGCAGACGCTTGAGACGATGAAGTTTGCATACATCTTGCAAAGAAGCCTCATTTAATTCTGCTCCTTCTCTCAGCTCCCATGAAAATGCACACGTTGTCGACTTCCACATGTCAAGCTCTTCCAAACCAGTGAGCTGTGCTATGTCGCTTGAAACGAACTCCAAATCATAACAGTGGGCTAACTTGAGAATTTGGAGACGTTTCAGCTTCTTTATCATGGATGGAATACTCTTGAGAGGGGAGAAAGAAAGATCTAAAAACTGCACTCTACTTAGCTCAAATGTTTGATCAGGGATTACCTTAATCTGGGTATTGGAAAGCTGGAGATAGAGGAGATGCTTCAGTTGGTGGATGGACTCTGGCAAGAATTCGATGGGCGTGTTGCTGAGATCAAGCACTTTCAAACTATTCAACTTCTCCAGAAAACCCTCTGGAATCTCTGCAAATATGTTCGAGCTCAACAACAGTGTCACCAGCTTCGTACAATCCAAACTTTCAGGAAGAAATCTGATACGGTTATGCATCAGTGATATCCTCACCGATGTTGCGCTTGCAGCTTCTGGAAACTCTGTTAAACTCTGACCTGCACGGAACAAGGTATTCTGGTTGACCTCAGCGACGTGTACCGCCATATCTCTGAGCACATCATGGATTTTCACTCTCCAAATTTCAAGACCGTTTTCCTCTTTAGCCTCAATCTCAACCAAACATCGATCGGCCAAGACCTTGAGAAAACTGTAACGCCCCTCCTCTCTGCTTTTCACCAGTCCCTCTGCGAGCCACAATTGTATCAATTGATCCTGGTCGATTTCCTCATCTTCTCTGTAAGCGGCCAAGTACAAGAAACAAAGCCTCAGCTCATCTGCTTCCAGAGCATCGTAACTGTACTTCAGCGGCTTGAATAAGTCCTTCAGAATCTCTTCATGAATGCGATAGAACTGGGGATCAATCGCTTTTAGCTGCTTCAGAATATATTCCCACTCAGACGGTGTACTGTCGTGAATTTGCGGCATTGCCCGAGCAAGTGTCTTAATGGCCAGAGGATGCCCTTTACACTCCTTTGCAATGCCTCTGGCGAAGGGCGCTATCTCGCTATCCATATTCTGATCCGCGCCAGCTCCGAAGGCTGCTCTGCTGAAAAGCTCCCAACCTTCTTCCTCGGATAGATGCTTCAGTGCAATCATCCTGTCTGCTTTCATGCTCTCGCACACATTTTTATTCCTAGAAGTCAGTAGAATTTTTATTTTATTATCAGAAGGAGAAATTCCCAAATTGCAAACATCTATTCTTCCCCACACATCGTCCAAAATGAGGAGCAGTCGCCTCTCCTTGAAAACGGAATGCAACACCCCTGCGCCCTCGTCAATGCTCAAATTGGAGCGCCAAGGCAAGTCAATTCTCTCACAAATGCGCTTCTGGAGAGCAGATATATCGGAGTCTCTGGACACAGTAACCCAAATCACAAGCTTAAAGAAATTAACTACCTTTTCATTATTGTTGATTTGTTTGAGCAGGGACGTCTTTCCCACACCGGGCATTCCATAGACGCCAACGATATGAACAGAGTCATCTTCCAGCAGCCACTTCTCCAGCTCCGACAGCTTCTCGTGAACAAATGCGCCGATCAGCTCGTTCTCCATGGGCTGCAGCAGCGTCGCCGGAAGCTCTCCCAGCTCTCCATTATTGGGAAAATCTGTATCTTTCTTTTTCAGAAGCTCATCTATCTCCGCTAGAGCATTACGGATTTTTCGACTGGTTCTTTCGATAAGGAAACAGTGAGGGCAGCACGAACACAAACGATGGTGCTTGCTTTCTTCGTACCCGTGAAACACCTCTTCAGCAGATTTGACGATTTTCTCTTGTCTGTTCAGCCAATTCCTTACCACTGGCAAAGGCTGTCGACCTTGCTCTCTTAGCCGACTGTAAATATAATCGACTATGACCTTCACACGATCTATCTCATGGCGGAGGCGTTCGGCATCGTTGGGAAAACTAGTTAGGTGCTCAATTTCTTTCACAATTGTTTTCAAGAGACTGGTTATACTCTCGCTCACTAGTCCACCAAGGAATTCCATTTGTCAAACGCAAACAAACTCCTAACGCAAAAGGAAACAATGAGTACCAACCAACTCTCGATCAGGGTCACAACAGCGACCTCACAAAAACACTCGATAAGTGCACGGTTTTATAAGTGTGCTCGGAGGATCTCTTTTTGTGTTGCTGAAGATATCTTGAGCATGCCGTGCTGTGCTGGTCTAAAGATGGCCCAGGTCTTCCTTCAACATTATTTCCAAAGATGCCTGCCATTCTTGTCTTTCTGGCTTTTTGGCATCTATACTATATACTATTTCCCATTTTCTCGTAACATTCTATGCTCGGGTCCCATCTGGGATCCAAATATCGTTTCAAATATTCTCTCTTTTCCAGAATGCGCAAGAGCTAATCTAAGCATGTTCCACTAGTTGGGCCCATAGAAAGAGACCATTTTATGCCACTAAGATTTCTTCGAAGATAAGTAGTATGTGTAGCTTAGTGAGGCATTACTAACATTTCACTTCAATAAGCAACATTTCTAATTGTACACATATTAGCAGAAGTGTAAAATGTTGCAGTGTCATAAGGTGGTAGATTTTCGTACAAAGGAGAAGAAATTATCATGATAAAAAGTTGGGATTAATAGTTCTTTTAGACCACAAGAACACATCTCCATGTGTGTTTCTTGTTTTTGTCATAGATTGGTTTAGCAAGATGTGTTTTTTTCATGCTATGGAAAAAAATTCTTAAATTAGTATATGATTAATTATTTTCACTATTTATTTTATTTTTTCTTAAATCTTTAGAAAATAATTATTTTCACTATTCATTTTAATCTTTTTCTCCTTTTCTTCCATATATATATTCAAAATCTTTAGAAAATTTTTTATAGTATATTAAATGAAAAAGAACATATAGGAGTAAATAGGTTGACATAATTGTATCCATAAAATAATATTCAAACTAAATGGTTAATATAAGATTGATGCACCTCATAAAGAGCTATAATAGGAAGCATCTTTATAATTGTTTTGTATTCGTTAGGGTTGTGGTGTGGGTGGCAGAAGGGAGAGGGGCTACAAGGGAATATGATTGCTTATGTCTTATTAATTTTGATGTTGTGATAAGAAAATTATAAGGATGCAAGAAAATATGATCTCAAACTTTTTTTAAAATAGAAAAATATGAAAATTAATATACAAACACATGTAACTGTAAAAGAGTTTGAAATATTTTCAAGGTAAGTATAAAGAAAGACATGTCTAACATGACATTGAGAATAAAATTTATATTGGGAATAGGACTGGTGACAAGATTTCATCGAGTCTCACACTTTAATCGGTTAATTATTGTATTTGTTGGTGTCAACCACCTCCCAAGAGCACCATCTGCAACAAAAACACCTTCACAAATAGAGAGAATCACTATGTTATTTCACCAAAAATGAGTGAATAGATTGAGATGCTATAAAATACATATTGCATAGCCTTTTAAAGGTAAGAAAAATGCAAAAAGTGAACAACCACCCATTATGGGAAAAAACTAATTACCCTATGTTAAACTTAACACACTAGCATCCCCCCCTTAAGTGCAAACTTAGGGATAATTATTATGGAGAATGAAGATGCAATATGGGTCCCAGCTACACAAACATGTTAGGTACCCATTTAGAATGCAAAAAAAAATCTCTCACAACCAAAGAAGAGGAGAAAAAACCTGTAGGAAAAAAACCCTCTCCAAAAGAGAGAAAAGAAAACAAAAATGATTCATGGATGGAGGAATCAATCACACCCCTAAAGGACTACATACATCGGGTATATACAATAAATGACCCCCCATAGGAAGGAAAAAAAGATATATTATATCCCCCCATAATGAAGAATCTCTAATGCCAATGAAATATGTCTAAAAGCAAAAGATGATCCAATGCCTACAAGCAACTACTCTCCCCTTAGGAAGAAACAAGTCCACCAAGTGATAATGAAGCCACTCCATATCCAACTGAAAGGCAGAAGAAAATATCCAATAATCCACCACATAATCATGATAAAAAAACTAAGAAATGTGACAAATCAACTGAAGGCTCATCAATGTCAATCTCCAAAGATAATCTAGATGTATCAACAACCATGCTAAAACTATCATCAAAGAGGAGAGAAATCCCTTAGTATGTCTCCCAAATCTACAAGATGAGACTCCACAAACAAATCTGAGATGTCTTCCAAATACTCATCCAATAAAACAAGATCTAGAAAATCAAAAACATCCTATTGTGTTGAAGAACCAACCTCTGAAGCAACAAGAGATGAATCAACATAGGTTTGAAGAACTCCAAAGTTCAAATTACCAATCTCACCTTAGGAATTTCTATCAACACTAGAAAGAGGGGTGTAAGGCTCACAATCATCATCATCAACAACATAAAAGAAGGCATAGAGATGAGACTCATGATAAAAATTACAAACATCAATGACTTTGCCAATATCAACCTCTCTAATGAAAAAAAAATCTATAGTGAGCTCTACAGTCTAAGGTGTACCTCACCATGAGTAATCTAATAGATGGAGAGCATATTTGTGTGCGAATCAGGATACATAGTACATATTTGAAACAACCATCACCAATCTCAACATTGCCTACCCTTGCAACATTCAAAAACTTACTATCTCCCAACAAAATTCTCAAAGTATCAGTAGGATGAAGACCCAAAAAGGGATAGGGAGTAAAACCCATGTGGTGAGATGCTCCTGAATCCAAAAAACATCTATCATGACCAGAATGAACTGTAGAGGTTACCAATGTATGCCCTTTTCCCATGTAGAGTTTATCTTCTTTACCACTTGCAAATATTGCGTTCCCTAACTGTGTAGGTTTGGATGATGATGCATATGAAGATGTAGATGGAGATGGAGAGGTTGTAGAAGAAGGGGCCACAAATGAGGGCAATGCAATATTTTTCTTCTAAAGAAGATGTGAAAGCTCGTCAATCTTCTTTGTATAACAATGGTGTTCATCATGGCCATTCTTCTTGCAATACACACAACTTACTTTTTTCTTCTTAGGCTTGTCCTCGTTTGAAGAGGTGGATGATTCATGAGACTCTATATATAAAGACCCCCTCTAACTAGCAAAGTTTGGCTTGCTCCCTCGTCAAATGGTCACAAAAAGTCTCAAAAGAAGGCATTTGGAATGAATTTCCCAAGGCATCAGTGGTGGAGTAGAAAGTAGAAGAAAAAACTACAAATGGACTTCTCAGGTTAGACAAAATTAGAAAAATGGACTCCTTATCTATTTTTCTCTTCCCACATCCTACCAATTGTGACCTCACAGATTTGAACTTAACTATACAATCATCAATGGAAGGAAATGCATCAGGAGAAAGAGAAGTTAATTCTACCTTTAGTTGCAAAGCATGAAACTCACTAACCTAACCAAACAAGTTAAGTAATTTATCCTATATATCCTTGGGTGTGGGTATGTGTAGGATCATGATGGGGCAAAAAGTGGAGATATGATGGGTATGTATAGGGCATGTGGTTGAAAACTTTTTTTTTTACCCAAAATTGATGAAACGAAAATGGTTTTTAAAGGAGATTCATAGCTTTCCACCAATCTAAATTATGCTTTACTTTGAATTTAATAAATAATTATTATTCATTTTCTATTTGAATTACAACTAAAATCTTGATTGATAGGCTAATTGAAAAAAATCTATAGCTTTCAAATGGTATCACATTTTTCAAATCCAAAACATGCTTCACATACTATAGGATTAAAAAAATAAAAATTGAATTTCATGAAGTTTTGACCAAGTTAAGGTGGTTAAACATATGCCTTTTTATATTTTTCAAAATTTGTAATAAAAAATTCATAATTAATTATTTAATTGGAAAAAATTTACAAAAAAATATGCATCACATCCAGACACGAGTCCTCTACTTATATATAAAATCTTACAAAAAAATAATTATCATTTTATTGTAGTTAGGGTGGTCAGACAAACACCTACTTCTTATTTTTTCCCTAAAATTTAAGTACTATTGAATTGGAATTTCAAAATTTCACCAAATAGATTTTTTTAGAAAAAATAAACCTAGTAGTTTAGAAACTACATTCAATTTGCTACAGATTCTATTCTTACATATTTTTGAAATAATATATATTACTTATTCAAATTTTTATGTCAAGTTGCCTAACTCTGATTTTTCTGAATTTTTTGCCACTTAAGGGCCTATTTTTTTCCATGATGATCTTGCACATAGCCATGTATCACACTCGTCAAAATGAAAAAGAAGACTATGAGAAACATTCAATTTTATCAGACCTATAGCTTTTTGACACTTGTTTCTATAGGAAAATATTTAATACTACCTAGTAAGAGTGGGTTGGTTATCTCTCAGTGTGGACCACAAATCCTTAGATTGGAGTAACCTATGGATTTTCATCTTCCAGGTATGATAGTTATGGGGGGTTAACAATTCAACTAACTTAGGAGTTTCCATGACAACAAAAGGAAAAAAAATAACAAACTGAAACCTCCAAAAAGTATCAACCAATGCAAACTCTCAAAATTTTTGTGTCCAACATCTAAAAAATATTACTCATGAAAGAGAAGACTTAATAGGAGAAATTTGAGAAAAAAGATTGTACACCTTATTGTTTGTTTGTAGCAGATTCCTACATCATGGGAAATCCAAATGAATGCAAAAATCTCCACAACTCAACAACCTCTTCACAATCTATGATATTTTCTCTCACCAATCAAACACACTACAATGCTACTAAAATAGCAAAATAATACCCCATGCTGTTAGTGTGGGATAATTTTTCCAGCAACTACTTCAAAAGAGCATAGGCCCACTTCCTTGATACAAACTTTGGAACCCTAAAATGAAATATTTAGGGGAAACTTTATATAGTTTAGAAAAAATTGTTGCACCAATGAAAAAACTGACCCCTCTTCAAAAAAAATAAGATTCTGATGGCACCACTCCTCTACAAGTTTGTGCCCTTTCAACAATGGACTTGGGATTTAGAGTAGAATATTATTCCTTTCAAATAGCAATGAATTGTTTTCCTCTCTCAACAGGAGTAGCTACATAGATTGAAACACCAACAAAAATAAATTGTAAATCATGCCCTCCAAAAATTGATCGCAACCTGTGGGAAGAAAATGCACCTCAAACTACTAAATGAATTGGCCTCTTCAAGGGAAAATCATTCCCTCCAATAGACAGAATCAAGCTCTTTGCACCACAAAATTGGGCTTGCTTCAAAAAAATCACGCCCTACAGACAATTGAATTCGGGTTCTCTTTAGTAAAAAAATTCCACCTCTTGCATGTACCTCTTGTGGTCTTATCAAGCCTCCACAAAGTAAAACACCCAACAACCAATTCACTTCACAAAAAAAAAGCCTCTAGAAAACTAACAACAACCTTCAAGAAACAAATCGTAGCCTTCAAACAAATGAATCTTTCCCTTCAGATGGAATTTTCCTTGTCATAACAATAACTTCCAAAAACAAAAACAATGGCAAAAAAAAATCTCTTCGACAAAGAAGATTGAAAATAATAGCAATTTTGAACTTTTTAAAAATTTCAAATACCAAAAAGAACTCTAAGCAAAAAAGGATCTCAAACAACTCTTGATGAAAAATATTAAGGGAAGGAGGGCAGAATGGTTGGCTATAATACCATGCTAGTGTCAACCACCTCCCAAGAGCACCATTTTCAACAAAAAAACCTTCATGAATAGAGAGTAGTATACTATTTCAACAAAAATGAGTGAACAGATTGAGACGCTATAAAATGCATATTGTACAGCCTTTCAAAGGCAAGAAAAATGCAACGGTTGAACAACCACCCAGTACGGGAAAAAATAATTACCCTATGTTAAACTTAACACACTAACAACATCAACCAAGGTGGTGTCCAAGGTTTTCTACCAAATAATTTCAAATATCATAATTCATGCTAGAGGTTATCAAATTAGGGAATTCTTATGTTGAAAAAGAATATTATTTAGAAAAAAAATTCAAATCTCTAATCTTTGAAAGCATATGAAATGTAATTTATGAAGATGTAGAAAATGTAGTTTTAAATAAAGCTAATTTAAACTTTGTTGTAACAAAATGAAATTTGTTTAACTAGTATTTTTTTGGAAATGAAATCTAAACTATTCTAGTTTTTCTTAGATTTTTACTGAATGTAAAGCTACAATGATTCAAAATTGATTAGCAAATAATTAACATGAAATGAAGAATATAATTACAATCTAAATTATGTAGCTAAATAAAACTTGACTTCTTTTTCACGTAAATATAGTCTTATAGAAGAACATAAAAAGCAATAAAAATAACATAGATAACAAGTACAACACTAATAGCACTGATAACATTAAATGCATTAAACCTATAGGGTATAAATAATATGAACACAACTAGGCAAACATAAAATTATTGAAAGACTAAATTAATTATGTGTACATGCACTCCAATTCCTTAGTTGAGTGGCATGGTCAACATAGGTTTAAAATAGTATTCTCGCAAAATCATTAACAAAATACAACAATGCTTCTTAAATTAGAAATTTGGTATTTGTAGTTGAAAGAGATTCTCTATTACTTTATGTATCAAAATATCAAATATCAAAGTTAAGTTGAGTTATCTTTATTGAATAACAAGAAATATATATAACTATGACATAATTCCTAGATTATACCATCATTGTGGCATGCATTGATCTCATTTAGAAGTATGTTACATAGATATATATAAAGTCTGAGCTAAATTGAATTTGGAAATTTTAATTTCTTGAGAAAACTATTATAAAATAAGATTCTTTTATGCTTCTTTAGTTTATGGAGAACTAGTAGTCTTGTGGAAATGCATAACTTCAAGAAAAACAAGATGTTTGTCTCTAGAACTCCTCTCATAGAGGCCTAGCTTGTGAAGGTTCTAGAGAAGCCTCAAAATTCTAGAGATTTGCAAATGTGATGCTTCAAAACTTCTATCTTTCTTGAACATGTCCTAATTTTATAAAAACACATCTTTTGATCCATAACCATTAGCACTAAAATCCTCATTACCATACAAAGAATAAAAAATATACATACATTAATATTAATTAATATTGCAACTATTTTACTAAATAATCTTATTAATTTGAGCATGATAAGGGTTTATAGATGGTTTTGGGTGATAAAAAAGGATTGATTTGGTTCTAATAATGGGTGAATGTTCATACCTTATCAATTAGTTTTATTTATCCAAGAAAAAAATGAAATCAAAACTACTAAATATGGTCTATTTTCCTTTCATATAAAGTTATTTTCTATTATATTCACGTCGAAAGGTTATGTCTCTTCAATCATTCCACGTTAAATTATAAAAAATAAAAAATAATTTTAGTTGGAAATCTTGAATCTAAATTTAGAGAGAAGATAGACTTGGATATTTTTTTATACAAACAACAATAATACTAATTTTAGAGAACTATACTTTAAAAATGGGATTTGAAATAAAGTTCTCAATTAAAAAAATTATTGAAGATTTAATTTAAAGATAAAGTGGGGCACTTCATCAAATCATATGTCCTTAAATTTTTAGAGAACAAAATCATTCTAATTATGATGGTTAGGGTGTAAATTTGACTGTCAAATCTAATTATTAAACAATTCTTATAGTAGTTATTGATTTAAAGTTGTTCTTCAAATATTAAGACACGTTTTGTTCTAAAAGATATATCATAAATTATACACATATATAAACATAATACTATAAGATTTTTGATGACATTCCAAATCCTTTTTGATATAATATATTTTTCATAAAATTTTAATTATATTTTATAAAAAAATATTTAAATACAATTATGTGATCATCAAGAAATAATATCGAAACTAATAAACCCCATCTACTAAAGTATATGAAAAAATCTCTCAACTCTCCCAATGGGATGAATTTATTTAAGAATGGATAATGAGATGAATTTATTTGAGAATGGAACAAAACCTTATGGTTGTTTCAATCTATAGTATATTGTCATTCTTACTCCTTATGGTGATGATATTATTGTTGGGTTAACTGAAGCCCAAATTAGCATGTTGCCTTCATATTTCGAAATGCTTTCTCTTTTTTGTAATTACTTCTATTGAAATGTGTGGCCAATTTAGAAGTTGTCTTTTCGAATGGATTTTTCCTTTAATTCGTTGAAGGCTGATTTATATATTGAAGCTGTTGGCTGAATGTAATCAATTAAGAACTTGAGAATAATATGAGATAATCCCTGAGTGTGGACGTAGCCATCAAATTGATGGTGAACCACGATAAATCTATGTTGTTGTTTTGCGATTGATTTTAATCTTTTATTTTTGCAATTTCTTTTTCACTTTTATTTTGCAATTATATTCAACAATTGGTATCAGAGCAGGTTGGAGAAATTTGGTGCAGGAAATTGTGAAGAACTTCTACAGCCATGGAAGATGCAGACAAGTGGAAAATTGAAAAGTTTGTAGGACAAAATTTCAGCCTTTGGAAAGTGCAAATGGAATCTCTTGTCATCAAGCAAGATCTTTCGAATGCATTGTATGGCAAAGTCAAAGGGAAAGGATCTCTGTTAGATGAAGAATGGGATAAGCTAGACAAAAAATCAAGAGCTACAATCTTCCTTTCACTCTCCAACAATGTTTTATTCAATGTCTCCATAGAGAAGACTATGCCATAGTTGTGGGATAAATTGTCTTCAATGTAGGAAATGACATCTGCTTCCAATAAGGTATTTATTATGAAGAAATTGTATAATTTAAAAATGCAAGAAGGAGGGGTTATGTCCAATCATTTGAATGAATTTAATACATATGTTACCCAGCTGATTTCTGTAGGCATTAATTTGGATGATGAGATCAAGGCTATTTTATTATTGTGTTCTTTACCAAATAGCTGGGAAGGTGTTGTGATGGCAGTGAGCACTTCGATGGCTGCCAAAAGCAAGCTGAAATTCAATGATGTTGCAGCCACTTTACTGAGTGAAGATATGCGAAGAAAAAATTAGGAACCCTCATCTGGTGAGGCATTAACAACTGTAAGTATTGGGAATAGAGGTAGAAGTAAAGAAAGAGGAAAATATAATAATTGAAGGAGATCAAAATCCAGATCGCAGTCAAGAGGAAAAACGGGTGCTTGTTGGTTTTGTGGCAAGCTAGGCCACACAAAGAAAAATTACTGGAATTATAAGAAGGCACTGGACAAAGTCAGTAATAATGAAGCAAACATTGCAGCTGAAAAAGATGATGGAATTTTAATTTTGGCTACCGGTGACATGACTGTAGACTCTTGGGTACTTGATTCTAGAGCTTCTTTCCATGCTGCTTCGTGTAGGCAAGCTTTTACAAATTTCAAAGAAGGTGTTTTCAGTAAGGTTTTTCTTGGTGACAATAAAGAATGTGAAATTGTTGGTAAGGGTGATATAGTTTTAAATTTAAAGAATGGCAGTAAATGGATTTTAAAGGATGTCAGATATGTTCCTTTGTTGAAAAGAAATTTAATTTATGTCAGTCAATTAATTGCTTCTGGGTGTGATGTTAAATTTTCTTTAGAAAATTGGCAAGTAACAAAAGGGGTTGTAGTGATTGCAAGAGGCAAGAAATTGGGTAATCTTTATATTTTAAAATGCCATGGTGAAGTGGGAGCTACCATGACAGTCATGGACAACCATTTAGAAATTTGGCACAAGAGGCTTGGTCACATGAGCAAGAAAGGGCTTGAAGTAATGCTTCAACGAGATCAACTTCCTGGCTTGCAATCGGTGGATTTACAGTTTTGTGAACACTGTCTTTATGGAAAACAAAGTCGGGCCAGCTTCTTAAGGACAGCCCATGATCAGAAAACTACACCTTTGGCACTTGTGCATTCAAACGTTTTTGGTCCTACTGAGGTAACTTCATTTGGTGGTGCAAATTACTTTGTTACTTTCTTGGATAATTGCACTAGAAAATTTTGGATTTACATGCTCAATAAAAAATCAGAAGTCTTTTCCAAATTAAAAATTTTCAAGGCTCTCGTAGAAAATCAAATAGGGCATAAAATTAAATGTCTAAAAACTGACAATGGAGGAGAGTTTTGTTCCTCAAAGTTTCATAATTTCTGTACAGACAACGGCATTCATAGAATCAAAGTGGTCCCATTCACCCCTCAAGAAAATGGAGCAGCTGAGCGGTTGAATCAGACAATTTTAGAGAGAGCTCGATGTATGCTCTCCAATGCCAGGTTGGGAAAATAGTTTTGGGCAGAGGCATGCAACACTACAATATATTTGATAAATGGTGCCCTGTCATCTCGTTTGGATTTTGACATTCCTGAGGAGCGATGGCATGGGAAGAGAATTTCATATCATCATTTGTGGGTGTTTGGCTGTGATGCATTCGTTCATATTCCAAAAGAACAATAGACGAAGCTTGATTTCAAATCAAAAAGGTGCATTTTTTTGGGCTATGGAGAAGATCAATTTGGTTTTTGGTTGTGGGATCCCGTTGCAAGAAATATTGTGTGCAATCGGGATGTTGTCATCAATGAGAAAAAAATTTCAGATTTGTAGCCTCTGGACAAATCTTCTAATGAATATTTTTAGGTTGATTTCTTTGACAATGGTTGTGTCAAAAAAAATTCAGTTTCATTCTCACAGCCTTCAGTAATTTCTTCATATCAGAGTACCCCTGTTTGTTCACAACCATTAAATTTAATTGCTATGCCTTCATCTATTGCTTCCCCTGTTTATACCAACACACAGCCTTTTGTTGTTAATATGCCCTTAGATTATGGTATGCAGCCTTCACATACCCATACACTGCCTCCATTAACAAATTCACAGTCTTCAACTGTGGGAATGCAACATTTTAAGGCAACGATGCCTTCTTTGTTTAAAGCACAACCTTTATCTATTGATGTGTAGCCAAATCTGAGTCAAGTGCATTCTTTACAAGATATTATGTAGCCATCAAGAAAATCAGCGCACAACCTTCTTTACTCAACACACTACCTCTCAAAACTCCATCGCACCACCTTGTGTTTGATGCACAACCATCATTAAGAGATTCGTTTCCTTCACTTTGTAGCTTGCAGCCTTTATCGTCTTATTTCTAGCCTCCAATAAACAATGTGCAGTCTTCATCCATTTTGCAGCATTTTAATGTGAAGTTGTTGCCTTTCCTTGCTCATACGCAGCCTTTGTTACACCAGGTGTTGCCTTCTCATACTCTCACGCAGCCTCTACCATATGAGGCACAACCTTTAATGGCTAATTCACAGACTTCAATGCCTCACTCGCAGCCCCTGTTTAGTAATTCACAACCTATCAATGATATGCCTAGAAACAGTGTAGAATGAAATGTAGGCAATCAGACAATTGAATGTAATTTACAGACAAATGAAGAAAATATGGAAACACAAAGAAATATAGAAACTAATAAGGAAAATATAGAAACAGAGGGTATTTTGAATTCAGAAATTGGTCCTAAATTACGAAGATCAACTCGGAAGAGAAAACTACCACACAAGTATGATGATTTTGAATTAATTTATTTTGATAACTATGATTATGAACTATTACTTTGTGGTGAGGAAGAGCTAGCAACTTTCAAACAGGCTTACAAAGATGCAAATTTGATCAAATGGATGGAGGCAATGAATGAAAAAATGGAGTCTTTGCATGCTAATGACACTTGGGATTTGGTTTCTCTTCCGCCAAATCAGAAACCTCTAAAAAATAAATGGGTGTATCATGTGAAAGAGGAAGAGGGAGGTCATCAACGTTATAGGGCCCGATTAGTTGTCAATGGTTTTGCTCAGGAAAAAGGCATTGATTTCAATGAGATATTTTCACCAGTTGTGTGAATGACCACTATTCAAGCAGTGTTAGGCTTGGCAGCCATTTGGGATCTCGAACTTGAACAATTAGATCTCAAAGCTGCCTTTCTTCATGGTGATGTTGAAGAGGAATTATACATGGAGCAGCCTAAAGGTTTTGCAAAACCGGGTCAAGAGCATCTATATTGCAGATTGAAGCGGAGCTTGTACTAGCTCAAGCAAGCCCCAAGGCAGTGGTATTTAAAATTTGACAGCTTCATGACTCAACAACATTTCATTCGTTGTGATTCAGACCCATGCATTTATTACAAGAAGCTTCCAAATGGTGAGTTTCTCATTTTATTACCTTATGTTGATGATATGTTGGTTGTTGGCAATAGTGTGAGGATAGTTCGTGAGTTAAAACAACATTTATCTCAGATATTTGCCATGAAGGACTTAGGGGCAGCAAAGCAGATTCTTGGGATGAATATAATCAAAGATAGAAAAAAGAGAGAACTTAAATTATCTCAAGAAAAATATATTCTAAAAATCTTAGATAGATTCAATATGAAGAATGCCAAATTTGTGAGTACTCCTTTGGCTAATCATTTTAAGTTATCCTCAGCTATGTGTCCTAAAACAAATGAAGAAAAAGAATACATGAAATGGGTTCCATATTCATCAGCAGTTGACAGTTTAATGTATGCCATGATTTGCACTCATCCGGATATTGCTCAGGCATTAGCAGTAGTGAGCAGATTTATGAGTAATTTAGGTAAACAAAATTGGCAGGCGGTACAGTGGATATTCTGATATTTGAAAGGTACTTCTAATTGTGGTTTATGTTTTGGTGGTAAGGGCATTCATCTACGAGGTTATGTTGATTCAGATATGGCTGGAGAATTGGATAAAAGGCGTTCTACTACCGGTTATACTTTCACTTTTGTTGGGGCAGTGATCAGTTGGGTTTCTCGGTTGCAACAAGTGGTTGCACTTTCTTCTACGGAAGCATAATATATTGCTCTTATAGAAGGGGCAAAGGAAATTATTTGGTTGCAGCAATTGATAGGTGATTTGTGGTTTCAACAATCTATTTTTACTCTTTTTTGTGACAGCAATAGTGCTATTCACTTGTCAAAGAATTCAGCTTTTCATAATCGGAAGAAGCACATCGAGTTGCGATATCACTTCATTCACCATTGTATTGAAGAGGGGAAGCTACAGGGACAAAAAATTGACACAAAGTTGAATCCAGCTGACATGTTGATGAAAGTAGTTTCGAGGGAGAAGTTCGAATTCTGTAGAGCTTCTCTCAGACTTGTGCAGCTCTGACTTTAACTCTGCAGCGGTGGGATATCTCTAAGCAGCAATTTGGTCTTCAAGTGGGAGATTGTTGGGTTAACTGAAGCCCAAATTAGCATGTTGCCTTCATATTTTGAAATGCTTTCTCTTTTTTGTAGTTACTTCTATTGGCATGTGTGGCCAATTTAGAAGTCTTTTCGAATGGATTTTTCCTTTAATTCGTTGAAGGCTGATTTATATATTGAAGCTACTGGCTGAATGTAATCAATTAAGAACTTGAGAATAATATGAGATAATCCCTGAGTGTGGACGTAGCCATCAAATTGATGGTGAACCATGATAAATTTGTGTTGTTGTTTTGTGATTGATTTTAATCTTTTATTTCTGCAATTATATTCAACAATTGCCTAGATGCGAGAGAGGATATTGGCTATAATGGAAGAAAGTCTTTTACTCTTCCTTGGACATGCTTATCATTTTCTTCTTCCTCAGACTTCGAATATTGTTTTCCCAGTCCCAACAATTGTACTATTTTTTTAAAAATAATCACTAAAAAGTAAAATGCAGGCAAGAAATTTTAACGATACAGGCATGTAGAAGCGTATCAAGGTGCCTTCGATCTTCAATTCAGAAGGAGAACATTTTATGCCATTCAAAGGGAAATACTTAGGTTTTTTTTGCTTATCCTTCTAAAAAAATTTTGTGACACTATGGTCTCATCATTGTGCTCTATACCTAGAATAAAATTATGATTTTTAGATATGATGGTGCCATAATTACTTTGGAGGTTTGTCTTGAGAAAGTGGATTTCTGAGACATCCCTGTCAACGATCAAGGCTCATCATAGATTTGAAATATTTGAATGGATCCTTGGAAAATAGATATAGAATTTTTAGGTGATCAGATTTCAATATGTGTGTGTGTTAGGATAATATAGGGATGTATGATAATGGAGTTATTGATGATTTTTTTAGATCTACGGATTCTGTTGTGCTTTCTACACATTTTGTGTGTATGCATGTGAATGTTTTCAAACATTAAGGATATTGTCATTCATAATGACATCAAGGGTGGTCATTGGATAGATTTGAAATGAAGTTGGGGAGTTTAAGTGTGGAAAGGTTGAAATTGAAGTGGGTTATATGAAACAAATTATCATAATAGATTGTTGTAATTGTTTATTAAGGTAAGGGGTTCAAGGTAGGTTTAAACAAGAGGAAAAAGTGTTAAGTAGGTGTTAGGCCTCCAACATTAGAAATGTAAGGGAATTTATAACACATAAGAAGAGCTATATATGTAAGGTCCCTAGGTAATTATTTGTTTCTCTTCATCTTTTAGTTGCATACTAGTGGTTTATGATATGTTATTTTTTCTCTGTAGTGATTGCTTATTGTTTGTGGATATTGATGTACTGATTTTGAATAATTGATATGTATGTCTGGGTACACAAATATACATGTGTATTATTTTATGTTAAACCATGTATTGATGTATCCAACTTCACTATTTTAATTAAAATAATATAATAGATTATTTAATTTCATCATTATGCATCATTGCTTTGATTTAAATGATTTAACTGAAATAGAAATATCAAAACGTGATTTGTTTAATATTTGGTTGATTTTATCATTCACTTTGTATCTTGTTACACATTGAATAAATGGATGTAATATTTTATTGAAGTGAACAATTATAGGTAAAACTTCAATTATGATTAATTTGAGACATTCACCTTTTTTGTTTATTTTTTTATTAAAATAAGCATGGAAGGGCCTTGAACCTATACATAAAAAAAACAACACAAAAATAGAAAATCAAAGAGAAATGTTGATCAAGAAAAACCAGAGTTTAAACCCAGCAACTTCACCTCTGAGGGCTTCACAAACAAAATGTAGCCTATCTTAGGAGAAATTTTTTTCCTCTGTAACAATTGTCCAAGAAGAGTCATCAACCAAATCTAAATCCTTTAGACAAGAAGGGAGAGAGGCCCCCTTAGAGTGTCTAACTAAAGGAAACATACCATCAGAAGAACAAAGTGGAGGTGAAGAAACAACCTTGTGCAAAACTAGAGCATCAAGAGTAACAAGAGAAAAAAAATTTTGAGTAGTAAGATTATTAGTCATCTAAGCAAGAGGAGGAGACACAAAAGGTGAGTGAAGCTCCAAATCCTCACTAACAACAATAGAGTCTTCAAGGTACACGAAAAGATAGACAAGAAGATAATTTTTCCACCAAGTGGGAGAAGAAACCTTACAACAACCATGAGGGAAGTCACAAGCTAAGTTCCTAGTAGCAAAACAATGCTGAAAATCAAAAGGGATTCCCTCATAATCCACAAGTTGAGACTAAGAACCATCTTTAACCTATAGCACGACCTCTCTAGGTAATTCTTTTGACAAGTCAATTTCCACTAAATACATGCATAAGAGGTGTAGGTAAAATTTTTAGAAGCAAGATCCACTTTCAAGAACCTACTAAGAGCATTACCAATGGCCTCATAAAGTAGAGGAATGTCATAAATTTAAGGGGAGGTAAGGAAATCTCACCCAAACATGCACAATATCAATGGATTTCTTCAAAGGGTTAAAGGAAGGAGCCTAAGGTCAAATCAAAAGAGGATGAGAATCCCATTTCCACAAACCATTATCTAAAATAGTTTTCCTGTCATTAGAAGAATAAAAAACAACAAAAAAAACCTATGGTAGAAGGGTAAATCTTGAATTTACCCTCCACTAAAGGTTTCCAATTCTATAAGATCCAATGATGTAGGTTAGGAAGAGAAGGCCATAATCTACATTTTTTTTGGATCAAGTCCATCTTAGAGAAGCAATCAATATAGTTATTCAATTCCTACTCAAGGGAAATCATGAGGGAAACCTTAGCATAGGGGAGAGGCACCTATTTACACACTACAACAGAGCCCAATTCCACCCTTTTATTCTTCCGTATATCAAAAAAGGATCCAAGAAAAGGGATTCCATCCACAACTAAACCAAAAATAATAGACTCAACTCGAGCAAAAAGTAGAGAGATACTTGCAAGAAAATTTGTAGACCCGTCCATTGTAGACGATTGATCAGGAAACAAAGGCAAAGTGATATTCACAACACTAGGAGTAGGGAGTGCTAACTCAACTAGCATATCACAAATAGGAGGGGACACATAAACATTGGGTAGGAAAACAACATTTGAATGGGCAAGAAAGTGGGAGTGAGGGAGTGACATCTAAACTATCTAGATTAGGAATTTTATCTCATCACATTTTTTTGTTATTCTTACCTATCTAAATCATATCAAAGTGCAAGTAATTTGATGTGTGAAACTAGTCAACCCTGTTTGAATCAGGGACAATTTTTTATCCACATCACATTACTCTAGTGACATGTTTGCATTTTTTCTTATTCTCATTATTTCTTTGTGTACATTTTGGTTAGTATAAGGAAAATCATTTAAGATGGTCTAATGAAATGTTTTGATTTGATAAAAACTGGAAGGGCTAGTACCTATTATAGAGAATCCATAGAGGTAGAGAGAGGTGGCTCACAAAAAAAGATTCACCAGAAGTGAGGCTAATAATAATAAAAAAAACTACCTTGCTTTTCATTGGAGCATGAAACTAGAAAGCAGAGACCAACTGTAAAAAAGTAGAGACATCAACAGTAAAAGGAATCAATAGAGAAAAGACCACCCTACAGAAATAGGGGAAACCCAAGGAAAGTCATTAGATTAAAACACTGAACAAAGGCCTACAACCTCCAAGTAGGAACTCCAAAAAATCTAGCTACGATCGTAGCATCAACCAAAGGAAAAGAAAGGAATCCCTTTCCACCATAAGCGTACCTTACCAACAAATCCCCACACCACCTCCACAGGGGCACACTCCACCTCAAAAGGAGCTGCAAAATAGAGAGCCAGGAAGAGGAAAGAGAGCCTCCCAATAAGACCACAAAGGAAATCTCCACCTTAATAGGAGAACCAGGCAAAGTGGCTAGCAAAGGAGAGAATAAATCAGCATAAAGGGCAAAAATAGCTCCCTTAAGAACCATGAAATCAACTCCCAACTTTTCTAGCACAAACCCAAGCCAAATTGACAAGAATCTCCACCACAAATGGAGAGGACCCCACTCAAAAGGGGAAATCGGATGAAGAGCCAGGGTAGAGAGCCAGGGAAAAACAACAAAAACTCCTCATAGAGAAGCCAACTCCTCAATCCCAAACACAACCCTTCCCTCCACACAAGGGAAAAGACAAAAAAACACGGGAAGTCCATAGAAAAATAATAGCCCTCAAGAAACCATTCTTAGAGGAATGAAGGAACAGGAGCACACAGATCCAAATCAGGCTCCCGATGGCAAAACCCACAATAGAGATATTAAGCAGCTCTGAGGCATATAAGTTGGAGAAGAAGAGACCCTGCACAAACATAGTAGAGCAGAAACCAGAGAACCCAATAACCACAACACAACCAATGCCCAAAAGAGGGAAGAGGGGTTGCAAAAACGCCACAACTAACCGCAAGATATAGAGAAGAGCCATAAACATGCCGAAATCTCCAAGAACAAGCGAAGGCAAGTGAGGAGACAACAACATTTGAATCCAAGACAACAATGTTTCAATCCTCAAAACGCCAAGCCAGAGTGAAGTCGAGGTTCAAAAATAGGATAAAGGATTTGGCAGGAGCAGCCGAGAAAAGTCTCAGACAAAGAGACAATTGGAGTCCCACAGCCACCAAACCAACAACGTGAAGCACACAGGCAAGAAACAAAGTAAACTGCCTAGTGAGCACGAAGTCAAGAACCGGGACCAGACAAGGAGAAGTCAAAGCCATATCTCCAACTGCAACTCCCTCAAAGCACCCAATAGAGTCCCCAAACATACGCAGGATGTTAGGGGACAACCAAGGATAGGAAATAAAAACAACCATCAACAAAAAAATTTCCCTCAACTGAGTCAAGCAGCTCTACCAGTCGAAGGAAATGAGGACCAAAATAGATGCGCTAGGCTCAGCAGTAGTAGAGCCAATAAAAGCAGAGCAAGGAGTAGACAACCAACACGTCTCCCAAATCTCTAGTAGGTTTGAATATAGACAAAGGCCTTCAAACAACCATAAAAACCCATCACCATCCTCTGAATCAGCACTCCCATTGCCCTCTTGTTCTGGAAGTTTCAAAAAATCCCCCCCACTCCTATTCCTGCTCACTCCCATCACACTCATGGAAATAATATACGTTACCATATACTTTAGTTCATGTATTGGTTTAGTGAAATGTTAACATGCATGTGAAATTATTAAATAACTTTCTAAAATTGTATAGTCTAAATTAAATTATTTAAAAAGGTTAAATTTATTTATTAAGCTAGGAAAAGTAAGCTTTGGGAATATTTAATTTGAAGTTCAAAGATACTTATAATTCAAATGATAAAGTGATTGGGAAAATATATTGCATTCAAAAAATAAAAATTGGTTTCTACGTTAGATTGAAAATATATATTTGTTAAAAATTAAATATTATGAGTTAGTTAAAGGTGTTCAAATGAATTCACTTATATTAAAAATAATAATTATTTCATTTTATTATTTTCCTTATAAATCTTAAGAGAGAAAAAAGAGGGACCATATTTATTTAAAATCATTGCTTATTTAAAATCATTGCTTATTGGATGTGGATTAATGTTGTGCCTTTAATTCTATAGTAAGCATAGTGTTATGAGTAGCTACCTTTGTGGCTAGCTTAACTCTTAATAAAGTTACATGATAGTTAATATAGTCTTATATAGGTAGTTAAGTAATCTTATGTGGTATTGAAGGCATAAGTATAGCATATATATAGTAGTTACTGGTTAGTTTATGATATCATCATATTGTGAATTATGTTCTTATTGGAAACTTTTGGATGTTTTACCCTACCAAAGGCGTTTATTATTATAATAGATTAATAAATATTTGTAATATATTTTCTATTATGTTCTTCTCTTGTGCAATGTATTTCATTACAAGTGGTATCAAAGAATGATCTTGGTATCTAAAAGGAAAGAAATGAGGAAATATTTTTATTTAGGTGGGGATCAAGTGCATATTGGTCTCAATTTGATGATTATTTTTTCTAATTTTTGGAGGGTTGATCAAGGACATATTTAAGCTACTATAATCCAAACTTGAGGCCATTTGGATTAAATTTGAAGGAGTTATTATGGCAGTAGGGTTTCCATCATTCCCTCTCAAGGTTGTAAAATAACATTTTTATTTATTTATAGAGTGTTGATCAAGGGAATATTGTAGATACTAAAATCCATATTTAAGGTCATTTGGGGAATAATTGAAGTTATTGTGAAATTGGGGTTTCTATCAAATTCACTTTGAATGTTGTAAATTAATGAATCTCATCAAGATTTTTGGTGAAAAGTAAATCTAGGCCCTAATAAGTTACAATAAAAAAATTATTATTTTTATTTATTTTGAGTAGTTTATTGCAATTTTTTCTTGTAATATCATGATGGGGACTTTGAAAAGAGGCAAAGAAAGTAATCTAGTCACTCCAAGAAAGACTTTCAACAAAGAGAATCCATTAGTAGAAGAGATAGATGCCATAACCATTGATGATATAAGGGGTAAAGCCTACGAGTTGAAGGATGAACTTTTGTCAAAGGTGGAAAAATAAGTTTTAGGGATAGCTAAGATAGGTGATCTTATACAAATGGTCATACCAATAGTGTCTTGGCAAGGTTATGAGGATTTTCAACAAACAAAATCGCACCAAAAGACATGGTATATCTTCTAGAGGACATGATGCTATTAGGGAAAAATTATTAGTGACACTAGAGAGAAGGGAAGTAGGATTAGTAGAATTTTACACCTAGTGAATTGGCTACCTTTAATCTAGTTATGAGTGCATCATATTTTGTATTATAATTTATGGAAGGGGAGTTTACTTGAAAATATAATGGAATTGGTTTTCCTAATGGGGTATAAGGATAACCCTAAAACCTATGCTTATTATATACCATAACTCATAAAATTAAATTTTCTACATGTCTCACATTTTTCATGAGAATGTGTTCATCCAAGAAATTAAGTAGAGAAAAAAGGATGATAATGATGAAAATGATGATGCCTCAACTAATCGATCAACTATGGCTTGTCCATTTATCACTTATTATGGAAAAGAGGATCAAATTCTATCACCAACATAACCCATCATGTAACATGGTTTGACAAATGTTTTTTGATAATAGTTATTTTATTGGGTCACTTTTAATGTTGAAATGTGTTTAAACATAAAACATGTAATGATATGATTTTTGAGATGCATATATTATTGCTAAGCATTTATTTTAACTAGCGCTATCACCATAAATGGTAGCCTGAGATTTAGACACTTGGTCATTAGGGGTAGCCTTAGCAACCCCACCATTTGAGATGTCTGGAGGGGGCGTCCCAAGACCTTGTGATTCAGAAGCAACCACCTCATAAAAACTCCTATTTTGATCATCTTTCTTCTCAACCATATAATGTTGTTGAGAAGCATCTTTCCACCAAGTAGTCGTCTTTGATTTTTTCTCAAATCCATATTGTGTAGCAACATGTCTAGTTTTGAAACATCTTCTACAATGGAAGGGAATCCATTCATAATCCAAAGATTGGACCCAAGAACCTTTAGAAGATTTAAGTAAAACCTCAGAAGGAAACCCTTTTGAAACATTGATTTCAACCAGTTGGTGAGCAAAGGTAGAATGAAGAATGTCTGAAGATTCATCATCCACCAACAAAAAATCACCAATGGCTTCACCCACCTCTTCCAGAAGAGATTCATTCCAAAGGTGGAGGGGAAGATTAGACAATTGTACCCAAATCGGGATCTTGTTAAAAGTTTCAGAAGCAGGGTTGAAATCTGAGTGCCAAGGCTTAATCATTAACAAATATTTGTCTTCCTAGCTAAAAAAATTGTCACACAAAATTAAGGTTAAATCGGTGGAGAAGCCTCATGAGGAGGAGAATAGTGCTGATTTATTTAAGGAAGGCCAGAAAGTTAGTGGAGAGCATAACCCCAGTCTAGAAAAAAGGAAAGATGAGGATTCTTGCAAAGGATTTGATAATATTGCAAATCCTGAAAGCAAGTTTAAAGGCCCCAATAGAGCAGAGTAGACTTGTGAACCAAGGATTCCCAGGAGGAGGATGAAAAAGTAGAAGGAAGGATTGCTGAAAAGTAGAATGAGATCTTGAATGTTATCCTAGATTTGGTGACTGATAGTCTGGAGGAAACTTCTCGTTCACATCAAACATGGAAAGGGGGATAGAGGTTTCTAAGAGGTCTAGGGAGTCTCACTTTCCTAGTCATGTTGAGCCACAAAGCTCTTCAGAGATGGTGAAATCTACATTTGGGAATTCAGTCGGATCTCCTAAGGGGGGAATGAGGTTAGCTACTCCCTATTAAATAGAGCTACTGCAATAGATGAATTTATGGATGTGCAAGATTTTATGGGTCTAGAGGATCTAGATCTTGAAGAAGAGAACCTATACACCAAAGTTGATTAGAATAAGAGTAAAAAGGGGAATAAAATAGTTGGGGTTTCTACAAGAAATAGGGCTAAAGTGGATGTAGGAATTATGAAAGGCTCAGGAAAAAAATCAACTAAATGGCATAGAGAGTAGTAATGTATTCAAAACATTGTGGATGGAACTCAAAAAACCATCCTAGATCTATGCAAAATTCTGCTTAAAAAATTAAATTTATGTCATGGAACATTCGGGGACTAAACAGTTCCCTTAAATAGGAAATTTTGTGAAATTTTGCTAGGGACCATAAGCCTGACATTCTTATTATTCAGGAGTCCAAAATTCTCAAAGATCATGTGGAGAAGATTAAGATTTTTAAGAATGGTGGTGTGTAGGGCAGTAGATCAGATGGTGCCTCTAGGGGCTTGGTGACTTTTTGGAACCAAGAGCGTATTCAAGTAACTCTGATTTTGGGAGATGCTAATCATGTGGCCACCAAATTTAAGCATATCAGAGATGACTTCAGTTTGATCCTATTTAATATCTATGTGCCCAATAGTAAGACTGCTAGAAGGAATTTTTGGAAAAAACTTGATTTTTTAGGTCCTATTTTTTGAATGAGAACTGGATCATCATGGGGGATTTTAATACACCTTTACTAAGGTCTAAAAAATTTGGTGGATCTCAGATTCAATTGGATATTAAGATGGATTTGATGAATTTTATCAATTATCAATGCTTGCATGATGTGGACCTCAAGGGGGCTATCTACACGTTGTCTAACAGGAGAGTTGGGAATGATCTCATTCCAGTGAGGCTTGATAGGGCTTTAATTTTGGATAACTAGTTGAAGGACTATTGTTGCTCGTTAAATTCTCTCTCTAGAATTGTCTCAGATCATTTCCCCATAATTTTTATGGCTGAGTCTATGTCAAGTAAGAGGAATTTTCCTTTTCGATTTGAAAAAATGTGGTTGTCTCATCCTAACATATTTAATTTCATTCAAGATTGGTGGGACATAAATGTCAGTGGTACTGCCATGTTTAGAGTGGCTAAGAAGCTTGGTGAAGTCAAATCCAAGATTAGGACTTGGAACAAGGAAGTCTTTGGGGATATTTTTGAGTCTAAAGCTTCTATCCAACAGGATTTAAGGGATATTCAGGACTGTATCTGGAAATATGGCTATCTGGGAGATTTCCTTCTAAAGGAAAATGAAATCCTTTCTAAATATCATAATATTATCTCTAAAGAAGAGGATTACTAGAAATAGAGATCTAGATGTGCTTGGCTTGTTGTTGGAGACAAGAACACCAAATTTTTCCAGTTGACCACCATGAAACATATGACCTCCAATCGAATTTCCTATATAATGAAAGATGGGGTCAAAATTGAGAGAGAGGAAGAGATTAGAAGTGAGGCCATTCAGTTCTTTGCTAACCTTCTTTCTTTAGGAGAGGAGTTGAATGTAGATGCTCAGAAGAATCTTATTGAGGCCATTCCTAATGTCTTGGATGATCATCAAAATAAGCTCTTGATGGAAATCCCTTCATAGGATGAGATTAGGAAGGCAATTTTTTCTTTCGAAGGGAATAAGGCCCCTGGCCCAGATGGTTTCCCCATGTTCTTTTTCCAAGTGTTCTAGGAAATTGTTGCTAATGATGTTACTAATGTTGTTAAAGAGTTTTTTGGAGCTAGGAAACTAACGAAAGATCTTAATGCTACCTTTATTATTCTCATACATAAATTCCCTAGTGCTAATTCTTTTGATTCTTTCCGTCATATCAGCTTATGCAATTCTTTTTACAAGATCATTTCTAAAGTGATAACTTTTAGGCTATTAGAGGTTCTTCTGATGTTGATCTCTCCTCAGCAGAATGGTTTTGTTATGGGCAGATAGATTCTGGACTCAATTATTACGATTCATGAGAATATCCACTCCCTTGAAGTTTCAAAAAACCAAGGCTTCTTGCTCAAACTGGACATGGCTAAGGCCTATGATAGGGTTGACTTGAAGTTATTGATTAAAGTCTTACAAGCCTTTGGGTTTTTTGAAATATTTTTACATTTGATATGGGAATTGATCTCTACCACTAGCACCTCGGTGATCATAAATGGCTCTCCTTCCCATTTCTTTAAGGTGTCAAGCGGAGTCAGACAAGGGGATCATGTCTCTCCTATTATTTTCACACTCATGTCTGAAAGTATAGGGAGGCTCATGCATAAAAGAGTGATGGAAGGTAGCTTGAAAGGTTTAAAACCCTCTTCAGCAAATCTGGCCTATTCACACCAACAGTTTGTGGATGATATAATGCTTATGGGAAATGCTACTGTTGGTGAAGCCAGAGCTATAAAGAGTTGTCTTGTTCATTATGAGGAGGGCTCAGGGAAAAAAAATAAAAATCCAAAAGTTCCCTCTATTTTTTTAATACCCCTAAGCATAGACAAAGGAATATTGCAAACATCCTAGGCTATGGTGTTAATTCCCTTCCTTCAACTTACTTGGGTCTTCCTTTAGGGTCCAAACCTCTAGACTCCTTTTGGATTTCTCTGGTTGATAGGTTTAACAGGAAGTTAGCTAGTTGGAAATGGGCCCTTTTGAGTCAAGATGGAAAAGTTATGTTATTGAAGGCTTCTCTTCATAATTTGCATGTTTACGCCCTTAGTCTATTCAAGATCTTGGCTAAGTTTGTTGATATTATCGAAAAGATCTAGAAATGGTTTCTTTGGTCGAGGGTTGAGGAGAAGAAGAGGATTTCGTTGGTGGCATAGGAGAGAGTGTGTAGACCCAAGAAGTTTGGAGGCCTAGGTTTGAGAAATATCAGAGTGCTTAATAAAGTTCTTCTTGTGAAGCAGGTTTGGAGAACTTTGGCAGATATTCGCAAATGGAATACTATTTGGTGTAACAAATACTTGTAGGAGGTTGACTCCTTTCAAGAATTTATCAACTCTCAAAACCTTCCTCTTGTTCTTCTCTATGGTATAATAACATTAAAGCTAGAGACCTAGCTGGCAAAGAAGCTTTTTGGAAGGTGGGTGATGGTAAGAAAATTTAGTTATGGGAAGATAAGTGGATTGGTAATGAGTGTCTTTGCAATAATATGACCTATGGTATTTATATGGAGGACTACAAGTCTAGGTTTGGCTAGTTGGTTGGGGATTACTGGAGGAATAATCAGTGGGTTGAGATTTCTTCTATTAGTAAAGATCTCCAACCTCTGCAGGCCCTTCTTAATTCGATTAGGCCCAGTTCTCAAGGGCGAAAGGACACTATGGTCTAGAAGTTGTCATCCTCTGGAACCTACTCTATTTGTTATGTAGTGGCTTCTTGTTACTCTTGCATTGAAAACCCTATTTGGGATAAGGTGTGGGTGCACAAGCTGACTCTGAAAGTCAATTTGTTTGTCTAGATTCTTCTTCAGAACAAGCAGTTGACCAATGATAATCTTTATAAGAGGTGGTTCTCTTTTCCTAACAGGTGTTATTTGTTTTATGTTGAGGCTAAAACCTCATCACATCTATTTCTCCTTTGTCCTTTTGCTTATTCCATATGGTGTAGGATTCTATGAATGTGGGATCTTAGTTGGGTTTTTCCTAGAACTATTATGGATTTTTATAATCAATGGAAGGCACCCTCAAAGAATTGGGGCTTGAATCAGCTCTAGAGCTATATCTTTCCTCACCTTGCCTGGGGTATCTAGAAAGAATGCAATAACATAATCTTCAGGGATGTTGCTCTCTTAGAGGAAATGTTCTTTTGTAAGATTACTAGAGTTGTGGTTAAAAACTTTAATCTTCTTAATAACAAGTTTAAAGGTAAAGGTAAGGTCAGTATGCAGAAGTATGATTGTAGAATAGTGGGAGCTTGTAAAATTAATGTGGATATGTTCAATATGTCCAAAAGAATCAAGGATCCTAGAGATGGCATATTTTGGAGTCTCCCTCCCCCTGGTTGGGTCAAAATCAACTTTGATGGCACAACCAAGGGAAATCCTAGGCCTACCGGGAGTGGAGGGGTGGTAAGGGATGAAAATGGTGTCTTTATTATGGTTGTGGTGGTTCCTTTAGGAACTCAGACCAACCATGTGGCCGAAGCCTCTAGTGTTTTCTAGACCTTGAAGTTGGCTATCCAATTGAAGTATAAAAATGTGTGGATTGAAGGGGATTCAAATAATATTATACAATTCCTAAAGGCCTGTCAGAAACCTTCATGGTCTATACAAAATTGGATAGACCTTTGTAAGGAAATTAGTAATAACTTTAAGAAAATTTATATTTCGCATGCCTATCAAGAAATAAACACAGTGGTGGATTTCTTCGCCAACAAAGGTTTCAAAGCTCCGAAAAAGATGATGTGGTAGGGGAAGGATGAGTTGGAGGTTGACATTAAGGTCCTGCTGATGTATGACCGTGTTCATAGGAAGGTGCAATTCCCCATTCCATTGAATGATGGCTAAGTGTCCTCCCTTGCAATCTCGGGACTGCAATTTAATGATTATTTCAAGTTAGCCAAGGAGTAATTATTTTATCTCTCATTTGCATGTTATTATTTTCGCACACTTTCTGGGCATTTTAGGAGCTTGTTTCTACAGGGTTCTGGACTATTCTATTCATGCTAGCAATATGATGGGTGGAAAAAGTCATAGAGTGGAGCTGATAAGTAGTGCACAGTTGAAGAGCAATTTGAAGCTTTGGAAGAAGCTAGAGAATGGTGGCATTACTATTTTCATTGGAAAACTCAATGGCTGGGACCCGAAGGTTACTAGGGTTTTTGAGAAAGATTGGAAGGATGATGAGATTAACCTGTTTGGTAGACAAGTGATCATCAATGAATAGCTTATCGCTGAGGTTACTAGCCTCTCGACGAAGGGTATTAAATTCTATAGGGACAGGAAGCAATTTGATGAAGTGGTCAACAAATTTCCTAAGTCGGATGCTAAGGGGGAGGAGTTGTGAAGGACTTCCAAAAGCTACTATGATATAGATAGAATTGTCTCACACTGGAGGAGGGTTTTGAATGTGTTGATGGAGTACATCATGTTGGATGGTTGTTATACCAGAGTCTTTGGGTATCATTTCTTCCTTCCGAATCATTTAAGGCACCAAGTCTAGATTTCTTTTCCTTTTTATCTTGCGTCATCTCTGAATATCAGTCTAAAAAATCATAGACAAAACCTTATCAGGTATTCTATTCTTCATGAAGGACTGCTTGTCCTAATTTATGACCATTTTAAAGCTATGTCGGCACTGCCTCACTAGACACCGTCACCTAAGGTTAGGGTTGATGACAAGGATAAAGGAAAATCTAGGGATTCTCCTTAGAAGAAGGGTAAGAGAAAAGTGTCAGAGGACCCCTCCTATGATGTGAATGAAGAGGATTCGTAGTCAGAGTTGTTGTCTGAGTATTCCAGCTATCCTACGATTGATAGAGAAGAGAGACCCCACTTTCCTATGGACCTCAAGGTGGGGGATCATTGTTTTAAGGAGGAATGGGAATTTCCCACTGATGTTCTTGCAATAGCCTGCAATGGGGTGGTGGATAATTTTAGGCTAATGAGATGGGTGTTCTTTGAAATTAAGGATTTAATTAAGTTGAACCAAAGAGCTATGAACAGTAAAATGGAGAAAGCTAATTATGAAAATAACAGAGGAAGTGGTAGTGGTTGGGCTATTGGTTTATGGACTGAGGAAGAGAAGAAGTATATGGTTGAGTGCCTCAAGAAAATGGTGAAGGAATTATAGGATTTCAAATGCAATCATGATGGCAAGCAGGTGGATATGGAAGAGCAGCTGAGGAACATAAAAAATTCTCTCCACAAAGTGTTGGTTATGAACCATAAGATTTTAAAATCCATTGCATAGACCTTGAATACCATGGTGGAAAACCTAGAAAATCCCATCAGGTTAAGACTACTATGTTTCTTGATTTGGACAAAGAGGAAGGGCAGCCGGATAGTGGGGGATCGAGTAATAGGACTAGAGAAATTTTGAAAAGGAAGGCAGACCAAGATTTAGTCAACATCCAGGAGATCAAGAAGTCTGCACTTAACATGAACAGTCTGGAGTAGGAAGCGAAAGAGATCCTCCGGAGCCTAGCCTAGGGGCTGGCTGTTTTGCGGCTTTTTGTCAACTTTTTGGCTTTTTTGCCCTAGTTTTTTAGTGTTTTCTTATTTTTGGGTAGCTTCCTATTATTATTTTTCTCTGTTAATGATTTATCCTTTGATGTCTTACTATTAAGGGTTTCAGGACCCCTCTAAAACCTATTTGTTCCTTAATCAAAAACTATATCTATGAGTGTGTGAGATATATATTTTATTTCTTGTTCTCATTTGCACTCATCCTTCTATGCAAGTAAGGTAACTATATCATGATCAATGTTGAATTATCAACATAAGGATAATTACATTGGAAAAGTATTCTTTAATATTATTTAAATATTTATGATATTCTTGGTTCCATTTAGAATTGGTTCCTTTTTGCAAGAGGTGTATGAAACGGAATATGTGGTCAATGAGTCGAGAAATAAAATAACAAATGACTTACAAAAAAACTTGTAAAATCTTTAATTGAGATATATTTTTTAGTGGATACATGTTGAAAATCACATAAATTTTATTAACATCTATCTCAATGCATCTTATGTAGATAATGAATCAAATAATTTTTATTTTTCCTACTCCAAAGACTCATTTTTGGGATTAAGTCTTAAGTTTAATTTTTTTAGTTTTCAATATATGATATGTATTTTTTTTTGGGTGGTGATACTTATTATGAGACTTGGCTATTATGCCATCTACATAGGCTTCAAGTATATAATTCATAAAGTAATGTAAAATAAGGACCATGGCTTGTTGATATGTTTCTATTAAATTTGAAAGTTGAAAGGGCATCAAGAGATAAAAAAAATGCCCCAATGTGTTATGAAAGGAATATTATATTGATCATGTTGGTTAATGAGGATATGCTTGTATTCTAAAATTTATACATAAAGGAAAGAATTCATGATCAACTCTATACATTAAACTATCATGTTGATTATGGGTAATAGAGTTTTGGTGTACAAGTATTGTTATTCCCTAACAAATTTGAACCCACTTGGATCCTTTTTACACATTGTTAGTTTAGTTTAATTAGGGAAAAGTTAGGACACATTTAGGGTATTTAACTTTTGTGTCTCATGTGATATAATTATAACACTTTTCATAATCCTACTATGTTCTATGTCTCACCTTTCATATATAAACAAGGGTTCTCTTGTCTATTATTCATCTTGTATGCATTGTGCTAGTATGATTAGTAATATAATATTTTCATTCTTCAATCTTGTGTAAAGATAAAAATGGGTTTTATAGGGACCAGAAACCACAAAGTTTACAAGTTAAATAAAGATAAAGCAATACAAAGCCCACAAAAAATAGGACGAATGCAAAACAAAAAAGACCAAAAGAAACCATAGCCACAAGCCTAGAGCCAACAAAGGCTAGCACAAAAACTAGTGCAAAACTAGAACTAACCTAAGAACTTTAAAGTATCAACAACCTCAGCTTCAAGGTTGCACATATCCTGAGTGCTCTTTTTGAGAGCCTGAATCTCCTAGGGCATAGAAACAACATTTCTCTTCAGGTGAGCTCTCGTCCTCTTCGAGATGTCAGCATCTTCGATCCTTTTTTCTCCTTTTCTGCATCCAAATCCACCACTAGAGAGCCCTTCCAGAAGTTATCCATTTTCTCAACCATAGTGCTCATAACAGTTGCATTGTGATTAGCAATTTTGTGATTATGCTCTAGGATAGTTTTAATGGTGTCCTTGATTTTGCTAATTTCTCCCTCCAAAAACTTAACCTTAACCTCATTATCCTTCTTCATCTTGTCCATGAGCTCAATATTTCAATGAAGGCTCTCAACCATCTCCCTCATGTTATCCTTGGTACACAACCTCAACAGAATTATGGGTAGCAACTTTAGCTTGCAAATCTTCCACTTTACTAGTAAGAGCTCTATTCTTTAAGTTGAGGTCCTTTATCTCATGAAAGACCCATTTCATAATCCTGAAATAATCAACAGCCCCATTTCTAGTAATGGCTAAAATATCATCAAGAAACTCTCGGTCAGACTTAAAGTAGTGGTCTTCAGGGTTAAGGTTTCTAGGAAATATGGGTTTGTCTTCTCTATTCGTAGAAAGGTAAGAGGTGTAGGAATCCTCACTAGCTTTAGGGGTATCAATTTTATCCTCCAGGGAGTCCTCAGAGTATGAAAACAATTTTTTAGCAGGGGGTCCTTAATCTTAAGTCTTTCTTTCTGATCAGAGACAATGTGGGTTTTCACAGAGCTATCATTTTTAAGTAAGGGCTTGCTCAAATGGGTTTTCTTACCCGTCTTTTTTGGGGAAGGGGGGTATTCTTGAATCCAATCTGGGTCTAGGTTATCTTTTTCCTCCGATAGGCTAATCTCAGTATCATAGTCTTCAAAGGCTGAAGCCAGGATAGGGTTAAACAAAGCTGGCATATTTTTAAAATGATCATAAATAAGCTGGATGAGTCTAGTATGCATGACTGGATACTTTCTAGGATTATTTCTATGGTCTTCCAAGTAATACTCAAGGAGCAATATAGATAGTGAGGGAAGGAAACCCTTACCTTATGGTGAAAATGATTGAGGAGGACAAAATGGTAGTCATAAACTCTTGTAAATCTGCCATCTAGAGTGATGTATTCCATTATAACCCTGAGCACCTTCCTCCATAAAGCCTTAATAGTGTCAATTTCAAAGTAGTTGATGGATATTTTAACTAGCTCTCTCTTTTCCTTATCTTTTCTAGGAAACCTAATGAGAGCCTCATTAGAAAATTTCCTGTCCCTGAAGAACTTCATTCCCTCAGTCGAAAGACCAGTGACCTCCCCGATAAGGTTATCGTTCACATTGACCATCCTACCAAAGAGAACAATTTCACCATTCCTCCAATGTTTTTCAAAATACTCAGTGGCTTCTGATTCAGGACCGTGGAGCTTCTCAATGAACGGGAGAAGCCCACCATGCACAATTTTCCTCCAAACCTTTGGGTTTTGCTTATGCAAATGTTTGAAACTAGTTAGTTCCAATTTCGTTTTCTTCTTCCCCCCATTATTGCATTAGCCTTGCTAGCATTGCTTGTAGAACTATTACCCTAAATCAAATAGTCACAACCAAGCCAAAGCACCCATAATATGTTCCAAATAATACAACCTCTAGAGTTAATAATCGTGGCCCCATCAAATCTAATGATAGCTCTAAACATTCTTGGCCTTATTCTCCTTCATACAACCTATAGAGTTCATAACTGCAACCCCATCGAATCTAATGATAACTCTGTACTTGGCCTTATTCTCCTTCATTATGAAAAAATGTGATTTCTTTTCCATGAGTAATATCATACTCAATTAGGGTCCTTACATTAGCTCCCAACTCATTAAGGCTCTACCACATATTATACCCTTTTTGTTTAGTCCTCTCGTTGGCAAAGAAGTCGACAACTCCATTGGATTCCCTAAAGGAATGCAAAACTCTCACTTTATCAAATTTAGATAAGAGTGCCCTGGGTATGTGCAGGATCATCATGGAAAAAATAGGCCCTTAAGTGGCAAAAAATTTAGAAAAATCAGAGTTAGGCAACTTGACATAAAAATTTGAATAAGTTATCTATATTATTTTAAAAATATGTAAGAATAGAATCTATAAAAAATTGAATGTATTTTCTAAACTACTAGGTTTATTTATTTTTTTAAAATCTATTTAGTGAAAATTTGAAATTTCAATGTAGTAGTACTTAAATTTCAAGAAAAATAAGAAGTAGGTGTCTATCGACCACCTAACCACAATAAAATGATAATATTTTTTATAAGATTTTAGATATAAGTAGAGGACTCATGTCCCGATGTGATGCATATTTTTCTATAATTTTTTCCAAGTAAATAATTAATTATGAATTTATTATTACAACTTTTAAAAAATATAAAAACTGTATGTCTCTACCTTAACTTGGTCAAAACTTCATGAAATTCATTTTTCTTTTTTTAATCCTATAGTATGCGATGCATGTTTTAGATTCAAAAAATATGATACCGTTTGAAAGCTATAGATGTTTTTCAATCAACCTATCAATCAGGACTTTCGTCGTAATTCAAATAGAAAATGAATAATAATTATTTATTAAATTCAAATTAAAGAATAATTTATATTGGTAGAAAGATGAGAATCTCCTTTAAAAACCCTTTTCGTTTCATCAATTTTGGGTTAAAAAAAGTTGTTAGCCACATACCCTACAAATACCCATCATATTGCCACTTTTTGGGCCATCATGATCCTGCACATACCCCCATAGCATCATCAATAAAACACTTAATGGTCCATGAGGGAGGGGATTTTCCTAGGATGCATTCAATGATGTTTTTAGAATCACCCTCTAACCAAATATTTTTAACATTCATTCTACTAGCAAGGTCAATAACCTAAAAAGCCCTAATGGCTTTGGCTACGTGGTTAGATTGGATGCCTAGGGAGATAGCCACAATCACAGCAAAATTACCATTATAGCCAGAGAGATAGAGTAGCTACCCGAAGTGTTAGCAATCCAAACTAAAAGATCCTCCTGTTGATTCAGTCTCATCCCAATAGCCATCAAAGCAGATTGAATCAGGGCAAGATCCAAGCTAAACTAGAGCAAATTCACCCAGCCTCCATTTCTCTAATAATTCTCCACATGAGATCCAAAATCCACTTTTTAGGTATTAACCCATCTATTAAACCTATCATAAACAATTAAAGGACCCTTCAATAACCATCTATCTTCCTAGAATCTAGCTTGATTACTGCTTCTTATGCTCCACCCAACTCCTAAATCAATAATTGTTCTCCCTCTAATCATATCATTCCAGCAGGCCCATCCAAGGGGTAAGTTAAGAGAATCTAGTAGAGCCTTAAGGGATCCATAATTAGCCATGTATTTTCTCTTTAAAATATTATTCCATTCTCCATTAGACGAGAAAACATGACAAATTTGCATAGCAAGGAGTGTCCTGTTCATCGTTCTCATTTTTCTTAAGTCCAGTCCTCCCAGTTTTTTAGGCCTACAAACAAAGTCCCAACCAATGAGAGGCATTCTTTTTCTTTCTTTAACACCCGACCAAAGAAATCATTTTTGTATTTTTTCAATAACATCCACAAATTTGGTAGGGATATTAAAAACACTTACAACATATATAAGAAGGTTTTGAAGAGTGGCTTTGAGGAGCTAGATTTTACCTGCTTGATTGAGAAGTGCTCCTTCCCATCCAACAAGATTTTTGCTGAACCTATCCACCAATGAACTCCAAAAGGATTTAGGGGGCTTGAGGCATAGAGGCAAGCCAAGATAAGTAAAAGTCAGGGACTCAATTCTGCAACCAAGAATTCTAGAAATCTTATTATGTCTGGGTTCAGGGGTGTTGAAGAAGAAGATAGAGTTTTTATGTATGTTAATCATCTAACCAGAAGCCTTCTCATACTCATCCAAAAAAAAAAAAGATTCCTTGCTTAAATTAGAGTAGATCTCCCCATCAACATGGTATCATCAACGAATTGTTGGTGGGAACAAAAAAGATTGCTGGAAGAGGGCCTTAGACCAGCTAAAGTTCCTTGATCGACCAATCTTTTCAAGTTTCTCCTAAGGAATTATGCCAAAATAGTGAATATGTTATGAAATAACATGCATAATAGGAGAATATGATATGAAATATGCTGAAAATACTTGATAATAACTAAGAATAACAAGCCACTTCAAGGGGGAAAACCTCCAAATATATCTAATGAGAATACACTTCACAACTTGATGATGAAATAAGACTCACAACCTCCTATATATACCTATTTATGCCTAGGATATCACCTAGGATGACTTAGCCACACCTACATAAGTCTTAGGCCGACCTAACAACTAAATAACAATATACTAATGATAATCTGACTTAATAGCAAGTTAAGATAGCCACAAGCCGACAATTCATAACCCGATGTACACTAATATTAAGGGTGTAGCATGCCCCCTTCTTCAAAGAAGCATTGTTCTCAATGATAATCAAGTTTGGATTCTTTTGAATGAACTCCTCGTGCTCCCATGTGGCATCTTCCACTGGTAAATTCTTCCATTGGATGAGATACTTAGTGAGAGTTTTATTCCTTAGCTTCTTTGTGCGTGTTTGACGAATGCACTCTAGTTCCAAAATGATACTTCCTTCTTCATCGAGCTCTGGTAGTGTTTTCTGAGTGGGAATATTATGCCCAATTACCTTCTTCAAATAGGAAACATGAAAAATTGGATGTATCTTTGTTGTTGGTGGTAACTCTAGCTTGTAGGCAACACTACTGATCTTTTGCATGATTTTTTATGGACCTTAATACCTTGGAGAAAACTTATTATTATTCTTTTGTTGCTTTAGTGAGATTTTCTTATAAGGTTGCAATCTCAAGAAGACCCAATCCCTAGCTTCAAAACTTCTTTCACTACAATGTTGGTCTTCCTGTTGTTTCATTTGATTTTGTGCCATGGCTAAATTCTCCTTGAGTCTTGAAAGTACTTGTTGTTGATGGAAGGAGGATGATATCACAAAGTGCAAAAAATGGAGACATTTTTTATGAGCTATGACAAGAAGTGTTATACCACCATTTTGCAAGTGGTAGCTAATCTACCTATTGAGATTGTTTCTCTGAAGTGAAACAATGTAGATATCCTTCCAAACATTTATTAACAACCTTAGTTCTCCCATCTTATTGAGGGTGGTATGAAGAGCTATGAACCAATTGAGTACCCAAACATGAGAATAAATCTTTCCAAAAGTGACTAGTGAAGATAGGATCATGATCACTAACAATAACCTTAGGTGTACCATGTAGCTTTTGGATATTCTCCAAAAAATATTTTGCAACTGCACTTGCTGTAAAAGGATGTGATAATGCAATGAAATGTGCATAATTAGTGAGGTGATCAACTACTACCATGATGACATTATGACCTTTAGATTTGGGAAGCCCTATGATGAAGTCCATGGATACCTCTTCCCAATGTTGGCTAGGAATAGCTAAGGGTTGCAAGAGACCTAGTGTCTTAATTGTCTCCCCTTTATTCCTTTGAAAAAGCAAACATTCAACCACAAATTTTTGAACATCACCTTTTAGCCCTTCCCAAAAAAAATCTTGCTTGAATCGATGATATCTCTTCAAAAATCTTGAATGACCACCCACTAGAGACTCATGCAACTCTGTGAGAATATTTTGTTTAAGAGTGGAATTCTTGCAGAGATACAAACACTCTTTATACCAAAGAGTATCTCCCTTCCAACAAAAACTATCTGAACTACTATGATCACTTTTTAATTGTTCGATGAGATTACTTGTCGCAACATCATTTTTCCACTCTGCTTTGGCTTCCTCCACCCAATTTTCTTGTAATATTGAAAGGGCACACAATAAGGCTTCATCTTTCTCATCCTTCCTTGAAAGTGCATCTGCTACAATATTTTCTTTCCATTTCTTATATACAATCTCGAAGCCATATCCTAACATCTTAGTGACCCATTTTTTTTGCTCTTCAAAAGATAGTCTTTGTTCCAAAAAATATTTCAGGCTATCATGATCTATCTTAACCTTGAAGTATCTACCCAATAGATAAGGCCTCCATTTTTTAACTACACGGAGCATTGATAACATTTCCTTCTCATAAATAGGTTTTAGTTGATTCTTACCCTTTAATTGTTGACTCTCAAAATCAATTGGTCAACCTTCTTGCATGAGCACTACTCCTATCCCATTTCCAGAAGCATCACATTCCACAATGAATTCCTTGGTTCAAAGTTAGGAGTGGCAAGCACTGGAGTTGTACACATAGCCTCCTTTAATCTCTCTAATGTTGTATTGGCAGAATCGTTCCAATGAAAAGAATCCTTCTTCAATAGAGTGGTGAGAGGTGCTTCTATATGACCACAATTCTTCACAAATCTTCTATAGTACCCTGTCAATCCCAAGAAACCCCTTGGTTTCTGAATGGTTTTTGGAATAGGCCATTCCATGATAGCCTTAATTTTGTTAGGGTCCACCTTTACTCCATGTGAAACTATGTGTCCCAAATAATCCACTTATGTAAGACAAAAATCACACTTGGATGGCTTAGTATAGAGTTTATGATCTTCAAGTATTTTTAATGCTTGATCCACATGTTTCAAATATTCTTCCCAAGTCTTGCTATAAATCAATATATCATCAAAGAATACTAACACAAACTTTCTCAAGAACTTCTTAAAAATGGAATTCATCAAACTTTGGAACGTAGATGGTGCATTGGTAAGACCAAATGGCATCACCAAAAATTCATCATGAACCTCATGAGTCAAATTATTTCTTACAAATATCTTCCTCCTTAATTTGAATTTCGTAATAACCATATCTAAGATCTTACTTGGTAAAATACATAGCTCCATTCAATTCATCTAGCAAATCATCAATGACTGGACTAGGAAACTTATCTTTAATGGTGTACATGTTGAGCACTCTATAATTTGGACACATGCACCAAGTATCATCCTTCTTACGTACCATCACCACAGGTGAGGAGTAAGCACTTTGGCTATGCCTGATAATTCTTGCCTCTAACATCTCTTCAACATTTTTTCTCACTCTTTTGTATGTGTAGATACCTACAAGGCCTAATGTTTGGTGGTTGGCTCCCTGGAACTAACTATATGGCATGATCTTGATCCCTCTTAGGAGTAAGTCCTTTAGGCATATCTCCAAGAACAACTGAGTGATGATCAATTATAGCTTGCAAATCTGGATGAGTAGGAGCATTAGATTGAAAGACTTCTAATCAACATAGCTGGGCTACAAATCCATCCACTCCTTTCTTAAGTAACTTTTTCATTTGATGAGAGCTTACCATTTGTGGGGATTTTTCCTTCAACTCCCTTATCTGTACTACCCTTCCTTCTGATTGAAATCTCATGAATAGTTATTGGAAGTTCATCTCAATCATTCCCAATGTAGTAAGCCATTGTACTCCCAAAACAATATCTATTGCACCCATGGATATCGTATACATTGGGGTATCAAGTTGATAATCTCCCATGGATAATTTAATGCTATGACACTTCCTTGAACAAATAACTATACCACCATTTGCAATAAAAACCTAAAACTCTAGAGCTAGATATATATAACAATTTAGAGAAGTAGCTAACTTTTTGTAGATGAAATTATGAGTACTACCTAAGTCGATCAACACTGTTACCTTCTACTTCTTTAAGAACCCCACCACCTTGAGAGTTTGTGGAGCACTGAAACCTAAGAGTGCATGACAAGAAATGATTAGTTGAGAATCATGTGATTCCTCATTTGAGTCCCTTTCATCCTCTAGTATGGTTCCTCCTCTTCTTCCTCACTTGGATATTCAATATAAAACAATTTCTTTTCACTGCATTTATGTCCTTGACTATATTTTCTATCACAATTGAAACACACCCTTTTTCTCTTTTCTCCTCAATTTTTTGTGGATTCAACCTAGTAGGTTGTGTTGAATATCCTTTCTCTCTTGTCACATTAGCCCCTTGCTTCTTAGGAATCAAATACTTCTCCTGTACCCTGTGTGGTAAGATAAAAGACTCATAATGGAGCTAGGGATAAACATGCGTACCTCATGTTGAATGTGATCCTTGAGACCCCCCAAGAATAAATTATTCAATTTTTCCTCCGTAATTGTATCCACTCTTAAATATAGATTTTGGAAATGTTGAATATAATCCTTAATTGATCATGTTTGGTGAAGTTTAGCCAGCTGGCTGAAGAAGTTTTCTGTCATGCTATTGCTATATTGTTCTTAGAGTTCCTCCATAAAAATTGAACATGAGATGGTGAGCCGATTTTTCCTTTGATGAGTGCAAATCCAATGATACCAAATGAATTGATCTAGTTCTAGATATAGGGAAGCCATTGTGACCTTTTGTCCATTTGGGATTTGGTGTACTTCAAAAAAATTGTCCATTTGGTTTATCCATGTTAGAACCGGATCATAAGCTTGTGTCAATGGTAGCCAACCTAGATCATAGGAGTACTAAAGCTTGTGTCAATGGTAGCCAGCCTAGAATTTTCACCTTGTTCACTTGAGAACTCCTTTCTTGGTTCATCCATGTAGGTGCTTAACATGTTTCGTATGTCTAATACATCTCCTCTTAGGTCACACATATCCATCTTCATTGAGAAAATGTGTTCCTTGAACTTATTTATTTCCTCATTAAGAGTAATATCTTCTATTGTTACCCCATCCTTATCAGGAGTCTTCCGTAGAGTGACAACATTCTTCATGCCCCTTGTTGCAGGCCCCGTCATGATGGGAACCACTAATTTTGAAATAAATCACACAAATGAAACTTAAATTTTCTGAAATTTTTACTATAACTTATTAGGGCCAAAATAACTCTCACCTAGAAACATCTCCAAGAAATAAGCAAATTTGCAGCGTAGAGAGTGATAATTGTGAAAAAATTATTTTTTCAATAACTTGCTTATTTCTGCTCCAATTCCTCCAAATGTTCTACTATAATCCCCTTTATTATTTCTTCAAAAACCCAATAAAAATAAGACTCCAATTCGACAAGATGCGCAAGATATGCAAATTCCAAAAAAAATGTGTAGAAACACTAATTCTGCAATAATTTGCTTAATTCTACTCCAATTCTTCTGAAATCTAAACTGTAGCTTCTTTAATATGTTCTACAAAAACCATTTAAAAATTAGAAAAAAATTCACCAAAATATGAAAGATATCCTCTTCCCAAAATCGCCTCCAAAATTGAGAAAAAAACCTTGCCTCTACGATGCCAAGATCATGCTCTGATACCACTTGTTATGAAATAACATTCACAATAGGAGAATATGATATGAAATATGCTAAAAATACTTGATAATAACTAAGAATAACAAGCCACTTCAAGGGGGAAAACCTCCAAATATCTCTAATGAGAACACACTTCACAACTTGATGATGAAATAAGACTCACAACCTCCTATATATACCTATTTATGCCTAGTATATCACCTAGGACGACTTAGACCCACCTATATAAGTCTTAGGCTGACCTAAACAACTAAATAACAATATACTAATGATAGTATGACTTAACAGATAGTTAAGATAGCCACAAGTCGATTATTCATAACCCGATGTACACTAATATTAAGGGTGTAGCAGAATAATATAGGGGATATAGGATCACCCTATCTTAAACCCCTCAAGTTCTTAAAGAACCTCGAGGGAGACCCATTCACCATGATAGAAATGGAAGCAGTAGAGATGATTTGACCAACGATCTGAAGGACTCTATTACTAAAGCCAAACATCCTCATGCTTTTAAGTAAAAACGTTCATTCCACCTAATCATAAGCTTTTGAAATGTCCAGTTTTAGGAGAAAACCTTCAATTTTAGATTCCACAAGAGAGTGAATATTCTCATGGATAGAAATAAAAGAGTTGAGGATCTTCCAGCCAGGGATGAAGCCATTTTGCTGAGGGGAAATCAGGGAGGGTAAAAGAATGAGGAGCCTAGAATTCAATACCTTAGATATAATCTTATAGAAGGAATTACAAAGACTTATCAGACTGAACACTTCAAACTCCGCAACTCCTGGTCTCTTGGGAATAAGGACCAAGAAAGTGGCATTAAGTTCCTTTAGGAGACTCCTTTATCCAAAGAACTCTTTAACCACATTCATGAAATCATCTTCAACAATCTCCCAGAACTGCTGAAAGAATAACATAGGGAACCCATCAGGGATAGGGGCCTTGTTCCATTCAAAAGAGAAAACCGCTTTCTTAAAATTTCTTCCCTTGAAGGAATAGTAGCAATAATTTTGTTATCATCTTCTCTAACAAGTTTAGGAATGGCCTCTAAGAGGTACTCTTGCTCTTCATGATTGAATCCATCATTCGCCAAAAGGAGATTACTGAAGAAAAGGACAACTTGTCTTCTAATATCTTCTTCCTTCTCAAAATGGCTACCATTGTAATCAATATAAGAAATTATATTCATCACCCTATGTTTTGAAGCAGACAAGTGAAAACATCTAGTGTTTTTATCTCCAGTAGTGAGCCACATAGCCCTAGATTTCTATCTCTAGAAAACCTCCTCTTTGGCTATTATATCATGCATCTTCAAAAGCATTTCATCTTCTTTCACCCTATTGTCCACAATATAACCTTCTTGCTAGATTTTTTGTTGTATCTCCATCAAATCAAGTTGTAATTCAGACTTGGTACCAAAAATGTTACCAAATATTTCTTTATTCCTCCTTCTAATTTTGAATTTGACTTTGCTCAGTTTCTTCGCCACCCTTAACACAATAGTCCCAGAGATTGTGATATTCCACCAAATTCTAACCTCATCAAAAGTTGAGGATGTGAAAGCCACATACAATCTAAAAGGGGACTTCCTCTTGACCATTATAGGGGTTGCCACAAAACTAATCAGAAAATGATCAGAACCCACCCAAGAGAGAGCCTTTAAAGAACATAAATAATTTATAAACCATTGACTAGAAATTGACGTTCTGTCTAATCTTACTTGAATCAACTCCTTACCAACTCTACAATTTGACCAAGTATAGGTGGCTCCTTGCAGATCTAGATTGATCAGTGCCTAGTTATTAATGAAGTCCATGAGGTTAGTTTTGCTTTCTAGATTAACCTGGGATCCTCCATACTTCTCACTTTCCTAAAGAGGGGTATTACAATTCCCCATAACAACCTAGGATTTATTAGTGAATATCCTATGAAAGGCAGCCAACTCAAACCAAAAGGACTTTCTAGCCCCTTTACCATTAGGAGCATAGATATTTGACCTAATCTAGAAAAAAATATCTCTAATATGGGTAAATCTGATAGCCACATGATTTGGGCTCTTGAGCAAAGGCTCCCCTTTGATGAAAATTTGATTCCAAAAGGTAGCAATTCCCCCTGAGACACCCTCAAAATTATTACAATGGACTCCACAATACTTATACATCTTAATTCTTTCCACCTTTTCTTTTGGCATTTTGGTTTCTTGGACAAGTAGAATGTCAGGCTTATGATCCCTAACAAAATTATGCTACACATCCTACTTATGGAGGTTATTCAACCCCCTTATGTTCTATGACATAATCTTCATATCATATCAGGAGATTGGATATTACAAATCTCAAGAATGGTCTTCTGAATACCATCCACTATATCCTAAAAACTACCATGCTCTCTCAGCCATTTTGTTGATTTTCTTCCTTGATTACTCTTTGTGGCTCCACAGTCTACCTTAGCTCTGGTTCTACTTGTTAGCTCTCAAAAAAGTAGGCGGGATGCCTCAAGAGGCTACCAATCTCTTGATACATTTCAGGGTAACAGACAAGGTCAAGAGAACTCAACCTTCTACTCTTCAGGTGCTGTTGAACCTAGGCGGGTATACCTTTATGAATGAAGCAGACTTGTCCTATGATTATCCTTCTTGCAATAATTTGTACACAATGGCAGATGGAAGTGAACAAATGAAATCAAACTTGGTACAAATAGCAATAGCAGTCTTCTTAATCTAAATCCTAAAATGCTTAATTAACAGATGTAAAGAAACTAAATGAATCCAAATGATGAAATGCAGATACCAGTGCCTTATTGGGTATACAGAGTCAAATGAAACGGAAGTGGGAAACTTATTCTGGCAGAAACTCAAATTGTTGGCATATGAACTATTTATAACTTGTATAAACATGCAAGATTATGACTACTAAGCTCTACTTTAATAATCCAGATGAATCTCCCTGATTACTGTGATCAACCAAAAGGATTTAATCCCTCCTTGAGAGAACCAGTTAATTAATCACATAGATACAGCAAGTGTGCACTGATAAACTGAAAATAAACTTGTTATATCAATTTAAACAACCAGAAAGAATCAACTTGGAGACAACTTAGCAATACTTTTCAATAAACTTAATAGACAATTGACACCAGAAATAAACTGCCACACCAACTGATTTTCATTGAAATTGCCATTTGAAAACATGCATCATAGTCTCTAATATGAGAACTTTATTCTACTGTATCCATTCCTAATCTACCTACTGTGATTATTGTAAAATCTGATGATCCATTTACAATCGAGGATACATATTTATACACGAGCATCAGGAAACACATTGCTTTGAGATCCATGTCATCCAAAAGCCATGTCGGCCAACCGTAGTATTCGGGTACATTTCATGTCGGCCTGCAACTATATTTTAGGAATTCACATGTTGGCCATATTGACAGAGTTTTGTTAATCATTTGTTGAGACACCCTGATAGTCATGCCGAAGGCAATTGTATCGCCGTCATCCCGTGTTCTTATTCGCTTTCATTGTGACCCATCAGAATCGAGGAAACATCATATAGATTACATTATGTTTCATCGAGAGCCCCTTTGTGATCAAACTTGTTGTCATGACTTATTGCTATTTGGGAGGCGTTACATCGATCAAACCTTTGTCTTAACAAAACAACCTGAGCTCATATTAGATTGCCAAGACGACATCAATCTCACGCCGATAGAAAACCCCTTTGTTTTATGTGCTTCGCTATGACATCCCGACGTCGGCGAGACTTCTCGTAGTCATATCGAAAGTCTTCCTCCATCATGTGTGTCGCTGAGATGAGGCAATTCTTATACCGACATAGCCCCCAAGTGTTCCATCGGTGAGACCCACTTGAATTTGCTAGGACTTACTCCGAAGTCACACTAGTTTCACTAAGATGCCTTTTGATAGAAACTCCATGTGTAATGTCGACGAGACCGAAGGTCACTCGCCAAGACCTTATTTCGATAATTCTAACTCTTACTGATATGAATCCTCCTGCCACCGGTCGGTGAGACATGATGCCTTCGGTGAAACATTACCCCAATGACCCCTTAGGTCTTGCCAATGAAAATTTTGTCATCGAGACAATGTGAGAGTCCTGCCGATATGCCTGCAGCAAACAAATGTTAACACAAAAGCATCAAGGGTCAGGGAGACCTAGATATACTTATGTCGATATGGACCACAACGCGAAAAATGCATGACTCGATGGATTCTATGGGGTTACATGGCCAAAATATGGGTAAGAACATCATGAAATGAGGAAAATGTGCTCAAGGTAGGACTCATTTGGAAAATGCATGGGTATGAACAATCATAAAAAATCATCAAAATTTTATAGTCCCAACAGCTGCTTCGTCTGGGGATGAATGATAGTAAGATCATTACAAGGATCCAGATCTTGGGTGAGCAGACCAAACATAAAATGATGAGCAATGAGCAAAATGGAAATGGACATGAAGCATGATGGAATGAATGCAAAATGGAGATGAACTAAAACCCTAAACTACTGTGCATGGAAAATAATTTTAAAGAGGACCATCAAGAGCTAGAAAATTCATGGAAAACTTCACCTGTTCTGAGTTGTTACGATCTGAAACTCAAACCATACTTTCCCCTGTCAAATACCTGGTTTTGTCTCGAGTTCATCAGATTCTTCTTGAAGATACTCATGCAATCTTTCATGTCACTGTTATTGTAAGTTTTTAGAGAATCATCATGCTCAGTTTGGCCCAAAATCCCTACACCATCCTATAGTTTGAATTTTTCATCATGATGGGACAAACCCCTATTATTTTCAATATATAAAATGCATACATATTCAATACAACGTTTTATATTTTCTCTCACTGTTATGAATTGTGAAAAATTCTCCCAGCTGTACTAAAAATTCACCATCAAAGTGCTTCTCTTGAGAAACAAAAAATTCAATCATATCAACATTTTCTAAAACAAACAAATCGAAAACCTTTTGCACCTCCTTAGTATCTCTATTCAGAGACAACACTGGATCATGACTCATATCCTCAATATCATGCATATATGAACCAATAGATGTTGGACTTCTACCATCCTTGATATGTAGACAAATGTCTTCTTCACATGAGTTAGAAAATTCAAAATCACATACCTCATCCTGAATGGACACAGGCTTTTGATCAACACCAAAGGTTTCACCATCATTCCAAGAAATGAATTGGGAGTCATAAGAATCTTTATAGAAAGATCTTTCACTGTCAAAATAAATGTAAGCAGGATGCAAAACTTCAAGATCACCTTCATGTGCACATCCCTGGCATTTAGGAGTTAACAAATCTGAAATCTATTCACAGCTAAGTGAACAAGTCTCTACATTTTCATCAGTACAGTTGCATTCTTCACTTTTGTCATCATCAAAAAGAAGTCCAAGATCATCAGAGAATGAGAAATCAGAAACATTATCAGCGCTGTCATTTATGCCATAATTACTTTGTTTATTTGAAATCATCTCCTCTCTTTCATAAAGTGGATTTGAAAATACTTGAAGTTCATTCATGGGCATACCTCCACAAAATATCATCTGATCTTCCTTTAACTCTTCATCATACAATGGGTTCGAAAAATTTTGGAAGTCACTTTCAAATGTACAAACCTCTTCTTCATCAGCTGTATCTTTGTAGCTTTCAACTGCAGATGGAAGTATTATCTACTTACTATCAAATAAATCAACATTTCCCATCACTTATTCACCCTGATCTTCATAAGAGGTAGAAGAATCCCTTGTTTGTAGATCAAAATCCTCAGGTGCATACTCACAATTTGAATATTCACTAGATTCCTCACAACATGCACTGCTTTCTCTGTCACAATCTGTTATGCAAGAGAAATCTCTTGTATCATCCTCCTCCTCATGCAAGCTATCATATGAGTCATTCTTACTTGCACATGTTTCATCTTCTACTGGATTGATCTCCTGATGCTCATCTGTGATATCACCATCATCTTCATACCTTTTCCCCTGGGATAATGCTTGAATGAAGTCAAAAGAGGAGCCTTCTACCTTAATCATTTTCTTCTACTTCAATGTTTCTCCTTTGTTTTCCTTCTTTTGATCAATCTCTTGCATTCCTTTGCCCAACTCTTTAACTTTCTCCTTTTGGACAAGCTTCTATTCATTTTTATCATGTTTATTTTCTGACTTCTTCACAGTTCCTTGAGTCACCTTCTGATCTTTCATAAAGAATCCCCTGGGGGCACCTTCCTTCTCATTTGTTGTCCTATTTTTCAACCAGTACTTAATTTTTGCTTCCACAACTGCAGCAACATTTAGTCTTTCTATTTCATCTTTGGTGAGTCTCCTCATACTGCATTGAGCAGGAATCTCTATAGAATGTGGCTCTGTATAATCAACCTCAAAATCAGAAAGGATCTGTTGTTTAGCCATATGAACATTCTATTTCTGATTTGAAACATCATACTGATAACCTTCATCCTTTGAAGATGAGTACCTCTCCTCAACATGGTGAAAAGTATTTGAAGTCGAATACATTGTGTAATCTTCTCCACTATTTCTCATCAACATTCCCTCTTCTTGCATTCTCTGGGCTACAACACAATAATCTAGGGAATGTGGCATATCACAAACTTCACAAAAATACTTGTTACTTACCATATAGGTTTGCTTCTTGCTCAATGGATTAGGAGTCTCTTTGCTTCCAGGCCTAGCTGTTATAGGTTTTCCATCCTTCCAGTCTGTATTATAAGGCATGTCATGCAACCTTGGCCTCTCATTCTTGTATGTACTCTCCTGTCTGTACTGATAATTATTGCTTTGCTGAGGAACCTTAGGATTGTCTCTTTTACTGACTATCCCAGTAGTCTTCCTATTGTTTTCAATTTTCATTGCTATCCTCTGTGCTTCATCCAAATCTATTGGGAATCTATTTCTCAATTCATACCCTGTTTTAGGATCAAATGCATTCAAATAAACACTCAGTGCTACAGAGTCTAAAAACTTTGATCTAGGAGGTATTTTATTCTGCAACTTATTGAATCTCTGATTAAAATCATAAATTGAGTCATTTTGATCTTTCTGAATGCGTATTAATTCATGAAGAGCAGCATCTGGTGCACTTAGATTCCCATATTGCTCGAGGAATTGATCTTGAAATCCTTGGAGAGAATTAATAGAAGCTACTGGTAAGCTATTGAACCAATCCCTAGCGTCTTCAATAAGTGATATCATGAATAGCCTCATACATAAATCTTCATATGGCACATCCAAATCTTGGATGAAAGCATTGAAACTTCTTAAATGCTCCTCAGCAGTAATTGCATTACTCCCTGTAAACTTTGGAACAAGACTTCTCCAACTGCCATCCATTGGATAAGGGGATAATTGAATCCCTACCAAATCAAACTGTCTGATCATTGTTGGGTATTGATGAGGGGGGGCGCTAGGTGGGTACTGATGCCAGTACGGTGGACTATTGTATTGTGTATGATGATGTGGCACATACTACTTAATATGAGGTAGCTGTGGTGAGTATATATTCTATTGTGCATGATATGCATTGCCTCCATTGTAAAAATTTCTAATTGTACTATCAGGGATTTGAGGGATCCAGTGCCTGCCTGCATTTGTGTATTCATTCTTGTCCAATTGCAGTCCTTTCTTTTTCAATTTATCAATCCTCTTGTCAACTAGTACTTCTCAAATTATTCTTTCGTTCCACACACAAATTCCATTCTTCATCAAGTTTTTTCAGAGTCACCACCTACTTTTCAAAAAGTAGGAAAATAATTATTTTTGATCTTCTTCCCAGTGGAATCACTCTTTCTGAATCTTCTCAAATTACAACCTTTTCTTCACTGACTCTATATGATGGTCTTCAACTAAATTTTCTTATGTAATCCCCAGCGGAGTCGCCAATTTGTTAGCTCTCAAAAACGAAGGCAGGATGCCTCAAGAGGCTACCAATCTCTTGATACATTTCAGGGTAACAGACAAGGTCAAGAGAACTCAACCTTATACTCTTTAGGTGTTGTTGAACCTAGGCGGGTATACCTTTTTGAATGAAGCAGACTTGTCCTATGATTATCCTTCTTGCAATGATTTATACACAATGGCAGATGGAAGTGAATAGTTGAAATCAAACTTGGTACAAATAGCAATAGCAATCTTCTTAATATAAATCCTAAAATGCTCAATTAACAGATGTAAAGAAATTGAATGAATCCAAATGATGAAATGCAGAGACCAGTGCCTTATTGAGTATGCAGAGTCAAATGAAATGGAAGTGGGAAACTTATTCTGGAAGAAACTCAAATTGTTGGCATATGAACTGTTTATAACTTGTATAAACATGCAAGATTATGACTACTAAGCTCTACTTTAATAATCCAAATGAATCTCCCTGATTACTGTGATCAACCAAAAGTATGTAATCCCTCCTTGAGAGAACCAGTTAATTAATCACACAGATACAACAAGTGTGCACCGATAAACTAAAAATAAACTTGTTATATCAATTTAAACAACCAGAAATCTGAATCAACTTGGAGACAACTTAGCAATACTTTTCAATAAACTTAATAGACAATTGACACCAAAAATAAACTACCACACCAATTGATTTTCATTGAAATTTCCATTTGAAAACATGCATCATAGTCTCTGATATGAGAACTTTATTCAATTGTATCCATTCCTAATCTACCTATTATGATTATTCTAAAATCTGATGATCCATTTACAATCAGGGATACATATTTATACACCAGCATCAGGAAACACATTGCTTTGAGATCCATGTCAGCCAAAAGCCATGTCGGCCAACTGTAGTATTCGGGTACATTTCATGTTGGCCTACAACTGTATTTTAGGAATTCACATGTCGTCCATAGGGACAAAGTTTTGTTAATCATTCGTTGAGACACCCTGATAGTCATGCTGAAGGCAATTGTATCGCCTTCATCCCGTGTTCTTATTCGCTTTCGCCATGACCCATCAGAATCAAGGAAACATCATATAGATTACATTATGTTTCATCGAGAGCCCCTTCATGATCAAACTTCTTGTCGTGACTTATTGCTATCGGGGAGATGTTACATCGATCAAACCTTTGCCTTAACGAAACAACCCAAGCTCATATTAGATCGCCAAGACGACATCAATCTCACGCCGATAGAAAAGCCCTTTGTTTTATGTGCTTCGCTATGAAATCCTGACATCAACGAGACTTCTCATAGTCATACCGAAAGTATTCCTCCATCCTGTGTGTCTCTAAGACAAGGAAATTCTTATATCGACATAGCCCCCAAGTGTTCCATCGATGATACCCACTTTAATTCACTAGGACTTACTCTAAAGTCACACTAGTCTCACCAAGATGCCTTTTGATAGAAACTCCATGTGTAATGTTGGCGAGACCGAAGGTCACTCGCCAAGACCTTATTTTGATAATTCTAACTCTTACCGATATGAATCCTCCCACCACTGGTCGGTGAGACATGATGCCTTTGGTGAAACATTACCCCGACGACCCCTTAGGTCTTGTCGATGAAATTTTTTTCATCGAGACAATGTGAGAGTCCTGTCGATATGCCTGCAGCAAACAAATGTTAACACAAAAGCATCAAGGGTCGGGGAGACCTAGATAGACTTATGCCGATATGGAGCACAACGTGAAAAATGCATGAGTCAATGGATTCTATGGGGTTACACGGCCAAAATATGGGTAAGAACATCATGAAATGAGGAAAATGCATGGGTATGGACAATCATAAAAAATCATCAAAATTTTATAGTCTCAACACTACTAGTGACTCCACTTGGGGTATTTTGTTGTTTTCGTTTTTTCTTTTTAATATTATGATATTTGATATCATCTTTGTCTTTTTCTCCTTGGATATCCATTTCTTTTCCCGACTCCCAATCTTTCTCTGAAATACCCTTTTGATCCAGTGGAAGAGTATCCATCAACCCGTTACTAAACTAGGCCGAATTCTCACTAGAGAACATCCGACTTTGACTCAAGTCCTTAAATGTATCCTTAAGAACTTCTTGAGAAATAACAGTTTCTGGGATCTAAAATAACTTCCAACTAGAAGGAAAACTTCCTCCATAATTATTGGGTTGGAGAGGAATTCCAATATCTAGAGACATGCCCTGAATAGGGATATCATCCAGGCTTATCTCTCCTTCTTCCTTTCCAGCTGAGTAGTTCCCTAGGTTACTAGGAGGAGATTACTCATTCACCAAGTTCCCACTATCATCCATGCCAATCTCTCCATTGTCCTTTCCTCCAGAATTGATCTCTGGATTATTTTGTTGGGGCTCCTGGATGCCAACCTCTACATGCCTATCTGGTGCTACCACAAGATCTTCGGATTTCTTACTCTCTAGCTCACCATTGGAAATATCCTTAATATCCCCTTCAGGCTTCTTCTTCCAAAAATTTTTTATTTTGGGTTGGGGTTTCTCTTTTTCTTTACTAACATTGAGTGGTCATTTCTTAACCTAGTTCCCAAACTTTCTACACTTAAAACATGAAAAAGGGATAGTTTCAAACTCAATAGTTTGAGTCTAGGTACCCAACTTTGATTGGATATCAATAGAAGATGGGAGGTCAACATTCTGGGACACCCCCACATAGATTCTAGCAAATACTAGCCTTTTCCTTGCCGCTGTCATTGGATCTATTGAAAAAAGCTCCCCAAAAGAGTTAGTGATGCCATTGAAAATATCCTCATTCCAGTATTCCAAAGGAAGACCAGGAAGTCTCACCCAAATAGGAACATTCTCAAAAATGGATTCAGAAAGATCAAGATTAGAACTCCATTTCTTGAGGGCCAAGGAAGATTTACCTATAACCCAAGGGCCCCCACTCTTCACAACCAAAATATCCTCCTTGCAGGTAAACTCTAAAGAAAACTAACCTTTAGGAAGCACAACTACAGATACTTTGCCATTAGTTCTCCATTTTTTTTGACAAATGCCCTGAAAACTTCAATGTTTGGTCTAGGGCCCATAAACTTTCCTACCAGCGTATTGTCCATTAGGGTAATATTATGATCAATGATCTAATCGGGGACAAAGAAGGAAAACTTACCTTTCACTGAATCATAAATGTTGCAAATTGGGGGGAATATCAATTTACCATTAGGTTTAACTCCAAATAGAGAAGACCATGGTTTGCATTTGGTGCCTTCCCCACTAGTGGCCTCCACCATGACTTTGGTCTTTTCAACCTCTTTTCCTTTGATATTCCCAATAAGGTTAGCAGCCAGGACATCATTCCCTCCCAGGTCCACCAGAATATTTCTTCTGGTATCATTCTCCTCTAAATCCTCCTTACCTTTCTTTATGCTTGGAACATGCACTAAAACTATCTGCAAAACCTCAGAGCCTACAGATCCACGACCTACTCCATTGCTCGAATATTCAAAATCCTAGTTTTCCCGCCCATGCTCCCACTTCTCCTAAATGTTTATTTGATGTATTATTCCCATTCCTATGAATTCTTGAGGTGAATTCAACATGGTATTAGTGCTTTGAAAGTAAAATCCCCTTCTTCATTTGTGTAGAAGATCTTACAAATATTTTTGTTGGGTGCATCTTGATCTAGATATAATCTCGTGATTGAGTCTAACATGTCCAAATATTAACATGGATTAGTTATGATCTTGAGAGGGTTTCATTATAGTCACTAGTGGGTTCCTTTCTAGTCCCCTATATGATTATTATTTTCTTGGCATATGTATAAGAATATTCTATTTTTTATAGATTGATAAGATAATTTCACATTTTTAAATATTAATTTAAAAATATTATTTTATACAATACCCCCGATATCCTTAGATCCAATTTCTATACATTTTTGGACACCCATTTCCTAAGTCCCTTGAAATATTTATTTTTCTAGGTATTACCAATCTATAGTCTTATTTGTGGGGGTAGGATATTTTTGTGGTGTATATTTTGGTTTATTTTTGGTTAGCACTAAAGTTAAGTACCAAGTAGTTACGGTTATTTCTAAGCTAATAACTAATCACTTACAGATAATTCTATTACCAAGCACTTAGGGTTAGAACTAAAGATAGGTGTTAAGAAATAAGCACTTAGGGATCTCTTTCTCAATTGAAAGTGCAAAAAATAGTTCATAACGGTTTTTTCAATTCATCCTTCTATATTCATCTTATAAAGCAAGAACTACCTATAAGTAATGAAGACAATATCTTGAAGCATTTTCATTGGTTTTGCATTTTTTCAATCTCTATGGGATTGTTCTGTTAGCGAATGTTAGCATCATATTACATTATGGCTGGTGGTTTATTTTATTATGGTTGGCAGTTTACATTGCAGCTGGAAGTTGGTTTGGTATTGTAGTTATTACAACTATAGCCTTGTTATACATGTATAAATATATTTGATGAATATCAATTATATATCTTGATCTCTCCCTTCATGTGGTATCAGAGTGATGTGATATTATTCTTGTGATAGCTGGGTGACAATGGCATTGAATTATGTTGAAGCAAATGACATTGAATTTTACTCATTTCCAGACATTGAAGTTTTTATGATGACGTAAGAAGAATGAAGTGCAGTGTAAGAAATGTAAGAAGAATGAAGACCAATATAAGAAATGCAGTCGTGAAGGTGAAATTGTGAGGAAAATAGCTGTGTTTATTTAAAGAAAGAATGTAGATAGCCTAGTGTGACATTTTGTAGTACAGTTTAGAGACAATCTATGGTCTTTTTTATGGTATCAAACATTTGCGCAGATGAAAGCAATAAATGATTAGTATCTATTGGAATATTTAATCCTAAGAAACAATGGGAAAGTGCATTTAATGCACCATTAGATGAAATCCACTTTGGATTGTTTCCCCCTTGCCATGTCTAACAAGCTTTTTGGACAGTTAATGTTGCTGGGAGTGAATTTAATTCAGGTAGGTGACTTTGAATTGGGCACCAGTTTTTGGAAAGGCAACAAAAGACAAAAGAATAGAATGTTTATTCAAAGATGTAGATAGTCAGTTTTAACAGCAAACAAGGAGGAATGTTCAGTAGAACAAGATAGAAGGGAATGTTTAGGAGATCCTTCAGCAGTAGAAGACATTGATAGAGCAATGGTCTAGTGCTCTGGAATAACTCCAACATGTAGCATCAGCACAAAAAGCTCTAGTGCACCAGAATATGTGCAATTTTTGTATGAAGTGAATATAGAGCTTTAAGCTCTAATTTTTTGTATGTAAACATTTTGAATGTAATCTTTTGGTGAATGAAATAGAAAATAGAATATATTATTCTACCTCCTCGTCTTGTTGTCTCCATTTTTTCTATGTTTTCTTTCTTTGCCTACTATAGTTGGGTTCTTTTTCCCAACATTTTGGTAACAAAGCCCTAAGTTTTCTAGGAATTTAGTTGTTAAAGCCCTAACTTTGTTCCTAGGGGTGTTGTGATAGAACTTTAATTTTTGGGTATTTGGGAAAGCCCTAGTTTTTTTGGGCAGTAAAGAAAAGTCTTCGATTTTAACTAATTATTTGTAGTTTTTCCCTCATTTAGAAAAATATCTAGAGGAGACAATAGGATTTGGCAACAACCACCTATATTTGATGGAAAAAATTATGTCTGGGGAAAGAAAATGAAAACCATTTTAGTAGCAAATGATTTGTGGGAGTTGGTTGCAAATGAGTTCATAGATGTGATTGACCCAAATGGATTTGTAGCATTGAGCAATGCTCAAAAGAACCAATTGAAGGAAAAAAGGAAGAATGATGCCAAATCCCTCTATCTGATTGAGGAAGCCTTGATAGAGGCTATCTTTCCTCAAATAGCAACAACTAGCTATGCAAAAGAAGCATGGGAAATAATTCAAACCACCTGCAAAGGGATTGAGAAAGTCAAGTCAGTGAAACTCCAGCTCCAAAGGAGAGAATTTGAGACCATGCAGATGAAGAATAGTGAGTCCATTTTGGATTTTCATACAAGGGCTTCCACCTTGATTAACCAATTGAGGATAAATGGAGAAACTATGGAAGAGTAGAAGATTGTGGAGAAGATTCTGATAATTTTACCCACAAAATTTGACCTGGTCGTTATTGCCATAGAAGAGGAAAAGGACCTCTCAACATTATCAATTGATGAGTTAATGGGTTCACTTCAAACCCATGATTAGTGCCTAAATAGGTCTACAAATTATTCCTAGGAACAAGCCTTTAAAACACAAGCCAATGTGAGAGGTAGGGGAGGAGGACAAAATGGAAGAGGAAGAGGTCAAAGAGGTAGAGGTAGAAGAAACTCTAGAAGAGGAGGCTCAAATAGTCAAGAGGAGGCCAACACCTCCCAATCAAAATTTGAAAATACAAAGAAAAATAGCAGCTCGAATCAGAGATCTGATAAGAGAAATGTGCAGTGTTACTACTATCACAAGTATGGTCACTATGCAAGTGAATGTAGGAAGAAACAATGTGACCAAGGGAGTCAAAATGCAAACGTGGAAAATGATAACAAGGCTAAAAATGAAAAATACTCACAAGTGTTCACTGCATGCAATCTTGTAGATCAAGGAAACATTGAAGTTTGGTACTTTGATAGCGGCTGTAGCAACCACATGAGTGGTAACAGAAATTTATTTTCCTTCATTGACCACAACATTAGTCTAAAATCAAAATGGGTAACAATGAGAAAGTTCTAGTCATGGGAAAAGGCATGGTGAAGAAAGACAACTTCATGACATCTTCTATGCCACAGGAATAAAACACAATCTCTTGAGCATTGGACAGATGGTCCAAAATGGATATAGAGTGCTAATGGAGAAAGGGGAATGCATCATCTATGATAGAGATGGAAGCAAGAAAGTTATGGCAGTGGTTCAAATGACAAAGAACCAAATGTTTCCCCTCAAAATACAAATCTCAACACAAACAACAGGCTTGCAACAATTAGCCTTCAAGACAATCCATCCAAGAGCCATCCAAGCTTTGGCATTTGAGGTATGGGCATCTAAGTTATTCTAGTTTAAATCTTTTAGCTAGAAAATATATGGTTAGGGGCCTACCAGCAATTGTAGAGTCTGATGGAAAGTGTCAAGCATGCATCCTAGGTAAACAACATAGGCAACCATTTCAACCAGGGCATTCTAGGAGAGCTTGACCACCATTAGAGTTGGTGCATTTAGATTGGTGTGGTACCATGAAGACCCCAACCCTAGGAGGAAATGCTTATTTCATGACACATAGATGACTATAACAGAAAAATCTAGGTGTATCTTTTGAAGAAAAAATCAAATGCATTTGAGAAGTTCAAATAGTTTAAGGCCTTGGCTGAAAAGAAAAATAGACACTATATCAAAGTCCTCAGAAGGGACATAGGGGGAGAGTATATCTCTCAAGATTTTATGATTTTTTGCAAGTCTCATGGTATTCAGAGACAAATTATAGCTCAATATAATCCATGGAAAAATGGAGTGGATGAAAGGAAGAATAGAACCATCATAGGGATGGTAGCAAGCATGTTGAAGGTAAAAGGTTTTTCTAATGATTTTTGGGGTGATGTTATAGCGACAACGATCTACATCTTGAATAGGTGCCCCACAAAGACCGTTCGTGATAGGATCCCACAAGAGGAGTGGATGAAATGAAAATGGAGTGTTGAGAATTTGAGATGTGTGGCATATGCACTCATTCCAAAAGAGAAAAGGAAGAAATTTGATGACAAAGGTGAAAAATGCATTTTCGTACGCTATAGTGAAGTATCAAAAGCCTATAGATTGTACAATCCCATCACCAAGAAAGTGGTGATCAAAAGAGATGTTGAATTCATTGAAAATGAGTCATGAGATGGAATGGTTGATAAAAATACAGGTATTTTAGTCTCAATACCCTTTGAAGATGAAGAAGTTGTAGAAGGCAGATGCATTGGAACCTTACAACAAGGTAATAGTTCAAAAAATAGTAGCAGCAGCTCCAAAAATTCCCAACAGGGAAGATGCTCCAGAAACTTTCAATAGGGAGGTTGCTCCAGAAACTTACAGGAGTAGTCTTCTTCATCAGTCCAATAGTCAACCAGCTCCAGAAATTCTGACCCTACACTTGCATCATTGATGCCACAAAAGACTAGAAGTGTGAGGGAAATTTATGACAACACAAGGTACGATGACTTTGATGAGAATTCAGATTTTTCTATGTTTTCTTGTAGTGATCCAATGTATTTTGAAGAAGTTGTGAAAGAAGAAAAATGGTGTAAGGCCATGGATGAAGAGCTAGACGCTATAGTGAGAAACAAAACATGGCAGCTCACTCATTTACCCAAGGGAAATCAGTCATTGGAGTTAAGTGGGTCTATAAGACCAAATGCACTGCTAATGGTAAGGTTGAAAGGCATAAAGCAAGGATGGTTGTTAAAGGATACAAACATCAGCCTGGAAGAGATTATGATGAGACATATGCACCAGTTGCAAGGCTAGAAATAGTGTGGGTAGTCCTAACAATTGTAGCCCAACATGAATGGAAAGTATTTCAAATGGATGTGAAATAAACCTTCTTGAATGGAGTGTTGAAAGAAGAGGTGTATGTGGAGCAACTTCCTGGCTATGAAGTTCCAGCGAAAGAAGACAAGGTCTACATGCTCTGAAAAGGTATTTATGGGTTGAAACAAGCACCATGGGCATGGTACAATAGAGTTGATTCGTACCTTCTAAGCAATGGATTTAGAAAAAGCGGTAGTGAGCCCACACTCTACATCAAGGAAACCAATGGTGAGATTCTTATTGTTGTTTTGTATGTAGATGATTTCCTTTTCACAGGAAATAGTATTCTTTCCATTGTTGATTTCAAAGAGGAAATGAAAAATGAGTTTGAAATGACAGACCTAGGTTTGCTAAAATATTTCCTAAGCATAGAGGTCCAACAAATAGATCATGGCATCTTTATTTCACAAAAAAGTTATGCTAAACAAATCTTGAAGAGATTTAGAATGTTAGACAACAAACTAGCCCCAACCCCAATAGCTACAGGTCTGAAATTAAGCAAAGAGGATAGTAGCAGTGATGTTAACCCAACCCTCTATAAGAGCATGGTTGGAAGCCTCCTGTATTTGATAGCAACAATACTTGATTTGATGCACGCGATAAGCCTAATTTTGAGGTTAATGGAGCAACCTAAGGACACACACTGGAAAGCAAGAAAAAGAATTCTAAGGTATGTCAATGGCATGAAAGGCTATGGCATCATGCATACTACCCCTAATGAGTTTTAGCTGGTTGGCTACATAGACAGTGATTGGATAGGAAATGTAGATGATAGGAAGAGCACATCAGGATATTTGTTCCACATGGGTTCAGGAGCAATATCATGGGCATCAAAGAAGTAGCCCATAGTTTCTCTCTCCACAGCTAAAGTAGAGTACATAGCAGCAAATGTAGTAGCATGTCAGGCTATTTGTCTTAGAAGAACCCTTGCAAATTTGAATGAGCAACAAGAAGATGGTACAACCATATTTTGTGATAATGTGTCTTCTATTTCGTTGACTGCTAATCCCATCTTTCATGGACGAAGAAAGCACATCGAAATCCGGTACCATTTCATAAGGGATTTGGTGGAGCATGGAGAGATTGAACTTCATTATTGTAGATTTGAGCAACAACTCACTGATATTTTGACAAAGGCATTATCAAAAGAATCCTTTGAACACCTAAGGAATAGGCTTGGTATTTAGGAATGCTCTGGAAATTTGGTTCTAGAAAACACAGAAAAGCGCAGATGCTCTGAAACTTTAGTTCTAGAAAGATTAGAAAAGCGCAGATGCTATGGAACTTCAGAAGATAGTTCCAGAATGCAGAATAGATGTAGATAGGTTTTCTCTGAAAACTTTGTGCCGGTGCTCTGGAACTTTTGGTTTGTTTCTTTGAAAGTTTTGTAGAGTGATAAAAAGCAGGGATTGATGCTCCAAAATCCTTGCTCCAAAAATTTTAAATGATGATGAAAAGCAGACTGGCTTAGGATTAAGGGGGAGTGTTGGAATATTTAATCCCGAGCAACAATGGGAAAGTACATTTAATGCACCATCAAATGAAATCCAATTTGGATTGTTTCCCCCTTGTTGGGTTTGACAACCTTGCTGGCTAGTTAATGTTGATGGAAGTGAATTTGAATTGGGCACTAGTTTTTGGAAAAGGCAACAAAAGAAAAAAGAATAGATTGTTTATTTAGAGAGGTAGATAGTCAGTTTTAGCAGCAAGCAAGGAGGAATGTTCAGTAGAACAAGATAGAAGGGAATTTTCAAGAGATCCTGTAGTAGTAGAAGACATTAACATAGCAGTGCTCTAGTGCTCTGGAATAACTCCAACACGTAGCATCAGCACATAAAGCTCTAGTGCGCCAGAATATGTGCAATTTTTGTATGAAGTGAATACAGAGCTTTAAGCTCTAATTTTTTGTATGTAAACATTTTTAATGTAATATTTTTGTGAATGAAATAGAAAATAGAATAGAATGTTTATTTAGAGATGTAGATAGTCAGTTTTGGCAGCAAACAAGGAGGAATGTTCAGCAGAACAAGATAGAAGGGAATGTTCAGGAGATCCTGCAGTAGTAGAAGACATTGACAGAGTAGTGCTCTAGTGCTTCAAAATATCTCCAGCATGCAACATCAACACAAAAAGATCTAGTGCGCTATAATATGCAAAGTTTTTGTATAAAGTGAATACAGAGCTTTAAGCTTTGAGTTTTTCTATATAAACATTTTGAATGTAATATTTTTTTGAATGAAATAGAAAATAAAATATATTATTTTTCCTCCTCATTTAGCTATCTCCATTTTGTCTATGTTTTCTTTCTTTTTCCACTGCAGTTGAGTTCTTTTTCCCAATAGTATCCTTGTGCAATAGAAGTGTGGGTGCATGTAAGTTGCTTTTTTTTCATTTGTTGCGTGTTAGTTTTTGAAATGCTTATGTTCCTTCCTAAAGAATGAAAACGCTACCACGTAAAGAGAGATTAGACTGTCATGTCTTGTTAATTGGGTATATCAGGGAAACCAAAGCAATTGGTTGATGTGGAGCATGTTTTGAGTGACCAAATTCCTACAATTAAATGATTTAGTGGAGGAGACACTATCATCATTGACGAAGGTAGAAATTTTTGTGATATTAATTTGTATTCATGTTAGGAGAAGATTTGTAGATTTAGAAATGAGCCAAAGACAAAATTACACAAAGAAAAACTTAATACTAGATTGATTGTTCTCCATAATACATTACATTCAATCTGCAAAATGGAGATCACTCTGAAAATAGAGGATGCATACCATAAAAATAAAGCCACACACAACAAAATATAAATAAAAAATACTCTAACACATGTAGCGGTGTAGAGAATTCCCTACAACTAAAAATAACCAAAATTACAAAAAGAATTGAATGTTGGACATGCATAAAGCATGAAGCATCCACTCCCTCTAAAAGTAGATTCTCTTCAATAACCGAAGCTGCACAACATCAATTACCAACATACTCCCCTTGGTGTTGAATGGGCTCATAATATAGTCTCAGATCTTCAAAAAGTGAATCTTTGTAACTGCCTTTGTGAAGATGACTGCAAGTTGTTCTTGAGTTTTTATATACTTCAATTCTACTTCTTTCTTCTAAACCAAATCACGAGTAAAATAATATTTTGGATCAAAATGCTTTGTCCTACTATGATGAACCAAATTCTTTGCTAGCTTGATGGCACTCATATTATTCTTGTCATGTTAAAGATCTATAAGCTCCCAAGTGTCATTCTTGTGAATGGAATCCATCTCTTATTTCATTGCTTGCATCCAAACCTCATTAGTACACGCTTCTTCAAAACATGATGGCTCAAAATCGGCCTTGGTAAATAAAGCAAATTAACTGTCTCACCTATTGGATTTTCTTCACGTGCTTGATTTTCACTCCTTTGATAAATATCTATGAAAATTCTTACCTTCCTTCTAGAACTTGGAGTTGAAGTTGGACTTGCAATTGGAATTGAACAACTAGAGGAGGGGCTACTTGATGGATTTGTAACACTTGGAACAAAAACATTAGTGGGTTGCTCATGATCGGTATTATCAACAATAATATCATTTAAAAAAAATTGACTTTTCCATATGGCCTTTTCGATGACCATAAACTCCCCCTTCATCAAAAATCACATCTCTTGACACAATAAGCCTATTAGTGAGAGGATTATAAAATCTATGAGCCTTACTTTCCTCACTTTTTGCATCTAACTTTTGTCTATTTTGATTAGCTACATGGACATAAGCCAAAAAACTAAAAACTCTGAAATGATTAACTTTAGGTCTTTTCTCATACCATGCTTCAGAAGGAGTCATCTCCTTGAATGCATTGGTGGGAATTTTATTGAGAATGTACACTACTGTAGCAACTGCTTCACCCCAAAAAGAATTGCTTAATCCCTTGGTTTGTAACATGCTCCTTGCCATTTCTACCACTGTTTAGTTTTTTCTTTTAGCTACTCCATTATGTTGAGGTGTGTATGTAGTGGTGACTTTCCTCTTGATGCCATTCATATCACAATAATCTTGAAAGGATTTTCAACAAAATTATCCTCCATGATCAGTCCTTAAACATTTGATTGTGCACCCTTGCTCATTTTCCACAATTGCTTTAAACCTCTTGAATGTATCAAGGGCTTCATCTTTGGCCTTCAAAAAATACACCCAACATTTTTTGTGAGTAATCATCTATAAAACTGATAAAATATGATGAATTACCCAAACTCTTTGTTTTCATAGGACCACAAATATCAGAATGAACAAGATGAAGGGGATGATGGGTCCTCCATGCATTTCCTTTTGAAAATTTCTCCCTTGCGTGCTTTCCTTTAGCACATCCTTCACAAACCTCCTTGTGCTATTCAACCTTAGGTGTCAGCCTCCTACAATGACTCAATAACTAATCCTAAATGGCCATGATTCATAGATTGGATATCTAACCTGAATAGAAAACTCATTCATCATGAAGGTGCATTTAACTTGTCAACCCAAGGATGTAATCTTGAAATGGGCCAACACTGTATGTGCACTAGGGGCTTAAGTAGTCATTGCATTGTAGAGCTAAGAAACACAATATTGAATGTAAATTACTTGGAATGAAATAAAGAAAATGTTGAACATCAGCAAACAACTATACTAAGCTAGAATGCATAACAAGAATGAAAATCTATGTGGCAAACAGGGACTACTTTGTTTGCTTTGGTTGCAGGAATAGACATAGAATGGACTTCTAGTGGCTATAGGAACAGTCGATGCTAGATTTTGAACTAAGTACAGAACATGAAATAATAACTAAACTAATTAATCTAAGGAAAGGATTACTCACTAGGTGGGCCCCCTTGTAAGAGTATTCACTAAGACTAATACAAGTTACTCAAATGCTTAAATTCAGACTATCATCTCATTCATTGAAAAATATGTAAACAAAGTAGTAGCATGGTTGTATTGAAAATGGAGAATGCTTAATACATCATCAATATCATCTAACAACAACAATAAAGAACTAAGAACCCCCAAGAAGAAGATTCAAATTCTTATTTAAACTACTAGCTAAACAGGGCGGTCGACTCCCACTAACTAAGAGGATGCCACTTAGGGAATACAAGGAAAAGAGTGGCAGAGCGGTTATGCCTGCAAGGAATCCAGTCATACATACATGCCTAAATGTGGACTTAGCGCTGCAGTAACACCCACAATTACTGAATGCCATAAATATAAGGTGGTTACAATTGACTATCGTGGGGAATCTATTGCCATCATCTTTCAATTGACTCCTTTGAATGATTCACCTGCATGACCATCTGATGGTTTGCTTTCTCAACTTAGCATCTATAAATTTTCCTACATAGAAATGTCAGTACACATAATAATTGCACATCTATACTCACCTTAAAGTACATTCATCAACCATATGAAAAATTAATATAGATAATCCACATAATATGCCAATGTCATTAAAATTTCATAGGGATAGAGTTAAACTCAATGTCAATGGTTTTAGGAAAACATTATGAAAATATTAACACTTAACTACTAAAGTTCATGGCACTTCATACAAATGGACTATAAATTCTATCCAAAATTTGACCAAAAACTAGGCTCATCATTCCCCCTCAACCTAATGTCTTGCTGGTCCTCCAGTAGTGGAAGGGTTGTTCTTTTGTTTGGTCAAAGCTTTAAATTTTGCAATTGCAAGTTGTCCAACATCAGAGGTTGTAGTACATGAGGCTGGATCCCAATAAAATCCTCCAAATCTATCAAATTTGTTCCATCTCTTTCTTTCTGTAGCAATATCATATTGGTAGAATATGTAATTTGGTACAGAATGGGTGGCTGGAGATTCAGGGGAAGCCAAAATCTTCCCTTTGTTCTACCAATCTAGATATACCTATCAATTCACTTCAATTCTACAACATAATTGTGAATAAAATGGGGGTCATCTTGTTTTAGCTCATCTGTTAAACTATTCTATCATTGGGCCAGGTATCCTCTTACAAGTTCCTCTTTTGTTGTTGCTTTGACCTCATACTCAATGTAGACAACTTCAATCTAGGGAATGATTTTGTTAGCATAGCTTGGTCTAAGAAGCATCCTGAGCCATTCTCTACAAATATCCCTTGGGTGGCTTGACTCAGCCTTGATGGCTAAGGGAATGTTAGATTACATTTTCGTATAAGCATTATTTTTCTCTCCCCAACTAATCTCTTTTTGTACCCAAGACATAAACACTCTCAAGTGAATATCCCTAACATATAGCAATGGGTTCCAATCATGATCCTACATGATAGCATAATTGTGCAAATAGAATTCACATAGAAAAAAATTCATCTTAGGGGAAGCAATCCTATAGGCATTGAAGAATTTAGTAGGAGTTTCAATGGAGGGGTTTAAATCTAAAATAGTTTTTGACAACTTGAAAGAGAGATATTTCTCTCTCAAGTGCAGGGCATAAACCCTTGGGGGAGCTTTACATTCTAGAATTTGTGGCACTAGGGTCACAATTTCATCTACTTTCTTCTTCAAAGTAGCAATCTCCTCATTTTTCTCCTCAGTAATCTAATCCCTCTCTTGGATTTCCTTTTTTAGTTTCTTCTTTTCCTATTTCCATTTTTCCTCCCTCCTTTCTATTTCTTTCCATAAATTTAAAATTGCTACATGAACTGTAAAATTAGGAAGGTTATGAATTCCTACCAATGTTTTTGTTGATGGCTACTCCCCATATGGTACTATCTGCATGAACTCAAGTTGTCCAATTGTCTGTGACTACAAGGGTACTATTTCTTCACCCCTTTTTTTGTAGAACCTCTTGTTTCTATTCCTATCTTTTCTCTAGCTCTTGTTGTGCTTCCTGTTGTGGCTATAGGAACTCCTACTCCTATTCTTGGTTTTGTTGTATGAACCCCTACTCATCCTCAAATTCCTCTGTGATATTAGCAAGGTCTTCCAGTGTTACTTTTGCTGCTTTCTCAAATATATCCTCTTCTTTTCTTTCAACATTCTCTTGTTCCTTTGGAGCTTTAGTGTCCCCACATGATGTCTCATCATGCCTAGGGCTCCCTTGTGAAGGCGTACAAAAATCTAGCCTAGCTGGTTTTGACTTCCTAGAGGTGCTCTTACATTTTCCCTTGGCTGCAAGATGAATAGGGGCAACATTTCTCTTCCTAGCACTCAACACCTCTTTCTCTATAGGCTATACTTGGGATTTTTCTTTTTCTTTTGTCATTTCAACCTCTTTCTTCCATTCCCTAGTTCTTACTAGGGTTTGCAGGGGGAAAACATCATCAGAATCAAATGAAGAGCTTTCTTTTTCTGGATGCTCTTTTTCAGAGGAACTAATGTTTATGGCTCCTTCTACTACTAGAGGGGGATTCATACTAGAACTAGCCCAAAAATTTGAAGCACCAGGGGTGGCTTTAGCTATGCTTAATCTTCTGCTAGATCTACGAGATTGAGGTATAGCCCTAGGTGGAAAATGCTCAACATTGAAAAACTCTTCTTGATGGTAATTTTTATTAAATTTAACAAATTCTTCCCAAGTAATTCTAGAACCATCATGCAAAGATTTCTTAACTAGCAATTTAATCAAGCAATGATGGGAAATAAAATTATCCCTACCTTTTTGTGTTTTGGCTGCCATGATGAAGAGAAGGTTGTATAGGACATTGGGCACATTCATCCTCCTTTCATGCCTCATATGGCTCAAGAGCTTGAAATGTACTGAATGTAGGTTTGATACAAGTCCCTCATAGGTGAGATACCTTATAATGTAGATGGTTGCCTACTTCCATGGTTCAGGAAAAGACATTCTTTTTGTGCCCTGTTTGTCTATGCTAATTGGCTGGTCACCATGTACTATAAATTTTGCTCTGGCTGACCTAGCATCCCTAGAGGTAGGGTAATTCTCTCCATCAATAGGTTAACCTGAAAATTCCGCAATTATTTCTTCTATTTCCACAAATTCTAACCCTTTTACTATGGCTTTGCCTTCAAAGAATGTTTGAGTGAATTCGAGTGCAATTCCTTCATCAGAGGCATCCAACTTCATGAAATAATCAAACCATCCACAACATTGAAATTCTACCAGGTATTGCGCATCTTGCAAAAAAACATCATGAATTGAGGGCTCATTCTGAATTAAACCACCTCCCATTGTCTGAAATCACCCTCACTCTGCAAAATTCCTTTCCTCTACAATTCTTGTCTAAAATCCAACACCTTTTCTACTAAATTTTCAATGCCAGTGTTAACTGAATTTCCTTCTTTGTCTCTACTTTTTACCATTTACTGCTTATAACTCAAGAATACGATAGGGAAATTAAGGAATTATGGTGAAAAGGGAGGTGATAAATGAGAGAAAAATTGATGGCTTAGTTAACATCACTTCAGACATGTGAGCCAAATTTTCAAATCATCTTATTTAAATTTTCTGATGTAGCCAAATTATGATTTGACACATAGGCAATATGTTTGCATTATTTTATTGCCCCCCCAACGTAAATTTGGACATGTGTTCACACATGTGAGAAGGAGTTTTGAATTGACAAGAAGTACTGGCATATTATGTAATCACCTATAGTAATGTTCCATGATTAAATAAATGCACTTAGAAGGTAATTAAGAGATGAGAGTTACCATGTACATAACTAAGCATGAGAAGGATGCGGTACAAATATCATGGAGAGAAAGTACTATTTCTCCTTTTTTAGAAATAATTGAGCAATTAATGAAAGTGAAGCAAAGTGAAGTGAGGTAGAATAAAATGATGGAAGAGAGAGAAAAGGTGATACAAATGGATGGATGGGTGGATGGGTGAAGAAATGGTTTTCCACTAGTGTGGAAATATTTATTATGAAAAGTAGGTACCTTAATTTAAACGAAAGGTGGGACGCGGGGTCCACCAATTTTGGCTACGGGAAGCTCATGTGTTGAACATTGGATGAATTGTTGTAGGAACTCTTCCTTGGAGGCTGGTTTATGATATAATATGAGATGATGAACACTGAAAAGTAACTTTAATTAGATAGGGTTAATGGTGATGAGTTGAATAACTCCATCAGAAAAGACCTCAAAAAGGTCGTACGGTCCTAGCCACCTTGTTTGCAAGTTTCTTGCATTATCCTGCTATTTTGAGTCATATAGAAATTCCCAGTCACTTGGTTGAAACTTCTCCTTATCATGCCCTCTCATCTTCTGATTTTGTATTACTTCAGTGTGGTGAAAAGCTACCCTTCTCATCCCATCTAAAGCATTTAGCTGCATGACCAAAATAGGAGCATGGGTCAAGGCTGCCTTTAAATCAGAAAATGCTCTGTGATAGTCTTATGTCCATTATAATTCAACATCTTTTGTTAGGAGAGTGTACGATGGCAAGGGGAAATGGTCCTTCTTAGTGGCAGCGATAATTTTTCTGTAATCAACACAAGCTCACCACTTCCCTCCCTTCTTTGGCATGATCACTAATAAAGACACCCACTAGGTGTCTGAAATAGGATAGATAAATCTAGAAGCTAACAATTTTTGTAGCTCTGTTTTAATAGTTTCTCTCAATGCAAGCTTGATTCTTTGTTGAGGTTACCCTACTAGTTGGCAATCATCTCTGATGTAGATCCTATGAGTGAAGAGCTTATGATCCAACCCCTTCATATCATGATAGTCCCATGCAAATGCATGTTGATGAGACCTCATTAAGTCTACCAATTGCAAATTTTTTTCTTCACTTAAATTGTTATTAATATTCAAATATCCTCCTTCAGACACTTGTATTTGAATAATCAATTCTATCATGGTTGTTTCATTAATACACAGTACCTTGAGTTCATATGGCAGCATGGTATGGAATATTCCTATTGTTGTAGGAAGTTTATTTGTAGATAGAGTGGTTGTAGGAAGAGTGTCTATAGGAAGTTAATCTGCATGTGGGGTGGCTGCCAGAAGAGTGGCTATAGGAAGTTCATCTGCAAGCGGGGTGGCTACAAGAAGAAATGGAAAAAAAAGGGAGGAATTTTTTCATAGGATTAGCAGAACCAGATGATGCTTCCCCAACTTCACAAAGGTTCTAGATTATACTAGACAACACTTCATCTTCGTCTTGAAGCTGCAAGAAATGACTTCTACCTAGCATCATGAGCTGCACCACTGAGTTAACTTTGACGACTTCCTCACCAACATGTGGCCATAGAGAATCCTCTTCATTATGGTTCGATTGAGCAGGAGGATAAATAACAATATTTTTAGTATTTCTGCCATAAAAAATAGTCATAGTACTTGACCAATACCTAATATAAGCATCTATTGATGCTAACCATGGAATTTCAAGAATGATAGGATATCCTCCTAGGGTGACCTTAGGAGATAAAATCATGAAGTCTACTGGATACTCCCAAGAGTCTAGAATCACCACAAGGTCTTCTACTATATCATTAGCCTTCATATTAGAACTATCAACAAGTTGCAAGATAGGAGTAGGTTTCCTGCTTGCAACATTTAGCTATTGTAGGATGTCCTTAGTCATCACATTGATTGCTGCCCCTAAATCACTCAGGGAACTCTTTACTTGAATCCCATGGATAACAACTACTACTACAAAATTATCTAGATCATTGTATTGGGGAATGGTCACTTTTCCAAGCATGATGTTATTAGCTATCTCATCACATGGACTATAGTCAAGTCCTTCTTTCTTCCTAGCTTCTTGAGGCATGGTTCCTTGATTTCCTCGCCATATATAGGAACATATTTTATGGCCTGAAATGGGGGTATCTGGACACATACGTGTTTTAAATGCTCCAAGATGTCAAAAGTTGTATCTTCCTTGTCTTCCTTATGCTTGGCAACTTCCAATTTCTGAGGAAATGATGGCTCTTATGCAATCTTCCTAGCTAGAACTAGTTCAAGATTTTTTAGGTATGGCTAGCTGAATTAGATCATTGAGAGGTTCCTCTTCCACAGGTATCTCAATGATGATGGGTGTGGAAGGATTTGGTACTGTAGTTCCCGAATGTAGATGGATGTTACTCATACTCAGAGCACATGCAAGAAATTGATTTGGATCAGCAAAATATAATAGCTCTTGTTGTGGTTTGTTATTTGGGTTGGGTGTGGCCTGAGCTAGTAGTTAAGTAGGTTTGGGTGCATTGGAGCTTGAAATAGTAGGTGGAGACATTATATTAGACTACTAGAGTTGAAAAGATGGTTGGATGCAACTAGCTATCTGGTTTGGCCCAGAAAATGATAGTGGATCTGGTGGCATACCTTGTCTTGGATCCCATGGCTTCCTTTGTGCATCAAAGTGGAATTGTTCTTCCTCAATTTCAGGTGGAATATTGATGTCAATGTTCGCTACCATCTTGCATCTACAGTCCTTCTTTTGTCTGTAATGAGGGCAGTATTTTGCCAACATTGCCTCTACCTCCTCATGTTTGTCTTTGGCCCAAAATGTACCCAGCTGAGTAGGTAGATTGTTTGTAACATCTTACTTGAAATATGCCAACATATTAGTAATCTCCATCCTTGAAACTTCACTAGTAGATGACTTTCCCATAGAGGATTGGTAAGCTCTCCCTTTCCTTGAAGCTGCTCTGGGATAGTTCTAACATATTTTCTTGATATCTTCCCAAGGAACTTGAGTGATATCTCCTCCCGTAATTAGGTCCAAAGAATTAGTGAAACTCTCATTGATTCCCTTCAATAAAAGAAACTTTTGTGATTCTTCATTAAGTGTAGGGTGTGGGGAAAAAACCTTGAACTGTAATCTTCCAAGCTCTCATCTTCCTTCTATTGCATCCTAAAGACATCGCTTCCTCTCATATCACTCCCTTTTCAATGTTCCTTGTATTTTCCAAGGAAATTTTTCTTTATGTCCTCCCAAGGCTCCACGATGTCTCTACGTAGACTCATAAACCATCCTAGTGTAGCTTCTTTCAAAGTGGTAGGAAATAGCTTAAGCCTATGAGCATTGGTGGTATAGTCATAATTATTGTAGAAAATGTCAAACTCAAACAAGAAGGTATCACCCATGTATTCTTGATGGACTCCCAAGGAAAAAGGGGTTATGAATCTAGTTTTGATCTTAAGTGGAGGCTTCAAAAATAGTCAAATGAAGATATGCTTCAACAAAAAGGGAAATGGTTCTTCTTCTTCTTCTTTTTTGGGCAGATTTGGAATCTCAACTAGTTGCAGTGTCAACTTAGCATCAGCTAGCTCACACAAAGAATGAGAAAAATAATAGCAAATCATTACTCATCTATGCAAGGGATATTCTAAGAAAAACTCAAGAGAAGTGCTAAAGGAGAGAAAATATCAATGAATCCAAAGAACTTCCTAGTTTGACACCATCCCCGACAATGGAACCAAAAATGTCAGCCTCCTACAATGATTCAATAACGAAGCCTTTATGGCCATGATTCATAGATTGGGAATCTAACCTAAATAGCTATCTCATTCATCATGAAGGTGCATTTAAGTTGTCAACCCAAGGATGTAAACTTGAAATGGGCTAGCATTGTATGTGCATTAGGGGTTCAAGTAATCATCACATTCTATAGCTAAGAAACACAATACTAAAAGTAAATTTCCTGAAAGGAAATAAATAAAATGTTGAACATCAACCAACAACTATACTAAGTTGGAATGCATAATAAGAATGAAAATCCGTTTCACAAACAAGAACTACTTTGTCTACTTTGGCTATAGGAACAAACACAGAATGGACATCTAGTGGTTGTAGGAATAGTCGATACCAAATTTTGAACTAAGTACAAAATAGGAAATAATAACCAAACTAATTACTCTAAGGAAAGGATTACTCACTGAGTGGCCCCCCTTGGATGATTATCCACTAAGACTAATACAAACTCAAATACTTAAATTCATACTATCATCTCATTCATTGAAAAATATGTAAATAGAGTAGCAACATGTCTGTATTGAAAATGGAGAATGCTTCATACATCATCAATATCATCTAACAACAACAATCAAGAACTAAGAACCCCCAAGAAGAAGATTCAAATCCTTATTTAAACTACCAGCTAAACAAGGTGTTCGACTCTGACTAACTAAGAGGACAACACTTAGGGAAAACAAAGAAAAGAGTGGTAGAGCGGTTATGTCTGTAGGGAATCTAGTCAGACATGCATGCCTAAACATGGACTCAACACTTCAGTAATTCCCACAATTGCTCAATGCCTTAAATACAAGGTGGTTACAATTGACTTTAGTGGGTAATTTTTTGTTGTTGTCCTTCAATTGACTCCTTTGAATGATACCCCTGCATGACCATCTGATGGTTTCCTTTCTCAACTTAGCATCCATAAATTATGTCTTGCATAGTAATGTCAGTACGCATAATAATTGCACATCTATAATCACCTTAAAGAACATTCATCAACCATATGCAAAATTAGTATAGATAATCCACATAATATGCCAATGTCATTAAAAATTCATAGGGATAGAGTTAAACCCAATGTCAATGGTTTGAGAGAAACATTATGCAAATATTAACAATTAACTACTAAATTTCATGACACTTCTAGCAAATGGACTATAAATTCTATCCAAAATTTTACCAAAAATTAGGCTCATCATTAGGTAAACTAGAAACTAACGCATTTGAGGTGAAAATCTTAAAACTATGAAAATTTAAATGTCCATACCTGAGATTCCATAACCAACTGATATCCTCATATGCCATATTGGCAAGGCTGTTGTTATGTTCACCAAATTTCAAAGGGAACATTCTATTCTTTGTCATAGGCACACCATTCACAACCCTATTGCCTTGATTCTTATCATAAATTTTACATTTCTTATTCTCAAAAAATACTTTATAGTTCTTCTCACATAGTTGTCCAACACTTAAAAAATTATGCTTTAACTATGGAGTGTAATAAATATCATTGGCACTTTATATACCTTCTTTTGTGTGGACTTCCATAGCTACTTTTACAGCAACCTCCAATGAATTGTCATCACCAAGCTGAATCTTGTACTTGAAACTTTCATCCTTTGTTGAAAACAACGTCTCATTCCCTATCATATGGTTAGAGCATCCATAATCTAGATACCAAACTTCTTTACTACTAGTTTCCCCTTTAGAGTAAGATAAAAAAAAATGATTTGGAGGATTTTCATCACTTTCTTTAGCATAATTAACACTTTTACCTTCTTTTAATTTGCAATCTCTTTTAAAGTGGCCAATACTTATTACAATGGTAACATTAAACATTTTTCTTATCAAAATTGCCTCTACCTTGTCCTTTGGAACCACCTCTTCTTCTTGAGCCACCTCTACCTCTATTTCCTTTTGCATGATTATGTTTTTTGCCTCTACCTTGACCTTCATTGTTTTTGGTACTGTTGTTGGCATCCACTTTCTTTAAGATTTGCAATTTAGATGAAAAGGCTTTCATATCACTTTATCCAAATGAATCTTTCATTCTCTCTTCATGAGACATAAGACATCCAACCAAGTGATCAAACTGAAAGGTTGTCAATTCTTCTCTTTCATCTATGATAATGACTACATTGTTCTAATATGGGGTGAGAGTCCACAATACCTTTTTGATCAGAAACTAATTATTCACAATTTCTCCAAGTGTAGCCATCTTATTGAACACATCTTTAACACATTATTCACTCACACTTTCAGCTTCTTGCATCTTTAAATTCTCAAAGTCTCTCTTCAATGTTTGTAACTTGAAAACTTCGACTTGATCACTACCTTGGTAAGTTTCTTTTAGATTCTTTCAAGCATCCTCAACTATCTTTTCTCCTACAATTCTAGGAAATAGGCTCTTATCAAGAGCTATTTGAATGTGAAACAAGGCTTGAGCATTCTTATTCTTGGCCTCCTTCTTGGCTATTTTATCATTGACTATTAGGGAATTCCAATTAGCTGGCTCCTGGTAACCTGATTCAACAATCTCCCACAAATCTTTTCCTATAAAAAGTCATCATTTTTATGCACCAATAATCATACTCATTTCTATCAAATTCTAGAATGGGAAAGGTGTTAGAATTTGACATGATAATCTTTGGAAAAATTCCAGCTACTAGATCTTAAACCCAAAAGAAAATACTTTCTCTAATACAAAATGTAGATTTAGAAATGAGCCAAAGACAAAATTACACAAAGGAAAACTTAATACTAGATTGATTGTTCTCTATAATACATTACATTCAATTTGAAAAACATAGATCAATCTGAAAAGAAATGATGCATACCATAAAAAATAAATCCACACACAACAAAATATAAATAAAAACTACTTTAACAAATGCAACACTGCAGAGCATGCTCTACGACTAAAAGTAACCAAAAAACAAAAAGAATTGAATGTTGGACATGCATAAAGCATGCAGCAGGCACTCCCTCTAAAAATAGATTCTCTTTAGTAACCGAAGCTACATGACATCAATTACCAACAAGATTGTTATGCCTTTGTTCAAATTCCTCAAACCATTTGAGATGATTCTGCAAGGTGATTGTGTGTTGTTGTGATCCTTTCACAATTTATTGTTTTACATTCAATAGATTATCTATAGATAATTGAAAGGATTTGTTTCTTCTCTAGAATGCAATCTCAAGGTGTGTAAGGCTGTAGGTAATTTTTTTGAAGGTGATATCTTTTTTTTCAAATTTTCATGGCTTCACATTGACGTCTAGAATTAGACATAGATATTCTTGGTTGAAATTGGCCTACTCAGACCTCATCCTGGTAGACTATTCAAGATCTTCAAAAGGAAGATCATCACAACAAAGGTTTATTTGTAATTGGACAAACTGATTCATTGTGAGTAGATTACACAAAGAGAAAGAAAAGTCAAGGAAAATATGGATGCGATGTGAGAAAATTTGTTTTGTTTAGAACATGTAGTTTGAGATTTTGAATTTTTAGATATAAGGATTTCTTTATTAAAGTTGAATTTAAATTTTTGGAGTGATAAGGTTGGTATTTGCATTTTATAATGGAGATTTCATTAGAAAATTATTTTGGATTCAATTTTCATACTTGGAGAATGAAAATTCAAACAAAACAAATGAATAAGAATTTATGGGGAATAGTGAGTGGGAAGGAAAAACAATCGATAGATGCAACTAATTTATTGGATTGAAATATTAGAGATGATAAAGCCAAGGTTATTATTGGTCTTGCTCTTTTTAATTCTAAATCACATGATATAGATTTAGATAAATCCTCAACAAAAATTGGGATAATCTCAAATAAACTATTTGGAGCACAGGCATTCCATGTGAAATTCTCCCTAAAACTTCAATTGTTTAGGTTCAAAATTGAATATGGAATCACAATGTCAAATTATATAGGTAGTTTGAGGTCTCTCATTAGACAATTAGCAGAAGTTAAGGCCCCAGTAGATGATGAGGATGCTAAAGCTATATTGTTAAACAAATTTCCTTTAAAATATGATAATGTTATTTTCACACTCAATAAAATAACTTCCCAAACTTTAGAAGATATGATTTCAGCCCTTCCAATAGAAGAAAATAGGACAAAATAAGATACAAAAGATGATTTTCAATAGGAGAAAGAACTATATTCATGAAGAAAAAATAAATGAGAAAATGCATGTTCTTACTGTAAGAAAAAGGGACACACATTAAAGTTTTGTAGAAATTAAGCCAGTGATATTCTTAAAGAGAATCTCAAAGATTAATTAGATGTAGGAAACTTTGCTTGCATTGAGGATGAGGATTCATCAAATGATGAAGCTTTTATTAATGATTCTTCTAGTGGTGCTAATAATGCATTAGTACTATAAGCCTTCACTTGTGGAGGTTGGTGGTACCAGAGGATGGAGGAATTTCCATCTCATGTTAGCTTCTCACTTTGAGATGATGCTTTGCATACGAATAATATTGGCTTTAATTTTTTCTTTCTTTTCTTGTTGTTACTAACAGATTTGAAGAATACACACATTTTGAAGTTTTGTTTTTGGAGATAGGTAAGGGGTTGGGTGTAAAGCTTAGTATGGGTGTTTCCTAGAGAGAACACAAGATTGTGATCAAGAATTATACCCTTACAAGGGTTAAGAGACAACTTTATGGATGGTTTTCCAATAATTTGGTTTCTATGATCCAAGAGTTCAAGGAAAGGAGAACTTGTGAATTTAACTTAGAGCTACACCTTTATGAGGGTCACAAGATAGCTTGGTGGAGTTTCACTTGATTTAGGATTTGTTTCTTAAAGGAAGGATCTTCTTATCAATGCACATATTTATATAATCAACAATTTTTGTTGTTAGCCTTAGGTGTCCCTTGTCTAGGTGAAACTTGAGGTTTGGATGGTACGTTTACAAGAACAAAGTAATAAGGAGGGGAATGTTAGTGAATTTTAACATCATAATACATTATGGCTAGTTATTTATTATATTATGTTTGAAAATTTACATTGAGATAGGTAATTGGTTTGGTATTGTAGTTATTACAACTACATCCTTGTTATACCTCCTTGTTATACCTGTATAAATATATTTTATGAATATCAGTTATATATCTTGATCTCACCCTTCATGTTCATCAACCAAGTGATTCTCAAAGTTATCTAGTGAGATACCAATAATGATAATTCCCTAGGATTTTTTTTATGTTATGTTGATGATAACACTTTATAGTACATATAGAACATTAATTTCCCTCAAGTTATTTAGACTAATGTTTGGGAGATTCATGAAGATTCTAGTATCATCCATTTCTATATGATCATACTTTAGACTATCTCGTAACTCTTTATGATTTAGATAATATACCATATTATTATTACACACTTATAATGGGTATGTGCAGAATCATGATGGAAAAAACATGCCCTTAAGTGGCAAAAAATTCAAAAAAATCAGTGTTAGGCAACTTGACGTAAAAATTTGAATAAGTTATCTATATTATTTCAAAAATATGTAAGAATAGAATCTATAGAAAATTGAATGTAGTTTCTAAACTACTAGGTTTATTTAAAATAAATAAAATCTATTTGGTGAAAATTTGAAATTTCTATGCAATAGTACTTAAATTTTAGGGAAAAAATAAGTAGGTGTTTGTCGACCACCCTAACCATAATAAAATGATAATATTTTTCTATAATATTTTATATATAAGTAGATGACTCATGTCCAAATGTGATGCATATTTTTTGTAATTTTTTCCAAGTGAATAATTAATTATGAATTTTTATTACAACTTTTAAAAATATAAAAATATGTCGACCACCTTAACTTGGTCAAAACTTCATGAAATTTATTTTTATTTTTTAATCCTATAGTATGTGAAGCATAGAATGTGACGATTTTTCAGATTCAAAAAATCTAATACCGTTTGAAAGTTATAGATGTTTTTCAATCAACCTATTGATAGGACTTTAGATGTAATTCTAATAGAAAATGAATAATAATTATTTATTAAATTCAAATTAAATAATAATTTATATTGGTGGAAAGTTGAGAATCTCCTCTAAAACCCTTTTGTTTAATCAATTTTGGGTTAAAAAAAAGTCGTCAGCCAGATACCCTACAAATACCCATAATATTGCCACTTTTTGGCCCATCATGATCCTGCACATACCCTTATGAAGTTTTATTTTTTGGAAAGTTTTTAATGTTTTGATAAAATTGCCACCTCCTAATTCTTCTTCTCCTTCTATATATTCTATTGTTAATCCTTCAACTTTTTTGACCCCTTTAAAAAAAATCATTGCAGACCAAAATATAGAAAATTATATGTCAAATTTTATCTACTAGCATCTTCAAACACAATCAAAATGTTCATTTTACACTAGAGGTTCCTATAAAAAATTAAACACTAAAACCACTAAAAAAGGGAGCAAGAACCTATAAATATAAAGTTAAGAAAAACCACTAAAAAAATGGAATAATGATATTTCCTAGTAGAGTTTCCAAAATATTCACCTTTAAAATGAGCTCAACACAATGGATTGGTAGCATATAATAAACCAAATATTATAAATAGATGGTAAATACTCATTTTAGATAAAACCAACAAGGATAATAAATAAAGTTGTAAATTAAGAACAAATAACACAATAATCATACCTTCATTGCTAGTATTTTGATATGATCCAATGGATAATTATAGATGATCCTTGTACTCATGTCACTATTTTGACAATGTAACAGTATGATTAGATGATTAGTTCATAAAAATGATAGTATCATGTTATCTTAAAAGTATGGAAGATCAAATGTGATGGGAAGCCTCTCATTTAATGGATTTCTCATCAGGAAAATGGAAAGCCAAGATGTAAATTTGAATTAATGGGTAATATTTTGATTCATTGAGAGGATGATTAGCCTTGTGAAAAGTGTTACAAGGGGGAATAAGTTGATAAAATATTATGATTTTATCAAGGTGTGGGATTGAATGATAATCTATGAACAAGTGGCATGTGATGTGGAAAACAAGGCATAAGATGTGGAAAGTCTGGGCATGCTTACATGTGTGTGAAAGATATTCTAACACATATGTGTCATCATTTGATGTGTATGAGAGTCAAGGTCAAGGGAGGAGGTGGAGGATCAACATGACTCAAAGTTAGCTTTCTCACACATGTGTGAGAAAAGAGTGGGATTAGTTAACATTTTCGTACATGTGGGAGCATATGGGAGATTGGGTACACATGGAAATAGGAAAATGGTCAATATTTTAATCCATATAAATGGATTTATTAATTAGGATTAAAAGGATAAGGATTAATGATGATGTGGAATTAAATAATGGCAGAAATGTTAATGAAGGATCTAATTAGCTTAATCATCTAACTAATCATAGACTGGTCAATTAGTTGAGTTTGAGGAATTTGGGGGGGTTTATTAGCCTAAATAAACTTAAATAAATAAGTGTTAATTAATTGATTTAATTATGAACTAGAGTTTTTTGGATTATTTTATTTAATCAATTAAACTTAGGGGAACAATGAGAAATTTAAGAATAATTAAGAGTAGATAATTAATTAAACAATGGATTATTTAATTAATTTTTCTAAAATTATTATGAAGAAGTAAAGGTTAATTTAGGGTGTCTACACTTAGGATAGATTTGGTATAATGTATTTTGCACGTATTATGCTACTAGTGTTACTCTAGATTTGCATGCTGGTATTGTCTCCTACAAAGGCTCCTTTCTTGGAATGTATTATAACTAATATTGTAGCTTATTAATATATTGGTTCATTTTTTCTGTTCATCTCTCCTCTTATATTAGCATAGGAATCATTAATATGTCTTAGCTTCCTTTACTTTGGAAATATATCCTAATCAACTTGTGTCTTAGGTGGTAGTAACAAGGTGTTTTTACTAATATTGGTTTAGTTGGGGAGAATGCATAAAGAAGATATTTGTTTTAGGGAAGGTGAAAACCATGGCTTGATTGAAAATATAAAATTTGAGTGGATTTAACTTTGAATTTTGGAAGATTAAGACATATTTTATAGTAATATATTGAAAAATCTAGGCTAATGCATCTTGATGCAATCTATCTACAATATCACTAGATGATTGGGAAATATTGGATAGAAAGGTTACAAGCGTTATAAAGCTTTTCTTGCTAGATTATTTTGATGGTAGTTTAAAGCACAACCAACTTTGAATATAAAAATAAATCACTATAACCCTCTTGAAAGGAAATACATCCTACTCCACGGTTTAATTTTTGGTAAGTTCTTGACCATGTGGGACAACTAAGTGGTCTATGTGATTTGTTTACAAGGTGGCCCTTTTTGGTAATTAAATTCTAAACATAGATAAATAACCCTTGTAACACTTAGATCTATATCAAAATTTTAAAAAATCAATGCTTCAAAGTTATAAATATGATATTATTTACTCACTTCATGTAAAAATTTGTTGTAGATGTAAGAATATTATGATGTTCCAACCATAGATCTAGATTTATTTTAATTTATCTATAAAATAAATTTCAAAATGTTCCAATGTTTGATAAGGAAATTCTAAACTATCTTTTGGACAATGATAAACACATTCAATTTCTCATATCTAAAAGGTTACATGAGATCCCAAACCAACACTCCAATAATTAATATTTCATACAATCATATATACACTACCAATGCAAGAGCCTAAGGGAATCACATAATTTATTTGAATTGCATGCAATCAACAACACCATGTTTTATATGTAGATTCTGAGACACAATTCTATTAAAATTCAATCACTATCATATATCTCACTAGATTATTCACTTTGAGAGACATCAAAAGAAAAATATCAATATCATGATTAGCTTTGACATCGAAGAAAATAATAAATATATAAAAAATCAACTTTTTTGTATTATTCAATGTCAAAATGGATATGTGTCTCAATGTTCTAATCATGGTATTGATATTCTACTTTTGATTTCTCTAAAAGTGAATAATTTAGTGAGATCTATGATGTTGATTGAATTTTCATAGAATTGTGTCTCAGAATCTACACATGAAATATGGTGATGTTGATTACATTAAATTTAAAAATTTATTAATGTGATTCCCTTAAACTCTGGCATTGGTAGTGTATATGATTGCATGAAATATTAGTCATTGCATTATTTATTTGGGTTCTCATCTAACCCTTTAGATTTCAGAAATTGAATGTGTTTATTATTGTCCAAAAGATAGTTTAGAATTTCCTTCTTTAACCTTGGAATATTTTAAATTTTCTTTTACAGATAAATCAAAATAAATCTATATTTGTGGTTGGAATATCATAATATCATCAATTATGCAATAATATTTTGAATGAAATGAGTAAATAATGCCATATTGAAGAATTAAATTCTTTATTTCTAATATATATCTAAGTAAATTAGAGGGGTTATCTATGTTTGAAATTTAATTACCAATAAAGGCCACCTTGTAAAAACATCACATAGACCACTTAGCCATCGCACATGGTAAAGACTTGACTAAAAAATTATTTACTTGGGGTAGGATTCCCCACTTTTCAAGAGGGGTAGAGTGATCTATTGTTCTACTCAAAGTTGGTTGTGCTAAAATTTCCAACAAAAGATTCTTTGTTACTATTTTTTTGTGGAGAGATTTTCACAAAATCCCTTGATGAAAAGTATGAAAAACTAAATGAGCTAAATCCTTGGCTAATAATATTTTTTTGAAGAAATATTTTTTACACTTTGAGGATGGGTGATGTTAATTCTACTATCAAGAAAATGAATGAGTTCAATATAACTATAACCTAGTTATAATATGTGAATGTAAATATAGACGATGAATATTGATGAAAAATCCTTGTGTTCTTTGTGAAAATCATGGGATAATTTGGTAATTTTTATTGGAAGCGTGTCTCAAAATTAGTGCTTGATGAGATTGTAGCCATTCTTCTTACAAAGGAAATGAGAAGAAAGGATACCAAATACACTAAAGGAGGCATTGGTTGTTTTTGGGATTAGGAAAAGAATTAGGACAAGGGTAGATCCAAACTCATGGAAGATTTACATCTCCAATAAATTCCAAGGAAAAATGTTGAAACTATGGAAATATGGGCTACTTCAAAAGAGATTGAAAGAGGAGAAAAATAAAGAAGCTAAATTTGATTATGATTATAATAAATATTCTGAAGAAAATGTAGGAGATGATTCCTTCCTTTGCTATGAACTTAGTAGTACATGCATGTTATGATACATGGATGATAGACTAATTAATTTTTTTTCCACATGAATCCCTATTAGGACTAGTTTTTACATTATGAAAACTATGATGATGGGAAGGTATGTCTCAACAATAACTAATATCTTCAAATAGTTGGCCATGGGAGAATAAAAAATCAATTATGTAAGGATTCTAAAATGATTATGTGGATGTGTAGGTAGCCTTCAACAATGGAGGTTGTAAGATGGTTCAAGGAGCTATGGTTCTTTCCAAGAGGGTTAAATTTGGTACTCTCTTTCAACTTGATGCATGGAGATACACACAATGCAATAGTTGTTTAGTAAATGTGATGAAGAGATATATGGATTCTACACCTTAATCATTGGAATTTGTAGTGAAGAGAAAATTTCCCAACTAGAATATAATGTTATGGAAATATCACATGGGCTATATTGTTAAAAAAATTGTATTATTCTTGAAAAATAAAAATCTTGTAAAGGGTATGTGCAGGATCATGATGGGCCAAAAAGAGGCGATATGATGGGTATTTGTAGGGTATGTGGCTGACGACTTATTTTTACCCAAAACTAATGAAACGAAAAGGGTTTTTAAAGGAGATTCATACCTTTCCACCAATATAAATTATTATTTACTTTGAATTTAATAAATAATTATTATTCATTTTCTATTTGAATTACAACTAAAGCCCTGATTGATAGGCTTATTGAAAAACATCTATAGCTTTCAAAAAATATCTCATTTTTTGAATCTGAAACATGTGTCACATTCTATGCTTCCCATACTATAGGATTAAAAAAAAAATTGAATTTCATGAAGTTTTGACCAAGTTAAGGTGGTCAAACATATGAGTTTTTATATTTTTAAAAATTTATAATAAAAAAATCATAATTAATTATTTACATGGAAAAAAATTACAAAAAATTATGCATCACATTCGGAAATGAGTCCTCTACTTATATCTAAAATCTTATAAAAAAAAATACCATCATTTTATTGTGGTTATGGTGGTCAAAGAAACACCTACTTATTTTTTCCCTGAAATTTAAGTACTACTGCATTAAAATTTCAAATTTTCACCAAATAGATTTTTTTATTTTTAAAATAAACCTAGTAGTTTAGAAACTACATTCAATTTGCTACAGATTGTATTCTTACATATTTTTGAAATAATATTGATAACTTATTCAAATTTTTACGTCAAGTTGCCTAACTCTGATTTTTCTAATTTTTTTGCCACTTAAGGGCCTATTTTTTCCATGATGATCCTACACATATCGTAAAAGGGATTACTAATTGTTCTTTGGTGCCACCTATAGTGCTCAAACAAGACCTAATTTTTTACTCTAATGTATTTTGATCCTTGTTTGACTATGCAGTTTAACTCACCCATGATTATGTCTATTATTGGTTAAAATATGCATTTGTATGTGAGATGATTAGTGTCTTATGCATTAATTCCTAGTACATTTGAATTTACGTCTTTTTTTATCTCTCTCTAGTTTCTCTATCAATTAAATTATTTTATTATGTTATCATAGTTGTAAGACTTTGTACCATTTGGTTAGAGAATTAAAATGATAATATTTTTTTATTAGAATATGATGTAGGAGCATCCTGGTATAGGCACAATCGACATCACACAAAAACATTGTTTCAGGTGATTGGTGAGCTTTCATGGTGAACCCTCTTACAAGATGATGATTGAATTCACCCTAAATTTAGTGCCAAATATTTCTTGGTCATAAATATTTCTTGGTCATATTCCATGTGGTTTTGTAGAAATGATTGTATTGTGACTTGCACTGGTAGTTTGGCAAAACATTAAATCTTGAGTTTCATAAGGTTTGAAGCATAATGACTTGACATGAGGCTGTGAAATGTTGAGTTACACACCTCTGTAAGTTTTAATGAGTTTCCAAGTTCTTGGAAAATTTTTATAGCAAAGATCAATTTTTAGCTTCCTTTGTTGATGGGTGGATGATTTAGTTTGGTGTAGCCCACATATTTACTTCTTTCATTAATATTTCTTGGCTGTGTCATCTAATTTTGAACATTGGTCCAAAATGATTCCAAATGACATAGTGGAAAAGGTATAAGTCCATTTCTCATAAGATATGATTTTATTTTAGATGTTTTAAGGAATGTCAAAAGTTTGCACGGTAAAAAGAGAACGAATAGAGGTGTGAGAAAATACAAAATGAAAGGGGTGCCATAGGAATTCAAAAAAAATCAAAATTTGAAGAGATAAAGAAAAGATAATTTCCCACACTGGTAGGAGTGAAGAAAAGGAGATGTGAAGTTGCACAAGAAAAAGGCAGTGACATCTTGGGCCAAGACAACATAGTGAATTAGAATACAATCGTGCCAACATAGAGAGAGGTAGGTATTGAAATTTACTAGTTGTTGTTGTCCAAACTTTTACATGACCACACACATATGAAATATAGTCAATTCATTTGAAAATGTGATAGAGATATAAAAGGTGTTAATTTATGTAGCTTGGAAAAGTGTCTCCAAACCCAAGAATATTAATTAATTAATTGATTGATTGATTTCTCTAGAGACTTCTAGAAACTAGTTAGTTAGGTTTTGTTAGAGTCCTGATAATCTTAGCCATTGATTGAGATTAAATCATGGCCATTGGCTGCTCAATGAGAAGATTGTAAAAGGGGATCAATGGGAATTTGGAGAACACACACTTGAGAAATATTTGTAGTGATAGCAATGGCATAGTATAGTGTTGGAGACAACAAAAGTTGAATTTTAGTAGGAGAAATTGAGGGAAGAATTTTCGGAAAAGAAAAATATTACTAGAGCTTTGCTATTAAGAGGCAAGCCATTTATGTAACTCTTGATTTGCTGAAGTTTAATTTAAAAATTTCTCCAGAAGACCCAATCCTCAACTTAAGCCTACAATATCAAGAAGACCCAATCCCCAACTTCAAAACTTCTTTCACTATGATGTTGGTTTTCCTATTGTTTCATTCTATTTTGTGCAATGGCTAAATTCTCCTTGAGTCCTAAAAGTACTTGTTGTTGATGAAGAAAGTGGTCTTCTACTACCTAAATTATTGGTGATACCTTTATTGATGATGTGATGGAAGGAGGATGATATCCATAAAGTGCTAAAAATAGAGACATTTTTTATGAGCTATGAAAAGAAGTGTTATACCACCATTCTGCAAGTGGTAGTCAATCTACCCATTGAGACTTTCTCTAAAGTGAATCAACGTATATATCCTTCCAAACACTTATTAACAACCTCAGTTTTCCCATCCGATTGAGGGTGGTATGAAGAGCTATGAGCCAATTGAGTACCCAAACATGAGAATAAATCTTTCCAAAAGTGACTAGTGAAGATAGGATCATGATCACTAACAATAACCTTAGGTGTACCATGTAGCTTTTGGATATTCTCCAAAAATGTTTTTTCCACTGCACTTTCCATAAAAGGATGTGATAATCAATGCAATGTGCATATTTAGTGAGGCAATCAACTACTACCATGATGACATTATGACCTTTAGATTTGGGAAGCCCTGTGATGTAGTCCATGGATACCTCTTCCCAATGCTAGCTAGGAATAGATAAGGGTTGCAAGAGACCTAGTATCTTAATTGTATCCCCTTTATTCCTTTGACAAACCAAACATTCAGCCACAAATTTTTGAACATCACCTTTTAGCCCTTCCCAAAAAAAAATCTTGCTTGACTCGATGATATGTCTTCAAAAACCCTGAATGACCACCCACTTGAGACTCATGCAACTCTATGAGAATCTTGTGTTTAAGAGAGGAATTCTTACAAAGATACAAACACTCTTTATACCAAAGAGTATCTTCCTTCCAACAAAACTTATCTGAACTACTACGACCACTTTTTAATTGTTCGATGAGATTACTTGTCACAACATCATTTTGCCACTCTGCATTGGCTTCCTCCACCAATTTTCTTGTAATACTAAAAGGGCAGACAATAAGGCTTCATCTTTCTCATCCTTCCTTGAAAGTGCATCTGCTACAATATTTTCTTTCCCTTTCTTATATACAATCTCAAAGTCATATCCTAACATTTTAGTGACCCATTTTTGTTGCTCTTTAGATGATAGTCTTTGTTCCAAAAAATATTTTAGGCTATCATGATTTGTCTTAACCTTAAAGTTTCTACCCAATAGAGAAGGCCTCCATTGTTTAACTGCATGGAGGATTGCTAGCATTTCCTTCTCATAAATAGGTTTTAGTTGATTCTTACCCTTTAATTGATGACTCTTAAAAGCAATTGGTTGAACTTCTTGCATGAGCACTGCTCCTACCCCATTTCCAGAAGCATCACATTCCACAATGGATTCCTTGGTGAAGTGAGGAGTTGAAAGCACTAGATTTGTACACATAGCCTCCTTCAATCTCTCAAATGTTGTATTGGAAGACTCGTTCCAATGAAAAGAATCCTTCTTCAATAGAGTGGTGAGAGGTGTTTCTATATGACCATAATTCTTCAAAAATATTCTATAGTACCTTGTCAATCCTAAGAAACCCCTCAATTTCTTAATGGTTTTTGGATTAGGTCATTCCATGATAGCCTTAATTTTTTTAGGGTCCATCTTTACTCCATGTGAAACTATGTGTCCCAAATACTCCAACCCCTTAAGACCAAAAGCACACTTGGATGGCATAGCATAGAGTTTATGATCTTCAAGTATTCATAATGCTTGATCCACATGATGCAAATTTTCTTCCCAAGTCTTGCTATAAATCAATATATCATCAAAAAATACTAACACAAACTTTCTCAAGAACTTCTTAAAAATGGAATTCATCAAACTTTGGAATGTAGATGGTGCATTGGTAAGACCAAATGACATCACCAAAAATTCATAATGACCCTCATGAGTCTGAAATGTTGTCTTACAAAAATCTACCTCATTAATCTGAATTTGGTGATAACTAGATCTAAGATCTAACTTGGTAAAATACATAGCTCCATTCAATTCATCTACCAAATCATCAATGAATGGAATAGGAAAATTATCTTTAATGGTGTACATGTTGAGCACTCTATAATTTGGAAACATGCGCCAAGTATCATCCTTCTTACGTAACATCACCATAGGCAAGGAGTAATCACTTGGGCTATGCTGAATAATTCTTGCCTCTAGCATCTCCTCAACAATTTTTTCTATCTAACTCTTTTGTATGTGTGGATACCTATAAGGCCTAATGTTCGGTGGTTGGATCCCTGGAACTAATTGTACGGCATGATCATGATCCCTCTTAGGAGGAAGTCCTTTAGGAATATCTCCAAGAACAACTGAGTGACGATCAATTATAGCTTAAAAATTTGGATGAGTAGGAGCATTAGATTGAGAGACTTCTAATGAACATAGTTGGGCCACAAATCCATCCACTCCTTTCTTAAGAAAATTTTTCATTTGATAAGAGCTTACCATTTTGGGGGATTTTTACTTCAATCCCCTTAGCTCTACTACCCTTCCTTCTGATTGAAATCTCATGAATAGTTCTTGGAATTTCATCTCAATCATTCCCAATGTAGTAAGCTATTGTACTCCGAAAACAATATCTACTGCACCCATGGATATCACATACATTGGGGTATCAAGTTGATAATCTCCCATGGATAATTTAATTCTATGACACTTCCCTGAACAACTAACTGTAACACCATTTTCAATCAAAACCTGAAATTCTAGAGCTGGATATATAAAACAATTTAGACGAGTAGCTAACTTTTTGTTGATAAAATTATGAGTACTACCTGAGTCGATCAACATTGTTACCTTTTGCTTCTTGAAGAAACCCACCACCTTGAGATTTTGTGGAGCACTAAAACCTGAGAGTGAATGGCAAGAAATGATTGGTTGAGAATCATGTGACTCCTCATTTTAATCCCTTTCATCCTCTAGTATGGGTTCCTCCTCTTCTTCCTCACTTGGACCTTCAGTATACAATAATTTCTTTTCACTACACTTATGTCCTCAACTATATTTGCTATCACAATTGAAACACAACCCTTTTACTCTTTTCTCCTCAATTTTTTGTGGAGTCAACCTAGTAGGTTGTGTTGAATATCCTTTCTCTCTTGTCACATTAGCCCCTTGCTTCTTAGGAATCAAATACTTCTCCTCTACCCTGCGTGCTAAGATAAAAGACTCATTTATAGAGCTAGGGCTAAACATGCGTACCTCATGTTGAATGTGATCCTTGAAACCCCCCAAGAATAAATCATTCAAATCTTCCTCCATAATTGTATCCACTCTTAAGGATAGATTTTGGAATTGCTGAATATAATCCTTAACTGATCCTGTTTGTTGAAGTTTACCTAGCTGGCTGAAGAAGTTTTTTGTCACGCTATTGCTATATTGTGCTTGGAGTTCCTTCGTAAAAATTGACCATGAGATGGTGAGCCCCTTTTTCCTTTGATGAGTTCAAAGCCAATGATACCAAATAAATTGATCTAGTTCTAGATATAGGGAAGCCATCATGACCTTTTGTCCATTTAAGATTTGGTGTACTTCAAAAAAATTCTCAATTTGGTTTATCCATGTTAGACGATCCTTGCCATTGAACTTGCACATATCCACCTTTGGAAATAAATTCCTAGATCCCATAGGAGTACTAAAGCTTGTGTCAATGTTATCTGACCTATAATTTTCACCTTGGTCGCTTGAGAACTCCTTTCTTGGTTCAGCCATGTAGGTGCTTAACATGTTTCGTATGTCTGGTATATCTCCTCTTAGGTCACACATATCCATATTCATTGAGGAAATTTCTTCCTTGACCTTACTGATTTCCTCATTAGGAGTAATATCTTCTATTTTTACCCCCTCCTTATCAGGAGTCTTCCCTAGAGTGACAACATTATTTTTGCCCCTTGTTGCAAGCCCCATCATGATGGGAATCACTAATTTTGAAATAAATCACACAAATGAAACTTAAATTATCTGAATTTTTTATTGTAACTTATTGGGGCTTGAATAACTCTCACCTAGAAAAATCTCCAAGAAATAAGCAGATTGGCAATGTGGAGAGTGATAGTTGTGAAAAAAAATAATTTTTAAATAACTTGATTATTTCTACTCCTTTCCCTCCAAATTTTTTATTGTAATCTCCTTTAGTATGTCTTAAAAAACCCAATAAAAATTAGACTCCAATTCAATAATATGTGTGAGATATGTAGATTCCAAAACAAATGTGTAGAAACACTAATTCTATAATAATTCGCTTAATTCTGCTCCAATTCTTTTGAAATATGCATTGTAGCTTCTTTAATATGTTCTTCAAAAACCCTTTAAAAATAAAATAAAAAATTTCCAAAATCTAAAAGATGTGCTCTTCCCAAAATTGCCTCCAAATTTGAGAAAAAAACCTTGCCTCTACGGTGCCAATATCATGCTCTGATACCACTGGTTATGAAATAACTTGCACAATAGGAGAATATGATATGAAATATGCTACAAATACTTGATAATAACTGAGAATGACAAACCACTTCAAGGTGGAAAACCTCCAAATATCTCTAATGAGAACACACTTCACAACTTGATGATGAAATAAGACTCACAATATCCTATATATACCTATTTATGCCTAGGATATCACCTAGGCCGACTTAGACACACCTATATAAGTCTTAGGCCAGCCTAAATAACTAAATAAAAATATACTAATGATAATATGACTTAATAGAGAGTTAAGATAGCCACAAGCCGACTATTCATAACTTGATGTACACTAATATTAAGGGCGTAGCACCATGTTTGCATTTTATGATGAGATGTCATGATGATGTGATCATGATTGATTCTTATATGCCATGATGATGTTATGTTCTTATGATGATGATATGGATGTATAATTTATGATTGTAATGGATTCCATGTGTATGATTATGGATGTGTTAATGCATGACTATATATGTATGCACAATGCAATCTTATGATGTGATATATGTGTTTTAATGATATGGGGGTATGTGTAGGATCATGATGGGCCAAAAAGTAGCAATATGATGGGTATGTGGCTGACAACTATTTTTTTACCCAAAATTGATGAAATGTAAAGGGTTTTTAAAGGAGATTCTCAACTTTCCATTTATATAAGTTATGCTTTACTTTGAATTTAATAAGTAATTATTATTCATTTTCTATTCAAATTATGACTAAAGTCCTGATTGATAGGCTAATTGAAAAATATCTATAGCTTTCAAATTGTATCACATTTTCTAAATCCAAAACATGTGTTGCATTCTATGCTTCACATACTATAGGATTAAAAAAGAAAAATTGAATTTCATGAAGTTTTGACCAAGTTAAGGTGGTCAGACATACTAGTTTTTTATATTTTAAAAAAAATTGTAATAAAAAATTCATAATTAATTATTTACTTGGAAAAAAATTACAAAAAAATATGCATCACATTGGAGCATGAGTAATCTACTTATATCTAAAATATTATAAAAAAATATTATCATTTTATTGAAGTGAGGGTGGTCAGACCGACACCTACTTCTTATTTTTTCCGTGAAACTTAAGTACCACTGCATTGAAATTTCAAATTTTCACCAAATAGATTTTTTTTTTTTTAAAACCTAGTAGTTTAGAAACTAGATTCAATATGCTACAGATTGTATTCTTACATATTTTTGAAATAATATAGATAACTTATTCAAATTTTTATGTCAAGTTACCTACCTCTAATTTTTCTAAAAATTTTGCCACTTAAGGGCCTTTTTTTTCCATGATGATCCAACACATACCCATGGTTGATGTATTCATGGACATTTCATGTGAACCTAATGCAATGCCTAGCTAATCATGTATGCACTTATGTTTTTATATGTAACAAGATGTCATCATGAGAGGGATGAGACAAGATGACAAGACCGAAGGAGAGGAATGTTAGTGCAGAGACCAAATCCTTCAACATGTTACCACAAGACTTAACAATTATTGCTCTTAATCATCATTGGGAAGATTATTGTAATGACCCAAAAACACCATGATATGACATAGATCAAGGTGTGCACGGTAGCACCATCACATGAGACAAGAAGTCACAAACAAGGATGATCGTGACTCCTACTAAGAGTGTGATTGCCCCAGTATTTTTGTCATAACCAACCACAAGTAGAAAAAGAAAAAAAGACAATAAAGACAAGTCATGAAACATTTTTGCTCCTCTAAATCCTATTGTCAAGACATCCTTGAGGAACTAGCAACATGACTGCCTAAAAAAAAAAGACAAGCCCACCATTATGATACGTCGCTACTTCTCTAAATCATGTTGTCAGGAGATCGTTGAGAAAATAGTAACATGATAGTCTGAAAAGATAAGACAAGTCAATTATCACAAAATGTCAATGCTTCTCTAAATCCTATTGTTAGGACATCATGGAGGAACTAGTAACATGATGAAAGATCAAAGGACAAAATTCCAAGATAATGTTTGCTAAGTGTTTTCCAAGTGTGTTTGAATGTCAAGTGTTTTAAATGTCAAGATGCCAGGTGTCTACCTGTCGAGATGTTAGGTGTCAAGTTTTGAAAATGCCAAGATGATGAATGCCGAAGTTTACCAAATTCAAGAAGGACACATCCTAAATGATGTTGATGTCGAGAGGATCAATCCTCAAAATGTCAAGAGGATCCCTCAAAATGCCAGATGATGGTGAAGATGCCTAGGAAGGACACATCCTAAGGCATAAATGATACAGGTTGTTCTTCAGAAGGACATGTCTGAAGGATAACCAAGAGTTGATAGTTTGACTAGTTGTGACAATTTGACTTGTTTTGACTGAGGTTTGACTAAATTTGACTAAGTTTGACTACATGTTGCTATTGACATGCTGATGTGATTGACATGTTGATTAAATGATTGCCATAATTTTTCTTAGGAGTTTTCCTGTTTCGAAATGGTTTGTTTGACTTGAAGAATTTTGATGTGTGTGCCAGTGCAGTGCCATGAACACTAATGGACTAACCTAGTGTGGCCTTAGGGGCTCATTAACAGATTGACTTGCCTACGCCATACACTCAAAGACCTCATAGTTCAACATGACCAATTAATTTGTGCCAATGACAAAATATTGAGTCATGATTTTTATTTTGACAGACCTAAAAGGACTGACCTAATGTCTCGAGGGCTTGAAGATGAGCCTTGCCTACATAGCAAATGTGCAGTGACAATGTATTTCAACAAATGACAAAGAATTGATTGAAATGACTGACATTTTGAAATATGACTTTGTTTTTGGGATTTTCAGGTATTATTTGGATGTTTTTGTGTTTTTTCCATATTTTTATTTTTTTGGATTTCTTCATGACATTTTTTGATTTTTAGTTCTTTTTTCAGGATATTTTATGACTTTTTTGTCTTTTTTCAAGACTTTTTCAATTAACATGATCATGTGCGATACCCACTACACTCAGGTGATAAGGATTTCCCTTAGTCAGGTCTAGAATTAGCCAAATGTGAAAAGGATATGCATGGGGTGACAAATGGATGGTATGCAGGACTTGATGTCAACCATTTTCAACCATGAAAGGAAGGGTGTAATGTCATGGCAAGTGTCATGGTGATGATGGAAAAGTGTGTTTTTATTATGGACCAAGGTAGATAGAGTGAAAATAGATGGTAGAGCAATGACTGACTACAAATGGCGCCTGTTTGCTAGGTTTTCACCATGGTACTTATCTAAAGTGCATATTTTTCAGGTTTTAACTATTAGATGAATTATTTCTCTTTACTATTTTTTCCATTTTTTTCATTTTTTTTGTGTCACCAAGACACCTATTTTCAAGGTTTTCATCAGGTTGACAATTTTTAATATTTTTCAATTTTTTGTATTTTTAAGGTTTTTAGCCAAACTTTATGATGTTTTGCATAGATCTTTTGAACATGTAGACTATTGATGGTCTCTGTCAGTTGTTCACCATCTGAAGTACATAGTTGATATGCTCCAGAACAAAAAGAGGAATTGATAACGTAATTTCCTAACCAATTTGGTTCGAACTTTCCAGGTTTTTTCTCTTTCAACTTGATTCTTAGAATTTTGCATTAGGACTAGGTTTCTAATGTCAAACTTTATGACCATTAATTTCTTATTATAACTACAATAGAGTTGATTTTGATATGCCTATAAGTGATTCAGGGCATTGTGTCTTCTTTCATCTAGCATCTCTAGCTCATGCAGTCGTGATTGTCTATACTCCTCATCATTGATCATACCCTTCATAGAGACTCACAAAGATGGAATTTCAACCTCCATGGGTAAGATGAATTTGGATCCAAAGACCAGGGCGAATGGAGTGGTACCTATAGGTGTGTGAATGCTAGTGTGGTAGGCCCATAAAGTAGGGTTGAGTTGGATGTGCCAGTCACGACCAACATCATTGACTATCTTCTTAAGAATTTTGATTATTGTCTTATTGGATGCCTCATCTTGGCCATTTCCTTGTGGGTAGTATGTCGTGGAGAAATGGTGTTGAATGTGGAATTGGTCACATAACTCACAAATGTCTTGATTTTTGAAAGGACACCTATTGTCTATGATGATGGACTACGGAATACCATACCGAAAAATGATGTAGTTGAGGATAAATTTGGAAATATATTTTTCAGTTATGTACGTAAGGGGGATGGCTTTGATCCACTTAGTAAAGTACTCAGTGGTGATGATAATGAATTTGTGTCCATTGGAAAAGGTAGGATGGATTTTTCCCATGAGGTCGAGTCACCATTGTGCAAAGGGCCAAGGAGAAGAAACTGGCCGAAGTTCCTATGCTGGTGCATGAATCAAATCACTATGTATCTGACATTGGCGACACATTTTGACAAACTCAATTACATCCTTCTCCATTGTCAGCTAGTAATACCCAAGTCTTGTTATCTTTTTGGCTAAAGTAGGGCCACTCAAATAAGATTTGCATATACCCTCATGTACTTCTCATAAGGTTGTTCATGTTTCATCAGTGTTGAGACATTGAAGAAGGGTGTTGTCAATGCTAGGGTGCTAAAGGGTGTCACTGACGATGGTGTATCTGGCAGCTTTATGGATAAAGGAATTTCATTGGTTATTGGACAAGTTGGGGGGAAGGGTTTGGGACTTTAGATAGTCACAAATGTCTTGATACCATGGAGAATTGGTACCAAAAATCTCGCAAACCATCTTTGATTTTGGTATGTCATATGTCGGGACCAACAACTGTTCTACAAGGAATTCAAATTGAGGCACATTACTTGGAATGTCTAGGAGAGATCCAATTTTTGCCGTTGTGTCTGCTGCCTTATTTTGTGTTCTCAAAAATTTCCCAAAAGTCACCATGTGAAAATATGTATGAAAGTTTTCAACCATCCATTTGTAAGGCATTAATTTCTTGTCATTAGTGTCATAGTCATCATTGACTTGGTTAATGACCAACTGAGAATCCCCATTGACATGAAGTGCTTTAATTTTACATTTTATGGCCATTCTAAGTCTTGTGACAAGTGCCTCATATTCTAGAACATTATTTGTAAATGGAAAAGCAATGCGGAAAGACTTAGAGATGGAGTCTCCTTGCGGAGTGATAAATAGTATTCTTGCTCCCAAGCCATGATTGGTATGAGATCCATCAAAATATAACCTCCAAGGTAACTTAGGTTTTGTATGAAATATTGACTCACCTGGAAATTCTACTACTAGTGGATGATCGCCTTGTATAGGTGCATCTGCCAGTTGGTCTGCTATCACTTGCCCCTTTATAGCCTTTTGTTCCACATAATGAATTCCATACTCACTCAAGATCATTACCCACTAAGCCAAGCGTCATGTAAATGTTGCATGACTAAGGAGATATTTCAGGGGATTGATCTTTGCTACTAAGTGTGTCTAGTGATTCAACATGTAGTGTCTTAATTTATAAGTAGCAAAGACAATTGCTAGGAAAGCACATTGAATGGTTGGGTAATTTAGCTCATATCCGACCAGTGATCGAATGATGTAGTATATGGCCCTTTCCTTCTCATCATGGTCATTATGTGCTAATAATTCCCCCAATGCTAAATTTGTTTCAAAAATGTACAAAATCAAAGGTTTCCCTTCGATGGGTGGAATTAAAACAAGTGGTGACAATAGATAATATTTTATTTGCTGGAAGGCCTCTTGAAATTTATCTGTCCACACAAAAGGGATACTTTTGCATAGGAGATACTAAAATGGATGAAACTTGTCATCCAATTGTGTTATGAAATGTCAGATAGATTGTAACCTAGCTTGTAATGTTCTAAGTTCACTTATCCCTTTTGGAGGAGGCATGTCTAATATTGCTTTCACCTTGGTAGGATCAACTTCAATTCCTCTACAAGAAACAATGTACACCAAAAGTTTTCTTGATGTCACACCAAAGACACATTTCTTCGGATTCAAGAGGACCTTGTATTCCTCCAGTCTCTTGAATATTTTTTCTAACACATTCAAGTGATCTTTTCATGTTAGCGACTTTTCCAAAAGATTGTCTACATAATCTTCCATTATCTTGTGCTTCATTTTATGGAATATTGTAGTCATAGCTCTCTGATACGTGGCAAATACATTCTTAAGACCAAAAGGCATGACGTTCCAACAATATGTACCCCAAGGAAATGTGGATGTTGTTTTATGTTGATCTTTTTGGGCAATTTGAATCTAATTATATCCTGAGAAACTGTCCATGAGGGATAGCATCTCATATCATGTCGTAAGGTCCACTATGATGTCTATGTTTTCTAGCAGAAATTCATCCTTTGGACATGCTTTATTTAGGTCCAAAAAATCTATGCAAATGCAAATTTGACTATTTGGCTTTGTGACTGGTACAAGATTTGATATCCATTTAGCATAATCTATGGACTGTATGAATCCCGCGTCTAACATTTTCTTAAGTTTTTCTTTGACTAACAAGGAGATCTGTGGGTGTGTCTTTCGTATCTTCTTTTTCATTGGATTGGTGTTTGTAAATAATGGAAAATGGTGCAAGAAAAGTTCTAGATCCAACCTAGGCATATCGACATAGGACCATGCAAAGTTAATTTAATGCTTTGAAAATAATTTGTGAAATTTTGGTTTCTCTTCTTCTATCAAAAATGCCACAAAGAGGACCATCTTAGGATATTCTGTTGTAGATATTTTTATTTCCATGGTGTCCTCAATAATCATTGTTGATGTTTCTTGAGTCACAGGGAGAAATTCCAATCCTCCATCCTTAGGCACCTCAGTGAGGTTTTCACCTTCAGATATGTCCTTTATTTTTAATTTTTAATCGTCAGAAGGTGCCTTTCAGTTTTCACCTATAGACGTGTCATTTTTTATTTTATTTTTATTTTTCATTTTGTGACTAGAGGACATAGCAGTCTCCCCAAAGTAAGTTGCACAATCTAGGTCAATTGAAAATCCAACCTAATAGTCTCCACTTGGAATTCCCTCACAAATTCCCATGAATTCTGCAATGGCCCCATCATTCTGAAATATGTCCATAGCAAGATGGCCTTGTTGATCCCAATCGATTAGTTGTGGGTAGACTAAGGAAATACCATCTTTAGTATTGGTGAATGGTGGAGAAGACACATAAAGCATGCAGATTGATTCAAAGACATTGAAAATGAAATTGTCATCATCCAATTCCCAATCATACTCTATCAAATATTATCCTTCACTTGATTCATACTCATTATCAAAGTAGGTGACAAAGGGATTGGAGTCATGGTCAACAGTGTCATGTGGTAATTCAAATGAATCTGACTGATGGTCATTAGGTTTGGATGGTTGGATAGGAGATGGGGTCATTGTAATCCTCATCATTTAATTTATCAATCCAAGGTAGTGTCCATGGCTGTCTCCAAGAGAGAAAGTAGAAAACTTGTTTGACAATCTATTCTATAGTTTATTCTACTTGCATGAAATAAATCCTATTTGCATAGAAGAGAATTAATCTAAGGAAAAATTTCAAGAATTGAAAAGACTAAACTACTTCACACTTGTTAGAAATGAAAAGCTTTCTTGGACACAAATTTAATCTAGAAATTTGGAATTACATTGCTGGAAAATGAAACTAGATCTATCCTACTTCCTCGGGCTGAAAAAATATTTTCTAATCCTCCCCCTTTGATAAAATGATTACATATTATTTATAGAATTCATATTATATATCTATCCAACCAATCTACTAAGAATGTGGATCTAAGATTCTATTTTTGAGGGGTTGCTTACAAAAATTTAAGAAAATTGAAGTTGTTGTCCTCCATCATGCCACTTTGTCTTAGTCATTTTTTGACACGTACTACTCATTCTATGCTAGAAATCATGCCAAATGCTCAAAAGGGTTTTTAGATATCATTGTTTTATTGAGACTACATTTTTGACAATTTCTAAGCACTTGATTTTTAGGAAGTCTTCAAGTTTGAGCGTGAATGAAGGAATTCTTCTTCAGTTCGGTCAACCAATTTATTGATCCTTAGCATGAATAACATGCTATAATCATTCAACAACATTTGATTGATGTGGTAACTTGAGTTATCTTTGGTGGGAGAAGCAAGCATGAAATTTAATAATTGTGAGAGATATTTGAACTCAACATGAAACAAATACTCATCCCATTAATTTAGGAATGATTGATGCTCCATGATTTTGTGTGAATGTAGGAATGTGATGGAGTCTTCTCTATATTCTCATTATTTCTTCAAATCCTTCTAAAGCTTTCAGGATTTAACTACTTCAAGTGTCTAGAACTCTCTATTGCAAGTGTCTATGAAGCTCCTTCTTACCATGAGTTATTTAATAACTCATTTATTTGCATTATATCATTTTAAAAACTTCATGGAAACATATTAGAGGAAATTTGGATCACATTTAATTACTAAAAATAAATCAAACATTTACTTTATATTCTACTTTAAGAAAACTAAGGAACTTTCAATCATTACTCAAATCCACTTTAACACTAATGCATTAAGAAGAAATAGATGATTTTCTTTGATAAAATATGAGACAATTTATGGTCTCATGATTTCACCCACACCTAAAATGTTGCAGGTCCCTCTACAACTAATAATGAGCCTTCAAATTTAATAAATTCATCATTTTTTAGTAGTTCCTTCGGGTAGCTCTTGAAACCTCTTGAAGGCTCTTGAAGGCTCTAGAACAATTCTAGAACAATTTCAAAATAGCTCTAGATAGGTTCAAATTGCTCCTTAAATCTTATAACTAATTTTAGATGTTTTTCTTCTTCTTCTTTTGAATGGATTGAGTAAAATGAAAGGACTTTAAGTTGAATAAGAGTAAAATAATAAAGTAAATAGCTGATTTTATCTTAGTTTTCCATGCAACCATCATGCATGAGTTGTTTTTCAATTTCTCCATCCTGTATGCAAAGAATTTCTTCAGCTTTTGAGAGTTGCAACCTGATCTTTTACATTGAATATCAGCTCAAATTGTTTCATCATTATTTTTCTGTACTAACCGGCCATCCATAATGCCAAAATATTTTCTACAAGATTTTAGACTAGCAACTTGCATAGAAAATTACATGCTTACAACCTTATAGAAGAGAAAATGGCATGTGCAAAGAACTTATTTCCAAAAATAAAACCTACCCTAACCTACTCTACTTAATGATGTAGAGAGGTTACACATAACCATTAACTAGTTCTAAAAAATATCTTCCCTTTCTCAAAGTATGTTTCCATGCATTGAATTTTATGAGAGAAGAGAATGAAAAGAAGATGATTTTTTTTTTGAAACTCAATGCTTCACCTTCCTTTTTAGTGGAAACCTTCTTCATGATTCTTGATTCTAGAAAATACATGGGTTGATTGGAGAGATCATGCAATCATTCCTTCTAATCTATTGAATGCATGACTGGAAACAACTCCTTGTTCTTCAAATATCTAATTGGGAAGCCATCCTTTGGCTTCAAAAATTTGATTGGGAAACCATTCTTTGATTTTGAAGGTCTCCAAATAAGTCTCTTCCTTCCAATCTTTTGTAATGAAGATAAGATCTCTTCATTGTATTTTGCACCTCTTGCAAGCAACAATCCATCAATTCTTTCCTTAAAGAAATATCCTTTGCTAGATTTGGAGTGATGGTCCTCCAACTAAGGATATTTTGAAATAGATAGGGGTGTTTCTCTTTAGAATTAGTATTTTTGGGGGGTTTTGAGAGACAAATCTTTCTTGAGGAACTTCTAAGTTTAGAAGGCTGCCAAACTAATTTTCTCCCTTCCCTAATGAAACCTATCCATGAAAAAGGCACCAAAAATGATGGGGTGATTGTAATCCTCATAATTTAATTTATCAATCCAAGGTGGTGTCCATGGCTATCTGCAAGAGAGAAAGTAGAAAACTTGTTTGACAATCTATTCTACTTGTATTAAAAAAAAAATTGCATGAAAGAGAACTAATCTAAGGAACAACTGCAATAATTTAAAAGGATAAATTACTACACACTTTCTATAAATGAAAATCTTTCTTGCACTCAAATATAATCTAGAAATCTGGAATTACATTGCTTGAAAATGAAACTAGATCTATCGTATTTCCTTAGGCTGAAACAAGCCTTTCTAATCCCCTCCCTTTGATCAAATGATAACATTGTATTTATAGAATTCATATTCTATATCTATCCAAACAATCCACTAATAATGTGGATCCAAGATCCTAAATTTTAGGAGCCATTTACAAAACTTTAAGAAAATTGAAGTTGTTGTCCTCCATCACACCACTTTTGTCTCAATCATTTTCTGGTGCATACTACTCCTTCCATGCTACAAATCATGAAAAATTATCAAAATTGTTTTTAGATATTCAAATCTACTTTCCATATCATTTTTAACTTTTCAATTTTGTTGAGAAATGAGGGAGATATCACTGTTTTACTAAGACTGCATTTTTGACAATTTTTGAGCACCTAATTTTTAGGAAGTCTTCAAGTTTGAATGTGAATGAAGGAATTATTCTTCAGTTTAGTTGACCAAATCATTGATCCTTAGCATGAATAACATGGTATAATCATGCAACAACATTTGAGTGATGTGGTAACTTGAGTTATCTTTGGTGGAAGAAGGAAGCATGAAATTTAATAACCGTGAGAGATCTTTGAACTCAACATGAAACAAATACTCATCCCATTAATTTAGGAATGATTGATTCTCCATGATTTTTCATGAATGTAGGAATGTTCTGGAGTCTTCTCTATCTTCTCATTATTTCTTCAAAGCCTTCTAAAGCTTTCAGGAGTTAACTGCTTCAATTGTCTAGAGCTCTATATTGCAAGTGTCTATGAAGCTCCTTCTTACCATGAGTTATTTAATAATTTATTTATCTGCATTATATCATTTTAAACACTTTATGGAAACATGTTAGAAGAAATTTGAATCACATTTAATTACTAAAAATAAACCAAACATTTACTTTATATTCTACTTTAAACAAGCTAAATAACTTTCAATCATTAGTCAAATCCACTTTAACACTAATGCATTAAGAAGAAATAGATGATTTTCTTTGATAAAATATGAGAAAATTTATAGTCTCATCAACAAGCATGTTAGGATGAGGGTTAATGGGATTAGAAGAAGATTCTAGTTTTTCATTATTCAGAGGACAAAAGAGTCTATCCCAATCTTCTCTTTTCTTTGGGATCTTGGGGTTGTCATTATTCTATGTCAGATTGATCTTAAACATCTGCCAAAATATTTGTTTAGAGGTGAGTTCTCTAGGTTCAAGGAACAAGTCATCAAAACAACAATCACTTAGGGATCATTGGGAGCAAAATTCCCACTCATGGAAGTCATTTTTGGTAAGGGATTCCTCAATAGTCTCGACACTTTTTGAAGCATTCATACTCTCACTTGAAAGTACATTGGTACTTTGATCACCTATTTCAAGTGTACCTAACCCTAACCCAAGATTTTTTGGTCTTCCAAAAAGAATTAAATGTTCTCGCATCCCAATTTTATTCAAGTACAAGGCCACTAGTACTATCATATCCTTTTTCCTTCATTATGTCACATCCTTTGCCATATATTTGGACTAGTAATGGAGTTAGATTTTCTGGGTCTCTATAAATCCAAGATAATATGTCTTCGAGATCTTCTTTGCTCATGTCACCCCATTTTATGAATGTCATTGTAGGAGGAACCTTGAAGATCTCTTTAGGATCCATTCTGAAACAAGGTCCCCCATAAGCCTTAGGAGACTTGGGTATTTTGGTGATGTAGTATGTTGTGTGGAACTTAAATTCTCCACAACCTAAGTCCTAGATCTTGACACTAGGATCAGCCTTCGAGATAGTGGAAGTGGATGAGGTGATGGATGTCGAAGAAGTGGACGTGTAGGCCAAAGAAGTGGACGCGGTTGTGAAAGGTTTAGTGAGTGTGGATGGGTCAATGAATTTGGAAGAAGAGGAAGTTGAAGCTTCATGGCTAATGGGCACTTGATGTTCTAAAATATCCCTTAGATTGGTACAATATTGAAAGGGATCAAGGTCTCCATATATGGCGACTTCAGTGTCGTTGAAAGGAAAATTTAGGCATTGGTGATAGGTGCATGGAACCACTTTGAGCGCATGGATCCAAGGTCGCCCAAGCAAGATGTTATAAGGTAATTCAAGATCCAAGACATGGAAAGTTGTGTCTATAATGACTGGCCCGATTCTAATAAGGAGAGTGATGACACCTTGAGAGGAACGTTAATCATAATCATACACCTTTATGACAATGTTCTTTGTAGCATCTACACAAGCATCCAAAAATCCTAGAACCTTAACCAATTTTAAGGAATACATGTTCAGTCCTGCTCCACCATCTACTAAAACTTGTCTAACCTTATGTTTATGGATAAAGACTTCAATGTGTAAGGTGTCATTATTATTGGACTTTGGTGATCAGTATTCTTGGTTTGAAAATGTCATGAGATGGGGTGTAGTGAGGTATCCCACCATGGAAATCTACATGGGGGTTTTTCCTAGTTGGTCAATAAGGTTAAAATGACTCTTAGTTGCAACTACTTTGTAGATGAGCTTGATTGTGATTTCCTAGTGGATGGACCGAGTATTGTAATTTTTGGCTACCTAGGAGGAGGAGGACCAGCTATGGTGACTTTTCCACCACATGTAGTGACATTGCATTCAGGTTCTCTTTTGACAGTGATGGTATTGATGTATTCAAATTAGTATCCCACAAGTGATTAATAATGGGTCCACAAGAATAATCAAAGGAAACATGAGTGTAATTGGCTTGATTATTATTAGTCTTAGGACCTGATGTTGAGGCTTTATTTGAACCATGGTATTGTAGTGGGTTCTTGTGAATTGTATGGTTTGTGTTTGATGTAAATTTTTGTCCACCTAGTTGAATTGTGTTATTTTCAATTAGGTCTTGCACAAGATTTATTAGTTGTCAATAAGAGGAGGTTTTATGCCCTTTAGTGCAGTGGTCATTATAGAAAGCATTGTCATCCCACCATGATGGTTTAAATTGTCCCAGGTCATATGGCTTAAGGTCTTCCAATGTGATGACACCATTTTGGAGGAGCCTCTTAAGAAAATCTTCAATTGGTTCACCCAAGGGAGTATATGTATGTCTATTTGGGAATTGTCTAGTCTGTCATGACTTCCCTTGGTTTTGATTGCTTTGGTTATTCTGATTATTTTGAATGGCATTTGTGGCAAGTGTCAATGTGATTATTTGTTTTTTTTGAGGTTGAGCTCCCTTGAGAGTGAGTACATGACCAATTGAGTTTACCTCCTTAGTGTCAAAAACACCATCATTGGTTACGTGTTTGTTCTTGGCCCAATACTTGTTTTTGTCTGAAGGTGGGTTTATGTTTGTGTTCTTAGGACCATATTTAAGTTCTCCTTTAGCAATAAGGGCCTTTTCTAGTTGGACTCCTCTTTCAACTAAGTCTGTAAAGGTTGTACAGTAGTGGACTTGTAAGCCATATTTCAATGGACCTAAGAGTGTTTGGAAAAACATGTCAACTTTTTCTTTCTCAGGTATATCAATATGGAAATGGCTTGCTATAATTCTCCATCTTTGGAAGAATGGGATAATATTTTCACCAGTCCTCTTGTGTAAGTGTCAATAAACTAGTGATGGAGATGTTTGTGTCAATGTAATATGCATAGTTTTCCACAAATTTGTTTGCAAGTTGGTCCCATGATTTTATTCCCTTTTGTAAAGTGGAAAACCATTCAAGTGCGGGACCTACAAGGCTCTTAGGAAAGAGTCTCATAAATTACGTGTGTTAATAGGAAATGTCCACACAATTGGTTGTGAATTCTCGAATGTGTTCAAGTGGGTTTGTCTTGCCTTTGTATTTAGCGAAGTTTGGTGCCACATATCGAGGGGGAAATGGTGGCATGTATAGACTTGTGTCAAAAGGATATGGGCATAGGTCATATGACATATTTGACATTTTGTTGGAAATTTACATAGTCTAGATTATTTTTTGTAAGTTCATCACTTGAGCTTGCAAGGAATCAATTATAGGATTGTTTGCCACATCACAGATGGGAGTGATGGGTATCCCATGTGTCCCCATTTTTTGTGAAGAGACATTCTGATTTTGTTGTGGGATGTGTTGTTGTGAGATATATGACATGTTTTGATTGGAATGTTGTTGGTATTGCAAGTTTCGATTAGGGACATGTTGATGGGTATGGATGTGTGATGCATATGTATGAATGTGCCCTCCATCCATTTGAGTTGATATTTGTGGGATATGTTGACCTTGAATATTTTGGTGTCCAAATGAAGTCATAGGCTGTGTATTTTGATATCCTTGTCCAAATTGTTTGTATTTTTCCCTTGGGAAGTATTGGTATTAATTTGTGATGACGTGTTAATGTTTGGTTGTGGTGTTCTAATGAAAATACGTCATTTAATTCCTCAAAAGAAATTGAATGAAGACCCCATGAAAGGATTTGATGATGATTCTCCCATGGCACTAGATGAAGCTCCAAATAGGGGGTTTGAAGAGCTTTCCCCCATTGTTGTGGATCCAAAGGTAGTTCCAACTGATTGTGATGATGTTATTGTCATTGTAGGCATTGATTGTGATATGGCTTGTGACATAGTTGGTGTCACTCCCATGGATGTTGCATTGATTTTGTTTTGATTGGATGTGTCATTAGAGGTAGCATTGATAGTATTTGTGATGATTTTTTTGGTAGCTCTAACAAAGTATTGCTTTCATTTTTTGGGGGTTGACTAGTGTTGGAGGCATTGTTTGCATTGTTGTTGTTGTTGGCATTGTGACTAGGTGATGTTGGTCCTAAAGTGTTAATGTGAAAGCCACGTGGTAATTTAACCCATTGGTCCAAGAGTAAGGCTAGATATCTTTGTGGATCATGTAAGACTAACTCTTCCACAAAGGAGGCTATGTCAAGATTTTGAGTTGTAACTTCTACGTCTTGCACATATATTTTTCCTTGTTGATCCTTATGCATGAATGGTTCAAAGGGGTTATGTGATATAGATGGCATGTTTATGTCGCTAAAAGGATTGATAAAGGATGTCTCTTGGTTCATGTTTTGATTCATGCCATTAGAAAATATGTAATTGTTGGTGTCTTGTCCAAAATTAGCCATTTGTCTTCTTTTTCTTTGAAGCCTAGTTTCAACCATATAAGAAATTGTTCAAATTAGGAAGAAGGATGAAGATGACAACTAGATGATGACACTATGTTTTTTGAATTTTCAAATAAGAGATACAAATACAAACTATTGTTTTGGATTTTTGATAATAAGGAATGCAATATGAAATTTTTTTCTAAATAGAATGACTAATACCAAAGGACAATGAAAACTAAGATGACAAGTTATGACACTATTTTTTTTTTTTGGAATAAGGTATGAAAAATGAGGACTAAGATGACTTGAGTGTTCTAAGGTATGCAAATACAAAGGTCTAAATGATTTGGAAGAAGGTTTCTCAACCACCCTAAGCTTGATCTATACTTCAATTTTGAAATATCAAAGGACTTGTTTGAAAGACTAAATGACAATGCAAAGATGACTAAGTGAGGTTTCCTAACTTGACTTATGAGTTGAAAAGGTCTCACAAAAGGACAATGACTAAAGGAAATAATTATTCCTAAGTCTAATGATAATCTACTTTTGAAGGAAATAATTTTGAAAAGTATGGTAAGGTTTTCCTAATCAAAAATATGCAAATGAAATGAGGACCTAAGGACTGGTTCATGTCTATAAATGAAGATAATGAAGCCTAAGGATCAAACTAAAAATTGCAAAGATGAACCTATGGTAAAATACAAACTAAAGTGTGAAAGAAATGGAAGATTTGAGAAATTTTCTTTCTCATTTTTTATGGAGGCTGTTGGAAAAAGATGTTTGATGATAGATTGGACTAGTTTTCTCTCAGGTTTTAAACCGCAACAATATTTTAATCTCTATCAGGAAAATGCATCGTTCTCAATTTTAATTGTGTCAGTTTAGGAGATGTGTCATATTTCCAATGAATGTAGTTTTACATATAGAAAATGTGACTCATAAAAGCAGTTGTGGTCCTGTGTAAAGAAAATGTGGTTTAGAATAGGCAGATGCATCGCCAAAAATGAAAAATGCGGCTTAATAGAGAAATTGCATCATAGAAAATGTCAAATGTGATGCAAGAAGGTGAATGCATTCTAGTAAGCAGAAATGTGCTATGCAATAGATTGAATGTGACTCAAAAAGATTTGAATGTGGTTCAGCTAAGCACATGTGGTGCAAGAAGTAACAAATGTTGTTTATCAAAGTGATTGTGACATAGGAAGCTTCAAGTGTAGTACAATAGAGTGAATGTGTTGCAGAGGACAAGAAATGCGTTGTAGCAGAATGAATGTCTAGTTTGTTTGCAATTTTGGCCAAATTTTAAAGTTATCTCAAGTTGAATACATTTGTTTCCAAATTTGTGAGATGTTTTTGTTTGTTTGAATATTTGAGAAAAAACTTGTAAAACACAATATTTTTCCTTTGATCAAGCATATTGAAAACAAGCACAATCCTAGGTTGAGCAAGGACAATATTTGCTAGATTCCACGTGGGTTTCCCCAATCGCACTTATTCTTAGGAAGTGAATCCAGAAGCTTGGTCACACGGGCTCCCTCTTACAGTGCACTCACTTCTCAGGCCAACCAAGCTTACAACCCCCATAAAACTCCCATGGTAGGTTGATTACCTCTACTAAGAACTACAAGAATGTGTATGCCTTCACAACAACCATTTTTGTGCTAGCAAATAGAAAGGATTTTGGCTACTACACAATTTTTTTTTAGTAAGGTACCCCCATTTGAGTGGCCACACATGGGGCAAGATTAGCTCCGATAAGGAGGAAATCTAGCCTAAAGAGGTTACACTCAACAAGGTTTTGGGGAGTTCACTTGTTTGTGTGACACATCTACACTCATAATCCTAAGTTTTCCATTAGGATTCACATTTATATACTGGTCGGGGGTAGCTTGGCCAAAGAGCTTTGTTGCCAGTTTGAGTTGCCTTAGGGTGAGTACTTTTTCCCACTAGGATTGCACAAGTTTGCAAGGGAGAGGACACTTCGATTACTAAATTGGGGTGACACAAAAATAGGTGGGTCTAGTTTTTTGATCACCTAGTTTGCACAAGGTGAGAGCATAATCACCCACCACCTAAGTTAGTAGATTAAAAGCTAAGTTAGCATATTAAAAGCTAAATAAACTCAAACTCAAAGCAATCATGAAGAACATGGGAGGAAATAACATGAAAACAAGAAAGATATCACTGCAAGTCTTCAACCTCCATGAATGACCTCAATTACACCTTCTCTATTTGCTACAATATGAAAATTTTCCCTCAGATTTTGAGGGAGCAATCTATTGACTATGCCAAGACGTAAGAAAAATGTTGAAGGATTTGATATGAAAAATGCACTACTATGCAAGTAAGCAACTATGATCTATGACTAAAGATGCCAAAATGCCAAATGAAAGATGGAGTATTCCTAAATCAAGAGCTAAAATGACAAGAATGCAAGAAATATAGATAGCATGAAGTCAAGAGATGCCTAAAATAAGATTTCATGAGATGAAAAAATGAGACCAAAATTGCTATTTTATAGAAAATGCAATTTTGGATGAATGGCCAAGATTGAAGATTGACAAATGCCCTAGTTCTAATCAATGGACAAGATTTAATAAGACAACCCAAAATTAGGGTTAGGGCAACATTAGGTCAAATTCAAAATGAGTGGACAAGATTTAATTTGAGAAAATAAAATCAAGGGTTGAAAATGCATGTGACAAGGAGATAAGATTCACATAGAAAAAGAGGTGGCTGGAAAATTAAATAATAATATAAATTACTTGGATTTTGGAGGAAAAAGACTATTTTGAATTAAAAATTGACTTAATTCAAAAGGTGGGGTCACATGACATTAAATAATTAATTTGAATTACTTACTAAAAGAGGGAAAACTAGAAAGTGGAACAATTTAAATAAATGATTTTATTTAAATTTAGAGGAAAAAGTCAAATAAAAGAATTAAATAATTAAAGATAATTATTTAATTGGAGAAGGTGACCAATAATAAAATAAATTAAGAAATTTATTTAATTATGAGAAGACATTAGACATTAATGATCTATTTAAATAAATAAATAAAATCTATTTATTTAAATAATTAGGAAGAATTAATGAACCGAGATAATTAAATAAATTTAAGAATTTATTTAATTATGTAAAGACACTAGAGAATTAGAGACACATTTAAATAAATAAAATTTATTTATTTAAATAATCAAGAGGAATAAAAGACATGAATTAATTAAATAATTACAAATTATTTAATTAATAGTTGAAAGTGGACCAAATGACAATTAAATATTTTAATTATGCTAGGAAAAAAGTGGTGAAAATAGAGCTTACAGGCCTAGGTCATTTTTATGTGTCTACAGTAGGCACAGGAAGGAAAAATTAAGGGTTTATAAAACCTTGTTCGACCTCTTCAGAATTTTATTTTATTTTTTATCTTTTGAGATGACCTTGATAGGTTTAAGTGATTAGGACAAATTGGAAGGAGCCTCAAATTTTGGTGTCTAGAAAGCCAAAATTTATTTATTGTTGGAAGAGAATGGTATCAAGGAATATGTGACCAATGTAGTAGGTATACCTACAGATCCAACACAACTCTTAGCATATAATAATAAAGATGCTAAGGTGAGGAGGCTAATCCTTGATGGTGTTAAGGACCATATAGTTCCACATATCACAGTGTTAGATATAGTGAAGAAGATGTGGGATGTCATTCTGAATCTATATCAGAATGCTACCACTAACCAGAAGTTGATTCTCAAAGAAAAGTTGAGGAATAACTAGATGAGTAAGGGAGAAGATGTTACAAGTTACCTCACTAGGCTTATACTTGTCAAGGATGAGTTGGAAGCTATTGGAAATAAACTAGATGATGACGAGCTAATACGAATATCCCTAAATGGGTTTACTAGGTAGTGGGATGTCTTTGTTCAAGTTATTAATGGATGATACACTTTATTGAGTTGGGATCGACTATGGAGTGACTTCACTTAGGAGTAGCTTAGACTAAGTCTTCTTAGTGGAACCAACAGTAATAGTAAAAAAAGTAAGTAAAAATAGGAAAATATTTCCCTAGCAAGAAAAGAGAAAACGAACAAGGGGTCTAGCAAAGGATCAAATCCTAAAAGAGAGAAGAAGAAGAAGGAATTGTCTAAGATCAAATGTTATGGCTATTAGTAGTTTGACCACTATGTTATTGATTGCTTGGAAAGGAAGAAAAATGAAATGAAAGGAAAAAAGTAGATGACAACTTCAACAAGTGCAGATGAGATTTCTAGTAGAATCAAGAATGAGTTTACACTCATAGCTTGTATGGTTAGCTCAACCTCATAGGTTGTTTGGTATATAAATAGTGGGGTGTCATTTCATATGATAGGAGTTAGAGAGTAGTTCTCCGATTATGAGGAGGACACCAGAATCCAAATTTGTATGGGGAACATGTCCAAACTCAATCTAGTTGGGAAAGGGAATGTTCTATTTTAGAGGAAGGATGGCAAGATGATTCCCATTCATGATCTGCTGCATGTGCTAGGCTTGGGTATGAACCCGATTTTCATATCCACCCTTCAAGATAAATGCTACAATGTACTCTTTAGAGGGGTGCATGTGTTAATAAAGCATAAAGATTGGAAATCACCCATAGCTGTTGGAGTTAGGAGTGGTTAGATTTATAGGTTACAGTTTGATACTCATAAGGCACTCATGAGCAATAGTAATCCTAGAGATCAAGGAGAGCTATGACATAGGAGGATGGGCCATATTCATCATGGAGAACTTAAATTACATCCTGAGACAGTGACAGGTGTTATAGAGGTGAGTACAAAACATGATGTATGTAAGGGATGTGTGTTGGGGAAGTTTGCAAAAGCATCTTTTACAAGGAGTGACACCAGATCCAAAGGTGTTCTTGATCTAGTACATTAAGACATATGTGGACCAATGTTGATGAAGTCTCTCAAAGGATATTAGTACTTTATTACTTTTATTAATGATTTATCCAAGAATATCTGAATATACTTCTTGAAGACCAAGGATGAGGTCTTTAACTACTTCTAAGAGTTTAAATCTCTTGTGGAGAATTTGACAAACAAGAAGATAAAGGTTCTTCAATTAGACAATGGAGATGAGTACAAAGGGAAAGAGTTCCAAGAGTTCTGTACTAGGGAAGGAATCAAGAAAGAGTGAAATATTCCTTACAACTCGCAATAGAATCGGGTTGGTTAGAGGAAGAATCATTCTATATCAAAGGTAGCAAGGGATATGTTGTATGACTAGGATATGCCACGTTACTTATGGGTAGAGGCATGCAGTACGACATTATACATACAAAATAGGGTTCCACATAAGGTATTGGGAAATATGACACTAGAGGAGGTATTCTCAGGGAAGAATCCAAATGTCAGCCACTTCAAGATATTTGGGAATTTGTAGTTTTGTCACATTCCAGGGCCTACACATTCCAAGTTAGATCAGATTGCAAAAAGAGCCTCGTACTTTTTGGGGTACAATGAAACCTCAAAGGAATTTTGGATATTTATTCTAGGGGCTAGGAAGATTATAGTTAGGTATGACGTCAAGTTCATGGAGGAAAAGGCATATAGGAGGTCCATAGAATTTTAAGGAAATGATCAGAGTGATTAGCCAACAGAAGCTCCAAGGATTGGACAATTGGATCAAGGGAAGTGAAGATCATGTATAGTTACTAGTACAAGCATGGGATTAGGTGTTGAGAGTTCATAGAGTATGGTACAAAAAATGCAATAGATCCAAGAGATGCATCAAAAAGATATGGAGGTTGATATTCTATCCTCTATAGTTGGCAGCAAGAACCGTGAGGTTCAACAGACACATAGAGATACTCAAGAGTTTGTGGGAGCTCCTAGGATGAGTAGTAGATAGTGGAGAGAACTAGCTAGGTATAATGAATATATGAAATTAGTCAGTTAGTTGGTAGATAGCAAGCCTTCCAGCTATTAAGAGGCTACACAAAAATAGGGGTGGTGAGATGTGATGGTTGAGGAATATATCTCAATAGTGTAGAATGATGTGTGGGAGGTTGTTCCTAGACCGATAGATAGGGTGGTGGTTGGAAAATTTTGAATTTATAAGATCAAGCACAGTGCCTATGGTAGAATCGAGAAATACAAGGAAAGGTTTGTGGCCAAGGGGTTCTCTCAAAAGGAGGGAATAGGCTATGAGGAGATATTCACTTTGGTGGCTAGGTATACTTCTATATGAGTTGTGATATCACTTATATCATAGATGGGATGGAATATCCATCAAATGGATGTCAAGACAGTGTTTATTAATGTTAAATTGGTAGAGGAGGTATACATGGATCAACTTGAGGGCTTTGTAGCACATAGCACTGAAACCCACATGTGTAGATTGAAGAGAGCTTTGTATGGACTCAAGCAGGCTCCTAGAGCATGCTATGAGTGCATTGATAGATACTTGCAAGGAATGGGCTTCGTGAAGAGTGAGGTGGATGCTAATCTCTACTAATTGGTGGTTTGGGGTGAGATTCTCATTCTTGTTCTTATAGCATATAAAAATGGATCTTTGGACATTTTCACGCTCATTTGGGTCCTTCTTGTGAATTTTGGCTTAATGTTGCCTTGATTTGATGTTGTAATGTGGTAACACATTCACATTAGGTCTTGGGCCGTTGTGAACTAAATGGATTTTAATGGTGCCTTACCTAGGTGTTGTAAAGTGTTGGAACACACTTTCACTCTTTTTTAAGGTCTTGTTAATATATTTCACCTAAATAACCCTTTTTTGTCATTTACCAAGCCTTGTTGTTAAGTGTTGTAAAGTGTTGTAATACACTTTCACATTTCTCTAGGCTTGTCATTAATAAGTGGGATTTCTTATGCTTTAATTGGCCACATTTTATAGCCACATGCCTCATCTAGGTGTATGTTTGAGAATAATCCTGACAAACATCATTTAAAACTTAAAAATCTCAAAACCCACTTTAAATACCTAAGGTGGGATTCATTCACCATTCTGGGTGAATGAGTCCCCTTAGGTGGGACCCATTCTCCCAATGAGTCCCCTTTAACTCAAAATTCAAATTTAATTTAAAATTTTGGTAGGTTTTTATTCTCTAAGATCTGAGGTTGGCCTGTAGTGTTTTATTTTTGAGAATTATTGCATAATTGAGTATAATTACAAGTTTCTTTCTCTCATTTTCATACCAAGCATTCAAGCATACCAAGCATTTAAGTATTCAAGCAAGTTTGTTCACAAGATTATTTGAGCATTTACAAGAGCTTTCAAGGAATTTCGAGGGTAGATTATGAAGCTTTCAAGAGAATTTTTCAAGAATCAATCATCATGTCAAAGGCTAGTTGCATCATGTTTTTTTAGATCTAACAATTGTGATGTATGATTTTGTTATTCAAGCAAGTGCTTCATTCAAGATCAATCAACATCAAGCTAGAGTTCAAGTCCACATCCATTGGAACCACCACTTACATGTTTGTATAACCTTATTGCTAGGGTTTTTTGAGTTGTGACATTATTATTTGTTCATTCATCATTTTCCATTTCATTTCATTCTATTTCAAGGGTTTAATTACCAACAAGGGGTTTGACCAAGGAAAACCAGTATTCATTAACCCCACAACAATTTTTCCCTCTCTTTTTGTGTGATTTACAGGGCCAGCTTGTATATTTCTCAAGGAGCAAGATTGGAAAAGTTGTCATCAAGGGGTATGTGTAGGATCATGATGGGCCAAAAAGTCACGATATGATGGGTATGTGGCTAATGATTTTTTTTTAACCAAAATTGATGAAACGAAAAGGGTTTTTAAAGGAGATTCTCAAATTTCCACCAATATAAATTATGCTTTAATTTGAATTTAATAAATAGTTATTATTCATTTTCTATTTGAATTATGACTAAAGTCCTCATTGATAGGCTGATTGAAAACATATATAGATTTCAAACAATATCACATTTTTGAATCCAAAACATGTGTCACATTCTATGCTTCTACTATAGGATTAAAAAAGAAAAATTGAATTTGATGAAGTTTGACCAAGTTAAGTGGTCAGATACAAGTTTTATATTTTTTAAAAGTTGTAATAAAAATTCATAACTAATTATTTACTTGGAAAGAAATTACAAAAAATATGCATCACATTTGGACATGAGTCCTCTACATATCAAAAAATATTATAAAAAGTATTATCATTTTATTGTGGTTAGGGTGGTCAAACACCACTTCTTACTTTTCTTTGAAATTGAGTAATCGCATTAAAATTTCAAATTTTACTAAATAGATTTTTTAGAAAAAAACCATAATAGTTTAGAAACTACATTCAATTTTCTATAGATTCTATTATTACATATTTTTGAAATAATATATAGACAACTTATTCAAATTTTTATGTCAAGTTTCCTAACTCTAATTTTTGAGTTTTTCACCTCTTAAGGGCCTGGTTTTTCCATGATGATCCTACACATACCCCAAGTTGTCAAAGCAATTCATTTTCAAAGTTTCAAACAAGACTTGGAGAAGACCTACAGGTTGAATTCAATAGTTTCGAACCCAGATCTGAACCAGGAGCAGAAAAGTAGAATGAGGGATACAAATTCCACTTTTGAATTTCTAAACATTCATAAGTGGATTGATTCGCCTTTAGTGGTGAATGAGTCCCACTGTAGGAGTCTATCAGATATTTTTGAAGATTTGAGTACCCATTTTCTGAAACTTGTTCCAACACTGTTCACCCAGAGTAGAACTAAGTCGCCCAACTTGGCATATGAGTCCTAGTTGGCCTAAAAAGCTGTAATTTTAGTATTCCAAAGCTTCATTCCATCCCTCTCTAGCTTCTAGGTGCACACTTTCAATTTCATAATCTTCTATTACATTATATTTGCATTCTTTGGTCCTTTTGGATATCATAGTGTGTTTTCAAACATCTTGCATTTTCCAAGTTTCTACTTGACGGTGAACCCCTTTTACCTATTTTTTAGCCACTAGGACAATCCCCTTTGACATATTTCAATCTCCTTTGCATTATAATCTCAAGGGTTTGTTCTTGAGTGAATCGCTGAAGTTTTTGTATCTCTCCTTTTAGGTCCAAAACCCTAAAGGTGCTTAAGAGCCCCATATACAAAAAAAAATTGGTTCATTTTGGTGAACCTACATTTAGAGCATCATTTTTCTAATTTGGAGTGTGTTATCATCCTAGAGTTAGCTTTCATTAACATTGCATTGCATTTTGGATTGTTTAATTTGCATGCTAGGGTTTAAAAATTTGCATTACTGAAAATTTCATTTAGCTTGCATTATTGCACTTAACTTCATTAAAAAATAGTGAAATTCTACATTTGCATCAGAAAACATAAAAAACATAAAATGGATAGCTTAAAATTTGAAAATTTTCAAAAAATCATTACGTGGACTCATTCACCACCTTGGGCTTAATAAGTCCCTCTATATTTTCACTCACATTTTGGAATTTTACACTTCCACTTCTTAATACTTCTTGTTTGTTAAGCACATTTTTGTTTTATTTTAAGTGTAATTTATGTTTCATTCAATTCATTGAATTTAGTTCAATTCATATGAGGATCACCTTAGGCCCTCCTCCTCCCTATTCCATTAGAGAAAACAATGAATCTAGCAACACCAAAACACACTATAATCCTCAAACATAAATTGAACTTCAATTGAAACATCTTATAGACACAGGTCAGCTTAAACTTCCACCTCACACTAAAATAAAATTTCCTAAAGATAATATGAAGTATTGTTCCTATCATAGGATCCATGGACATCTTACTAATGAATGTTGAACTGTAATAAGCATCCTTCAACAATTTTAAATTATAGAAAAATCCCTTAAATGAGACCCCCTTGTCATGTAATAGTTGTAGAATTCCCTCTTCTCACTATTGTATGACCTTTCCCATCATCTACCTCAGCTCATTTTTTCCTCACTCAATGGGAGAAAGAAGTTTACAACCTTGTCCTAGTAATGGAATTGTCGTTGTCCCTTGGTTTTGTTGTCTACCTTCTTACACAAACTAAGATTGGGAGGTAGATGACTTGCTCATTGGTTGACTCACATTTTCCTTACTAACTTTTTGTGTTATTCCCTTTTCATTTTATTTTGTGTGATTGCATGCGCATAATGTGATTTCCCATGATGTTTTGTTTGATGTCCTCTTTCTTTATGGCATTCCTCTATTTGTACCTTATTCTTCTCTATATCATTCATCTCTTTTGTTTTTTATTTTTCACTTTTGGGGATGATGCAAGGCGTCAAGACACCCTATGTCTCTTCCATGTTAACCTAAAAGTATTTCTTTTTCATTTTCTCTTTTCTCTTTTGTTTTGTGTCTTCCTTTTGGGGTTGATGCAAGGCATTGAGACACCCAATGTCTCTTCCATGTTGACCCAAAAGGTTTTCTTTGTTTTTCTATCTTTGTGTCATTCTTCCAGTTCTATGTGTATTTGGGGAATGATGACATTTTTGGGCTCCTTATAAAACATTGCAGGAACAAACATATTGACCCAAAATCCATAGATCCCTTATGTGTTTGGTGTTTTCATTTTGGGGGAAACCTCTTTCTTTTCCTTTTACATGATGTAGCTTCACTCGGAAACATATGACTTGGTATAGGGCTTTCCAAGTTGTCTCTCATGTCTTCTTTCTTATTAGAATTTTTGATTTTCTACTTTAAAGTAATTGCTCGTAGTATGGTGTTAGCAATTCCTTTAAAGTGGGGACATACATTGGCATTATTCTTTTGCATTTTCCTTTTCATGGTTCCTAGTGTAGCCTTCTTACTTCATACGATGCATTTTTCACTTTGTGGATGACATTGGGTTTGATGTCCATCATGAGCATGATCTATCTTAGCATATTGCATTCCTCTTGGTGGCTTGGTGTGACACACTACATCCCCTAAGTTGTGAATCCTCTATTCTTTGATTGGTCCTCTCTTACAAACATTAGGCATGATGTTCTCTAAGTTAATACCTCACATGAACTAAGCAAGACTCCTTTGAACATTCTTTGCATGTTGAATTTCGTATTTGTTATTATATGGCCACCTTGCATAACATAGCTTGTATGCTTGTGGAGCCATCCTATTTGTTCATGAGCTCCAAGAATATGAATTTTTTCTTGTCTCATGAAGCTCAAAAATCATTCTTGTGTGGTTCCTTATTAAAGTTATCTAGAGGTATAACTTTGATATGGTTGAGTGGGAAGCCTAATCTGAGGCATGACTTTCCCTATGGCCACTTGTGTGTGTGTGTAAGTGCATACCAGTTGTGAGTATATTTTTCTCACCCCTTTAGGCCTTCTCACCTAATGGATAGCCATTAGTTTAATTGCCTCAGAGTGAGTATGCATTTCTTTAGCCTAGATCTGATCCACATTGTGTTGGACAAATGATCGAAGCTTGATCTAAATCTTTTGTTTCATTTTTTTCTTTCTTTCTTCTTTTTCTTTGGCATTGTATGATTGGCCTTACCATTTCTCTTGATATCATTTTCATCTGTGTTCCTTTTTTTTAATGTTGGTTTGTTGTGATATCTTGATCCTGGGGGCTTGATAACCCATCTCGATTGTTGTTGTCTCATCTTTCCAACATTGGTGCATTTGGACCCCTCTTGATGTGCGTGTTTGTCTACTTTGGTGTGAGTTTGAAGCAAGTTCTCCCTCTCACTAAAATGGGGGCTTAATGTAGCATAGAAAAAATGGATCTTTGGACATTTTCAAACTCGTTTGGGTCCTTCTTGTGAATTTTGGCTTAATGTTACCTTGATTTGATGTTGTAATGTGGTAACACATTCACATTAGGTCTTAGACCCTTGTGAACTAAAACAATTTTAATGGTACCTTACATAGGTGTTGTAAAGTGTTGCAACGTGCACTTTCATGCTTTTCTAATGTATTGATAATATATTTTACCTAAATTTAACCTCTTTTTGTCATTTACCAAGCCTTGTTGCTAAGTGTTGTAAACTGTTGTAATACACTTTCACATTTCTCTAGGCTTGTCATTAATAATTGGGCTTTCGTATGCTTTAAATGATCCCATTTTTTATCTGCAAGCCTCATCTAGGTGTATTTTTTAGAATAATCCAAACAAACATCACTTAAAACTTAAAAATCTTGAAACCCACTTTAAATGCCTAACGTGTGACTCATTCGCCATTCTGGGCAATTGAGTCCCCTTAGGTGGGACCCATTTTCCCAAGATGGTGAATGAGTCCCCTTTAACTCAAAATTCAAATTTAATTTAAAATTTTGGCATGTATTTATTCTCTAAGATCCGAGGTCAGCCTGTAGTGTTGTAGTTTCAAAAATTATTGCATAATTGAGTATAAATACAAGTTTATTTCTCTCATTTTCATACCAAGCATTCAAGTATTTAAGAATTTTGTTCAAAAGAGTATATGAGCATTTACAAGAGCTTTCAAGGCATTTCAAGGGAAAATTATCAAGCTTTCAAGAGCATTTTTCAAGCATCAATCATCATGTCAAAGACTAGTTGCATCATGTTGTTTTAGAGCTAACAATTGTGATATAGGATTGTGTGATTCAAGCAAGTGCTTCATTCAAGATCAATCAACATCAATCAACATCAAGCTAAAGTTCAAGTCCACATCCATTAGAGCCACCATTTACATGTTTGCAACACCTTATTGCTATGGTTTGGTGAGTTGCAACATCATTAATTTTTCATTCATTATTCTCCATTTCATTTCATTCTATTTCAAGGATTTAACTACCAACAAGGGGTTTGACCAAGACAAACCCCTATTCACTAACCCCACAACAATTTTTCCCTCTCTTTGTGTTTGATTTACAAGGCTAGGTTGTAGATTTCACAAGGAGCAATATTGGAAAAGTTGTCATCAAGTTGTCAAAGAAATTCAAGATTTTCAAAGTTGCAATAAATACTTGGAGAAGACCTATAGGTCAAATTCAACAGTTTCAAACTTGGATCTGAACGAGGACTAGAAAAGTAGACCGAGGGCTAGAAATTCCACTTTTCAATTTCTAGAAATATGAAAGTGGACTAATTCACCATTGGTGGTGAATGAGTGCCACTATAGGAGTTTTTCAGATATTTTTGTAGATTTGAGTACCCATTTTTCTAAAACTTGTTCTGACACTATTCACCAAGCAGACTAAGTCTCCCAAAATTCCTTTGTCATATGAGTCCTGGGGCTTGGCCTAAAAAGTAGTAATTTTAGGATTCAAAAGCTCCATTCCATCCCTCTCCAGTTTCCAATTGCACACTTTCAATTTCATAATCTTCTATTACATTCTATATGCATTCTTTGGTCTTTTTCCATATCACAGTGTGTTTTCAAACATTTTGCATTTTACAAGTTTCTACTTGATGGTGAACCCCTTTTACCAATTTTTCAACCACTTGGAAAATCCCCTTTGACATATTTCATTCTCCTTTGCATTGGAATCTGAAGGGTTTGCCTTGGAGTGAATTGTTAAAGCTCTTTGTATCTCTCTCCCTTTTAGGTCCAAAATCCTAAAGGTGCAAGAGAGCCCCGTATACAATTTTTTTGGTTTAGTTCTATATGTGGATGACTTGTTTTTAATAGGTTCACTGGGGGTCATAGAAGAGTGCAAGAGGGACCTTGCGAAAAAAAATTAGATGAAGGGTTTGGGGCTTATGCACTACTTTCTAGGCATGGAGGTGTGGCAAAAAGATGGAGATATTTTCCTTGGACAAGGGAAATACTGCATCAAAATCTTGAGGAGGTTCGAGATGGAGGATTGTAGAGCCATGTATACACCTATGATCATGAATTGGAAGAAGGTAGAATCATCCAGTGGAGAAGGGATGGTGACCCCACCTATACAGATAGTTGATTTGATCTCTCATGTATTTGGTCAACACTAGGCTAGATATATCCTTTGTAGTAAACTCTCTTAGTTAGTTCATGGTTGAGCTAAAGAGAGTGCATTGGACAACAAAAAAGCATGTGTTGTGATATTTGTGTGGTACAATTGAGTATGGTATCATATATGCTCAAGGTGATGGTATCAAGTTGATAGGCTACATTGACGTAGATTGGAGAGGCAGTACAACATATGGAAAAATCACTTCAGGGTGTTTCTTTAGTTTGGGATCAAGAGTTGTCTCTTGGTACAATAGGAAGTAGAAGTCTATGGATTTGAGTTCTGTAGAAGCATAATACATAGCAGCTGCTACCTTCATATTAAGGTACATCAGTTATGAATAGCTCCACAGGCTATCTTAACTCTCTATTGGGCTCATTATTATTAGGCATATTGTTATTTAGTTATTTAGGTCAGCCTAAGTCTTATATAGGTGTGTCTAAGCTCTGGCCTAGGTGATATCCTTGGCATAAATAGGTATATATAGGAGGTTGTGAGTCTTATTTCATCATCAAGTTGTGAAGTGTGTTCTCATTAGAGATATTTGGAGGTTTTCCCCCTCGAAGTGGCTTGTTATTCTCAGTTATTATCAAGTATTTGCAGCATATTTCATATCATATTCTTCTATTGTGCAAGTTATTTCATAATAGTAGCTAGCATGGAAATGTGTGAGGCTATGTGGCTTTGAAATTTGTTGGTAGCCTTGTTTGGTCAGAGGGTTGAGATTATTGCGATACACTATGACAACCAAAGTTGCATCAGATTATCTAAGAATCAGGTGTTTCACAACAAGTCTAAGCATATAGACATCAAGTATCACTTCATTAGGGATTGTGTACAACAAAGGATTGTTCAACTATAATATATACCTATAGATAAGTAGGTAGCAAACATTTTAACAAAGACATTAGGGAAGGTGAAATTCATCTTCTTTAGAGATAAGTTGGGTGTCATGCAGAACACGTTCCTCACTAAGAGGGAGTGTTAATTTATGTAGCTTGGACAAGTTTCTCCAAATCCAAGAATATTGATTAATTAATTAATTGATTTCTCTAAAGACTTATAGAAACTAGCTAGTTAGTGTTTGTTAGAGTTCAAATAATCTTAGCCATTGGTTGAGATTAAATCATGGCCATTAGTTGCTCAATAAGAATATTATAAAATGCGATCAATGAGCATTTTAAGAACACACACTTGACAAATATTTGAAATGATAGCAAACAAATTTGTAGTGATAGCAATTGTGTAGTGATAGCGTTGGGGACAACAACAATGGAATTTCAACAAGAGAAATTGAGGGAAGAATTTTAAGAGAAGAA
>VDFB02373365.1:165701468-165757003 GCA_007258455.2 Sequoia sempervirens
CTAGTCAACCCTGTTTGAATCAGGGACAATTTTTTATCCACATCACATTACTCTAGTGACATGTTTGCATTTTTTCTTATTCTCATTATTTCTTTGTGTACATTTTGGTTAGTATAAGGAAAATCATTTAAGATGGTCTAATGAAATGTTTTGATTTGATAAAAACTGGAAGGGCTAGTACCTATTATAGAGAATCCATAGAGGTAGAGGGAGGTGGCTCACAAAAAAAGACTCACCAGAAGTGAGGCTAATAATAATAAAAAAAACTACCTTGCTTTTCATTGGAGCATGAAACTAGAAAGCAGAGACCAACTGTAAAAAAGTAGAGACATCAACAATAAAAGGAATCAATAGAGAAAAGACCACCCTACAGAAATAGGGGAAACCCAAGGAAAGTCATTAGATTAAAACACTGAACAAAGGCCTACAACCTCCAAGTAGGAACTCCAAAAAATTTAGCTACGATCATAGCATCAACCAAAGGAAAAGAAAGAAATCCCTTTCCACCATAAGCGTACCTTACCAACAAATCCCCACACCACCTCCATAGGGGCACACTCCACCTCAAAAGGAGCTGCAAAATAGAGAGCTAGGAAGAGGAAAGAGAGCCTCCCAATAAGACCACAAAGGAAATCTCCACCTTAATAGGAGTACCAGGCAAAGTGGCTAGCAAAGGAGAGAATAAATCAGCATAAAGGGCAAAAATAGCTCCCTTAAGAACCATGAAATCAACTCCAACTTTTCTAGCACAAACCCAAGCCAAATTGACAAGAATCTCCACCACAAATGGAGAGGACCCCACTCAAAAGGGGAAATCGGATGAAGAGCCAGGGTAGAGAGCCAGGGAAAAACAACAAAAACTCCTCATAGAGAAGCCAACTCCTCAATCCCAAACACAACCCTTCCCTCCACACAAGGGAAAAGACAAAAAAACACGGGAAGTCCATAGAAAAATAATAGCCCTCAAGAAACCATTCTTAGAGGAATGAAGGAACAGGAGCACACAGATCCAAATCAGGCTCCCAATGGCAAAACCCACAATAGAGATATTAAGCAGCTCTGAGGCATATAAGTTGGAGAAGAAGAGACCCTGCACAAACATAGTAGAGCAGAAACCAGAGAACCCAATAACCACAACACAACCAATGCCCAAAAGAGGGAAGAGGGGTTGCAAAAACGCCACAACTAACCGCAAGATATAGAGAAGAGCCATAAACATGCCGAAATCTCCAAGAACAAGCGAAGGCAAGTGAGGAGACAACAACATTTGAATCCAAGACAACAATGTTTCAATCCTCAAAACGCCAAGCCAGAGTGAAGTCGAGGTTCAAAAATAGGATAAAGGATTTGGCAGGAGCAGCCGAGAAAAGTCTCAGACAAAGAGACAATTGGAGTCCCACAGCCACCAAACCAACAACGTGAAGCACACAGGCAAGAAACAAAGTAAACTGCCTAGTGAGCACGAAGTCAAGAACCGGGACCAGACAAGGAGAAGTCAAAGCCATATCTCCAACTGCAACTCCCTCAAAGCACCCAATAGAGTCCCCAAACATACGCAGGATGTTAGGGGACAACCAAGGATAGGAAATAAAAACAACCATCAACAAAAAAATTTCCCTCAACTGAGTCAAGCAGCTCTACCAGTCGAAGGAAATGAGGACCAAAATAGATGCGCTAGGCTCAGCAGTAGTAGAGCCAATAAAAGCAGAGCAAGGAGTAGACAACCAACACGTCTCCCAAATCTCTAGTAGGTTTGAATATAGACAAAGGCCTTCAAACAACCATAAAAACCCATCACCATCCTCTGAATCAGCACTCCCATTGCCCTCTTGTTCTGGAAGTTTCAAAAAATCCCCCCCACTCCTATTCCTGCTCACTCCCATCACACTCATGGAAATAATATACGTTACCATATACTTTAGTTCATGTATTGGTTTAGTGAAATGTTAACATGCATGTGAAATTATTAAATAACTTTCTAAAATTGTATAGTCTAAATTAAATTATTTAAAAAGGTTAAATTTATTTATTAAGCTAGGAAAAGTAAGCTTTGGGAATATTTAATTTGAAGTTCAAAGATACTTATAATTCAAATGATAAAGTGATTGGGAAAATATATTGCATTCAAAAAATAAAAATTGGTTTCTACGTTAGATTGAAAATATATATTTGTTAAAAATTAAATATTATGAGTTAGTTAAAGGTGTTCAAATGAATTCACTTATATTAAAAATAATAATTATTTCATTTTATTATTTTCCTTATAAATCTTAAGAGAGAAAAAAGAGGGACCATATTTATTTAAAATCATTGCTTATTTAAAATCATTGCTTATTGGATGTGGATTAATGTTGTGCCTTTAATTCTATAGTAAGCATAGTGTTATGAGTAGCTACCTTTGTGGCTAGCTTAACTCTTAATAAAGTTACATGATAGTTAATATAGTCTTATATAGGTAGTTAAGTAATCTTATGTGGTATTGAAGGCATAAGTATAGCATATATATAGTAGTTACTGGTTAGTTTATGATATCATCATATTGTGAATTATGTTCTTATTGGAAACTTTTGGATGTTTTACCCTACCAAAGGCGTTTATTATTATAATAGATTAATAAATATTTGTAATATATTTTCTATTATGTTCTTCTCTTGTGCAATGTATTTCATTACAAGTGGTATCAAAGAATGATCTTGGTATCTAAAAGGAAAGAAATGAGGAAATATTTTTATTTAGGTGGGGATCAAGTGCATATTGGTCTCAATTTGATGATTATTTTTTCTAATTTTTGGAGGGTTGATCAAGGACATATTTAAGCTACTATAATCCAAACTTGAGGCCATTTGGATTAAATTTGAAGGAGTTATTATGGCAGTAGGGTTTCCATCATTCCCTCTCAAGGTTGTAAAATAACATTTTTATTTATTTATAGAGTGTTGATCAAGGGAATATTGTAGATACTAAAATCCATATTTAAGGTCATTTGGGGAATAATTGAAGTTATTGTGAAATTGGGGTTTCTATCAAATTCACTTTGAATGTTGTAAATTAATGAATCTCATCAAGATTTTTGGTGAAAAGTAAATCTAGGCCCTAATAAGTTACAATAAAAAAATTATTATTTTTATTTATTTTGAGTAGTTTATTGCAATTTTTTCTTGTAATATCATGATGGGGACTTTGAAAAGAGGCAAAGAAAGTAATCTAGTCACTCCAAGAAAGACTTTCAACAAAGAGAATCCATTAGTAGAAGAGATAGATGCCATAACCATTGATGATATAAGGGGTAAAGCCTACGAGTTGAAGGATGAACTTTTGTCAAAGGTGGAAAAATAAGTTTTAGGGATAGCTAAGATAGGTGATCTTATACAAATGGTCATACCAATAGTGTCTTGGCAAGGTTATGAGGATTTTCAACAAACAAAATCGCACCAAAAGACATGGTATATCTTCTAGAGGACATGATGCTATTAGGGAAAAATTATTAGTGACACTAGAGAGAAGGGAAGTAGGATTAGTAGAATTTTACACCTAGTGAATTGGCTACCTTTAATCTAGTTATGAGTGCATCATATTTTGTATTATAATTTATGGAAGGGGAGTTTACTTGAAAATATAATGGAATTGGTTTTCCTAATGGGGTATAAGGATAACCCTAAAACCTATGCTTATTATATACCATAACTCATAAAATTAAATTTTCTACATGTCTCACATTTTTCATGAGAATGTGTTCATCCAAGAAATTAAGTAGAGAAAAAAGGATGATAATGATGAAAATGATGATGCCTCAACTAATCGATCAACTATGGCTTGTCCATTTATCACTTATTATGGAAAAGAGGATCAAATTCTATCACCAACATAACCCATCATGTAACATGGTTTGACAAATGTTTTTTGATAATAGTTATTTTATTGGGTCACTTTTAATGTTGAAATGTGTTTAAACATAAAACATGTAATGATATGATTTTTGAGATGCATATATTATTGCTAAGCATTTATTTTAACTAGCGCTATCACCATAAATGGTAGCCTGAGATTTAGACACTTGGTCATTAGGGGTAGCCTTAGCAACCCCACCATTTGAGATGTCTGGAGGGGGCGTCCCAAGACCTTGTGATTCAGAAGCAACCACCTCATAAAAACTCCTATTTTGATCATCTTTCTTCTCAACCATATAATGTTGTTGAGAAGCATCTTTCCACCAAGTAGTCGTCTTTGATTTTTTCTCAAATCCATATTGTGTAGCAACATGTCTAGTTTTGAAACATCTTCTACAATGGAAGGGAATCCATTCATAATCCAAAGATTGGACCCAAGAACCTTTAGAAGATTTAAGTAAAACCTCAGAAGGAAACCCTTTTGAAACATTGATTTCAACCAGTTGGTGAGCAAAGGTAGAATGAAGAATGTCTGAAGATTCATCATCCACCAACAAAAAATCACCAATGGCTTCACCCACCTCTTCCAGAAGAGATTCATTCCAAAGGTGGAGGGGAAGATTAGACAATTGTACCCAAATCGGGATCTTGTTAAAAGTTTCAGAAGCAGGGTTGAAATCTGAGTGCCAAGGCTTAATCATTAACAAATATTTGTCTTCCTAGCTAAAAAAATTGTCACACAAAATTAAGGTTAAATCGGTGGAGAAGCCTCATGAGGAGGAGAATAGTGCTGATTTATTTAAGGAAGGCCAGAAAGTTAGTGGAGAGCATAACCCCAGTCTAGAAAAAAGGAAAGATGAGGATTCTTGCAAAGGATTTGATAATATTGCAAATCCTGAAAGCAAGTTTAAAGGCCCCAATAGAGCAGAGTAGACTTGTGAACCAAGGATTCCCAGGAGGAGGATGAAAAAGTAGAAGGAAGGATTGCTGAAAAGTAGAATGAGATCTTGAATGTTATCCTAGATTTGGTGACTGATAGTCTGGAGGAAACTTCTCGTTCACATCAAACATGGAAAGGGGGATAGAGGTTTCTAAGAGGTCTAGGGAGTCTCACTTTCCTAGTCATGTTGAGCCACAAAGCTCTTCAGAGATGGTGAAATCTACATTTGGGAATTCAGTCGGATCTCCTAAGGGGGGAATGAGGTTAGCTACTCCCTATTAAATAGAGCTACTGCAATAGATGAATTTATGGATGTGCAAGATTTTATGGGTCTAGAGGATCTAGATCTTGAAGAAGAGAACCTATACACCAAAGTTGATTAGAATAAGAGTAAAAAGGGGAATAAAATAGTTGGGGTTTCTACAAGAAATAGGGCTAAAGTGGATGTAGGAATTATGAAAGGCTCAGGAAAAAAATCAACTAAATGGCATAGAGAGTAGTAATGTATTCAAAACATTGTGGATGGAACTCAAAAAACCATCCTAGATCTATGCAAAATTCTGCTTAAAAAATTAAATTTATGTCATGGAACATTCGGGGACTAAACAGTTCCCTTAAATAGGAAATTTTGTGAAATTTTGCTAGGGACCATAAGCCTGACATTCTTATTATTCAGGAGTCCAAAATTCTCAAAGATCATGTGGAGAAGATTAAGATTTTTAAGAATGGTGGTGTGTAGGGCAGTAGATCAGATGGTGCCTCTAGGGGCTTGGTGACTTTTTGGAACCAAGAGCGTATTCAAGTAACTCTGATTTTGGGAGATGCTAATCATGTGGCCACCAAATTTAAGCATATCAGAGATGACTTCAGTTTGATCCTATTTAATATCTATGTGCCCAATAGTAAGACTGCTAGAAGGAATTTTTGGAAAAAACTTGATTTTTTAGGTCCTATTTTTTGAATGAGAACTGGATCATCATGGGGGATTTTAATACACCTTTACTAAGGTCTAAAAAATTTGGTGGATCTCAGATTCAATTGGATATTAAGATGGATTTGATGAATTTTATCAATTATCAATGCTTGCATGATGTGGACCTCAAGGGGGCTATCTACACGTTGTCTAACAGGAGAGTTGGGAATGATCTCATTCCAGTGAGGCTTGATAGGGCTTTAATTTTGGATAACTAGTTGAAGGACTATTGTTGCTCGTTAAATTCTCTCTCTAGAATTGTCTCAGATCATTTCCCCATAATTTTTATGGCTGAGTCTATGTCAAGTAAGAGGAATTTTCCTTTTCGATTTGAAAAAATGTGGTTGTCTCATCCTAACATATTTAATTTCATTCAAGATTGGTGGGACATAAATGTCAGTGGTACTGCCATGTTTAGAGTGGCTAAGAAGCTTGGTGAAGTCAAATCCAAGATTAGGACTTGGAACAAGGAAGTCTTTGGGGATATTTTTGAGTCTAAAGCTTCTATCCAACAGGATTTAAGGGATATTCAGGACTGTATCTGGAAATATGGCTATCTGGGAGATTTCCTTCTAAAGGAAAATGAAATCCTTTCTAAATATCATAATATTATCTCTAAAGAAGAGGATTACTAGAAATAGAGATCTAGATGTGCTTGGCTTGTTGTTGGAGACAAGAACACCAAATTTTTCCAGTTGACCACCATGAAACATATGACCTCCAATCGAATTTCCTATATAATGAAAGATGGGGTCAAAATTGAGAGAGAGGAAGAGATTAGAAGTGAGGCCATTCAGTTCTTTGCTAACCTTCTTTCTTTAGGAGAGGAGTTGAATGTAGATGCTCAGAAGAATCTTATTGAGGCCATTCCTAATGTCTTGGATGATCATCAAAATAAGCTCTTGATGGAAATCCCTTCATAGGATGAGATTAGGAAGGCAATTTTTTCTTTCGAAGGGAATAAGGCCCCTGGCCCAGATGGTTTCCCCATGTTCTTTTTCCAAGTGTTCTAGGAAATTGTTGCTAATGATGTTACTAATGTTGTTAAAGAGTTTTTTGGAGCTAGGAAACTAACGAAAGATCTTAATGCTACCTTTATTATTCTCATACATAAATTCCCTAGTGCTAATTCTTTTGATTCTTTCCGTCATATCAGCTTATGCAATTCTTTTTACAAGATCATTTCTAAAGTGATAACTTTTAGGCTATTAGAGGTTCTTCTGATGTTGATCTCTCCTCAGCAGAATGGTTTTGTTATGGGCAGATAGATTCTGGACTCAATTATTACGATTCATGAGAATATCCACTCCCTTGAAGTTTCAAAAAACCAAGGCTTCTTGCTCAAACTGGACATGGCTAAGGCCTATGATAGGGTTGACTTGAAGTTATTGATTAAAGTCTTACAAGCCTTTGGGTTTTTTGAAATATTTTTACATTTGATATGGGAATTGATCTCTACCACTAGCACCTCGGTGATCATAAATGGCTCTCCTTCCCATTTCTTTAAGGTGTCAAGCGGAGTCAGACAAGGGGATCATGTCTCTCCTATTATTTTCACACTCATGTCTGAAAGTATAGGGAGGCTCATGCATAAAAGAGTGATGGAAGGTAGCTTGAAAGGTTTAAAACCCTCTTCAGCAAATCTGGCCTATTCACACCAACAGTTTGTGGATGATATAATGCTTATGGGAAATGCTACTGTTGGTGAAGCCAGAGCTATAAAGAGTTGTCTTGTTCATTATGAGGAGGGCTCAGGGAAAAAAAATAAAAATCCAAAAGTTCCCTCTATTTTTTTAATACCCCTAAGCATAGACAAAGGAAGATTGCAAACATCTTGGGCTATGGTGTTAATTCCCTTCCTTCAACTTACTTGGGTCTTCCTTTAGGGTCCAAACCTCCAGACTCCTTTTGGATTTCTCTGGTTGATAGGTTTAACAGGAAGTTAGCTGGTTGGAAATGGGCCCTTTTGAGTCAAGATGGAAAAGTTATGTTATTGAAGGATTCTCTTCAGAATCTGCATGTTTACGCCCTTAGTCTATTCAAGATCTTGGCTAAGTTTGTTGATATTATTGAAAAGATCTAGAAATGGTTTCTTTGGTCGAGGGTTAAGGAGAAGAAGAGGATTCCATTGGTGGCCTAAGAGAGAGTGTGTAGACCCAAGAAGTTTGGAGGCCTAGGTTTGAGAAATATCAGAGTGCTTAATAAAGTTCTTCTTGTGAAGCAGGTTTGGAGAACTTTGGCGGATATTCGCAAATGGAATACTATTTGGTGTAGCAAATACTTGTAGGAGGTTGACTCCTTTCAAGAATTTCTCAACTCTCAAAACCTTCCCTCTGGTTCTTCTCTATGGTATAATAACATTAAAGCTAGAGACCTAGCTGGCAAAGAAGCTTTTTGGAAGGTGGGTGATGGTAAGAAAATTTAGTTATGGGAAGATAAGTGGATTGGTAATGAGTGTCTTTGCAATAATATGACCTATGGTATTTATATGGAGAACTACAAGTCCAGGTTTGGCTAGTTGGTTGGGGATTACTGGAGGAATAATTAGTGGGTTGAGATTTCTTCTATTAGTAAAGATCTCCAACCTCTACAGGCCCTTCTTAATTCGATTGGGCCCAGTTCTCAAGAGCGGAAGGACACTATGGTCTAGAAGTTTTCATCCTCTGGAACCTACTCTATTTGTTCTGTAGTGGCTTCTTGTTACTCTTGCATTGAAAACCCTATTTGGGATAAGGTGTGGGTGCACAACCTGACTCTAAAAGTCAATTTGTTTGTCTAGATTCTTCTTCAGAACAAGCAGTTGACCAATGATAATGTTTATAAGAGGTGGTTCTCTTTTCCTAACAGGTGTTATTTGTTCTATGTTGAGGCTAAAACCTCATCACATCTATTTCTCCTTTGTCCTTTTGCTTATGCCATATGGTGTAGGATTCTACGAATGTGGGATCTTAGCTGGGTTTTTCCTAGAACTATTATGGATTTTTATAATCAATGGAAGGCCCCCTCAAAGAATTGGGGCTTGAATCAGCTCTGGAGCTATATCTTTCCTCACCTTGCTTGGGGTATCTAGAAAGAATGCAATAAAATAATCTTCGGGGATGTTTCTCTCTTAGAGGAAATGTTCTTTTGTAAGATTACTAGAGTTGTGGTTAAAAACTTTAATCTTCTTAATAACAAGTTTAAAGGTAAAGGTAAGGTCAGTATGCAGAAGTATGATTGTAGAATAGTGGGAGCTTGTAAAATTAATGTGGATATGTTCAATATGTCCAAAAGAATCAAGGATCCTAGAGATGGCATATTTTGGAGTCTCCCTCCCCCTGGTTGGGTCAAAATCAACTTTGATGGCCCAACCAAGGGAAATCCTGGGCCTACCGGGAGTGGAGGGGTGGTAAGGGATGAGAATGGTGTCTTTATTGTGGTTGTGGTGGTTCCTTTAGGAACTCAGACCAACCATGTGGCCGAAGCCTCTGGTGTTTTCTAGACCTTGAAGTTGGCTATCCAATTGAAGTATAAAAATGTGTGGATTGAAGGGGATTCGAATAATATTATACAATTCCTAAAGGCCTGTCAGAAACCTTCATGGTCTATACAAAATTGGATAGACCTTTGTAAGGAAATTATTAATAACTTTAAGAAAATTTATATTTTGCATGCCTATCAGGAAATAAACACAGTGGTGGATTTCTTCACCAACAAAGGTTTCAAAGCTCCGAAAAAGATGATGTGGTAGGGGAAGGATGAGTTGGAGGTTGACATTAAGGTCCTGCTGATGTATGACCATGTTCATAGGAAGGTGCAATTCCCCATTCCATTGAATGATGGCTAAGTGTCCTCCCTTGCAATCTCAGGACTGCAATTTAATGATTATTTCAAGTTAGCCAAGGAGTAATTAATTTATCTCCCGTTTGCATGTTATTATTTTCGCACACTTTCTAGGCATTTTAGGAGCTTGTTTCTATAGGGTTCTGGACTATTCTATTCATGCTAGCAATATGATGGGTGGAAAAAGTCATAGAGTGGAGCTGATAAGTAGTGCACAGTTGAAGAGCAATTTAAAGCTTTGGAAGAAGCTAGAGAATGGTGGCATTACTATTTTCATTGGAAAACTCAATGGCTGGGACCCGAAGGTTACTAGGGTTTTTGAGAAAGATTGGAAGGATGATGAGATTAACCTGTTTGGCAGACAAGTGATCATCAATGAATAGCTTATCACTGAGGTTACTAGCCTCTCGACGAAGGGTATTAAATTCTACAGGGACAGGAAGCAATTTGATGAAGTGGTCAACAAATTTCCTAAGTCGGATGCTGAGAGGGAGGAGTTGTGAAGGACTTCCAAAAGCTACTATGATATAGATAGAATTGTCTCACACTAGAGGATGGTTTTAAATGTGTTGATGGAGTACATCATGTTGGATGGTTGTTATACCAGAGTCTTTGGGTATCATTTCTTCCTTCTGAATCATTTAAGGCACCAAGTCTAGATTTCTTTTCCTTTTTATCTTCCGTCTTCTCTAAATATTAGTCTGAAAAATCATAGACAAAACCTTATCAGGTATTATATTCTTCATGAAGGACTACTTGTCCTAATTTATGACCATTTTAAAGCTATGTTGGCACTGCCTCACTAGACACCGTCACCTAAGGTTAGGGTTGATGACAAGGATAAAGGAAAATCTAGGGATTCTCCTTAGAAGAAGGGCAAGAGAAAAGTGTCAGAGGACCCCTCCTATGATGTGAATGAAGAGGATTCATAGTCAGAGTCGTTGTCTGAGTATTCCAGCTATCCTACGACTGATAGAGAAGAGAGAGCCCACTTTCCTATGGACCTCAAGGTGGGGGATCATTATTTTAAGGAGGAACAGGAATTTCCCACTGATGTTCTTGCAATAGCCTGCAATGGGGTGGTGGATAATTTTAGGCTAATGAGATGGGTGTTCTTTGAAATTAAGGATTTAATTAAGTTGAACCAAAGAGCTATGAATAGTAAAATGGAGAAAGCTAATTATGAAAATAATAGAGGAAGTGGTAGTGGTTGGGATACTGGTTTATGGAATGAGGAAGTATATGGTTGAGTGCCTCAAGAAAATGGTGAAGGAATTATAGGATTTCAAATGCAATCATGATGGCAAGCAGGTGGATATGGAAGAGCAGTTGAGGAACATAAAAAATTCTCTCCAAAAAGTGTTGGTTATGAACCATAAGATTTTAAATCCATTGCATAGACCATGAATACCATGGTGGAAAACCTAGAAAATCCCATCAGGTTAAGACTACTATGTTTCTTGATTTGGACAAAGAGGAAGGGCAGCCGGATAGTGGGGGATCGAGTAATAGGACTAGAGAAATTTTGAAAAGGAAGGCAAACCAAAATTTAGTCAACATCCAGGAGATCAAGAAGTCTACACTTAACATGAATAGTCTGGAGTAGGAAGCAGAAGAGATCCTCTAGAGCCTAGCCTAGGGGCTGGCTGTTTTGTGGCTTTTTGTCAACTTTTTGGCTTTTTTGCCCTAGTTTTTTAGTGTTTTCTTATTTTTGGGTAGCTTCCTATTTTTTTTGCTCTGTTAATGCTTTATCCTTTGCTATCTTACTATTAAGGGTTTCAGGACCCCTCTAAAACATGTTTTTTCCTTAATCAAAAACTATATCTATGAGTGTGTGAGATATATATTTTATTTCTTGTTCTCATTTGTACTAATCCTTCTATGCAAGTAAGGTAACTATATCATGATCAATGTTGAATTATCAACATAAGGATAATTACATTGGAAAAGTATTCTTTAATATTATTTAAATATTTATGATATTCTTGGTTCCATTTAGAATTGGTTCCTTTTTGCAAGAGGTGTATGAAATGGAATGTGTGGTCAATGAGTCGAGAAATAAAATAACAAATGACTTACAAAAAGACTTGTAAAATCTTTAATTGAGATATATTTTTTAGTGGATACATGTTGAAAATCACATAAATTTTATTAACATCTATCTCAATGCATCTTATGTAGATAATGAATCAAATAATTTTTATTTTTCCTACTCCAAAGACTCATTTTTGGGATTAAGTCTTAAGTTTAATTTTTTTAGTTTTCAATATATGATATGTATTTTTTTTTGGGTGGTGATACTTATTATGAGACTTGGCTATTATGCCATCTACATAGGCTTCAAGTATATAATTCATAAAGTAATGTAAAATAAGGACCATGGCTTGTTGATATGTTTCTATTAAATTTGAAAGTTGAAAGGGCATCAAGAGATTAAAAAAAATGCCCCAATGTGTTATGAAAGGAATATTATATTGATCATGTTGGTTAATGAGGATATGCTTGTATTCTAAAATTTATACATAAAGGAAAGAATTCATGATCAACTCTATACATTAAACTATCATGTTGATTATGGGTAATAGAGTTTTGGTGTACAAGTATTGTTATTCCCTAACAAATTTGAACCCACTTGGATCCTTTTTACACATTGTTAGTTTAGTTTAATTAGGGAAAAGTTAGGACACATTTAGGGTATTTAACTTTTGTGTCTCATGCGATATAATTATAACACTTTTCATAATCCTACTATGTTCTATGTCTCACCTTTCATTTATAAACAAGGGTTCTCTTGTCTATTATTCATCTTGTATGGATTGTGCTAGTATGATTAGTAATATAATATTTTCATTCTTCGCTCTTGTGTAAAGATAAAAATGGGTTTTACCAGAAACCACAAAGTTTACAAGTTAAATAAAGATAAAGCAATACAAAGCCCACAAAAAATAGGATGAATGCAAAACAAAAAAGACCAAAAGAAACCACAGCCACAAGCCTAGAGCCAGCAAAGGCTAGCACAAAAACTAGTGCAAAACTAGAACTAACCTAAGAACTTTAAAGTATCAACAACATCAGCTTCAAGGTTGGACATATCCTGAGTGCTCTTTTTGAGAGCCTGAATCTCCTAGGGCATAGAAACAACCTTTCTCTTCAGGTGAGCTCTCGTCCTCTTCGAGATGTCAGCATATTCGATCCTTTTTTCTCCTTTTTTGCATCCAAATCCACCACTAGAGAGCCCTTCCAGAAGTTATCCATTTTCTCAACCATAGTGCTCATAACAGTTGCATTGTGATTAGCAATTTTGTGATTCTGCTCTAGGATAGTTTTAATGGTGTCCTTGATTTTGCTAATTTCTCCATCCAAAAACTTAACCTTAACCTCATTATCCTTCTTCATCTTGTCCATGTGCTCAATATTTCAATGAAGGCTCTCAACCATCTCCCTCATGTTATCCTCGGTACACAACCTCAACAGAATTATGGGTAGCAACTTTAGCTTGCAAATCTTCCACTTTACTAGTAAGAGCTCTATTCTTTAAGTTGAGGTCCTTTATCTCGTGAAAGACCCATTTCATAATCCTGAAATAATCAATAGCCCCATTTCTAGTAATGGCTAAAATATCATCAAGAAACTCTCAGTCAGACTTAAAGTAGTGGTCTTCAGGGTTAAGGTTTCTAGGAAATCTGGGTTTTTCTTCTCTAGTCGTAGCAAGGTAAGAGGTGTAGGAATCCTCACTAGCTTTAGGGGTATCAATTTTATCCTCCAGGGAGTCGTCAGAGTATGAAAACATTTTTTTAGCAGGGGGTCCTTAATCTTAAGTCTCTCTTTCTGATTAGAGACAATGGGGGTTTTCATAGAGCTATCATTTTTAAGTAAGGGCTTGCTCAAATGGGTTTTCTTACCCGTCTTTTTGGGGGAGGGGGGGTATTCCTGAATCCAATCTGGGTCTAGGTTATCTTTTTCCTCCGATAGGCTAATCTCAGTATCATAGTCTTCAAAGGCTGAAACCAGGACAGGGTTAAACAAAGCTGACATATTTTTAAAATGATCATAAATAAGCCGGATGAGTACAGTATGCATGACTGGATACTTTCTAGGATTCTTTCTATGGTCTTCCAAGCTATTACTCAAGGAGCAATACAGATAGTGAGGGAAGGAAACCCTTACCTTATGGTGAAAATGATTGAGGACAAAATGGTAGTCATAAACTCTTGTAAATCTTCCATCTAGAGTGATGTATTCCATTATAACCCTGAGCACCTTCCTCCATAAAGCCTTAATAGTGTCAATTTCAAAGTAGTTGCTAGATATTTTAACTAGCTCTCTCTTTTCCTTATCTTTTCTGGGAAACCTAATGAGAGCCTCATTAGAAAATTTCCTATCCCTGAAGAACTTCATTCCCTCAGTCGAAAGACCAGTGACCTCCCTGATAAGGTTATTGTTCACATTGACCTTCCTACCAAAGAGAAAAATTTCACCATTCCTCCAATGTTTTTCAAAATACTCAGTGGCTTCTGATTCAGGACCATGGAGCTTCTCAATGAACGGGAGAAGCCCACCATGCACAATTTTCCTCCAAACCTTTGGGTTTTGCTTATGCATTTCGAAACTAGTCAGTTCCAATTTCTTTTTCTTCTTCCCCCCATTATTGCATTGGCCTTGCTAGCATTGCTTGTAGAACTATTACCCTAAATCAAATAGTCGCAACCAAGCCAAAGCACCCATAATATGTGCCAAATAATACAACCTGTAGAGTTAATAATCGTGGCCCCATCAAATCTAATGATAGCTCTGAACATTCTTGGCCTTATTCTCCTTCATACAACCTATAGAGTTCATAACTGCAACCCCATCAAATCTAATGATAACTCTGTACTTGGCCTTATTCTCCTTCATTATCAAAAAATGTGATTGCTTTTCCATGAGTAATATCATACTCAATTAGGGTCCTTACATTAGCTCCCAACTCATTAAGGCTCTACCACATATTATACCCTTTTTGTTTAGTCCTCTTGTTGGCAAAGAAGTCAACAACTCCATTGGATTCCCTAAAGGCATGCAAAACTCTCACTTTATCAAATTTAGATAAGAGTGCCCTGGGTATGTGCAGGATCATCATGGAAAAAATAGGCCCTTAAGTGGCAAAAAATTTAGAAAAATCAGAGTTAGGCAACTTGACATAAAAATTTGAATAATTTATCTATATTATTTAAAAATATGTAAGAATAGAATCTATAACAAATTGAATGTATTTTCTAAACTACTAGGTTTATTTTTATTTTTAAATCTATTTGGTGAAAATTTGAAATTTCAATGCAAGTACTTAAATTTCAAGAAAAATAAGAAGTAGGTGTCTATCCGACCACCCTAACCACAATAAAATGATAATATTTTTTTATAAGATTTTAGATATAAGTAGAGGACTCTCATGCTCTGATGTGATGCATATTTTTCTATAATTTTTTCCAAGTAAATAATTAATTATGAATTTATTATTACAACTTTTAAAAAATATAAAACTTGTATGTCGACCACCTTAACTTGGTCAAAACTTCATGAAATTCAATTTTTTTTTTTAATCCTATAGTATGCGATGCATAGAATGTGATGCATGTTTTAGATTCAAAAATATGATACCGTTTGAAAGCTATAGATGTTTTTCAATCAACCTATCAATCGGGACTTTCATAATTCAAATAGAAAATGAATAATAATAATTTATTAAATTCAAAGTAAAGAATAATTTATATTGGTGGAAAGATGAGAATCTCCTTTAAAAACCCTTTTCGTTTCATCAATTTTGGGTTAAAAAAGTTGTTAGCCACATACCCTACAAATACCCATCATATTGCCACTTTTTGGGCCATCATGATCCTGCACATACCCCCATAGCATCATCAATAAAACACTTAATGGTCCATGAGGGAGGGGATTTTCCTAGGATGCATTCAATGATTTTTTTAGAATCACCCTCTAACCAAATATTTTAACATTCATTCTACTAGCAAGGTCAATAACCTAAAAATCCCTAATGGCTTTGGCTACGTGGTTAGATTGGATGCCTAGGGAGATAGCCACAATCACAGCAAAATTACCATTATAGCCAGAGAGATAGAGTAGCTACCCAAAGTGTTAGCAATCCAAACTAAAAGATCCTCCTATTGATTCAGTCTCATCCCAATAGCCATCAAAGCAGATTGAATCAGGGCAAGATCCAAGCTAAACTAGAGAAAATTCACCCAGCCTCCATTTCTCCAATAATTCTCCACATGAGATCCAAAATCCACTTTCTAGGTATTAACCCATCTATTAAACCTATCATCAACAATTAAAGGACCCTTCAATAACCATCTATCTTCCTAGAATCTAGCTTGATTACTTCTTCTTATGCTCCACCCAACTCCTAAATCAATAATCTTTCTCCCTCTAATCATATCATTCCAGCAGGCCCATCCAAGGGGTAAGTTAAGAGAATCTAGTAGAGCCTTAAGGGATCCATAATTATCCATGTATTTTCTCTTTAAAATATTATTCCATTCTCCATTAGACGAGAAAACATGAAAAATTTGCATAGCAAGGAGTGTCCTATTCATCGTTCTCATTTTTCTTAAGCCCAGTCCTCCCAGTTTTTTAGGTCTACAAACAAAGTCCCAACCAATGAGAGGAATTCTTTTTCTTTCTTCAACACCCGACCAAAGAAATCATTTTTGGATTTTTTCAATAACATCCACAAATTTGGTAGGGATATTAAAAACACTTACAACATATATCAGAAGGTTTTGAAGAGTGGCTTTGAGGAGCTAGATTTTACCTGCTTGACTGAGAAGTGCTCCTTTCCATCCAACAAGATTTTTGCTGAACCTATCCACCAATGAACTCCAAAAGGATTCAGGGGGCTTGAGGCATAGAGGCAAGCCAAGATAAATAAAATCCAGGGACTCAATTCTGCAACCAAGAATTCTAGAAATCTTATTTTGTCTGGGTTCAGGGGTGTTGAAGAAGAAGATAGAGTTTTTATGTATGTTAATCATCTAACCAGAAGCCTTCTCATACTCATCCAAAAAAAAAAATAGATTCCTTGCTTAAATCAGAGTAAATCTCCCCATCAACATGGCATCATCAATGAATTGTTGGTGGGAACAAATAAGATTGCTAGAAAAGGGCCTTAGACCAGCTAAAGTTCCTTGATCAACCAATCTTTTCAAGTTTCTCCTAAGGAATTATGCCAAAATAGTGAATATGTTATGAAATAACATGCATAATAGGAGAATATGATATGAAATATGCTGAAAATACTTGATAATAACTGAGAATAACAAGCCACTTCGAGGGGGAAAACCTCCAAATATATCTAATGAGAATACACTTCACAACTTGATGATGAAATAAGACTCACAACCTCCTATATATACCTATTTATGCCTAGGATATCACCTAGGATGACTTAGCCACACCTACATAAGTCTTAGGCTGACCTAAACAACTAAATAACAATATACTAATGATAATCTGACTTAATAGCAAGTTAAGATAGCCACAAGCCGACAATTCATAACTCGATGTACACTAATATTAAGGGTGTAGCATGCCCCCTTCTTCAAAGAAGCATCGTCCTCAATGATAATCAAGTTTGGATTCTTTTGAATGAACTCCTTGTGCTCCCATGTGGCATCTTCCACTGGTAAATTCTTCCATTGGATGAGATACTCAGTGAGAGTTTTATTCCTCAGCTTCTTTGTGCATGTTTGACAAATGCACTCTAGTTCCAAAATGATACTTCCTTCTTCATCGAGATCTGGTAGTGTTTTCTGAGTGGGAATATTATGCCCAATTACCTTCTTCAAATAGGAAACATGAAAAATTGGATGTATCTTTGTTGTTGGTGGTAACTCTAGCTTGTAGGCAACACTACTGATCTTTTGCATGATTTTTTATGGACCATAATACCTTGGAGACAACTTATTATTATTCTTTTGTTACTTTAGTGAGATTTTCTTATAAGGTTGCAATCTCAAGAAGACCCAATCCCTAGCTTCAAAACTTCTTTCACTACAATGTTGGTCTGCCTGTTGTTTCATTTGATTTTGTGCCATGGCTAAATTCTCCTTGAGTCTTGAAAGTACTTGTTGTTGATGAAGCAAGTGGTCTTCTATTTCCTGAACTCTTGGTGAAACCTTTATTGATAATGTGATGGAAGGAGGATGATATCACAAAGTGCCAAAAATGGAGACATTTTTTATGAGCTATGACAAGAAGTGTTATACCACCATTTTGCAAGTGGTAGCTAATCTACCCATTGAGATTGTTTCTCTGAAGTGAAACAATGTAGATATCCTTCCAAACATTTATTAACAACCTTAGTTCTCCCATCTTATTGAGGGTGGTATGAAGAGCTATGAACCAATTGAGCACCCAAACATGAGAATAAATCTTTCCAAAAGTGACTAGTGAAGATAGGATCATGATCACTAACAATAACCTTAGGTGTACCATGCAACTTTTGGATATTCTCCAAAAAAAATTTGCAACTGCACTTGCTGTAAAAGGATGTGATAATGCAATGAAATGTGCATATTTAGTGAGGTGATCAAGTACTTCCATGATGACATTAGGACCTTTAGATTTGGGAAGCCCTATGATGAAGTCCATGGATACCTCTTCCCAATGTTGGCTAGTAATAGCTAAGGGTCGCAAGAGACCTATTGTCTTAATTGTCTCCCCTTTATTCCTTTGAAAAACCAAACATTCAGCCACAAATTTTTGAACATCACCTTTTAGCCCTTCCCAAAAAAAATATTGCTTGACTCGATGATATCTCTTCAAAAATCCTGAATGACCACCCACTAGAGACTCATGCAACTCTGTGAGAATATTTTTTTTAAGAGTGGAATTCTTGCAGAGATACAAACACTCTTTATACCAAAGAGTATCTCCCTTCCAACAAAAACTATCTGAACTACTATGATCACTTTTTAATTGTTCAATGAGATTACTTGTCGCAACATCATTTTTCCACTCTACTTTGGCTTTCTCCACCCAATTTTCTTGTAATATTGAAAGGGCACACAATAAGGCTTCATCTTTCTCATCCTTCCTTGAAAGTCCATCTGCTACAATATTTTATTTCCATTTCTTATATACAATCTCAAAGCCATATCCTAACATCTTAGTGACCCATTTTTTTTGCTCTACAGAAGATAGTCTTTGTTCCAAAAAATATTTTAGGCTATCACGATCTATCTTACCCTTGAAGTGTCTACCCAATAGATAAGGCCTCCATTTTTTAACTACACAGAGCATTGATAACATTTCCTTCTCATAAATAGGTTTTAGTTGATTCTTGCCATTTAATTGATGACTCTCAAAATCAATTGGTCAACCTTCTTGCATGAGCACTGCTCCTATCCCATTTCCAGAAGCATCACATTCCACAATGAATTTCTTGGTTCAAAGTTAGCAATGGCAAGCACTGGAGTTGTACACATAGCCTCCTTTAATCTCTCTAATGTTGTATTGGAAGAATTGTTCCAATGAAAAGAATCCTTCTTCAATAGAGTGGTGAGAGGTGCTTCTATATGACCACAATTCTTCACAAATCTTCTATAGTACCCTGTCAATCCCAAGAAACCCCTTGGTTTCTAAATGGTTTTTGGAATAGGCCATTCCATGATAGCCTTAATTTTGTTAGGGTCCACCTTTACTCCATGTGAAACTATGTGTCCCAAATAATCCACCTATGTAAGACAAAAATCACACTTGGATGGCTTAGTATAGAGTTTATGATATTCAAGTATTTTTAATGCTTGATCCACATGTTTCAAATATTCTTCCCAAGTCTTGCTATAAATCAATATATCATCAAATAATACTAACACAAACTTTCTCAAGAACTTCTTAAAAATGGAATTCATCAAACTTTGGAATGTAGATGGTGCATTGGTAAGACCAAATGGCATCACCAAAAATTCATCATGAACCTCATGAGTCTGAAATTCTTTCTTACAAATATCTTCCTCCTTAATCCGAATTTTGTAATAACCATATCTAAGATCTTACTTGGTAAAATACATAGCTCCATTCAATTCATCTAGAAAATCATCAATGACTGGAATAGGAAACTTATCTTTAATGGTGTACATTTTGAGCACTCTATAATTTGGACACATGCACCAAGTATCATCCTTCTTACGTACCATCACCATAGGTGAGGAGTAAGCACTTTGGCTATGCCTGATAATTCTTGCCTCTAACATCTCTTTAACATTTTTTTCTCACTCTTTTGTATGTGTAGATACCTGCAAGGCCTAATGTTCAGTGGTTGGCTCCCTGGAACTAACTATATGGCATGATCTTGATCCCTCTTAAGAGTAAGTCCTTTAGGCATATCTCCAAGAACAACTGAGTGATGATCAATTATAGCTTGCAAATCTGGATGAGTAGGAGCATTAGATTGAAAGACTTCTAATCAACATAGCTGGGCCACAAATCCATCCACTCCTTTCTTAAGTAAATTTTGCATTTGATGAGAGCTTACCATTTGTGGGGATTTTTCCTTCAACTCCCTTATCTGTACTACCCTTCCTTCTGATTGAAATCTCATGAATAGTTCTTGGAAGTTCATCTCAATCGTTCCCAATGTAGTAAGCCATTGTACTCCCAAAACAATATCTGTTGCACCCATGGATATTGCATACATTGGGGTATCAAGTTGATAATCTCCCATGGATAATTTAATGCTATGACACTTCCTTGAACAACTAACTATACCACCATCTATAATAAAAACCTAAAACTCTAGAGCTAGATATATAAAACAATTTAGAGAAGTAGCTAACTTTTTGTAGATGAATTTATGAGTACTACCTAGGTCGATCAACACTATTACCTTCTACTTCTTTAAGAACCCCACCACCTTGAGAGTTTGTGGAGCACTGAAACCTGAGAGTGCATGACAAGAAATGATTAGTTGAGAATCATGTGATTCCTCATTTGACTCCCTTTCATCCTCTAGTATGGTTCCTCCTCTTCTTCCTCACTTGGACATTCAATAGAAAACAATTTCTTTTCACTGCATTTATGTCGTTGACTGTATTTGCTATCACAATTGAAACACAACCCTTTTTCTCTTTTCTCCTCAATTTGTTGTGGATTCAACCTAGTAGGTTGTGTTGAATATCCTTTCTCTCTTGTCACATTAGCCCCTTGCTTCTTAGGAATCAAATACTTCTCCTATACCCTGTGTGGTAAGATAAAAGACTCATTTATGGAGCTAGGGATAAACATGCGTACCTCATGTTGAATGTGATCCTTGAGACCCCCCAAGAATAAATTATTCAATTTTTCCTTCGTAATTGTATCCACTCTTAAAGATAGATTTTGGAAATGTTGAATATAATCCTTAACTGATCATGTTTGGTGAAGTTTAGCCAGCTGGCTGAAGAAGTTTTCTATCATGCTATTGCTATATTGTTCTTAGAGTTCCTCCATAAAAATTGAACATGAGATGGTGAGCCGATTTTTCCTTCGATGAGTGCAAATCCAATGATACCAAATGAATTGATCTAGTTCTAGATATAGGGAAGCCATTGTGACATTTTGTCCATTTGGGATTTGGTGTACTTCAAAAAAATTATCCATTTGGTTTATCCATGTTAGAACCAGATCATAAGCTTGTGTCAATGGTAGCCAACCTAGATCATAGGAGTACTAAAGCTTGTGTCAATGGTAGCCAGCCTAGAATTTTTACCTTGTTCACTTGAGAACTCCTTTCTTGGTTCAGCCATGTAGGTGCTTAACATGTTTCGTATGTCTAATACATCTCCTCTTAGGTCACACATATCCATCTTCATTGAAAAAATGTGTTCCTTGAACTTATTTATTTCCTCATTAGGAGTAATATCTTCTATTGTTACCCCATCCTTATCAGGAGTCTTCCGTAGAGTGACAACATTCTTCATGCCCCTTGTTGTAGGCCCCGTCATGATGGGAACCACTAATTTTGAAATAAATCACACAAATGAAACTTAAATTTTTTGAAATTTTTACTATAACTTATTAGGGCCAAAATAACTCTCACCTAGAAACATCTCCAAGAAATAAGCAGATTTGCAGCGTAGAGAGTGATAATTGTGAAAATTTTATTTTTTCAATAACTTGCTTATTTCTGCTCCAATTCCTCCAAATGTTCTACTATAATCCCCTTTATTATTTCTTCAAAAACCCAATAAAAATAAGAATCCAATTCGACAAGATGCGCAAGATATGTAAATTCCAAAAAAATTGTGTAGAAACACTAATTCTGCAATAATTTGCTTAATTCTGCTCCAACTCTTCTAAAATATAAACTCTAGCTTCTTTAATATGTTCTACAAAAACCATTTAAAAATTAGAAAAAAATTCACCAAAATATGAAAGATATCCTCTTCCCAAAATCACCTCCAAAATTGAGAAAAAAACCTTGCCTCTACGATGCCAAGATCATGCTCTGATACCACTTGTTATGAAATAACATGCACAATAGGAGAATATGATATGAAATATGCTAAAAATACTTGATAATAACTGAGAATAACAAGCCACTTCGAGGGGGAAAACCTCCAAATATCTCTAATGAGAACACACTTCACAACTTGATGATGAAATAAGACTCACAACCTCCTATATATACCTATTTATGCCTAGTATATCACCTAGGACGACTTAGACACACCTATATAAGTCTTAGGCTGACCTAAAAAACTAAATAACAATATACTAATGATAGTATGACTTAACAGATAGTTAAGATAGCCACAAGTCGGTTATTCATAACCCGATGTACACTAATATTAAGGGTGTAGCAGAATAATATAGGGGATATAGGATCACCCTATCTTAAACCCCTCGAGTTCTTAAAGAACCTTGAGGGAAACCCATTCACCATGATAGAAATGGAAGTAGTAGAGATGATTTGACCAATGATCTGAAGGACTCTATTACTAAAGCCAAAAGTCCTCATGATTTTAAGTAAAAAATTTCATTCCACCTGATCATAAGCTTTTGAAATGTCCAGTTTTAGGAGAAAACCTTCAATTTTAGATTCCACAAGAGAGTGAATATTCTCATGGATAGAAATAAAAGAGTTGAGGATCTTCCAGCTAGGGACGAAGCCATTTTGCTGAGGGGAAATCAGGGAGGGTAAAAGAATGAGGAGCCTAGAATTCAATACCTTAGATATAATCTTATAGAAGGAATTACAAAGACTTATCAGACTGAACACTTCAAACTCCACAACTCCTGGTCTCTTGGGAATAAGGACCAAGAAAGTGGCATTAAGTTCCTTTAGGAGACTCCTTTATCCAAAGAACTCTTTAACCACATTCACAAAATCATCTTCAACAATCTCCTAGAACTGCTGAAAGAAGAACATAGGGAACCCATAAGGGATAGGGGCCTTGTTCCCTTCAAAAGAGAAAAACGCTTTCTTAATTTCTTCCCTTGAAGGAATAGCAGCAAGAATTTTGTTATCATCTTCTCTAACAAGTTTAGGAATGGCCTCTAAGAGGTACTCTTGATCTTCATGATTGACTCCATCATTCGCCGAAAGGAGATTACTGAAGAAAAGGACAACTTGTCTTCTAATATCTTCTTCCTTCTCAAAATGGCTACCATTGTAATCAATATAAGAAATTCTATTCATCACCCTATGTTTTGAAGCAGACAAGTGAAAACATCTAGTGTTTTTATCTCCAGCAGTGAGCCACATAGCCCTAGATTTCTATCTCTAGAAAACCTCCTCTTTGGCTATTATATCATGCATCTTCACAAGAATTTCATCTTCTTTCACCCTATTTTCCATAATATAACCTTCTTGCTAGATTTTTTGTTGTATCTCCATCAAATCAAGTTGTAATTCAGACTTGGTACCAAAAATGTTACCAAATATTTCTTTATTCCTCCTTCTAATTTTGAATTTGACTTTGCTCAGTTTCTTCGCCACCCTGAACACAATAGTCCCAGAGATTGTGATATTCCACCAAATTCTAACATCATCAAAAGCTGAGGATGTGAAAGCCACATAAAATCTAAAAGGGGACTTCCTCTTGACCATTATAGGGGTTGCCACAAAACTAATCAGAAAATGATCAGTACCCACCCAGGAGAGAGCCTTTAAAGAACATAAATAATTTATAAACCATTGACTAGAAATTGACGTTCTGTCTAATCTTACTTGAATCAACTCCTTACCAACTCTACAATTTGACCAAGTATAGGTGGCTCCTTGCAGATCTAGATTGATCAGTGCCTAGTTATTAATGAAGTCCATGAGGTTAGTTTTGCTTTCTAGATTATCTTGGGATCCTCCATACTTCTCACTTTCCTAAAGAGGGGTATTGCAATTCCCCATAACAACCTAGGATTTGTTAGTGAATATCCTACAAAAGGCAGCCAACTCAAACCAAAAGGACTTTCTAGCCCCTTTACCATTAGGAGCATAGATATTTGACCTAATCTAGAAAAAATTATCTCTAATATGGGTAAATCTGATAGCCACATGATTTGGGCTCTCGAGCAAAGGCTCCACATTGATGAAAATTTGATTCCAAAAGGTAGCAATTCCCCCTGAGACACCTTCAAAATTATTACAATGGACTCCACAATACTTATACATCTTAATCATTTCCACCTTTTCTTTTGACATTTTGGTTTCTTGGACAAGTAGAATGTCAGGCTTATGATCCCTAACAAAATTATGCTACACATCCTACTTATGGATGTTCTTCAACCCCCTTATGTTCTATGACATAATCTTCATATCATATTAGGAGATTGGATATTACAAATCTCAAGAATGGTCTTCTGAATACCATCCACTATATCCTAAAAACTACCATGCTCTCTCAGCCATTTTTTTGATTTTCTTCCTTGATTACTCTTTGTGGCTCCACAGTCTACCTTAGCTCTGGTTCTACTTGTTAGCTCTCAAAAAAGTAGGCGAGATGCCTCAAGAGGATGCTAATCTCTTGATACATTTCAGGGTAACAAACAAGGTCAAAAGAACTCAACCTTCTACTCTTCAGGTGTTGTTGAACCTAGGCGGGTGTACCTTTATGAATGAAGCAGACTTGTCCTATGATTATCCTTCTTGCAATGATTTGTACACAATGGCAGATGGAAGTGAAAAAATGAAATCAAACTTGGTACAAATAGCAATAACAATCTTCTTAATCTAAATCCTAAAATGCTCAATTAACAGATGTAAAGAAACTAAATGAATCCAAATGATGAAATGCAGATACCAGTGCCTTATTGGGTATGCGGAGTCAAATGAAATGGAAGTGGGAAACTTATTCTAGCAGAAACTCAAATTGTTGGCATATGAAATGTTTATAACTTGTATAAACATGAAAGATTATGACTACTAAGCTCTACTTTAATAATCCAGATGAATCTCCCTAATTATTGTGATCAACCAAAAGGATTTAATCCCTCCTTGAGAGAACCAATTAATTAATCACATAGATACAGCAAGTGTGCACCGATAAACTGAAAATAAACTTGTTATATCAATTTAAACAACCAGAAAGAATCAACTTGGAGACAACTTAGCAATACTTTTCAATAAACTTAATAGACAATTGACACCAGAAATAAACTGCCACACCAACTAATTTTCATTGAAATTTCCATTTGAAAACATGCATCATAGTCTCTGATATGAGAACTTTATTCTATTGTATCCATTCCTAATCTACCTTCTATGATTATTGTAAAATCTGATGATCCATTTACAATCGAGGATACAAATTTATACACGAGCATCAGGAAACACATTGCTTTGAGATCCATGTCGGCCAAAAGCCATGTCAGCCAACCGTAGTATTCGGGTACATTTCATGTCGGCCTGCAACTATATTTTAGGAATTCACATGTTGGCCATATTGACAGAGTTTTGTTAATCATTCGTTGACACACCCTGATAGTCATGCCGAAGGAAATTGTATTGCCGTCATCCCGTGTTCTTATTCGCTTTCATTGTGACCCATCAGAATCGAGGAAACATCATATAGATTACATTATGTTTCATCGAGAGCCCCTTCGTGATCAAACTTGTTGTCATGACTTATTGCTATCGGGGAGGCATTACATCGATCAAACCTTTGTCTTAATGAAACAACCCGAGCTCATATTAGATCGCCAAGACGACATCAATCTCACACCGATAGAAAACCCCTTTGTTTTATGTGCTTTGGTATGACATCCTGATGTCGGCAAGACTTCTCGTAGTCATATCAAAAGTCTTCCTCCATCATGTGTGTCGCTGAGATGAGGCAATTCTTATACCGACATAGCCCCCAAGTGTTCCATCGGTGAGACCCACTTGAATTTGCTAGGACTTACTCTAAAGTCACACTAGTTTCACTAAGATGCCTTTTGATAGAAACTCCATGTGTAATGTCGACGAGACCGAAGGTCACTTGCCAAGACCTTATTTCAATAATTCTAACTCTTACTGATATGAATCCTCCCACCACCGGTCGGTGAGACATGATGCCTTTAGTGAAACATTACCCCAATGACCCCTTAGGTCTTGCCAATGAAAATTTTGTCATCGAGACAATGTGAGAGTCCTGCCGATATGCCTGCAACAAACAAATGTTAACACAAAAGCATCAAGGGTCGGGGAGACCTAGATATACTTATGCCGATATGGACCACAACGCGAAAAATGCATGACTCGATGGATTCTATGGGGTTACACGGCCAAAATATGGGTAAGAACATCATGAAATGAGGAAAATGTGCTCAAGGTAGGACTCATTTGGAAAATGCATGGGTGTGGAAAATGATAAAAAATCATCAAAATTTTATAGTCCCAACAGTGGCTCCGTCTGGGGATGAATGATAGTAAGATCATTACAAGGATCCAGATCTTGGGTGAGCAGACCAAACATAAAATGATGAGCAATGAGTAAAATAGAAATGGACATGAAGCATGATGGAATGAATGCAAAATGGAGATGAACTAAAACCCTAAACTATTGTGCATGGAAAATAATTTTAAAGAGGACCATCAAGAGTTAGAAAATTCATGGAAAACTTCACCTGTTCTGAGTTGTTACGATCTGAAACTCAAACCATACTTTCCCCTGTCAAATACCTTGTTTTGTCTCGAGTTCATCAGATTATTCTTGAAGATACTCATGCAATCTTTCATGTCACTATTATTGTAAGTTTTTAGAGAATCATCATGCTTAGTTTGGCCCAAAATCCCTACACCATCCTATAGTTTGAATTCTTCATCATCATGGGACAAACCCCTGTTATTTTCAATATATAAAATGCATACATATTCAATACAACATTTTATATTTTCTCTCTCACTGTTATGAATTTTGAAAAATTCTCCCAGCTGTACTGAAAATTCACCATCAAAGTGCTTCTCTTGAGAAACAAAGAATTCAATCATATCAACATTGTCTAAAACAAACAAATCGAAAACCTTTTGCACCTCCTTAGTATCTCTATTCGGAGACAACACTAGATCATGACTCATATCCTCAATATCATGCATATATGAACCAATAAATGTTGGACTTCTACCATCCTTGATATGTAGACAAATGTCTTCTTCACATGAGTTAGAAAATTCAAAATCACATACCTCATCCTGAATTGACACAGGCTTTTGATCAACACCAAAGGTTTCACCATCATTCCAAGAAATGAATTGGGAGTCACAAGAATCTTTACAGAAAGATATTTCACTGTCAAAATAAATGTAAGCAGGATGCAAAACTTCAAGATCACCTTCATGCGCACATCCATGGCATTCAGGAGTTAACAAATCTGAAATCTATTCACAACTAAGTGAACAAGTCTCTACATTTTCATCAGTACAGTTGCATTCTTCACTTTTGTCATCATCAAAAAGAAGTCCAAGATCATCAAAGAATGAGAAATCAGAAACATTATCAGCGTTGTCATTTATGCCATAATTACTTTGTTTATTTGAAATCATCTCCTCTCTTTCATAAAGTGGATTTGAAAATACATGAAGTTCATTCATGGGCATACCTCCACAAAATATCATCTGATCTTCCTTTAACTCTTCATCATACAATGGGTTCGAAAAATTTTGGAAGTCACTTTCAAATGTACAAACCTCTTCTTCATCAGCTGTATCTTTGTAGCTTTCAACTGTAGATGGAAGTATTATCTACTTACTATCAAATAAATCCACATTTCCCATTGCTTATTCACCCTAATCTTCATAAGAGGTAGAAGAATCCCTTGTTTGTAGATCAAAATCCTCAAGTGCATACTCACAATTTGAATATTCACTAGATTCCTCACAACATGCACTGCTTTCTCTGTCACAATATGTTATGCAAGAGAAATCTCTTGTATCATCATCATCCTCATGCAAGCTATCATATGAGTCATTCTTACTTGCACATGTTTCATCTTCTACTGGATTGATCTCCTGATGCTCATCTATGATATCACCATCATCTTCATACCTTTTCCCATGGGATAATGCTTGAATGAAGTCAAAAGAGGAGCCTTCTACCTTGATCCTTTTCTTTTGCTCCAATGTTTCTCCTTTGTTTTCCTTATTTTGATCAATCTCTTGCATTCCTTTGTGCAACTCTTTAACTTTCTCCTTTTGGACAAGCTTCTATTCATTTTTATCATTTTTATTTTCTGACTTCTTCACAGTTCCTTGAGTCACCTTCTGATCTTTCATAAAGATTCCCCTGGGGGCACCTTCCTTCTCATTTGTTGTCCTATTTTTCAACTAGTACTTAATTTTTTCTTCCACAACTGCAGCAATAGTTAGTCTTTCTATTTCATCTTTGGTGAGTCTCCTCATACTGCATTGAACAGGAATCTCTATAGAATGTGGCTCTATATAATCAACCTCAAAATTAGAAAGGATCTGCTGTTTAGCCATATGAACATTCTATTTCTGATTTGAAACATCATACTGATAACCTTCATCCTCTAAAGATGAGTACCTCTCCTCAACATGGTAAAAAGTATTTGAAGTCAAATACATTGTGTAATCTTCTCCATTGTTTCTCATCAACATTCCCTCTTCTTGCATTCTCTGGGCTACAACACAATAATCTGGGGAATGTGGCATATCACAAACTTCACAAAAATACTTGTTACTTACCATATAGGTTTGCTTCTTGCTCAATGGATTAGGACTCTCTTTGCTTCCAGGCCTAGCTGTTATAGGTTTTCCATCCTTCCAGTCTGTATTATAAGGCATGTCATGCAACCTTGGCCTTTCATTCCTGTATGTGCTCTCCCGTCTGTAATGATAATTATTGCTTTGCTGAGGAACCTTAGGATTGTCTCTTTTACTGACTATCCCAGTAGTCTTCCTATTGTTTTCAATTGTCATTGCTATCCTTTGTGCTTCATCCAAATCTATTGGGAATCTATTTCTCAATTCATACCCTATTTTAGGATCAAATGCATTCAAATAAACACTCAGTGCTACAAAGTCTAAAAACTTTGATCTAGGAGGTATTTTATTCTGCAACTTATTGAATCTCCGATTAAAATCATAAATTGTGTCATTTTGATCTTTCTGAATGTGTATTAATTCATGAAGAGTAGCATCTGGTGCACTTAGATTCCCATATTGCTCGAGGAATTGATCCTAAAATCCTTGGAGAGAATTAATAGAAGCTACTGGTAAGCTATTGAACCAATCCCTAGTGTCTTCAATAAGTGATATCATGAATAGCCTCATACATAAATCTTCATATGGCACATCCAAATCTTGGATGAAAGCATTGAAACTTCTTAAATGCTCCTCAGCAGTAATTGCATTACTCCCTATAAACTTTGGAACAAGACTTCTCCAACTGCCATCCATTGGATAAGGGGATAATTGAATCCCTACCAAATCAAACTGTCTGATCATTGTTGTGTATTGATGAGGGGGGGCGCTAGGTGGGTACTGATGCCAGTACGGTGGACTATTGTATTGTGTATGATGATGTGGCACATACTGCTTACTATGAGGTGGCTGTGGCGAGTATATATTCTATTGTGCATGATATGCATTGCCTCCATTGTGAAAATTTCTAATTGTACTATCAGGCATTTGAGGGATCCAATGCCTGCCTGCATTTGTGTATTCATTCTTGTCCAGTTGCAGTCCTTTCTTTTTCAATTTATCAATCCTCTTGTCAACTAGTACTTCTCAATTATTCTTTTGTTCCACACACAAATTCCATTCTTCATCAAGTTTTTTTAGAGTCACCACCTACTTTTCCAAAAGTAGGAAAATAATTATTTTTGATCTTCTCCCCAGTGGAATCACTCTTTTCGAATCCTCTCAAATTATAACCTTTTCTTGACTGACTCTATATGATGGTCTTCAACTGAATTTTCTTATGTAATCCCCAGTGGAGTCGCCAATTTGTTAGCTCTCAAAAATGCAGGCGGGATGCCTCAAGAGGCTTCCAATCTCTTGATACATTCCAGGGTAACAGACAAGGTCAAGAGAACTCAACCTTATACTCTTTAGGTGTTGCTGAAGCTAGGCAGGTGTACCTTTCTGAATGAGGCAGACTTGTCCTATGATTATCCTTCTTGCAATTATTTGTACACAATGGCAGATGGAAGTGAACAGATGAAATCAAACTTGGTACAAATAGCAATAGCAATCTTCTTAATCTAAATCCTAAAATGCTCAATTAACAGATGTAAAGAAACTGAATGAATCCAAATGATGAAATGCAGAGACCAATGCCTTATTGAGTATGCGGAGTCAAATGAAATGGAAGTGGGAAACTTATTCTTGAAGAAACTCAAATTGTTGGCATATGAACTGCTTATAACTTGTATAAACATGCAAGATTATGACTACTAAGCTCTACTTTAATAATCCAAATGAATCTCCCTGATTACTATGATCAACCAAAAGTATGTAATCCCTCCTTGAGAGATCCAGTTAATTAATCACACAGATACAACAAGTGTGCACTGATAAACTGAAAATAAACTTGTTATATCAATTTAAACAACTAGAAATCTGAATCAACTTGGAGACAACTTAGCAATACTTTTCAATAAACTTAATAGACAATTGACACCAGAAATAAACTACCACACCAACTGATTTTCATTGAAATCACCATTTGAAAACATGCATCATAGTCTCTGATATGAGAACTTTATTCTATTGTATCCATTCCTAATCTATCTATTATGATTATTCTAAAATCTGATGATCCATTTACAATCAGGGATACATATTTATACACCAGCATCAGGAAACACATTGCTTTGAGATCCATGTCAGCCAAATCCATGTCGGCCAACCGTAGTATTCGGGTACATTTCATGTTGGCCTACAACTGTATTTTAGGAATTCACATGTCGTCCATAGTGATAGAGTTTTGTTAATCATTTGCTGAGACACCCTGATAGTCATGCTGAAGGCAATTGTATCGCCTTCATCCCGTGTTCTTATTCGCTTTCACCATGACCCATCAAAATCGAGGTAACATCATATAGATTACATTATGTTTCATCAAGAGCCCCTTCATGATCAAACTTGTTGTCGTGACTTATTTCTATCGGGGAGACGTTACATCGATCAAACCTTTGTCTTAACGAAACAAACCAAGCTCATATTAGATCGCCAATACGACATCAATCTCACGCTGATAGAAAACCCCTTTGTTTTATGTGCTTCGCTATGAAATCCTGACATCGGCGAGACTTCTCGTAGTCATACCGAAAGTCTTCCTCCATCCTGTGTGTCACTAAGACAAGGAAATTCTTATACCGACATAGCCCCCAAGTGTTCCATTGGTGATACCCACTTTAATTCACTAGGACTTACTCTAAAGTCACACTAGTCTCACCAAGATGCCTTTTGATAGAAACTCCATGTGTAATGTCGGTGAGACTGAAGGTCACTCGCCAAGACCTTATTTTGATAATTCTAACTCTTACCGATATGAATCCTCCCACCACCGGTCAGTGAGACATGATGCCTTTGGTGAAACATTACCCCGACGACCCCTTAGGTCTTGTCGATGAAATTTTTTTCGTCGAGACAATGTGAGAGTCCTGTCGATATGCCTACAGCAAACAAATGTTAACACAAAAGCATCAAGGGTCGGGGAGACCTAGATATACTTATGCCGATATGGACCACAACGTGAAAAATGCATGAGTCGATGGATTCTATGGGGTTACACGGCCAAAATATGGGTAAGAACATCATGAAATGAGGAAAATGTGCTCAAGGTAGGACTCATTTGGAAAATGCATTGTTATGGACAATCATAAAAGATCATCAAAATTCTATAGTCTCAACACTACTAGTGACTCCACTTGGGGTATTTTGTTGTTTTCTTTTTTTCTTTTTAATATTATGATATTTGATATCATCTTTGTCTATTTCTTCTTGGATATCCATTTCTTTTCCTGACTCCCAATCTTTCTCTGAAATACCCTTTTGATCCAATGGAAGAGTATCCATCAACCCATTACTAAACTAGGCCGAATTCTCACTAGAGAACATCTGACTTTCACTCAAGTCCTTAAATGTATCCTTAATAACTTCTTGAGAAATAACAATTTCTAGGATCTAAAATAACTTCCAACTAGAAGGAAAACTTCCTCCATAAATATTGGGTTGGAGAGGAATTCCAATATCCAGAGACAGGCCCTGAATAGGGATATCATCCAGGCTTATCTCTCCTTCTTCCTTTCCAGCTGAGTAGTTCCCTAGGTTACTAGGAGGAGATTCCTCATTCACCAAGTTCCCACTATCATCCATGCCAATCTCTCCATTGTCCTTTCCTCCAGAATCGGTCTCTGGCTTATTTCGTTGGGGCTCTTGGATGCCAACCTCTACATGCCTATCTGGTGCTACCACAAGATCTTCAGATTTATTACTCTCTAGCTCACCATTGGAAATATCCTTAATATCCCCTTTAGGCTTCTTCTTCCAGAAATTTTTTATTTTGGGTTGGGGTTTCTCTTTTTCTTTACTAACATTGAGTGGTCATTTCTTCACCTAGTGCCTAGACTTTCTACACTTAAAACATGAAAAAGGGATAGTTTCAAACTCAATAGTTTGAGTCTAGGTACCCAACTTTGATTGGATATCAATAAAAGATGGGAGGTCAACATTCTGGGACACCCCCACATAGATTCTAGCAAATACTAGCCTTTTCCTTGCTGTTGTCATTGGATCTATTGAAAAAAGCTCCCCAAAAGAGTTAGTGATGCCATTGAAAATATCCTCATTCTAGTATTCCAAAGGAAGACCAGGAAGTCTCACCGAAATAGGAACATTCTCAAAAATGGATTCAGAAAGATCAAGATTAGAACTCCATTTCTTGAGGGCCAAGGAAGATTTACCTATAACCCAAGGGCCCCCACTCTTCACAACGAAAATATCCTCCTTGTAGGTAAACTCTAAAGAAAATTAACCTTTAGGAAGCACAACTATAGATACTTTGCCATTAGTTCTCCATTTTTTTTTGACAAATGCCCTGACAACTTCAATGTTTGGTCTAGGGCCCATAAACTTTCCTACCAGCGTATTGTCCATTAGGGTAATATTATGATCAATGATCTAATCAGGGACAAAGAAGGAAAACTTACCTTTCGCTGAATCATAAATGTTGCAAATTGGGGGGAATATCAATTTACCATTAGGTTTAACTCCAAATAGAGAAGACCATGGTTTGCATTTGGTGCCTTCCCCACCAGTGGCCTCCACCATGACTTTGGTCTTTTCAACCTCTTGTCCTTTGATATTCCCAACAATGTTGCAGCTAGGACATCATTCCCTCCCGGGTCCACCAGAATATTTCTTCTGGTATCATTCTCCTCTAAATCCTCCTTACCTTTCTTTATGCTTGGAACATGCACTAAAACTATCTGCAAAACTTCAGAGCCTATAGATCCACGACCTGCTCCATTGCTCGAATATTCAAAATCCTAGTTTTCCCGCCCATGATCCCACTTCTCCTAAATGTTTATTTGATGTATTATTCCCATTCCTATGAATTCTTGAGGTGAATTCAACATGGTATTAGTGCTTTGAAAGTAAAATCCCCTTCTTCATTTGTGTAGAAGATCTTACAAATATTTTTGTTGGGTGCATCTTGATCTAGATATAATCTCGTGATTGAGTCTAACATGTCCAAATATTAACATGGATTAGTTATGATCTTGAGAGGGTTTCATTATAGTCACTAGTGGGTTCCTTTCTAGTCCCCTATATGATTTTTATTTTCTTGGCATATGTATAAGAATATTCTATTTTTTATAGATTGATAAGATAATTTCACATTTTTAAATATTAATTTAAAAATATTATTTTATACAATACCCCCGATATCCTTAGATCCAATTTCTATACATTTTTGGACACCCATTTCCTAAGTCCCTTGAAATATTTATTTTTCTAGGTATTACCAATCTATAGTCTTATTTGTGGGGGTAGGATATTTTTGTGGTGTATATTTTGGTTTATTTTTTTGCCAAACTATGTTTTGGGCCTTATTTTTGGTTAGCACTAAAGCTAAGTACCAAGTAGTTAGGGTTATTTCTAAGCTAATAACTAATCACTTACAGATAATTCTATTACCAAGCACTTAGGGTTAGCACTAAAGATAGGTGTTAAGAAATAAGCACTTAGGGATCTCTTTCTCAATTGAAAGTGCAAAAAATAGTTCATAATGGTTTTTCCAATTCATCCTTCTATATTCATCTTATAAAGCAAGAACTACCTATAAGTAATGAAGACAATATCTTGAAGCATTTTCATTGGTTTTGCATTTTTTCAATCTCTATGGGATTGTTCTGTTAGCGAATGTTAGCATCATATTATATTATGGCTGGTGGTTTATTTTATTATGGTTGGCAGTTTACATTGCAGCTGGAAGTTGGTTTGGTATTGTAGTTATTACAACTATAGCATTGTTATACCTGTATAAATATATTTGATGAATATCAATTATATATCTTGATCTCTCCCTTCATGTGGTATCAGAGTGATGTGATATTATTCTTGTGATAGGGGTGACAATGGCATTGAATTATGTTGAAGCAAATGACATTGAATTTTACTCATTTCCAGACATTGAAGTTTTTATGATGACGTAAGAAGAATGAAGTGCAATGTAAGAAATGTAAGAAGAATGAAGACCAGCATAAGAAATGCAGCCGTGAAGGTGAAATTGTGAGGAAAATAGCTGTGTTTATTTAAAAAAAGAATGTAGATAACCTAGTGTGACATTTTGTAGTACAGTTTAGAGACAATCTATGGTCTTTTTTATGGTATCAAACATTTGCACAGGTGAAAGCAATAAATGATTAGTATCTATTGGAATATTTAATCCTAAGAAACAATGGGAAAGTGCATTTAATGCACCATTAGATGAAATCCACTTTGGATTGTTTCCCCCTTGCCATGTCTAACAAGCTTTTTGGCCAATTAATGTTGCTGGAAGTGAATTTAATTCAGGTAGGTGACTTTGAATTGGGCACCAGTTTTTGGAAAGGCAACAAAAGACAAAAGAATAGAATGTTTATTCAAAGATGTAGATAGTCAGTTTTAGCAGCAAACAAGGAGGAATGTTCAGTAGAACAAGATAGAAGGGAATGTTTAGGAGATCCTTCAGCAGTAGAAGACATTGATAGAGCAATGGTCTAGTCGTCCGGAATAACTCCAACATGTAGCATCAGCACAAAAAGCTCTAGTGCACCAGAATATGTGCAATTTTGTATGAAGTGAATATAGAGCTTTAAGCTCTAATTTTTTGTATGTAAACATTTTGAATGTAATCTTTTGGTGAATGAAATAGAAAATAGAATATATTATTCTACCTCCTCGTCTTGTTGTCTCCATTTTGTCCGTGTTTTCTTTCTTTTCCCACTATAGTTGGGTTCTTTTTCCCAAAATTTTGGTATCAAAGCCCTAAGTTTTCTAGGAATTTAGTTGTTAAAGCCCTAACTTTGTTCCTAGGGGTGCTGTGATAGAACTTTAATTTTTGGATATTTGGGAAAGCCATAGTTTTTTTGGGTAGTAAAGAAAAGTCTTAGATTTTAACTGATTATTTGTAGTTTTTCCCTCATTTAGAAAAATATCTAGAGGAGACAATAGGATTTGGCAACAACCAACTATATTTGATGGAAAAAATTATGTCTGGGGAAAGAAAATGAAAACCATTTTAGTAGCAAATGATTTGTGGGAGTTGGTTGCAAATGAGTTCATAGATGTGATTGACCCAAATGGATTTGTAGCATTGAGCAATGCTCAAAAGAACCAATTGAAGGAAAAAAAGAAGAATGATTCCAAAGCTCTCTATCTGATTGAGGAAGCCTTGATAGAGGCTATCTTTCCTCGAATAGCAACAACTAGCTATGCAAAAGAAGCATGGGAAATAATTCAAACCACCTGCAAAGGGATTGAGAAAGTCAAGTCAGTGAAACTCCAGCTCCAAAGGAGAGAATTTGAGACCATGCAGATGAAGGATAGTGAGTCCATTTTGGATTTTCATACAAGGGCTTCCACCTTGATTAACTAATTGAGGATAAATGGAGAAACTATGGAAGAGTAGAAGATTCTAATAATTTTACCCACAAAATTTGACCTGGTCGTTATTGCCATAGAAGAGGTAAAGGACCTCTCAACATTATCAATTGATGAGTTAATGGGTTCACTTCAAACCCATGAGTAGTGCCTAAATAGGTCTACAAATTATTCCTAAGAACAAGCCTTTAAAACACAAGCCAATGTGAGAGGTAGGGGAGGAGGATGAAATGGAAGAGGAAGAGGTCAAAGAGGTAGAGGTAGAAGAAACTCTAGAAGAGGAGGCTCAAATAGTCAAGAGGAGGCCAACACCTCCCAATCAAAATTTGAAAATACAGAGAAAAATAGTAGCTCGAATCAAAGATCTGATAAGAGCAATGTGCAGTGTTACTACTATCACAAGTATGGTCACTATGCAAGTGAATGTAGGAAGAAACAATGTGACCAAGGGAGTCAAAATGCAAATGTGGAAAATGATAACAAGGCTAAAAATGAAAAATACTCACAAGTGTTCATTGCATGCAATCTTGTAGATCAAGGCAACATTGAAGTTTGGTACTTGGATAGCGGCTGTAGCAACCACATGAGTGGTAACAGAAATTTATTTTCCTTCATTGACCACAACATTAGTTTGAAATCAAAATGGGTAACAATGAGAAAGTTCCAGTCATGGGAAAAGGCATGGTGAGCTTTCAAACCAAGCATGGTGAAGAAAGACAACTTCATGACATCTTCTATGCCATAGGAATGAAACACAATCTCTTGAGCATTGGATAGATGGTCCAAAATGGATATAGAGTGCTAATGGAGAAATGGGAATGCATCATCTATGATAGAGATGGAAGCAAGAAAGTTATTGCAGTGGTTCAAATGACAAAGAACCAAATTTTTCCCCTCAAAATACAAATCTCAACACAAACAACAGGCTTGCAACAATTAGCTTTCAAGACAGTCCATCCAAGAGCCATCCAAGCTTTGGCATTTGAGGTATGGGCATCTAAGTTATTCTAGTTTAAATCTTTTAGCTAGAAAAGATATGGTTAGGGGCCTACCAGCAATTGTAGAGTCTGATGGAAAGTGTCAAGCATGCATCCTAGGTAAACAACATAGGCAACCATTTCAACTAGGCCATTCTAGGAGAGCTTGACCACCATTAGAGTTGGTGCATTTAGATTGGTGTGGTACCATGAAGACCCCAACCCTAGGAGGAAATGTTTATTTCATGACACTCATAGATGACTATAACAGAAAAATCTAGGTGTATCTTTTGAAGAAAAAATCAAATGCATTTGAGAAGTTCAAATAGTTTAAGGCCTTGGCTGAAAAGCAAAATAGACACTATATCAAAGTCCTCAGAAGGGACATAGGGGGAGAGTATATCTCTCAAGATTTTATGAGTTTTTGCAAGTCTCATGGTATTCAGAGACAAATCATAGCTCAATATAATCCATGGAAAAATGGAGTGGATGAAAGGAAGAATAGAACCATCATAGGGATGGTAGCAAGCATGTTGAAGGTAAAAGGTTTTTCTAATGATTTTTGGGGTGATGTTATAGCGACAATGATCTACATCTTGGATAGGTTCCCTACAAAGACCGTTCGTGATAGGATCCCACAAGAGGAGTGGATGAAATGAAAATGGAGTGTTGAGAATTTGAGATGTGTGTCATATGCACTCATTCCAAAAGAGAAAAGGAAGAAATTTGATGACAAAGGTGAAAAATGCATTTTCATACACTATAGTGAAGTATCAAAAGCCTATAGATTGTACAATCCCATCACCAAGAAAGTGGTGATCAAAAGAGATGTTGAATTCATTGAAAATGAGTCATGAGATGGAATGGTTGATAACAATACAGGTATTTTAGTCTCAATACCCTTTGAAGATGAAGAAGTTGTAGAAGGAAGATGCACCAGAACCTTACAGCAAGGTAATAGTTCAAAAAATAGTAGCAGCAGCTCTAAAAATTCCCAACAGGGAAGATGCTCCAGAAAATTTCAATAGGGAGGTTGCTCCAAAAACTTACAGGAGTAGTCTTCTTCATCAGTCCAATAGTCAAGCAGCTCCAGAAATTCTAACCCTAGACTTGCATCATTGATGCCACAAAAGACTAGAAGTGTGAGGGAAATTTATGACAACACAAGGTATGATGACTTTGATGAGAATTCAGATTTTTCTATGTTTTCTTGTAGTGATCCAATGTATTTTGAAGAAGTTGTGAAAGAAGAAAAATGGTGTAAGGCCATGGATGAAGAGCTAGATGCTATAGTGAGAAACAAAACATGGCAGCTCACTCATTTACCCAAGGGAAATCAGTCATTGGAGTTAAGTGGGTCTATAAGACCAAATCCACTGCTAATGGTAAGGTTGAAAGGCATAAAGCAAGGATGGTTGTTAAAGGATACAAACATCAGCTTGGAAGAGATTATGATGAGACATATGCACCAGTTGCAAGGCTAGAAATAGTGTGGGTAGTCCTAACAATTTTAGCCCAACATGAATGGAAAGTATTTCAAATGCATGTGAAATAAACCTTCTTGAATGGAGTGCTGAAAGAAGAGGTGTATGTGGAGCAACTTCTTGGCTATGAAGTTCTAGGGAAAGAAGACAAGTTCTACATGCTCTGAAAAGGTATTTATGGGTTGAAACAAGCACCATGGGCATGGTACAATAGATTTGATTCGTACCTTCTAAGCAATGGATTTAGAAAAAGAGGTAGTGAGCCCACACTCTACATTAAGGAAACCAATGGTGAGATTATTATTGTTGTTTTGTATGTAGATGATTTCCTTTTCACAGGAAATAGTATTCTTTCCATTGTTGATTTCAAAGAGGAAATGAAAAATGAGTTTGAAATGACAGACCTAGGTTTGCTAAAATATTTCCTAAGCATAGAGGTCCAACAAATAGATCATGGCATCTTTATTTCACAAAAAATTTATGCTAAACAAATCTTGAAGAGATTTAGAATGTTGGACAACAAACTAGCCCCAACCCCAACAGCTACAGGTCTGAAATTAAGCAAAGAGGATAGTAGCAGTGATGTTAACCCAACCCTCTATAAGAGCATGGTTGGAAGCCTCATGTATTTGATAGCAACAATACTTGATTTGATGGATGTGATAAGCCTAATTTTGAGGTTAATGGAGCAACCTAAGGACACACACTAGAAATCAAGAAAAAGAATTCTAAGGTATGTCAATGGCATGAAAGGCTATGGAATCATGCGTACCGCCCCTAATGAGTTTTAGCTGGTTGGCTACATAGACAATGATTGGATAGGAAATGTAGATGATAGGAAGAGCACATCAAGATATTTGTTCCACATGGGTTCAGGATCAATATCATGGGCATCAAAGAAGTAGCCATAGTTTCTCTCTCCATAGCCAAAGCAAAGTACATAGTAGCAAATGTAGCAACATGTCAGGCTATTTGTCTTAGAAGAACCCTTGCAAATTTGAATGAGCAGCAAGAAGATGGTACAACCATATTTTGTGACAATGTGTCTTCTATTTCATTGACTACTAATCCCATCTTTCATGGACGAAGAAAGCACATCAAAATCCGCTACCATTTCATAAGGGATTTGGTGGAGCATGGAGAGATTGAACTTCATTATTGTAGATTTGAGCAACAACTCACTGATATTTTGAAAAAGGCATTATCAAAAGAATCCTTTGAACACCTAAGGAATAGGCTTGGTATTTAGGAATGCTCTGGAAATTTGGTTCTAGAAAACACAGAAAAATGCAGATGCTCTGAAACTTTAGTTCTAGAAAGATTAGAAAAGCGCAGATACTATGGAACTTCAAAAGATAGTTCCAGAATGCAGAATAGATGTAGACAGGTTTTCTCTAAAAACTTTGTGTCGATGCTTTGGAACTTTTGGTTTGTTTCTTTGAAAGTTTTGTAGAGTGATAAAAAGAAAGGATTGATGCTCCAAAATCCTTGCTCCAGAAACTTTGCTCCAGAAGTTTTAAATGATGATGAAAAGTAGACTAGTTCAGGATTAAGGGGGAGTGTTGGAATATTTAATCCCGAGCAACAACGGGAAAGTACATTTAATGCACCATCAAATGAAATCCAATTTGGATTGTTTCCCCCTTGTCAAGTTTGACAACCTTGCTGGCCAGTTAATGTTGCTGGAAGTGAATTTGAATTGGGCACCAGTTTTTGGAAAAGACAACAAAAGAAAAAAGAATAGATTGTTTATTTAGAGAGGTAGATAGTCAGTTTTAGCAACAAGCAAGGAGGAATGTTCAGCAGAACAAGATAGAAGGGAATGTTCAGGAGATCCTGTAGTAGTAGAAGACATTGACATAGCAGTGCTCTAGTGCTCCGGAATAACTCCAACATGTAGCATCTGCACAGAAATCTCTAGTGCGCCAGAATATGTGCAATTTTTGTATGAAGTGAATACAGAGCTTTAAGCTCTAATTTTTTGTATGTAAACATTTTTAATGTAATATTTTTGTGAATGAAATAGAAAATAGAATAGAATGTTTATTTAGAGATGTAGATATTCAGTTTTGGCAGCAAACAAGGAGGAATGTTCAGCAGAACAAGATAGAAGGGAATGTTCAGGAGATCCTGCAGTAGTAGAAGACATTGACAGAGTAGTGCTCTAGTGCTTCAAAATATCTCCAGCATGCAGCATCAACACAAAAAGCTCTAGTGCGCTAGAATATGCAAAGTTTTTGTATAAAGTGAATACAGAGCTTTAAGCTTTGAGTTTTTCTATATAAATATTTTGAATGTAATATTTTTTTGAATGAAATAGAAAATAAAATATATTATTTTTCCTCCTCGTTTAGCTATCTCCATTTTGTCTATGTTTTCTTTCTTTTCCCACTGTATTTGAGTTCTTTTTCCCAACAGTATCCTTGTGCAACAGAAGTGTGAGTGCACGTAAGTTGCTTTTTTTTCATTTGTTGCGTGTTAGTTTTTGAAATGCTTATGTTCCTTCCTAAAGAATGAAAACGCTACCACGTAAAGAGAGATCAGACTAGCGTGTCTTGTTAATTGGGTATATCAGGGAAACCAAAGCAATTGCTTGATGTGGAGCATGTTTTGAGTGACCAAATTCCTATAATTAAATGATTTAGTGGAGGAGACACTATCATCATTGACGAAGGTAGAAATTTTTGTGATATTAATTTGTATTCATATTAGGAGAAGATTTGTAGATTTAGAAATGAGCCAAAGACAAAATTACACAAAGAAAAACTTAATACTGGATTGATTGTTCTCCATAATACATTACATTCAATCTGAAAAATAGAGATCACTCTAAAAATAGAGGATGCATACCATAAAAATAAAGCCACACACAACAAAATATAAATAAAAACTACTCTAACACATGTAGTGGTGTAGAGAATTCCCTACAACTAAAAATAACCAAAATTACAAAAAGAATTGAATGTTGGACATGCATAAAGCATGAAGCAGCCACTCCCTCTAAAAATAGATTCTCTTCAATAACCGAAGCTGCACAACATCAATTACCAACATACTCCCCTTGGTGCTAAATGGGCTCATAATATAGTCTCGGATCATCAAAGAGTGAATCTTTGTAACTGCCTTTGTGAAGATGACTGCAAGTTGTTCTTGAGTTTTTATATACTTCAATTCTACTTCTTTCTTCTGAACCAAATCACGAGTAAAATAATATTTTGGATCAAAATGCTTTGTCCTACTGTGATGAACCAGATTCTTTGCTAGCTTGACAACACTCATATTATTCTCGTCATGTCAAAGCTCTATAAGCTCCCAAGTGTCATTCTTCTGAATGGAATCCATCTCTTATTTCATTTCTTGCATCCAAACCTCATTAGTACATGCTTCTTCAAAACATGATGGCTCAAAATCAGCATTGGTAAATAAGGAAAATTAACTGTCTCACCTATTGGATTTTCTTCACGTGCTTGATTTGCACTCTGATAAATATCTATCAAAATTCTTACCTTCCTTCTAGAACTTGGAGTTGAAGTTGGACTTGCAATTGGAATTGAACAACTAGAGGAGGGGCTACTTGTTGGATTTGTAACACTTGGAACAAAAACATTAGTGGGTTTCTCATGATCAGTATTATCAACAATAATATCATTTAAAACAAATTGACTTTTCCATATGGCCTTTTTGATGACCATAAACTCCCCCTTCATCAAAAATAACATCTCTTGACACAATAAGCCTATTAGTGAGAGGATTATAAAATCTGAGCCTTACTTTCCTCACTGTATCCAACAAAAATACATGACTCACTTTTTGCATCTAACTTTTGTCTATTTGATCAGCTACATGGACATAAGCCAAACAACCAAAAACTCTGAAATGATTAACTTTAGGTCTTTTCTCATACCATGCTTCAGAAGGAGTCATCTCCTTGAATGCATTGGTGGGAATTTGATTGAGAATGTGCACTACTGTAGCAATTGCTTCACCCCAAAAAGAATTGCTTAATCCCTTGGTTTGTAACATGCTCCTTGCCATTTCTACCACTGTTTAGTTTTTTCTTTTAGCTACTCCATTATGTTGAGGTGTGTATGTAGTGGCGACTTTCCTCTTGATGCCATTCATATCACAATAATCTTGAAAGGATTTTCAACAAAATTATCCTCCATGATCAGTCCTTAAACATTTGATTGTGCACCCTTGCTCATTTTCCACAATTGCTTTAAACCTCTTGAATGTATGAAGGGCTTCATCTTTGGCCTTCAAAAAATACACCCAACATTTTTTGTGAGTAATCATCTATAAAACTGATAAAATATGATGAATTACCCAAACTCTTTGTTTTCATAGGACCACAAATATCAGAATGAACAAGATGAAGGGGATGACGGGTCCTCCATGCATTTCCTTTTGAAAATTTCTCCCTTGCATGCTTTCCTTTAGTACATCCTTCACAAACCTCCTTGTGGTATTCAACCTTAGGTGTCAGCCTCCTACAATAACTCAATAACTAATCCTAAATGGCCATGATTCAGAGATTGGATATCTAACCTGAATAGAAAACTCATTCATCATGAAGGTGCATTTAACTTGTCAACCCAAGGATGTAATCTTGAAATGGGCCAACACTGTATGTGCACTAGGGGCATAAGTAGTCATTGCATTCTAGAGCTAAGAAACACAATATTGAAAGTAAATTACTTGGAATGAAATAAATAAAATGTTGAACATCAGCAAACAACTATACTAAGCTAGAGTGCATAACAAGAATGAAAATCTATGTGGAAAATAGGGACTACTTTGTTTGCTTTGGCTGCAGGAATAGACACATAATGGACTTCTAGTGGCTATAGGAACAGTCGATGCTAGATTTTGAACTAAGTACAGAACATGAAATAATAACTAAACTAATTAATCTAAGGAAAGGATTACTCACCAGGTGGGCCCCCTTGTAAGAGTATTCACTAAGACTAATATAAGTTACTCAAATGCTTAAATTTAGACTATCATCTCATTCATTGAAAAATATGTAAACAGAGTAGCAGCATGGTTGTATTGAAAATGGAGAATGCTTAATACATCATCAATATCATCTAACAACAACAATAAAGAACTAAGAACCCCCAAGAAGAAGATTCAAATCCTTATTTAAACTACTAGCTAAACAGGGCGGTCGACTCCCACTAACTAAGAGGATGCCACTTAGGGAATACAAGGAAAAGAGTGGCAGAGTGGTTACGTCTACAAGGAATCCAGTCAGACATACATGCCTAAATGTGGACTTAGCGCTGCAGTAACACCCACAATTACTGAATGCCATAAATATAAGGTTGTTACAATTGACTATCGTGGGGAATCTGTTGCCATTGTCTTTCAATTGACTCCTTTGAATGATTCACCTGCATGACCATATGATGGTTTGCTTTCTCAACTTAGCATCTATAAATTGTCCTACATAGAAATGTTAGTACACATAATAATTGCACATCTATACTCACCTTAACGTACATTCATCAACCATATGAAAAATTAATATAGATAATCCACATAATATGCCAATGTCATTAAAATTTTATAGGGATATAGTTAAACTCAATGTCAATGGTTTTAGGAAAACATTATGCAAATATTAACACTTAACTACTAAAGTTCATGGCACTTCATACAAATCAACTATAAATTCTATCCAAAATTTGACCAAAAACTAGGCTCATCATTCCCCCCCAACCTAATGTCTTGCTGGTCCTCCAGTAGTGGAAGGGTTGTTCTTTTGTTTGGTCAAAGCTTTGAAGTTTGCAACTGCAAGTTGTCCAACATCAGAGGTTGCAGTACATAAGGCTGGATCCCAATAAAATCCTCCAAATCTATCAAATTTGTTCCATCTCTTTATTTTTGTAGAAATATCATATTGGTAGAATATGTAATTTGGTACAGAATGGGTGGCTGGAGATTCAGGGGAAGCCAAAATCTTCCCTCTGTTCTACCAATCTGGATATACCTATCAATTCACTTCAATTCTACAACATAATTGTGAATAAAATGGGGGTCATCTTGTTTTAGCTCATCTGTTAAACTATTGTATCATTGGGCCAGGTATCCTCTTACAAGTTCCTCTTTTGTTGTTGCTTTGACCTCATACTCAATGTAGACAACTTCAATCTAGGGAATGATTTTGTTAGCATAGCTTGGTCTAAGAAGCATCCAGAGCCATTCTCTACAAATATCCCTTGGGTGGCCTGACTCAGCCTTGATGGCTAAGGGAATGTTAGATTCCATTTTCTTATAAGCATTATTCTGCTCTCCCCAACTAATCTCTTTTTGTACCCAAGACATAAACACTCTCAACTGAATATCCCTAACATATAGTAATGGATTCCAATCGTGATCCTACATGATAGCATAATTGTGCAAATAAAATTCACATAGAAAAAATTTCATCTTAGGGGAAGCAATCCTATAGGCATTGAATAATTTAGGAGTTTCAATGGAGGGGTTTAAATCTAAAACAGTTTTTGACAACTTGAAAGAGAGATATTTCTCTCTCAAGCGCAGGGCATAAACCCTTGGGGGAGCTTTACATTCTAGAATTTTTGGCACTAGGGTCACAATTTCATCCACTTTCTTCTTCAAAGTAGCAATCTCCTCATTTTTCTCCTCAGTAATCTAATCCCTCTCTTGGATTTCCTTTTTTAGTTTCTTCTTTTCCTATTTCCATTTTTCCTCCCTCCTTTCTATTTCTTTCCATAAATTTAAAATTGCTACATGAACCATAAAATTAGGAGGGTTATGAATTCCTACCAATGTTTTTGTTGATGGCTACTCCCCATATGGTACTATCTGCATGAACTCAGGTTGTCCAATTGTCTGTGACTACAAGGGTACTATTTCTTCACCCCTTTTTTTTGTAGAACCTCTTGTTTCTATTCCTAGCTTTTCTCTAGCTCTTGTTGTGCTTCCTGTTGTGGCTATAGGAACTCCTACTCCTATTCTTGGTTTTTTTGTATGAACCCCTACTCATCCTCAAATTCCTCTGTGATATTAGCAAGGTCTGCCAGTGTTACTTTTGTTGCTTTCTCAAATATATCCTCTTCTTTTTCTTCAACATTCTCTTGTTCCTTTGGAGCTTTAGTGTCCCCATATGATGTCTCATCATGCCTAGGGCTCCCTTGTGAAGGCATACAAAAATCTAGCCTAGCTGGTTTTGACTTCCTAGAGGTGTTCTTACATTTTCCCTTGGCTGCAAGATGAATAGGGGAAACATTTCTCTTCTTAGCACTCAACACCTCTTTCTCTATAGGCTATACTTGGGATTTTTCTTTTTCTTTTTTCATTTCAACCTCTTTCTTCCATTCCCTAGTTCTTACTATGGTTTGCAGGGGGACATCATCATGAGAATCAAATGAAGAGATTTCTTTCTCTGGATGCTCTTTTTCAGAGGAACTAATGTTTATGGCTCCTTCTACTACTGTAGAGGGATTCATACTAGAACTAGCACAAAAATTTGAAGCACCAGGGGTGGCTTTAGCTATGCTTAATCTTCTGCTAGACCTACGAGATTGAGGTATAGCCCTAGGTGGAAAATGCTCAACATTGAAAAACTCTTCTTGATGGTAATTTTTATTAAATTTAACAAATTCTTCCCAAGTCATTCTAGAACCATCATGCAAAGATTTCTTAACTAGCAATTTAATCAATCAATGATGGGAAATAAAATTATCCCTACCTTTTTGTGTTTTGGCTGCCATGATGAAGAGAGGGTTGTATAGGACATTGGGCACATTCATCCTCCTTTCATGCCTCATATGGCTCAAGAGCTTGAAATGTACTGAATGTAGGTTTGATAAAAGTCCCTCATAGGTGAGATACCTTATAATGTAGATGGTTGCCTACTTCCATGGTTCAGGAAAAGACATTCTTTTTGTGCCCTGCTTGTCTATGCTAATTGGATAGTCACCATGTACTATAAATTATGCTCTGGCTGACCTGGCATCGCTAGAGGTAGGGTAATTCTCTCCATCAATAGGTTAACCTAAAAATTCTGCAATTCTTTCTTTTGTTTCCACAAATTCTAACCCTTTTACTATGGCTTTGCCTTCAAAGAATGTTTGAGAAAATTCGAGTGCAATTCCTTCATCAGAGGAATCCAACTTCATGAAATAATCAAACCATCCACAACATTGAAATTCTACCAGGTATTGCGCATCTTGCAAAAAAACATCATGAATTGAGGGCTCATTCTGAATTAAACCACCTCCCATTGTTTGAAATCACCGTCACTCTGCAAAATTCCTTTCCTCTACAATTCTTGTCTAAAATCCAACACCTTTTCTACTAAATTTTCACTGCTAGTGTTGACTGAATTTCCTTCTTATAACTCAAGAATACGACAAGGAAATTAAGGAATTGTGGTGAAAAGGGAGGTAATAAATGAGAGAAAAATTGATGGCTCAGTTAACATCACTTCAGACATGTGAGCCAAATTTTCAAATCATCTTATTTAAATTTTTTGATGTAGCTAAATTATGATTTGACACATAGGCAATATGTTTGCATTATTTTATTGCCCCCCAACGTAAATTTGGACATGTGTTCACACATGTGAGAAGGAGTTTTGAATTGACAAGAAGTACTGGCATATTATGTAATCACCTATAGTAATGTTCCATGATTAAATAAATGCACTTAGAAGGTAATTAAGAGATGAGAGTTACCGTGTACGTAACTAAGCATGAGAAGGATGCGGTACAAATATCATGGAGAGAAAGTACTATTTCTCCTTTTTTAGAAATAATTGAGCAATTAATGAAAGTGAAGCAAAGTGAAGTGAGGTAGAATAAAATGATGGAAGAGAGAGAAAAGGTGATACAAATGGATGGATGGGTGGATGGGTGAAGAAATGGTTTTCCACTAGTGTGGAAATATTTATTATGAAAAGTAGGTACCTTAATTTAAACGAAAGGTGGGACGCGGGGTCCACCAATTTTGGCTACGGGAAGCTCATGTGTTGAACATTGGATGAATTGTTGTAGGAACTCTTCCTTGGAGGCTGGTTTATGATATAATATGAGATGATGAACACTGAAAAGTAACTTTAATTAGATAGGGTTAATGGTGATGAGTTGAATAACTCCATCAGAAAAGACCTCAAAAAGGTCGTACGGTCCTAGCCACCTTGTTTGCAAGTTTCTTGCATTATCCTGCTATTTTGAGTCATATAGAAATTCCCAGTCACTTGGTTGAAACTTCTCCTTATCATGCCCTCTCATCTTCTGATTTTGTATTACTTTAGTGTGGTGAAAAGCTACCCTTCTCATCCCATCTAAAGCATTTAGCTGCATGACCAAAACAGGAGCATGGGTCAAGGCTGCCTTTAAATCAAAAAATGCTCTGTGATAGTCTTATGTCCATTATAATTCAACATCTTTTGTTAGGAGAGTGTACAATGGCAAGGGGAAATGGTCCTTCTTAGTGGTAGCGATAATTTTTCTCTAATCAACACAAGCTCGCCACTTCCCTCCCTTCTTTGGCATGATCACTAATAAAGACATCCACTAGTTGTTTGAAATAGGATAGATAAATCTAGTAGCTAACAATTTTTGTAGCTCTGTTTTAATAGTTTCTCTCAATGCAAGCTTGATTCTTTGTTGAGGTTACCCTACTAGTTGGAAATCATCTCTGATGTAGATCCTATGGCTGAAGAGCTTCGGATCCAACCCCTTCATATCATGATAGTCCCATGCAAATGCATGTTGATGAGACCTCATTAAGTCTACCAATTGCAAAAAAATTTCTTCACTTAAATTGTTATTAATATTCAAATATCCTCCTTCAGACACTTGTATTTGAATAATCAATTATATCATGGTTGTTTCATTAATACACAGTACCTTGAGTTCATATGGAAGCATGGTATGGAATATTCCTATTGTTGTAGGAAGCTTATTTGTAGATAGAGTGGTTGTAGGAAGAGTGGCTATAGGAAGTTAATCCGCATGTGGGGTGGCTACCAGAAGAGTGGCTACAGGAAGTTCATCCACAAGTGGGGTGGCTACAAGAAGAAATGGAAAAAAAGGGAGGAGTTTTTTCATAGGATTAGCAGAACCAGATGATGCTTCCCCAACTTCACAAAGGTTCTGCATTATACTAGACAACAATTCATCTTCATCTTGAAGTTGCAAGAAATGACTTCTACCTAGCATCATGAGCTGGACCACTAAGTTAACTTCAATGACTTCCTCACCAACATGTGGCCATAGAGAATCCTCTTCATTATGGTTCAATTGAGCAAGAGGATAAATAACAATATTTTTAGTATTTCTGCCATAAAAAATAGTCATAGTACTTGACCAATACCTAATATAAGTGTCTATTGATGCTAACCATGGAATTTCAAGAATGATAGGATATCCTCCCAGGGTGACCTTAGGAGATAAAATAATGAAGTCTACTGGATACTGCCAAGAGTCTAGAATCACCACAAGGTCTTCTACTATATCATCAGGCTTCATATTAGAACTATCAACAAGTTGCAAGGTAGTAGGAGTAGGTCTCCTGCTTGCAACATTTAGCTATTGTAGGATGTCCTTAGTCATCACATTGATTGCTGCCCCTAAATCACTCAGGGAACTCTTTACTTGAATCCCATGGATAACAACTACTACTACAAAATTATCTAGATCATTGTATTGGGGAATGGTCACTTTTCCAAGCATGATGTTATTAGCTATCTCATCACATGGACTATAGTCAAGTCCTTCTTTCTTCCTAGCTTCTTGAGGAATGGTTCTTTGATTTCCTCACCATATATAGGAACATATTTTATGGCCTGAAATGGGGGTATCTGGACACATACGTGTTTTAAATGCTCCAAGATGTCAAAAGTTGTATCTTCCTTGTCTTCCTTATGCTTGGCAACTTCCAATTTCTGAGGAAATGATGGCTCTTATGCAATCTTCCTAGCTAGAACTAGTTCAAGATTTTTTAGGTATGGCTAGCTGAATTAGATCATTGAGAGGTTCCTCTTCCACAGGTATCTCAATGATGATGGGTGTGGAAGGATTTGGTACTGTAGTTCCCGAATGTAGATGGATGTTACTCATACTCAGAGCACATGCAAGAAATTGATTTGGATCAGCAAAATATAATAGCTCTTGTTGTGGTTTGTTATTTGGGTTGGGTGTGGCCTGAGCTAGTAGTTAAGTAGGTTTGGGTGCATTGGAGCTTGAAATAGTAGGTGGAGACATTATATTAGACTACTAGAGTTGAAAAGATGGTTGGATGCAACTAGCTATCTGGTTTGGCCCAGAAAATGATAGTGGATCTGGTGGCATACCTTGTCTTGGATCCCATGGCTTCCTTTGTGCATCAAAGTGGAATTGTTCTTCCTCAATTTCAGGTGGAATATTGATGTCAATGTTCGCTACCATCTTGCATCTACAGTCCTTCTTTTGTCTGTAATGAGGGCAGTATTTTGCCAACATTGCCTCTACCTCCTCATGTTTGTCTTTGGCCCAAAATGTACCCAGCTGAGTAGGTAGATTGTTTGTAACATCTTACTTGAAATATGCCAACATATTAGTAATCTCCATCCTTGAAACTTCACTAGTAGATGACTTTCCCATAGAGGATTGGTAAGCTCTCCCTTTCCTTGAAGCTGCTCTGGGATAGTTCTAACATATTTTCTTGATATCTTCCCAAGGAACTTGAGTGATATCTCCTCCCGTAATTAGGTCCAAAGAATTAGTGAAACTCTCATTGATTCCCTTCAATAAAAGAAACTTTTGTGATTCTTCATTAAGTGTAGGGTGTGGGGAAAAAACCTTGAACTGTAATCTTCCAAGCTCTCATCTTCCTTCTATTGCATCCTAAAGACATCGCTTCCTCTCATATCACTCCCTTTTCAATGTTCCTTGTATTTTCCAAGGAAATTTTTCTTTATGTCCTCCCAAGGCTCCACGATGTCTCTACGTAGACTCATAAACCATCCTAGTGTAGCTTCTTTCAAAGTGGTAGGAAATAGCTTAAGCCTATGAGCATTGGTGGTATAGTCATAATTATTGTAGAAAATGTCAAACTCAAACAAGAAGGTATCACCCATGTATTCTTGATGGACTCCCAAGGAAAAAGGGGTTATGAATCTAGTTTTGATCTTAAGTGGAGGCTTCAAAAATAGTCAAATGAAGATATGCTTCAACAAAAAGGGAAATGGTTCTTCTTCTTCTTCTTTTTTGGGCAGATTTGGAATCTCAACTAGTTGCAGTGTCAACTTAGCATCAGCTAGCTCACACAAAGAATGAGAAAAATAATAGCAAATCATTACTCATCTATGCAAGGGATATTCTAAGAAAAACTCAAGAGAAGTGCTAAAGGAGAGAAAATATCAATGAATCCAAAGAACTTCCTAGTTTGACACCATCCCCGACAATGGAACCAAAAATGTCAGCCTCCTACAATGATTCAATAACGAAGCCTTTATGGCCATGATTCATAGATTGGGAATCTAACCTAAATAGCTATCTCATTCATCATGAAGGTGCATTTAAGTTGTCAACCCAAGGATGTAAACTTGAAATGGGCTAGCATTGTATGTGCATTAGGGGTTCAAGTAATCATCACATTCTATAGCTAAGAAACACAATACTAAAAGTAAATTTCCTGAAAGGAAATAAATAAAATGTTGAACATCAACCAACAACTATACTAAGTTGGAATGCATAATAAGAATGAAAATCCGTTTCACAAACAAGAACTACTTTGTCTACTTTGGCTATAGGAACAAACACAGAATGGACATCTAGTGGTTGTAGGAATAGTCGATACCAAATTTTGAACTAAGTACAAAATAGGAAATAATAACCAAACTAATTACTCTAAGGAAAGGATTACTCACTGAGTGGCCCCCCTTGGATGATTATCCACTAAGACTAATACAAACTCAAATACTTAAATTCATACTATCATCTCATTCATTGAAAAATATGTAAATAGAGTAGCAACATGTCTGTATTGAAAATGGAGAATGCTTCATACATCATCAATATCATCTAACAACAACAATCAAGAACTAAGAACCCCCAAGAAGAAGATTCAAATCCTTATTTAAACTACCAGCTAAACAAGGTGTTCGACTCTGACTAACTAAGAGGACAACACTTAGGGAAAACAAAGAAAAGAGTGGTAGAGCGGTTATGTCTGTAGGGAATCTAGTCAGACATGCATGCCTAAACATGGACTCAACACTTCAGTAATTCCCACAATTGCTCAATGCCTTAAATACAAGGTGGTTACAATTGACTTTAGTGGGTAATTTTTTGTTGTTGTCCTTCAATTGACTCCTTTGAATGATACCCCTGCATGACCATCTGATGGTTTCCTTTCTCAACTTAGCATCCATAAATTATGTCTTGCATAGTAATGTCAGTACGCATAATAATTGCACATCTATAATCACCTTAAAGAACATTCATCAACCATATGCAAAATTAGTATAGATAATCCACATAATATGCCAATGTCATTAAAAATTCATAGGGATAGAGTTAAACCCAATGTCAATGGTTTGAGAGAAACATTATGCAAATATTAACAATTAACTACTAAATTTCATGACACTTCTAGCAAATGGACTATAAATTCTATCCAAAATTTTACCAAAAATTAGGCTCATCATTAGGTAAACTAGAAACTAACGCATTTGAGGTGAAAATCTTAAAACTATGAAAATTTAAATGTCCATACCTGAGATTCCATAACCAACTGATATCCTCATATGCCATATTGGCAAGGCTGTTGTTATGTTCACCAAATTTCAAAGGGAACATTCTATTCTTTGTCATAGGCACACCATTCACAACCCTATTGCCTTGATTCTTATCATAAATTTTACATTTCTTATTCTCAAAAAATACTTTATAGTTCTTCTCACATAGTTGTCCAACACTTAAAAAATTATGCTTTAACTATGGAGTGTAATAAATATCATTGGCACTTTATATACCTTCTTTTGTGTGGACTTCCATAGCTACTTTTACAGCAACCTCCAATGAATTGTCATCACCAAGCTGAATCTTGTACTTGAAACTTTCATCCTTTGTTGAAAACAACGTCTCATTCCCTATCATATGGTTAGAGCATCCATAATCTAGATACCAAACTTCTTTACTACTAGTTTCCCCTTTAGAGTAAGATAAAAAAAAATGATTTGGAGGATTTTCATCACTTTCTTTAGCATAATTAACACTTTTACCTTCTTTTAATTTGCAATCTCTTTTAAAGTGGCCAATACTTATTACAATGGTAACATTAAACATTTTTCTTATCAAAATTGCCTCTACCTTGTCCTTTGGAACCACCTCTTCTTCTTGAGCCACCTCTACCTCTATTTCCTTTTGCATGATTATGTTTTTTGCCTCTACCTTGACCTTCATTGTTTTTGGTACTGTTGTTGGCATCCACTTTCTTTAAGATTTGCAATTTAGATGAAAAGGCTTTCATATCACTTTATCCAAATGAATCTTTCATTCTCTCTTCATGAGACATAAGACATCCAACCAAGTGATCAAACTGAAAGGTTGTCAATTCTTCTCTTTCATCTATGATAATGACTACATTGTTCTAATATGGGGTGAGAGTCCACAATACCTTTTTGATCAGAAACTAATTATTCACAATTTCTCCAAGTGTAGCCATCTTATTGAACACATCTTTAACACATTATTCACTCACACTTTCAGCTTCTTGCATCTTTAAATTCTCAAAGTCTCTCTTCAATGTTTGTAACTTGAAAACTTCGACTTGATCACTACCTTGGTAAGTTTCTTTTAGATTCTTTCAAGCATCCTCAACTATCTTTTCTCCTACAATTCTAGGAAATAGGCTCTTATCAAGAGCTATTTGAATGTGAAACAAGGCTTGAGCATTCTTATTCTTGGCCTCCTTCTTGGCTATTTTATCATTGACTATTAGGGAATTCCAATTAGCTGGCTCCTGGTAACCTGATTCAACAATCTCCCACAAATCTTTTCCTATAAAAAGTCATCATTTTTATGCACCAATAATCATACTCATTTCTATCAAATTCTAGAATGGGAAAGGTGTTAGAATTTGACATGATAATCTTTGGAAAAATTCCAGCTACTAGATCTTAAACCCAAAAGAAAATACTTTCTCTAATACAAAATGTAGATTTAGAAATGAGCCAAAGACAAAATTACACAAAGGAAAACTTAATACTAGATTGATTGTTCTCTATAATACATTACATTCAATTTGAAAAACATAGATCAATCTGAAAAGAAATGATGCATACCATAAAAAATAAATCCACACACAACAAAATATAAATAAAAACTACTTTAACAAATGCAACACTGCAGAGCATGCTCTACGACTAAAAGTAACCAAAAAACAAAAAGAATTGAATGTTGGACATGCATAAAGCATGCAGCAGGCACTCCCTCTAAAAATAGATTCTCTTTAGTAACCGAAGCTACATGACATCAATTACCAACAAGATTGTTATGCCTTTGTTCAAATTCCTCAAACCATTTGAGATGATTCTGCAAGGTGATTGTGTGTTGTTGTGATCCTTTCACAATTTATTGTTTTACATTCAATAGATTATCTATAGATAATTGAAAGGATTTGTTTCTTCTCTAGAATGCAATCTCAAGGTGTGTAAGGCTGTAGGTAATTTTTTTGAAGGTGATATCTTTTTTTTCAAATTTTCATGGCTTCACATTGACGTCTAGAATTAGACATAGATATTCTTGGTTGAAATTGGCCTACTCAGACCTCATCCTGGTAGACTATTCAAGATCTTCAAAAGGAAGATCATCACAACAAAGGTTTATTTGTAATTGGACAAACTGATTCATTGTGAGTAGATTACACAAAGAGAAAGAAAAGTCAAGGAAAATATGGATGCGATGTGAGAAAATTTGTTTTGTTTAGAACATGTAGTTTGAGATTTTGAATTTTTAGATATAAGGATTTCTTTATTAAAGTTGAATTTAAATTTTTGGAGTGATAAGGTTGGTATTTGCATTTTATAATGGAGATTTCATTAGAAAATTATTTTGGATTCAATTTTCATACTTGGAGAATGAAAATTCAAACAAAACAAATGAATAAGAATTTATGGGGAATAGTGAGTGGGAAGGAAAAACAATCGATAGATGCAACTAATTTATTGGATTGAAATATTAGAGATGATAAAGCCAAGGTTATTATTGGTCTTGCTCTTTTTAATTCTAAATCACATGATATAGATTTAGATAAATCCTCAACAAAAATTGGGATAATCTCAAATAAACTATTTGGAGCACAGGCATTCCATGTGAAATTCTCCCTAAAACTTCAATTGTTTAGGTTCAAAATTGAATATGGAATCACAATGTCAAATTATATAGGTAGTTTGAGGTCTCTCATTAGACAATTAGCAGAAGTTAAGGCCCCAGTAGATGATGAGGATGCTAAAGCTATATTGTTAAACAAATTTCCTTTAAAATATGATAATGTTATTTTCACACTCAATAAAATAACTTCCCAAACTTTAGAAGATATGATTTCAGCCCTTCCAATAGAAGAAAATAGGACAAAATAAGATACAAAAGATGATTTTCAATAGGAGAAAGAACTATATTCATGAAGAAAAAATAAATGAGAAAATGCATGTTCTTACTGTAAGAAAAAGGGACACACATTAAAGTTTTGTAGAAATTAAGCCAGTGATATTCTTAAAGAGAATCTCAAAGATTAATTAGATGTAGGAAACTTTGCTTGCATTGAGGATGAGGATTCATCAAATGATGAAGCTTTTATTAATGATTCTTCTAGTGGTGCTAATAATGCATTAGTACTATAAGCCTTCACTTGTGGAGGTT
>VDFB02373365.1:165757103-165817002 GCA_007258455.2 Sequoia sempervirens
AGGTCGGCCTAAGACTTATATAGGTGTGTCTAAGTCGGCCTAGGTGATATCCTAGGCATAAATAGGTATATAGGAGGTTGTGAGTCTTATTTCATCATCAAGTTGTGAAGTGTGTTCTCATTAGAGATATTTGGAGGTTTTCCCCCTCGAAGTGGCTTGTTATTCTCAGTTATTATCAAGTATTTGCAGCATATTTCATATCATATTCTTCTATTGTGCAAGTTATTTCATAATAGTAGCTAGCATGGAAATGTGTGAGGCTATGTGGCTTTGAAATTTGTTGGTAGCCTTGTTTGGTCAGAGGGTTGAGATTATTGCGATACACTATGACAACCAAAGTTGCATCAGATTATCTAAGAATTAGGTGTTTCACAACAAGTCTAAGCATATAGACATCAAGTATCACTTCATTAGGGATTGTGTACAACAAAGGATTGTTCAACTACAATATATACCTATAGATAAGTAGGTAGCAAACATTTTAACAAAGACATTAGGGAAGGTGAAATTCATCTTCTTTAGAGATAAGTTGGGTGTCATGCAAAACATGTTCCTCATTAAGAGGGAGTGTTAATTTATGTAGCTTGGAAAAGTTTCTCCAAATCCAAGAATATTGATTAATTAATTAATTGATTTCTCTAAAGACTTATAGAAACTAGCTAGTTAGTGTTTGTTAGAGTTCAAATAATCTTAGCCATTGGTTGAGATTAAATCATGGCCATTGGTTGCTCAATAAGAATATTATAAAATGTGATCAATGAGCATTTGAAGAACACACACTTGACAAATATTTGAAATGATAGCAAACAGATTTGTAGTGATAGCAAAGGTGTAGTGATAGCATTGGGGACAACAACAATGGAATTTCAGCAAGAGAAATTGAGGGAAGAATTTTAAGAGAAGAAAAGTATTGCCAAAGTTCTACCAGTAAGAGGCAAACAATTTATGTAACTCTTGATTTGTTGAAGTTTAATCAAAATTCCTCATCTTCTTAACTGGTTTTCCCTCTGGGGATTTTCTAGGGACAAATTATCCAAAAATATTATGTTCATTGATTTGTATATTTTCTTCTCCATTCCTGTGATTTTATGTGTGAAATTGTATTTGTATTATTTTTAATATTTGTCGTGAATTAATTTTCAGCAATCAAATAATCTATAGAGATAGGATATTAATAATCAGTAATTGCAATAGAATTTTTCACAAAAGGGAGGTGCATAGGGTAGTGGTTGGATGTTGTTCACAGGGAATAATAAGGGGTTTAACTATTCATAAATAGATGTTTGAAACAAAATAAGTATGCATAGATAGACCCATGGGGTTGTTCTAATCTAGGAGTAATATGATGGTTAGAAAACTAATTAAATGTCATACCATTCCAACAATATATTGGAGAATGCAAGAGAGAAGAGGACTTAAGGGGGGGAGCTGTGTATGAAATCTACTTTCAGTTCTGATTAAATAAAATGCACAACTAAGTAGGAAATATGTGTTGCATAGAGGCTAATTGGAGAAGGCAACAACATATAGGAAAGAGTGAGTTGGAGTTTGCATATTGTGGGGTATCATAGCAGAGAGAGGAACATTTGAAGGGGTAGGGGAAAGACATAATTTCCCTAACAAAGGCCATTGAGAACCAATAAGTGTAATTGTTGTTTTGTAGTTCTGTTTGATGAAGAATGCCAAATAAAATTGAGTTCTTTGGTTATTTGTTTGTTGCATTTGTTTGTATTCTTTTTAAGTTGATTGGCCAAGAGGATTGTGAGTGTGAGCTATTTTGTGAGAGGGGAGTACCCTCTGCATTAGAATAGGAACAAATGAATAAAGTGACTCTAATCACAATAGGGATTAGAGAAGATTTCATGTGTTAGGGTTTTGTATTCTCTTTCTTAACCTAAGTATGTTAATGAATATCTAGGTTAAAGTAATGAGCCATCTTATTATTGTGTAATGTGTTGATCAAATCACCTATATCTATATTTTTAGTATTATCATGGTTATGGAAAAAAATCAACTAGAACACATTGTGTACTATGTTAGATTCTACTTTTAGTAGGTTTATGCTTTGAAACTAAATAATGAAGATAATGAATCAAGAATAGTGTGATATATTCATGTAAATTTAATTCTTATTAAATCATACATCATCTAATTAAAAATAAATAAATTGAATGAATCTAGATATATTTCCTTCTTTTTTTTTCCTTATGTATGCATGATCGTGTTACATTGTCATATATATCATCTTGAATAATTGAGATGTAATTATATCCTTTAATCAATATGTATTTTTCTACACATGATAGATGTTTGTTTGTAATAATGGCATTAATAATAATAATACTAGTATGTTAGCATGCACATTACATTACCATTACCATTATTGTACACTTATTCGACATACAAAAGTATTAGTCTAATTTTTGCATATTTTACCCTTAATAAATTTTGAGCAATACCCTACACTCATTCCAATAAATTTTCTATAATTGGGAGCCCACTTAGCGGACTGTAATTAAGTACTTCAATCTTTTGCACAATAGCTTTCAAGAGGTTGGTTATAAGGAAATCCATTTTCCAAACACAAAAGGAAATGATGATTCCCTACCTACTCTCGATCAGTGTCAAAATAGTTACCCCACGAAAGCACTCGATAAGTGCACAGTTTTATAAGTGTGCTTAGATGATCTCTTTCTCTTTGTATTGTTGAAGATATCTTGATTATACCCAAGCATGATGTACTATGCTGATCTAAAGATGTCCTAAACCTTTCTTCCTTTAACATTATTTCCACAGATGTCAGATGTTCTTGTGTTTATGGCTTTGTGGCATACTATGTACTATTTCCCATTTTGTCATAACATTCTATGCTTGGTCCCAACTGGGACCCAAATTTCATTTCAAACAATCTCTTTTGTAGAATGCATAGAGAGATAATCTAAGTATGTTCCATTTTATGCCACTAACATTTCTTCAAATCTAATTGGGATCATGAAAAGTAATATGTTTAGGTTACTAAGTTATTACTCACATTCTGTTTTGGTAAGCAACATTTCTAATTGTTGCAGCTGCAATTGTTCAACCCTCATCGAGAGGTATAGAGAGAAAGGTGTTTTATTTACAATATTATATTTCTTAATGGTCATTGTTTTATTTTTATATTTTTTTTATATTTTTATTAAATTAGATGATGTTTTAAGAATAATCATCTAAAAATTCTTAACTTTTGTAACATTTAAATATGTAGTAATATTTAATTATATTTATTAGTTATAATTGTGTAATTGTAGTTTTGGATGTTTCATTATATATTCAATTATGTCATGTTAGTTTTGAAAGTGTTGTGGTTATTTTTTGTTGATGTATACAGTAGTTTTATCCATATTTAAGAAGAAAAATATCTATATTTTAGGTCAATAGTGAGATTCATTCCTAATGAGCTTGTTCATATATATCTTTTGATGAAATCATAATACTTATTTCTTTATTAATTAATTCATGGATAATTTTTCTAAAGAGTTATACATATGAATGTAGTAAGAAAGTGTATGTTTAAAGATAATCTGTAAAGTAATTATGAGTGGAAGTGTAATAAAGCAAGAAGATCGTGGCATATATATGGTAATTAAAGAACATATTAATATTAGAATATATATTCCTTTATTATGAAATTTTCTTATTATATTAAAAAATACGTATTAATTGTAGATAGTAAAATATTATTACAAGTGAAGAAGATGAGTTAGTTATCTTAGATTTATACATATATTGAAAAATATAATATAAGTGAGAAGCATCATTGATGAAGAAGAATGGAAATTCTAAAGAAGGGTTTAGAAAACTTGAAGATAATAGCATCCCCCAATCCATATAAAATAAGTTGATATGTTAGAAAAGTTCATGGAAGATCTCATTTAAATCTAGATTTTTCTAAAACAATCTTTGAATAAAGAAAGAGTTGAGAAAGAAATTCATATTAATTCTTGCTAACAAGATGTTCTCAATTCAACTCTCATTAAAATTTTAGGTCAAGAAAAAGTTTCATCTAGATGAAAGTACTATAAAAATTTAGAAATTTGGTCATTATTTATTCCAATTTCATAGATATTTTAGTTTGCATTAAATTAATAAAAAAAAAAATATTTTACAAGGTCTAAATAAATTAATAATTCATTTACTTAGTTTGAAAAAGTTATGTCTATTCAATAGTCAATAGAAAATACCACTAACTAATGTCTTATTTAATTAATTAAGAATAATTTTTATTATATTTTTTATAAGTAGATTTTTTTTTGTTGCTACAAGGGAATCCTTGCAACCTAGCCCAACATACATGGGAAAGTTAAGGTGAGACTAATCCCTTGTGGGTGGGCACGACAACCCACAAGTCGGTCTGTTTCTTAAGCCCAAAAGCGGGAGTCGAACTCGAAACCTATGGGGAGCAAACCCACAACCCAAGCCAAGTCCACTACTCATGCAAGCTATAAGAAGAAATTATTTATTAATTGAAAATATTTATAAATTAAAAAAAAAGTCAAAATATAAATTTTTATGGAAAAAAAATATAATAGGTCTTTTGAAATGAAGTAATATTTGCATGATCTTGAAATTTTAATAAATTATATTACAAAAAATAAACAACCATCTAAGGGACTTGGTGATGATACCCATATAAGGAATTTGGTGATGTTAGGAAATATAAGAGAAGACTATATTATGTTGAGATGGAGAAGATGATGATTGCATTATCCTCCTTATATGCTCATAAAATATAAAGAGTTTTTAATTAAAAATATAAGATAAATGAAGTGGTATATAATTCAATATTAATTTTTTTATAAAAATAAATATATAAATAATTGATAATCAGGAAAATAAAAAGTATTGTAAATTATATTCAAAATTACATCTTTATAAGATCAAAGAGTAGAGTACAAATTTTAAAGGAAAGGAAGGGGGGGTCTCTTTTATTTGAGTAGAACAAAGATAATAATACATCTTTTGAAGGAAAGTAGAAAGTATCTTTGATTTGGGTAAGGGAATTATATACACTCTTATACATAAGAAATTATTCTTGGGCAACAATGAGGTTCACAATATTAATGAGTTTACGAAAAATTACATATCAAGATTCAAATAAAGAAGAGATAAGCTAGTGTTTTTTTATTTTTATTAGAATGGGTCAACTTTAACCTCAAATATTTTTTTAGGAAAACTCACATTAGTCACATATGATCATTGTAATTGTTGTTATTTGAATTAGATGAAGTAATGAGTAGAAATAGAGGTTAGCACATTTAGTATAAAGTTAAGTTTAGGATTAATGAACATGTGGATGTTCTTTTTTTCCTTTTGCAATGAATTCATTTCGAATTCATATATGTATGTGAAAGATGTTACTTTCATGAGAATTTAACAATTTATTTTTATTCAAATACGAAGAAAGATACATATTGAAATTTTATGAAGGTAAATTTTAAATTTGAGAATGGATTAGTAGAATTATAATCTGTTTTAGAGCAACCTAAGTCTTCCATTATGATTCAATAAATTAGCTTCATAAGAAACTCTCAATACTTTAATTTTTCATATAAAATTATAAAGACATATGCATTATACAATTCAAAAATTGATAAATACTTAAATTATACATAACAAATTAACAACATGAATTAAAATAAAATATTAAAATATGTTTATTTTAGAACTTCTTAAGTTTTAACTACTATTTAATGTGAAACCATACACATAAGAGATTATACCATATAAATTGTCCAATTCAGGAAGGTTGGCTTATTTATTATCATTCAAATATATTTCAAGAGTATGTTTTCAATTATTGTATATATGATAAAGAAATGCATTTTTTTTTTTTTTAAGAAAGTATTCAATGGAAGCCCAATTTTATGGTAAACAATCATTGCTCACATATATTATATAAAAATCCAATACTTACAATAATAATCAAAACTAAGATAATAGTTTCATTTGGTTATTAAATACATAAGAGGGGTAACTAAATAGTTGGGTTCATGATTCTCTCTAGAACTTATGACTTGCCTTGCGTATGGTGAATAATATCCTCAATGCATGATTTAAATTTTTTATATTTTATCACTATTTTGGTTTGAAATAAAATATGATACATTGTTTACAAGGCTAAGTGTATAGGAAAAAATGTAAAAGTTCTATCATCATATTCATAAGATGATATTTTTTTTCTACATAAAGCAAGAAATAATCATCATAAAAAAAATTGGTATAGAAAATACTACCAATAGTTATCTTTAGAGCACAAGAACACATCTCCATGAATTTATAAGAGGTCTCCATTTGTCAAAGAATGGGATTACTATTGTTTTTTAAATTGGTTTATGTGTGATTTCTTATACTAAACAAGTGCCACATAGTGGCTAGTACTTTATTAATGTGAATAAAAATAAATGATTTTTTTTTTATTATAGTGTTTTAGTATTGTTACTTAGTTTTTGAAAGAGGAAAAAATGGGTTTTACAGGGACCCAAAACCACAAAGTTTACAAACATAAGATAAGATCGTCAAAGACACCATAAGTAGAAAGGTTGTCAAGACAACAACAAAAAGACAAAGCCATAGCCACAAAAAAAGCCAACGAAGGCCATAGAACCCAAAAAACCAGACAAAATGCCAACAACAACTAAATTTGGGCCTTTAATATTTCTGCAGTCTCAGCTTCCAAATCGTTCATATCCTGAACCCCCCTTTTTAAAATCTGAACCATCTAGGTAGTAGGAGGTGCTTTCCTCTTAAGGTTGGCACAGGTCCTTTTCGATATACCTTAGTCCTCGTTCTTGCTTTTATCCTTGTCCTCTTCTAGGTCAACAACCAGCGAGCCCTGTTGTGACCTTTTGAACTTTTTAGTCATTGCATTGATGATGATGGTGTTGTGCCTAGCCATTTTATGGTTTTGTTCAACAACACTTTTCATGTTATTTTTTATTTTGATAATTTCAGCTTCTAGAGTTTTATACTTTTCCTCAATGTTACCTTCTCCGCTCTAGTACTATTCCTTTTTCATTTTCCTTCTTCATTGTTAAGAGCAGCTATCTTCAATTTTAGTTCCTCTGATTTTCTATTCAGAACCCTATTTCTATGATTGAGATCATTAATTTCTTGATAGGCCCATTTCAAAACCTTGAAAATGTCACCAATGCCATTTCTAGTAGAAGCAAGAATATCACCAGACTAAACTTGGTCTATAATGAGGTTAACATCATCCAGATTGGGGGAGCTAGGAAATTTGGTAACATCAACTCTGAAAGAGGTAGGAGGGGAGGACACAGAGTTTTTGCTAACTTCAGGGTTCTCAGCTTTATCCTCCAGAGAGTTCACAGAGTAGGAAACCAACTTATTGGTAGGGGAGCCCTTAAGTGTGGGATTCTGTAAGGGGACTAGGTAGTCAGGGTAGGTCTTAGGGTTAGCTTTAGCAAGCTGGGGTTTTCTAGGCTGGGTTTTCTTACCAGATAGCAAAGAGGATGGGTACGCTTCAAAAATTCTCTCTTGGTTAGGCTAATTCTTTGAACCCCCACTGTCCATATCATAGTCCTCAGATGTCATGGAGGCAACCGGTTTGGATAAAATCAACAGGCTTTGATAGTGTTCATATATTAACCTAATAAGACCAAGATGAAGAATAGGGTATCTCCTGGGATTTTTCTTATGGTCCTCAAGGCTATTGCTCAATGAATAGAATAGATAATGAGGCAGAGAAATATGTACCTTATGGAAGAAGTGGTTAATAATAGAAAAATTATGACCATAAACTCTGGTGAATCTCCTGTCAAGGGTAATATACTCCATTATGACACGAAGCACCTTTCTCCATAGGGCCTTGATGGTGTCAATTTCAAAATAGCTATTGGAAATTTTGACCAATTTCTTTTTCTCCTTTTCCTTCTTAGGGAATTTGATTACTGCCTCATTAGAAAACCTTCTATCACGATTAAACTTCACACCCTCAATGGACATTCCAGTCCCCTCCCCTATAATTTTCTCATCCAATTTCACCTTTCTCTCAAAGAGGATTATTTCACCATTGTTCCAGTTCTTCTCAAAATAGTTTGTGGCCATAGTATCAGGCCCATGAAGGTTTTCTAGAAATGGAACCAAACCACCTCTTACAACCTGCTTCTAGACCTTAGAATTCCTCATGTGCACCTTGTAGCTATTTGGCTCAACTCTTTTCCTGCCCCCCCCAATTTTCATTTGCACCTTGTTGTAGACTCTACCAGTCCTGAGCACCTATTGCAAATTTACACAGCCATTCCAATGAACCCACAAAATGTGTCACTTTTTCTTCCCAACTAAGTAATATGGCATGACCCCATCAAATCTCTTTATTTTGATGTACTTATCCCTTTTCCCTTTAATCATTATTTATATATTTTCCTCTTTCCCATGCATAAATCACAATCTAGTAAGGCCCTGACTTTAGCTCTCAAATCCCTAAAATTCTGCCACATGTTCAATCCTTACCTTTTTACCCCCTCATTCACAAAGTAATCTGCCACGCTGTTAGCTTCCTTGTAGACATGTGAGACTTTAACTTTATCAAACTTTTCTAGAATAGACTTTGCTTCATCAATCCAATTCTTTATCGACCAAGAGGGGGGGTCCTACCTAGGAGACAGTCAATGATTGTTTTAGAATCCCCTTCAAGCCATACATTTTTTATATTCAAATTATGACCTAACTTTAAAACTTGAAAAGCTCCTATAGCCTCCACCACATGGTTGGTTTGATGACCTAGGGAAATGGCCACAACCATTGTAAAGTTACTATTTGAGTCCCTTAACACACCTCCACTTTCAGCCATCCCTGGATTGCCCTTCGCAATGTGTATTGTTACTTAGTTATTTTAATGACTTAACCCTAATCCTAGCTCATACCCTAACTCTAATTCTATCCCTAACCCTAACTCTAACCCTAACAATAAATTCTAAATCATTATCATAATCCTAGACCTATTTCTAATCCTAACTATGATCGTAACACTATCCATAATTATAAACCTAATTTTAATTGCTAACTTTGAAATAAATAATATATTTAATAAATGTTATATTATGAATTATTATATATTAAATAAATTTTATAGATAAAATAAATATAATATATACTAAAATTCATTAAAAGTTAGATATTACATGATGGCAATGTTTCTTCTCTTACATTATGTAACACCCCTCTGTTTTGGCTCTTTGATCGGCATTGTTCTTCCCTGTTATGATTGTGTCTGATTATGCTTTGACTTTGGAACTAGGTTGCTTTTGATTGCAATTGTTATACAATGTGGATGTTATATTTTGATGTGATGTTATCCTGATGTTATCTTTATGACATAATTTGGAGTAACTTAGAGGATATTTGATTAAATGATGTTTCATGCTATTGATCATATCTTTGATGTTAGATGCGTTAGTTAGATACATTGTATTGGTGAAGGGGATGGGATTGTATCACTCGCTTGCGAGTGCCCTATGATTCTGAGATTTCCTCTTCACGGTGTGTTTGATCATATTACATATATATGCATGTTTGACATGCACTTTGTTGTAGGTTGGCAGGTACATGACATCGACTCCACCTAGTTTCTAGGTTTTAGCATGTCCATTGACCAATAAAAATCGATTGGGAGATAGTAGCTAGGTTTTCTGTGTCAAGTCGTCACCCTAGTCACAGTGTGTCGTCGGGTTGTAGTTGGGTTGGTTGTTATGTTGCCATGTCTCCGTGTTCTTTATTTAAATTCAAGTTAAATGGCTTATGTTGCTTAACTATTGATTAAATACTTTTGGTTGTAATGTTAGGAATGTTAATTACTGTATTAATTAATTTAATTTAATTAATAAAATAATCTAATATTGGATTAGATTTATTTTATTGGTTAATTAAATTAATTGTGTGAATTAATTTAAGTTATTCCTTGACTTAAAAATGTTAAAAGATTTAAATTAGTTTGTGTGAAAAGAAGGTTTTAAAATATGTTGAATTCTATTTAGAAATTTGGAGATTTGTTTTAAGTTATTACAAAAATACAAATGTTTTCAATGCAATGACTTTGGGGTCAAAAAGATATTTTCATAAATAGTTGACTAATTTGGGGAAAAGATATTTTGAGAAGATTGGAATTTGAATTGAAATTTGAATTTGGGATTTGTATTTGAATTTGAAATTAGAATTGAATTTGAGTTTAGAATTGAATTTGAGTTTGCAATTTAATTTGAATTGAATTTGAATGTGAATTTGAAATTTAATTTGAAGTGGATTTGAATTTGAGTTTGGAAATTTGGGGGAGAATATATTTCTTTTGGGGGTTTTTGGAATGGAGAATGGGGTTTGCAAAATAATGAGAAGAGGGTTTTCGGATTTTTTTTTGGATTGAATCTTGGTTGAAGGATGAAGATCTTGGGAGGAGATTGGAAAATAATGGAAATAGCAAAGGATCCCACACCAATTTTTTCTTCAAGCTCTTGAATAAGGTTTTATTCTTGTTTTGTGTTTTAAATTTCTTCTTCTCAATCTTCTCAAGAAAATTTGTGCAATTTGGGCTGTGGAATGATATATTCATGTCAATAACCAGTTATACTTTGCATATTAAATCTATGTAGGCTGGAAACCTTTATTTAAAGATTTGTTTTTTTTTTTAAAATAGATTGTTGTGTGAGATTCATTCTAGGTTTTACCATAATAGAATTTTTATTTTTTTTGTTTTCGTTGTTAAACAAAATTGTGATAATTAAAAACGTTTTTTTCATTTTTAAACGAAATTATGTGAATGAAAAATAAAATTTATTTTTTTAAATGATTGTGGGGGTGGGCGCTGCCCACAGCCGCCCCAGTGGAGGCGCTACCTATGGTGGTCACGCCCAGTGCAGCCCACACAGGCTGCGTCCCCATGTGGGGGAGGCTGCTGGGCAGCAACCCCCGCGTGGGTGTTTGGGGGCTTGCAGCCCACACAGGGGCTGCGTCCCCTGTTTGGGCTGCGCGGCCCATGAGGAGACTAGGGCTTCGGCCCTTAGAAATTTTTAAAAAAATAAAATTTGTTTTATGTTTATATTTCTTTTTATATACATTTTATATTATATGTATATTTTATAATATATATATATATATATAATATGTATATGTTATTATATATATATATATATAATATTTTTAATTAAATAAATTTTGTTATATGGAAATTTTAAATGGGAGTTTAAATTTATATTTAAATAATTTATTTATATGCAAATAAAATAATATTTTATTTGACATATTAAAATAATGTTAAATAGTAAATAGAAATTTTAAATTGATTATGTGATTATTACAGTTGAAGGAAATTGATGTTTTAATAAATAGTCGTAAATCTTAAAAGAATTGATTTTAAGCAATTATTTAAATGTATATTTAAGACATAGTTTATATATGTTAAATCATAAGGATTTTAAAGATGATTATCGTCGTGCTATTGAGGCTGAGTGGAATTTAGAAAATCTAATGTTTTATTGGAAATATTGATTTTAATTGAGTAATTATCCTATGTTGCAATATGGATTAAGTGATTTAATTTAAATATTAAAATATCTTGAGTTTGAATATATTAGTGAAACTTAGAGTTAACGAATGTTTTATTCAAATCAGATGACTTTATTGTCAAATGTTGGATTTATTTATAATTTGGTTCTGATTATTACAGATAATTGAGACAAATGAAATTTAAGGGATAGATTCAAACATAAACTATCTTAAGAAGATTTTGTTACGTAGTAGAAGCAAAAGTGGATTTTATATTCAAAAGATTTATTTAGAACGTGGAATTTTAATAGTCAAATGATTTATTTTAAAAAGGTAGATTTTAAATGTTCAAATGTTTTCATTTTCAAGGTTGACTTTTATTAAAATATGTAATTGGGAAAGCGAAATATACTATTGGTTTGAACCCCCTTAAAGTTGTCAATGTGCCTTGAGTTACTATTGAGTTGTGCGGATAAGGTTAATTAATTACTTAATTTCTTGTGTGACGTAATTGATTTACTTATTATTTAATCTAAATGTTTTGTTAAACAAATGGTTTCATTTATAGTATATGATCGTGAAACTAGAGAAATGATTGTTTATTCTAGTCAAATGGCTTTATTTATTAAAATTGCTTGATTAGGAAATCTAATTGTAAATTTAGAGTAAATGATCTGTTCTTTGAATATTTCTATGTTGTGAAAAGAAATAAGTTTATTGATTGGTTTAATTCCAATTCGATGATGTTATTTATTAAAATGTCTTGATATTGGAATACAGTTGTGAAATTTAGAGTAAATGATCTGTTCTTTGAATATTTCTATGTTGTGAAAAGAAATAAGTTTATTGATTGGATGATTGCAAGTGATGGAAACTATGTTTGATTAGATTTAGGAAATCTGAACATTAGCTTACTTAAGTGTTTGAAATGTTTTCAGTGTTTAATTGTTCATCTTCGATGTTGGTGGGATAGAGAGAATGTCTTGAAAGCCTTCCAGATAAAAGTTCATTATTGGTATGGGTGGTTGTACGTGAGTCAACCTTTGATATGCACTTTGGTTTCCGTGTTATGAGAAAAATTTGTTTGCCACAATTACATCTTTAGACATTTAAAGAACATGTGATTATATGATTGTTGACTTTAAGTCATTTCTTGTTGATCATGTAAGTCTTCCAGTTGTGTTTCTTGAGATGATGTTGTTGCCCTTGTGATTGGTTATTGTCTTTCTTGGGTAGTGCATGAGACTTGTATCAGTGGAAACCTAGTTCTTCGTATGGGTTGTGTGACCTTGTGATTAAAGGTTGAGTCATGTTTTCAGTTCGTTATGTGGGTTATCATTATGTTAGTGGGTATGTGTAGGATCATCATGGAAAAAATAGGCCATTAAGTGGCAAAAAAAATTAGAAAAATCAGAGTTAGGAAACTTGACGTAAAAATTTGAATAAGTTATCTATATTATTTCAAAAATATGTAAGAACAAAATCTGTAGAAAATTGAATGCAGTTTCTAAACTACTAGGTTTGTTTAAGAAAAAAAAAATCTATTTGGTGAAAATTTGAAATTTCAATGCAGTAGTACTTAAATTTTAGGAAAAAATAAGAAGTAGGTGTCTGTCTAACCACCCTAAACACAATAAAATGATAATATTTTTTTATAATATTTTATATATAAGTAGATGACTCATGTCCCATGTGATGCATATTTTTTTGTAATTTTTTCCAAGTAAATAATTAATTATGAATTTTTATTACAAATTTTAAAAATATAAAAACTTGTATGTCGACCACCTTAACTTGGTCAAAACTTCATGAAATTCAATTTTTCTTTTTTAATCCTATAGTATGCAAATCATAGAATGTGACACATGTTTTGGATTGAAAAATATGATACCATTTGAAAGTTATAGATGTTTTTCAATCATCCTATCAATCAAGACTTTAGTCATAATTTGAATAGAAAATGAATAATAATTACTTATTAAATTCAAAGTAAAGCATAATTTATATTGGTGGAAAGCTGAGAATCTCCTTTAAAAACCCTTTTCATTTCATCAATTTTGGGTAAAAATAAAGTTGTCAGCCACATACCCATCATATTGCCACTTTTTGGCCCACCATGATCTTGCATATACCCTAGTCAACCTTGTGTTAGCCTTGGGTAGTGCACACTTTGGTTTCAGTTTTGTACATCTGTAGTGATGTGTTACCTGTTGAGGTGTATTGATTATGTGTGATAAGTGTTAGTGCATTGGCTACCCTTGGCATGTGGTTGAGTTATGTGTTGTCGATAGGGGACTGGCTTTCAAACGAGCACCGAGCCCAAAGTGGCTCCAGGATAACTCATGTGAGAGTCAGTTAATTAAGTGAAAATTAAAATAACTTACTAGGGAGAGAGTAGATTTGAACATTAATAAGATAATTTAGCCTCGCTCATTAGCTCAAGGGCTTGTAAGAGACTTGAGATGAGTGGGGAAGGCCTGGAATGGTAAGATCGTTATCTTTTCTTCTCGAAAGATAACTGATTCCACTCTGGTGTGCATATGGTGCCAGGTTCGTGAGAGGTTACCAGGATATCCCTAGAGGGGGGTCGGGACCTAGGAAGAACACCATTGGATAACCAATACATCCTTTGCGATGACACTCCTTCTATGACAACAGTCGGTATGGTGTTGTACCGTTGGTTTATTTTGTACAGTGATTGTACTCGATTTTGTACTCTAGAAGCATTGTAACCACGATGTGAAGTGATGTGGTATTTGTTCTTGTTTCAGTTCAGTTGTGCTAGCCTATGTCTAGAGGTAGATGGTCTTGTGTAGGAAATCCTTGTTACTATCTCCTAGCACAGGGGGTGAGCCTTTTGGTTTCACTTGGTTGGGTGGAACGTGCACCTTCCTCTGTTGGTTTTTTTTGCTCTTGCTTGTGGGGTGAGTCTTTCATGTTGGAGAGCTTGTTGGATGCAGTTGCTTTTCTAGCTTCATTCTTTTCAGTTGATCTTATATTCTTTTACCCCTCATTTGTCATTGAGGTGGAATTTGTAATTTGTAATTATGCTCTTTGGAATTACCTCATTCGGGGAATGAGTGTAGTAACCTTATTGTTTAAATATTGTTAATTGAAATCTTTTGGTATTTCTTATCCTTTGTTGTAAATTATCTTGTATGGAATGTATGTTGTCTCATTTCCTTAAGTGATTAATGTTTTGATTTATATTAATGTTTGTTGTTGTTTGGGTTTTAAAGTAATCCTTGTCTCATGGCCTTAGAGGTTGTTGGCAATGTGTATTCATCTTACATGTTATTTGTACTTAAACAAAAAAAAAATTGGCGCATTTAAAAAGTGAATTGCAACTTCCTCTAGGGTTGCATGGCGGGGCATTACACATTAATATAAAATTGTTATATAAAAAAATGATTTTTTTTAATTTCATATACATATATATATTAAAAAATAAAAAATATTATATTTTAAAAATTATTAGGTTTGATTTGTAGTAGATACAAGTGTAACTATATCTCTTCATTCAAATCAATAATTGTTAAATATTAACAAAACAATGATTATAGATGGTATGATTTTTCCAAATTCTGTGAATGATATAGTAAACACTTCTAGATTAAACTATGTATGCTATTTTGAATCGATGTTTCAAACCACACTCAATGATTCATCAAAGGAAGAGGATAATGAAGAATATGATTATAGAAATGACCTTAAAAAGAGTTAACTTCCAGATTAAACTATGTATGATATTTTGAATCGATGTTTCAAACCACTCTCAATTATTCATCAAAGGAAGAAGATTATGAAGAATATGATTATAGAAATGACCTTAAGAAGAGTTAAGTGGTGGGAGAGGGTAGGGAGGGAGGAGATTGAAAAATGAAGTAAAAGTGAGAATAGGAAAAAAAATAATGAAAATATAATAGAAGAATGAATAATATAGTAATATGATATAACACAAATAAATGGATAAAAAGGGTTAAAGGTTAAATGTCTCAAAAAATTAATAAATAACTCTAAGTAAATTATAAAGATGAATTATATAACAAAATGATTGATGAACAATTACCAAAAAATTATATATAAATTGAAAAAATAAATAAATGATTCAATTAAAATTAAAAAAATATATGGTTAAAATATAAAAGATTATAATATATAACCTATAATATATATTAATATAAATAGATAAAATCATAATAATTTATATAATATATATTAATATATAAAAAATATATATTAAAGGAGAACTAAAAAATAAAATAACCTATAATATAAATTAATATATTACCTACATAATGTGGGTTAATTTATTTATCGATAAAATATTACCTACAATAGTATAAGATATGAATAGAAATAATATATATAAATTCTACATTAATATAGCTTATGTATAAATTAATATTAACTACATTAAAATAGGTTGAATATTATATATAATAAAGACCTAAAATAATATAGGTTATAATTTTATTAGGAGAATATATATATATATATATATATATATTAATAAAAAGAAGAAAGAAAGGATATAATAATCAAATTATATCATAAAATATTGAAAGCATAGATAACAAAGGTATTAGTATAATGGAAAGAATAATATAAGTTTTTTGTAATTATTTTAATAATATGAATTCAAATCCCTATAAAATAGTTAATTGATTTTTGTAAGATTTTCTTTAATAAAAAATAAAAATTAGTTACATAGAAAAATTCATTTTTAAGAAAAAAATGTCAAAATAAGTAACAGTTTTTTATTTTACAAAGATTTAATGAAATGGAATTTATAAAGCATAAAAAAGAAAAATCATTCTTTAAAAGGTGTTTACCTTGCTTTCCCTACAAATCCGCCAATAACACACATAACTTTTTAACCAATCATATGCACAAGAAATAGTTTTTTATAATTTGTAAAGTTAAACATTTTACAAGTTGACTTTATAAAAATTGAATTTTATTTTAATTTTTTTAAATATTGTTTTTGATTGGTTGAAATCTAAATTATTAATAACTAGTTAACTAAAAAAAGTCAAACTTGTTACACTATGCCAATGGCAAGTACTAAAAAGAATACTCTTGTAATAGTATGTATCTATGTTTTTCCACTAATTATGCCAAAGGCATTCTTTATATGAAGTGCACAAGCTAATTTGTTAGATCAATGGTTCAAATTTCTTAAAAAAGGTTTCAAGATGATTAGATTCATTCTTTCCATTCATTTACTAGTTTGCATATTACCTGTTTTTTTTTCCTTTTTACTATTTTGCATGCTTTTTAAAAAAAAAAAGAAATTCATTAGTACAACTTTGATTTTTTTAATTTATTATATGCTATATTTTATATAATGTAAATTTATATTTAAAATGTTATTATGATTATACTTGTTACTTATTACATTTTTTATTAAGAATTATTAAATACAAATATAATATAATATATAATTAATATTTAATATATGATTTATATAATATATTTTTTATTAAATATAATATAATATATACTTATTTTTTTTAAATAGTATTTATTTTTAATATGATTATAATTAATATTATAAATATAAATTAATAAAATTAAGCATAAAATATAATAGTAAAAAATATTCATAATATAAATTTTATATAAAGTACATATATAATCAATTAATAAATATATAAAAAAGTTAAAATAGAATTGATTTTAAAAATATTAAAACATAACTGATTTTTAAAATATTTATTATTTGATTATACATGTACTTTATAGAAAATTTATATTATTATTATATTTACTATTTATGCCAAAGGTGTGAAGTTGACGACTTGTTTTTGAAAATCAATGGTTGAAAGTTACACAAAAGAATGCAAGACGATTGATCAATTTTTCTAAAATATTAAATAATATAAAATATAATTAAATAAAAAACTACACTCTTATCCAATCTTAGCTTTAAAGTAGGGAAAGGTAGGATAAAAATGCATTTTTTTCTTTAAAATTTTTCAAACTTAGATTTTTAGATTTCTTTAAATAAATGTAATATATAAACAATACATTATATGTTTAAATCTATTTAAATTTAAATTTAAATTTATTTTAATATTTTTTATATATAATAAGTTTTTAATAAATATAATTTTTTTTCAATATTAAAAAAATTAAAAATTATGAATTGACTTTTTAACTTTTAGGGTTTCATTTATTTTTAACTTTTTAAGTTTGGTGTTACTTGTAATTTTTAAGGTAGAAGTTAAAATTTTAGCTTTAACAATTTTAATATGGTTTATTTTTATTTTAATATTTTATTTGAAGTATCATTTTCTTATTTTTCTATTTTTTAACCTATTTAATAATTTAACTATATTTATGGTCAGTTTGATAATATTATAATAATATTTTTTATTTGTTGATTTAGTTTATCTTTCAGTTAATATTAATATTGTTTGTACTATATTTATTATCTTTTTTAAGATACATATTTTATAAATATTTTAATTCTAATAAAGATTAAAATTTTGGTTTTACTTTTTTAAAAAAAAAATTAATCACTCATTAACTTAAAATATGTATAATTCATTATTATTATTTTTTTAAATTATCATATTTATTAATATTTGGATTTTGATATATTTTGACTTTCCATTTAGTTTATTCTATTTTAATGTTTTATTTATGTTTAAGTTTGAAATTTATTTTTATTATTTTTCTTTTTTATAAAATTACAAATAAGAATTAAAAAAAAATAGAAATAATTTATTTATACTTATGTCTTATCAAAGTTTTATTATTGTATAATAATTCTATTTTCATTTTTTATTTTAATTTATATAATAAAATGAATTTCAAACTTAAAATCTAAATTAAAAGTTATAGAGTGTGTGAGAGAGAGAAGAAAAATTTTGATTAGTCATTTCATGCCAACAATCAAAGGATAGAACGTGCCCCTAGAGATTTATGCTTAGGGTAGTTTGTCATTTGATTAAGGATATGATAATTCACCTTTAAAACCTTTTTAGTGTACCCATTGCAAACTTAAGGATGAAAGTAGATAGAGACAAAAAGAGAGAAGGGACTCAAGGGAGATGGAGATAAGATATAGAGGAAAAAAGAGAAAAAATAGAAAGAAAATAAGATAGAGAAAGAGAGGGGGAGAAAATGAGACAAAGGAGGAGAGAGGCAGATAGACAAAGAGAGAGATAAAGAGAGTTAGATAGAGAGAAACAAAGATAGAAATGGAGGGATAAATAGGGAGAGGGAGATAGAAAATGAGAGAAGAGAGATAAAAGATAGAGATATAGATATATAGAGATAGAGAGAAAGAGAAATAGAGGGGGAGAGGGAGACAAAGAGATAGAGAGATAAAAAGAGAGATAGAGATATGGAGATAGAGGAAAATAGAGAAACATAGAGATAGAGAGGGAGATAGAGATATAAAGATATGTCTCTTTATCTTCCCATATCTCTCTATATATCTCCACATTTGTACCTCTATCTCTCTATATATATATCTAGGTATGTGCAGGATCATGATGGGCCGAAAAGTGGCGATATGATGGGTATGTGTAGGGTATGTGGCTGAAAACTTTTTTCTTGCCCAAAATTGATGAAATGAAAAGGGTTTTGAAAGGAGATTCTAAACTTTCCACCAATATAAATTATTCTTTAATTTGAATTTAATAAATAATTATTATTCATTTTCTATTTTAATTATGACTAAATTCTTGATTGATAGGCTGATTTTAAAAAAATGACTTTCATGAAGTTTTGACCAAGTTAAGGTGGTCAGACATACGAGTTTTTATATTTTTTAAAAGTTGTAAGAAAAAATTCATAATTAATTATTTACTTGGAAAAAATTACAAAAAAATATGCATCACATCGAGACATAAGTCCTCTACTTATAGCTAAAATATTATAAAAAACTATTATCATTTTATTGTGTTTAGGGTGGTTAGATAGACACCTACTTCTTATTTTTTCCCTAAAATTTAAGTACTACTACATTGAAATTTCAAAAAAATTACAAATAGATTTGTTTTCTTTAAATAAACCTAATAGTTTAGAAACTACATTCAATTTGCTACAGATTCTATTCTTACATTTTTTAAAAATAATATAGATATCTTATTCATTTTTTTATGTCAAGCTGGCTAACTCTAATTTTCTAAAATTTTCACCACTTAAGGGCCTATATTTTTCATGATGATCTTGCACATACCCATCTCCCTATTTCTCCCTCTCTCTATATATAACTTCCTATATCTTTCTAGCCCTCCATAGAACTCCCTCTCTCTTTGTCTCTCCCTCTTTATATCTCTATTTCTCTCTCTCTCTCTCCCTTTGTCTCTATATCCATCTCCATATCTATCTCTATCTTCCTTTCTATCTCTCCCCCTATCTCTATCTCCTTACCTATCCCTGTATCCCTCTCTCTCTCCCCCCTATATCTTTCCTAATGTATATATCTCTCTATCTCTCCCTCTGTAAGGTCCTAACGTTAGTACAATAATTACTTCTCTTGTGCTTCTTTTAGTAAGTGCCATTATTGTCAATTAGCCAAGTGGATTGATGACTTATGCAACTTGATTTGATATTTATAATTGATAATTGAATATGGGAAAATGATACTCATAATATTAATAATAGTACATGACTATAAGTATCAATAATAATTTCATCATTTTAATAATTTTATTGATATTAATAGTGACAATATGTAAATTAATATCATTATCAATTCTATTACTACTATTAATATAAGGATTTAAACTAAATATCATTGCTCACATTTTTGTTACATACATTATGGATTTCACCATGAATAATACCAATTCACACTCTTGTGCTAGTATTATTATTAATCAAATAGTATTAGCATGAATGTTAGAATTAATATAAATGTGTATATTGATCAAGATGATGATAATACTAACTTCAACTACAAGTTCAATGTTTAATATTATAGTTGTAGTACTTTCTGCTAAATCCATTATGACAATACATAATAAGGTGATTCTGGAATATCATGTTTGTGGGAACATCAATACAACATACCTATGAATCACCAGCATTCCAAATTATTTCTTTCAAAACAAAAATGGTTTAAAACAACCAGCATAGTAAATGAAGGCTACATATAAAATTATGGTGTAATTCTAAGTAGAGTGGAAATCCCAAAATGACACTCGATTCTTTTAAGAGTTAGCAATATAATATTTTCATCATAAAACATAAGGTGCATATTCTAACATATGCCCTCATTCATGAAACACTTATATTATTCAAAAAAATTATGCCATCTGATAAGCATGAACTTAATTTGAGCTTTTATTTCAAGCTTAAGGTGCTAAGGGAAAATTCTCATACTCTAGTTAATAAAAGGAGGAAGTGTAGCGATGCAGGATGGTAGATAGAAGTTTGAATGAAACTTATTATACTCGTAGCGGGTTAATTACATTCATTCCTATCTCGCAAGTGCCAGAGGGGTCATTTATGGCACCAATCGCCCAAGAAGATATCTGACTAGATTTCCTTGCTAGGACACTTCCTGTAACGCCCATCGTGCAAACCCCAGAGAACACACATATAATGCGAATAATTTTTTTTTTTAAAATAAAAGAAGTAACATGTAACAACATTAAACCGTAAACACATAGCATAACACATAACATTAATACACTTGGTTCTCTGGGGCACGTGAGGTTACATTGCAACCACAAAACACAATAAAGATAATGAAACTAACATAACCATTTAATTTATGAAAACCATATACAATGATACAACTGATAGCCATGATGCGAGTATGACAACATCGCACAATTACATCCATGATAATTCTTTTAACATGATCCAATTCAAACCTAACTATTACATCCATGAAATAATATTACATTACAATTTCCTTTGATACATGAGTTACATTGAATTTCCCAATATGGGGATTGATACAAGATAAAGGAACATGAAGTACAACTGATCACTGGAACATCTGCACTGCGGAAAGCTGAGAAAACAAGTCGCTGATGGGGAACCCAACGAGTGCGGAGCACGTTCCACCCAACCATGTGAATTACGAAGTAACTCACCCCCCCGTGCTCAGAGGTGACGAGGAAGTGAACCCGACCATGAATGTCAACCGACTCAACAACAATATGAAATGAAACAAGTACCACTCAAGCATGCAATGCACAACCATCGACGTACTCAAATCACATAACCAGTTAAACCAATAAACTCATCACGATAACATGAAGTACTATCACTTAACAATCATAAAACAAATTCACAGAATTCAAAGAACATCACAAAGAGATAACATCCAGAGGAAACAACAAAGCACAAGGGTGTCAAGTGGAGAGTGTCATCGCATAGCTCTCATGGGATTTCCTGGCCCTTCCTCCAACTGAGGCGCCGACACCCATCTATGGATCTCCTGGCCCTTCCTCCTAACTGAGGCGCCGGCACCATAGGGTAGCTGATGCGGAGCCAATAGTCTCTCATGAGGACGAGACTCTGACTTTGCCGACCACGGCCTTCTCAATCTATCACTAGTCTAAGGTAGCCCTAATGCATAGCCGAGGAATCCAAAGTTTTATTATCTTGTATTTTTAAACTACCCAACCCCCTAAATCTATTGTTTAGGTTATCACTTGTTTACTACTCTTCGAGGGTTATCCTGGCCCTTCCTCATCCGAGGCGCCGGCGCCCACGAAGAGCCACTCTCCCACCTATGACCCCTAACAAATCTCCACTAGGCAAGGGTTGAAACAACACATAAATCATAAAAACCAAAACTCAGATACGCGAGGTATTAACCATCTCGCGATTGCCCAAAATCAAAGTCTCAACCAACTGTTCAACCCTTCCTCTCATACAGCCAAAAATCTCAAAGCCTACCAAGGCAAGACGACATTATAAAAGAACAAGCCTCTGGGATAAGGTTACAAAAAAAATCAGCAACGGGTTCCCACAAGGACATCATTATACAACAAGAAACACATAAAAAATAAAACTCACATGACATTTTGCACAGTTACACCATTAAGTTTGATTTTAACCCCAATTAAACAACTACATGTGCTTATCTCAAAAGAATTCACAATTACAACCAAAACTAATTTTTGTTAAAAATATTCGTTCACCAAAACCATTAAAGAAGCCCTATTTAAATAGGCAATTGCCCATATAAAACATTATTTAACATTTTAATTAAATATACCAAAACTATATGTATATAAGACTTTTTTAAACCTAATAAGCAATATAAAAAAAAAAATTAATAATCATATATATCATTTTAAATGAACTATATTATAATTATTATATTTAATAAATTAAATCAAGTAATTAAAATTATTAAACTTCACAAATTAAATATTCCCCAAATAAAAATAAATACATTCAAATACACATTCAAATAAATAAATATATATATATATATATATATATATATATATATATATATATATATATATATATATATATATATATATTTATATAATATAAAAATAAAAAAATAAAATAAAAAAAAAAACAAACAGTGGCGCCCACTCCCAGTCTGAGGACTGTGACCTGGGAATCCCAAAGGACTGTGAGGCCGATCCCGGAGGCTGCCGGACGTGATCCTTTGGGGGCTGCCTTACGTCTTGAGGTGGAGATCTGGTACACCCCTTCCTTCCCTCATTTCCTTTATAATTTTTTTTTTAAAAAAAAATTCGTTTAATACGAATTTCTGTCCTTCAATGCACGGAAAACAAAACGACGGCCAAACGGCCCAAACAACAAAACAATTTAAAACATTAAAATTTCGTCCGTCTGGGCACGGATTCGGTCGGCCATTACGGCCAAAATAAAAAAATAAGATTTGATTTATCAATACCCAAATATATTTACAATACTTTGCACATAATATTTAACAAAAAAAATATGTATATATATATATATACGGAATTCGTATATATATATATATAAAAAGAATATATTCATAAAAAAAAATACAGAAGAATAACTCTTTTAATCACAGGCACAGAAATTAGAAGGTAGAATAAACATTATATATATATATAAATATTATATATATATATATACCTATATATTATTTTCATAAAAATAAAAAAAATAGAGACAGAATAGAGAATTAGATTTTCTTAAATGTTAAGAAAATGGAGAATTTACAAAACAATAGTACAGATCCATTATATAATAAAACACTGAGAAAACCCCAAAATTTTATTTTCTTCAATAACTAAATCATCTCATTTTAAAATCCTATTTTGATAGATTGTATGTTTCAGAAGATCAGGGTTCTAGTTTTGACAAAAATTAAATAGTTTAATTTCTATGATTTTCTTTGTTTTCTAATCTAATAAATTGTTCTGGTTTTCAGTTTTCAACAGAAGTTCTCTATGCTCACCAGAAATTATATTATAACAAGATTTATTTTTCCTTATAGAAACAAACAGAAGGGTATGAGAAGAGAACAACGAGAGGAACCTGGAGTCCAATGCCAATTTGAAAATGCCTGCTTGGCTCTGATGCTCTCGAATCCGATTCCAATCCTTAGTCTAGAACGAACTCCACAATGGCTTGAGCAACTTCAACTTTTCTGATCTTCTGTGTGTGTGTAAAAACCCTCACCAATTCATGATTAAATAAAATATATTCATCCCCTCAAAGCTCTCCAAAAATCCCAGATAAAAAGAAAAACAATTCTTTTAAAACAAGCTTTTTTTTCAAACTCTCCATTCCTATTGGCTCACTCTGTCTTTTCGTTCTTTTTTTTTTTCTGTTTTAATTACTTTAATTCCTGTTTTGTAACTTTTCTTGCACCACACATTATATATTTAATTTAAATAAATTATTCACATAATTATCCACCACCAAATTTAATTAATTAAAATAATTTAAGCAGATTTATTATTTAATTATTATTTAATTGAAATGTAAGATTTTCAAAAATAATTAAATTATTTAAATATTTAAATACCATTTACTCCAACATTAAAATAAATAATTTATTTCAATCATAAAGACTAGTCATAACTGTAAATGCCCTCATAAAATAAACTAAGACAAAACCCATAACACAACAGACAATAACGACAATTACACAACATCGACTATACCAACAAATGAGACAACCTGACATCATGGGACGGGAGGACTTCATCGTCACCTCTGTATCAACATTTATCCGTTGGGTTATTTGGTGCTCGCCCTGTCCTGCCGAAGCAGGTGGAATCGAGACTTATACCTGCAATCCTGCATACAAACGAAGTTGTGTACATGTGCATATAAACATATATATATCAAAGCATTAAAACAAGTTACTGCATTGTGAGAAGGAATTGCAACATAACAGGGCACTCGCGAATGAGTGATGCTATATTGTCCTTCGTCACACTTATTCTAACAATTAAAGCATAATCAATGAATTACATTTCTAACTAACAATCATCTCATAGCATATTAAATTAAAACACTGCATCATATCATAATTCAGAAAATCAACTGATATAATCAACCATGTCATATAAGGTAATCATGTCCAAAATGAAATAACAACATCAACTAGCATCTAACCAACCATATCAAAAATAACAGTATCATCATAGTATCTGACTAACCACATCAAACAATAACAGTATCATCATAGTATCTGAGCATCAAAACAAAAAACATAACACCACTGAGTCCAACTAGCAACCAGGAGGGTTATTACACTTCCTAAACTCAGCAAATTATTGCAGCTTCTTAATGTCTTGTCAGATAATTTTTTGAATTTTGTTACCTTTCACCATCACCACCAAAGATCTAAATTGCATGATTTGTTTTGTATTGGTATTCACAATGTTGTACTAGTCTGAATTAAGTGGTAGTCCTTGAGTAAATCCTTGCCTACCATTCATGTTTGGGGGTTGCAAATTAGTGTATAAGAGTTTGATGACAGATTTTCATGGGGGGATAGGTAGGCTTGATAGGATGGATGGGCCCTAATCCTTTCCCTCACTAACATAAGGTTGTAGCTAGATGAGAGGAATGAGGGGAAAGTCTACACGGGAGCAAAGATTTTTGGTAGAGATAAAAAGTGTGTGTGAGAGAGAAAAGCACTACTATCTCTTCCAGAATTGGACTCTTAGTCTTCTTTTCTGAATTTGATAATGGGGAGATACTCCAACAAATTAGAATGCCATTGTAGAGAAAAAATAACAATTAGGATGGTAGGGAACATGCCAAATGTCGAGCCAAGTTTAAGAATTTTATGCCTGTCTGGAAGATGTGCACAATTTCCTTTAGAGAAGGTGTCCTGGAATAGGACCCGGTTAGCATATGCTTTACGAGGTAGTTATTTTGAGTCATAAATTGATGTTGAAGTAACCGGTATATCATGTCCAAAATGGAGAAGAGGCCATTCTGGGATATCCAAGAACAATATGAAATAATATTGGCAATTGTATTGAAGAAGAATGTTGTTACTGAAAATCGATTGTCTATTGCAATATCAAGTAAAGAAGCAAATGAAAAGAGTCTCTCTATCTTTCTAAAGCTCTGATGAAAATCTAAGATAGTACCATCAGAAGCCTTCAAGAAGTTTTTCAATTTAAAAAAAGATCGTTGGCTGTGATGTGATTCACCCATTCCAAGTTCAAGTGGCAGCCATGGAGGCATCCACATAGGCAGACAAAGTTAGGCAGGTGTGGAGCTAAAGGTTACCCTATGCAAGGAGAAGATATTTCTAGGTTTAATTCTTTCCTATCAGTCGTTCATTATTTGGAATCATTTCTCTTTCCATAGAAATGACAGTGAGAGATTGGCAATTTGAATAAATCCCACCTTGCAAGATAGTTATATTATGTTTACTTTCTTGGCAATCTAAAATAAGTGCAGAAAAATAAAATTTAAGTTAATAAATATGGAAGCCATATCTCTCATACTTTGTAGCATCCTCCCTGCCATGCCAAAATAGGAAGTCAAGATTCTACACAAAATGTGTTGTGTTGTCAATGATACTACTAAAAGAAAAAAACAATGAACAGATAGTAACAAACTTAAGATGTATGTGATCATTTCTTTTGTACTAATTGGTTAGAAGAATGAAACATTCGTGAAGATATATTAAAATAATAATAATAATAATAATAATAATAATAATAATACTGCCAATTTTCTGTCTATTGGAAATAATTGAAAAAATTTATGCACAGTGATGTAATAACGTGAATGCAAACAAGTCATAAAATATACACCTATTTAGGAGTCTCGTTGACCTGTCAAAAATCTGCAATCTCTTGCATTGTTTTGCATTGCTTTCAACTTTAAAACTAATATTATGATAAAATGGCTATTTCATTTCATGAATTTCCTTAAATATCTGCTGCTACAACAACATCCCTGTGTTCATGGAATGTTCTTGTGAATGGGAGATTAAAAGAAAGAAAACATCAAATTTAAATTATGATTTCTAAATGTAAAGAAATGTCACCATAAAACCAAGGATAATAATTTTAATAAAAGAAAATACGTTGACTTTGAGCAGCAACAGACCAATCTAGAATTTGTGCCTCCTATTCACAGTCAAAACAATAACTCTCTCTGTTTTCCTTTTAATGTTGAGTTTCTGTCTAATAAGATTAGTTATGTACACTAAATAGAGTAGAAGGAAAAGAGTGAATTTTATTTATTTATTTCTTATTTATAAGAATAAAGGAGTTATTTACCTTGTATAAAATCTGTTATTATATTTCATCATATCCTTTTTTATTCTCTTTCCCTACTTTACAATCTATTATTTCACTTGTAGTAAATAAATACAAATATCATTAGAGGGTTGAGTCAACAATAGAGTTATTATCTTGATTTTTATTAAAATGATCATGTTGCTACCAATTTAGTCTTAGAGATCATATGATTAAATTATTATCATTTCATATAGAAATTAAGTTGATGTTTTGAGTCATTGATTTGATATGATATTATCATTCTTCTAGCTATCAGTATGTTTATTAATTAAGATATATATATATATATATATATATATATATATATATATTTATGGATTTTCTACATCTTTGTTCCTTACTTATTCATTTTGACAATTACGATATGATATTTAGATAGGTAAAAAAATAGTGACTGATTGCAAAGAAAACTACTCTCACATTTCTTAGAATCTTATTAAATACTTTCTTGGTTTTATTTTATTAGATTTCACCTTTCCAAAAAAAATTGAATTTTAAAATTCAGATAAGTTATGTTTATTTTACCGATACTTTGTTTGGATGGAAATCAACATATTGGAAATTTAATAAATAAATAAACATATATAAAAAAGTGCATTCCTCCTAGATTCGAGCTATATCTCTTTCAAGTCTTTAAATTTCGTAGCTTGTTTAGTACATATAGTATAGTGGTTCCCACATCAAATTATTTAGTAAATTAGTATTGTATTATGAAATAGTAATGTGAGTTTTCCATAGCTCATTGTGAGCATAAGCATTTCCACAATTATATTACCTTGATTTTATTCCTTTATGTCTTAGTTAACAATATTATAGTTATCTTGAATAATTGAATAAAATTAAATCAATGTGTTGTTATAATTTCCCTAGTTGTCAAAATGGGTTTCTCATTAGTGTTTATACTATATCTATGGATTTTCTAATCATAATTGTTCCACCTTATTGATCTGATAAGTATTACTAAACAATGATTGTTAGATATGAAAAACCAAATAGAAAATATGTTCCACGAATGTAATAGGGTCTTATGTGTCAATGGTAACTCTTGCTACAGGGAAATATTCTGCTTTGTGTGTATTTAAAAATTCCTTTAATGCATTCTTTGTTAAATATTACTTAAGGTATGGTTAATTGGGAAGTCATCCATTGGCGTTAGCCCAATATTTATAATCAAGGTCTATTTTTTTAAGAGTCTCTCTTTGAGTTGTTAACATTATCATTGTTGTGTGAATTGATGTTATGATTAAGATTTATGTTAGGAAATCTTTTTAACCTAGTGGTTTTTATCCCTTGCTATCCAACCATGTGTGAGATGGTTGAACTACAGTTCCTCTGCGAAGTATATACGTAGGGAAGGCCATCTGAAACAAGCCCCCCGAGGAATTAGGTCTGCTCCCTAGGCTTGTTCTTTTATTATTATTTAAAAATACTATTGATATATAAATTATATTTTCATAACTCATGACTTGAACCAGGTATGGGATTATTGATATTTTCGTGGAACTAATCAAGCCTACCTTGGTGATGTGGATCCCATATCTCTATTTGAAACTCAACCATGATTGTCAAAACAAATGTGTAGATGGTTGAGTTCTTCTAGTTTATTGGTAGGATGTTGGTATGGTTTTTATTAATTATTTTTTGGAAACAAAATTGTGTGAGTTAGTCACGTGTTAAGCAAAATTTGAAATCTGTATTTTGTCCTTAACTATATTTTGGTAGAGATTTTTGGGCATTAGATTTGGTATCAGAGCCCAGTTGCAACACTGGAATCTTTGGGTAGCGATGTTTCCCATGTAGTGAACATTGTTTGTGTGAATTTGTTGTGTGCTTATCTTCTTGTTGTGATTGATGGTCAAATTTACCTTATGAGATCCTAAGTCACTTTCATCATTCTTTGATAATTGTGGTTGTGAGGGAGTAAATTAAAAAGGGAATAACTATGTTGTTAAATTTGATTGAGAATTATGTACCCTTATGTGAATAATATATTTGAGTATGAAGGATTTTAAATAGCTAAGTTTAGAGATCTTGCCTTGCTAAAATTTAAGTATAAGTGTACCTATGTACCCTTCCTTAGGACTCATAAATGTTTAGGATGATCAAAATTAAACCAATTAAATGTGACAATTAGATGTATCATTCATGTTGGTTAGCATGTTATGGTGTACCATCTTTGTGAAAAACAAGTCAATTTGCAATAAAAGTGTAAATGAAAACAAAGTGAATGGCTAGAAAATGTTAGCTCAATTAGTGGATATTGTCAGTATGATATTCACCCTTGTTCTATCCTATAACCACGAACCTATGGGATGAAGGGATGAGTTTTAAGGCATGGCTATTGTGTAGAAAATACAACTTTACTAAAGCAAACATCATTTAGCTCCATAGTGCAAGTGAATAACTTTGTATAAAACACTATAATTCTTATTTCTAAATCTAGGTCCCTTGGGAAATTTTGAAAATGAAAATTCTTTCCTTATGTGTGGAAAAATGAAGTGTCTCTAAATAGTGCATGTTGCCTTGAATTAATTGAATGCATGTTTTAGTGTAAAGCTATCTCAAAAAATGTTTGACTAGGTAGAAAACCATCCCAAAATTGTATTATTACCTTAGGATGTATCACAAAATCAATTAATATTGAAGTAAAAGGGAATAGTCAAATGATATGCATGGTAAATAAATAATAATGATGGTAAAGAAAATAATGTAGTAATTGATGAGCTTAAAAAATGCTCATAATTTGAATGTTATGATAAACTTTTAATGTCTTTACTTTTGTTATTTCCTAAATGTTGAAACCTTTTATGGGAATATCCTGTAGCAAGATACTTTCATATTCTTGTAGCTCATTGTGTTGACTTGATTGCATTTATTGCCCCATTGACTCCCTAAAATGACTGGTATATCGTATACAATTTTTGAATGATGAAGTAGATTTAAAATGTGTGATTAAGGAATAGATATCGTGTATGTACCATACGCCTTTTCTTTCACATCTGTTACCTTTTGTTTCGCAGGTTGTTGAAGAATGATCGAGTCAAGCGCAGCCGATCTCGGCCTTGCAGTAAAGTCCATTTCCTGAACGACTTCGAGGAAGCTCCGGTGAAGACTCTTTGACCGAAACCATGGGAAAGAATTTTAATGACAGTCAATCTGGAAAGAGTGGAGCGCTAGATTTTCTCCAAATTGGGTTGAACGCATAAAATCATTATGAAGTTTGTTCCTTAATTCGGGGATATACTTTACTTCCACGTCTTTCTTTGATAGGGTTAGTTAGTTGCTCTCCTGTTTATAAATAAAGTTCTCCTCCTGCGCGAGGGGGATAGAAGGAGGATAGTTAGAAAAAGTTAGAAGCATAGTAGTAGCAGATATTATGTAAGAGTTAGTATGATAATGAGAAATAGAATCTGTATGATCAAAGACAGAGTTTATTGTTAGTTTCTATATCAATAAAGCAATGTATACCATTCTGTTTTCATGAATAAAATCTGATGAAGTTTTGAGTTTAGCATCTGCGTAATCGTTAGATGCTTGCTAAGGGGGCCCACTTAGTAAGTATCTGTAGCTAGCTAGTTAGTTGTTCTTTTCTGTTGATCTTCAGTTAGCTTTCATCTTTGAAGTTTTCATACAAACTCAGTCTTATAGTGCTCCTGCAGCATAGAGAGTCCATCCCTATGACTGTTCCTGCAACATAAGGCCGGTTCATAGTTTGTGTTTCAGTCATATTTGTTATGGTTTCCATCATAGTTGAGTTAAATAATTTTGCATTACCGTTCTGTGGCTTAGATAGAATTTATTTCCAGTATTATTTCTGCTAAGATTTGACCGAAACTAGTTCCTAGTGCATATATTTTACCGCGCCATTTAAAGTCTACATCCCCTGGTTTGACAAGTAAAATGAACGTCCATAGGAAGATATAAGTCGCCTGTTGGAATGTCCAATTCCCAGGAAAGGTTTTACTGTGATTTTCATATCCTTTTGTGGGCGCGAGCCATTTTTGGCATCATTGTTGGGGATGGCGTCTAGCTAGGAGTCTGTTAGAAGTCATTTCAGCATTAGTTTAGTTTGTTAGTCAAAATTTTCAAAATATTTCAAGCCACTACTCACCGTATTGCATGCATAGAAGAAGAAGAGACGCACTGGGAAGGTTTCTCCCTAAAAATTTGTTTATTGAACTACCATTTGACCCAGCTGATAACGAACCTGAGGAAAATCCATTCGCTTTGTTATTCCAGCAACCAGACATGGCAAATAATCTACCTAATAATCCACCTCCTGCATTTGAGTTTCCCATTGTTCCCCAACAAGATACCGACAATCTTAAAAACATTCCCTCTTCCTTGCTTCCAAAGTTTTATGGCTTGCTTACGGAGGATCCAGAAACTTTTCTGTTTGAATTTGATGTCCTCTGTCCCAGTTATGACTACAACACAGACACTCATAAACTGAAGTTATTTCCTTCCACCTTGAAGGAAGGAGCTCTCAAGTGGTTCATGAGTCCAGGAAGAGGTGTTGTAGATAGTTGGGCCGCCATGCAGACGAAATTCCTTGAAAAGTATAAGGAATATTGTAAGAGTGCCAACAAAGGTGATGACATATTCTGAATTCAGCAGAAGGAGGATGAAAGTCTGGAAGATTATATTTCCAGGTTTTTGTTTTCACTAAAAAGGAACTCAAACCATACTCTCAACGAGGACTCTCAGAAACTACTCTTTCTAAGGGGAATCAGTGATGCCTGTATTGACGCCCTGGACCTGATGGGAGGAGGTGATATAACTCAACTTCCTTGGGATGATATAAAGAAAATATTTCTTAACTACTCTCGAGCAATAGTTAAGAAAGATCGAGGTCATCATGTTATAGTGGGGAAGTCTTCTTTTGGTGGAGTTTCCCAGATGGAGATCACAAATTTGCTATCTGATTTCAAGCAGGACATCATTAATAATATGGCTACACAACTAGACACTATGCAAGCTCGGAAGAAACATGTAGAAGTTGAGGTAGTTTTGGCCGAGTTCTGTCCATACTGCATACAGAAGAAGCGTGATTGCAAATGCAAGATGGTGGCTAATTTGGAAGCTAGGCAACTTCCTACTGACTTCAAACCAGTAGAAGGTGATGATGATCAAGTGTTCTTTGTTGCGCAAAGGAGACCATGGGCCCAAAGACAAGGTATGCCTCAAGACCTTTTAACTTTTGGTAATCCTTATTCTAGCTATAATAACCAATGGCAACATGCATATGGGCCACCACCACCATGGAATCTGCCTCAACCAAGTTGGCCTAATTATTAGACCCCACAGTGGCAATCTTCTCAAGGAGGTTGGCAACAGCCACAAGGGCAATGGACCCCACCTTCAGGAAATTGGCAACAAAATTCTCAATGGAGAGGTCCTTAGCAATGGCAAAACAAGTCTCCTGGATTCCTGCAGCTTCCACAGCCACAACAACAGGCCCTCATGCCACCTCTTGCAGCAACTACCATAAATCTTGGCCCTCCGAAGCAAATGCCTATGCCTGCCCAGCCGTTGCCCAATCCCAATAATAAGCAACAGAAGCAGCCACAACAAACTACGTATCTTGCTAAAGCCAACCAATATCAAGCTTATGCCTTAAACGTTAATGACATCCATCTGAGGTCTGGAACTACTTTACCTACTCCCAAACCACCTCTGATTACTGAAATACCAGATTCTCCCCTTGAAGAATCTATGGCACCTAATGTTCCTACTGAGCATATGTCTTTACCTGATACAATTTCTACGGAACCTGTTTTGCAAAGACAAGACAAACCACCTTTTCCTCAGAGGTTGCAAAGCACTGAATCTAAATCCATAGAAGAACCCACTTTTGACATTCTGGAGCAGCTCAAGAATGTATAGATTCAAATCCCTTTATTTTAGGCTATTAAAGATGTTCCCATTTTTAGAAAAGCTATTAAAGAAGCCTGTTTGAAGAAGCCTAGACGGAAGAAAAAGGATCCCCAAACAATTCATGTCTTAGGGAAATTGGCTGATATAATGTTGGGAAATGTAGTTATTCCAAAGTATATTGACCCTGGAAGTCCTGTAGTGCAGATATATATAAATAGCCAAGTTGTAAAAAAAAATTTGATTGATTTAGGTGCTACCATTAATGTCATGACAAAGCATACTATGGACTCCTTGAATATTTCAAACATTAGATCTACACCCATAGTTCTGCAGCTTGCAGACAGCTCCACAGTTAAACCTGATGGGATGGTGGAAGATGTAATTGTCACTCTTGAATCCTGGGAGTATCCTGCTGATTTCACAATATTATCAGTTAAGGAAACTTTAGGAGGGTATCCAGTTATCCTTGGTAGACCATGGTTAGCAACTGCTAATGCTTTTATAGGATGTCGTTCTAGAGATATGACTATTTCTGATGGGCAGTCCACAAAGAAATTGGCCTTGTATCCGCCTGCTAGACCTCAACTGGATTTGTCCCAACCTGTTTGGCCAGATGTGGGGGAAGAAACTGAAGAAGCCAATTCTTTGGCTCAATTAATGATGCTTCAAAATGATCCATTCTCACAATTTCAGAGTGAAGATGCTTTGCTTTTTCAAATTCTGCAATTTAACCCTGATACGGGTAGTTCATCTGATCCAAGTGGAAGTCATCATCAATGTTTCCTGCAGCAACTAGATTCTGAGAGTTCATTGCCTAAACTTCTAACAATTTTCCATAACTTGCTTCCACAAGAGGTACAAACATTACCTGTTGATTCTATGAGTAATCTCACTAAGCAGATAGAATTGTCTCCAGATCATTGTTTGAATGTTAATAGCAAGTTGTCACAGTCTCAAGAGGCTGACTTATTAAAAATGCTACAAGAACAGCATAAAGCTTTTGCATGGGAATATGGGGACATGCAAGGAATAGATCCTCGAGTTTTTACTCATAGGATATATATCAAAGAAGATTGTTTACCAGTTAGACAACCTCAAAGAAGAGTAAATCCAACACTTAGAGATATAGTGAAAAATGAACTTCAAAAGTTGCTTGATGCTGGTTTTATTTACCCAATCTCTGACAGCCAATGGGTTTCTCCATTAGTCATTGTCCCCAAGAAAGGAGGAAAATTGAGGGTGTGTGTAGATTACAGAGTTGAACAACGCCACTAAAAAAGATCACTTTCCACTACCTTTTGTAGACCAGGTACTAGACTCATTGTCTGGCAAAAGATATTTCTCATTTTTAGACGGTTACAGCGGGTACAATCAGATAAAAATAGCCCATGAAGATCAAGATAAGACCACTTTTACCTGTCCATGGGGAACATTTTCTTATTCAGTCTTTCCTTTTGGTCTATGCAATGCACCAGCAATATTTCAGAGAGCAGTAATTAGTATCTTTGCTGATATATCTCATGAATGTATAGAAATTTACATGGATGATTTCACTACCTATGGAGTCACATTTGAAGAGGAATTGATGAATTTAGAAAAGGTATTGAAAAGGTGCAGAGAGAAAAATTTATCTCTAAACAGTGAAAAGTGTTTTCTGATGATGGAAGAAGGTATTGTTTTAGGTCATCATATTTCAAAGAATGGAATTCAGGTTGACCCTGCTAAAATTGAAGTTATTCTGAATTTACAAACTCCTGCAAAACAAAAAGATGTCAGAAGTTTTCTTGGTCATGCAGGGTATTATAGAAGGTTTATAAAAGACTTCAGTAAAATTGCCAGCCCACTCTATGCCTTGTTAACAAAGGATTCCCAATTTGAGTGGACAGAGGCCTGTGAAAAATCCTTCCTACAACTAAAAGACTTGCTTACTAAAGCCCCTATTCTTCAAGGACCAAAATGGAATTTTCCTTTTCACATACATGTTGATGCATCTGATTTTGGTATAGGAGCAGTTTTAAGTCAAAAAGAAAATTCAATTGAGCATGCTATCTACTTTATCAGCAAAATCCTTCAAGGTCCTGAGCTTAACTATACTGTTACAGAAAAGGAATTGCTTGCAGTAGTGTATGCTTTGAATAAATTTAGGCATTATGTCACAGGTTATCAGATATTTGTTCATACTGATCATGCAGCAATCAAGTACCTGATGAACAAACCTGCCATTTCTGGTAGATTGGCACGATGGCTCCTATTGTTACAAAAATTTGATATCACAATCATTGACACACCAGGAAGAGCTAATATTGTAGCTAACTTTTTATCAAGACTTCAATCAGCTGCACCTGATGAACATGAAGTTATTGATGATAGGTTTCCTGATGAACACTTGTTCTCTATTATTGCACAAACTCCATGGTATGCAGACATTGCTAATTATCTAGCAGCAAACAGAATACCAGCTCACTTTTCCCCAAAAGAAAAGAAGTTGTTGATAGAGAAAAGTTTTAACTTTTCCTGGACCGCAAATTATCTGTTCTATACTGGACCTGATCAAGTAATGCGAAGATGTGTAATAGAAGATGAGACTTATGATATCTTGCATGCTTGCCATGATGAACCATGTGGGGGGCATTTTGCAGCAAAAAGAATAGCAATGAATATTCTTACAACAGGGTACTACTGGCCAACATTACATAAGGATGTTGTGGCCTATACAAGGAAGTGTGACAGATGCCAGCGTATGGGAAGACAAACTAAGTCAGATGAAATACCACTATATCTGCAGGTCATAGTCACCCCTTTTGATAAATGGGGAATGGATTTTGTAGGACCAATTGATCCACCATCAAATGGAAAGTCATACATTCTAGTTTGCATGGATTATGTCACAAAATGAGTCGAGGTAAAAGGTATGACTCATGCCTGAGATAAAAAAGTTACTGAATTTCTATATGAACAAATTTTCACGAGATTTGGAGTTCCCAAAGAGTTTGTAACTAATCAAGGAGCTCAGTTTATGTCAAATTTGATCACTGCACTAATGAATGACTATAAGATTAAACATAGGAAGTCCAACCCCTATCATCCTCAAGCCAATGGTTAGGCAGAGGTAACAAACAGAGAAATTGAGGCAATCCTCACAAAGACAGTGCAGATCCATAGAAAAGACTGGAGCAATAGACTTCCTGAAGCAGTTTGGGCTTACAGAACTACATGGAAGACAACAACTGGGTTTACACCTTTTGAACTGGTTTATGGGAAAACAGCCATGTTACCCATAGAATTTGAACATAAAACTTTGAGGACAGCTCTTGAACTCAACATGGACTTATCTGAAGCACAGAAGGACCGTCTCCTGTAGCTAAATTCTTTGGATGAAATGAGAAAAGCCGCCCTGCAACACACAGAAGCAATCCAACAGCAAAGAAAGAAATGGCATGATCAGCATATCAAAACCAAGAAATTTTCTGCTGGAGATTGGGCACTGTTATATGATTCCAGATATCAAGAAAACCAGGGTAAGCTCACAACATGCTGGCTTGGCCCCTATGAGGTTGAAAATGTGTTCGACAATGGAGCTGTACAGCTGGTGACAATTGATCCAGTCTGTTTTAAATTGTTAGTCAATGGCCACCGACTCCGGTTATACCATAAACTAGTGTCAAAGGAAGAATTCATGCAACAGTTTGTTCAGGTTCCTCCTGCTACTCTTCTTGCAGCTGAAGGCTTTAGCCTTTCTCCTGCAGCGTTGCCATAATTTTTAAAAAGCATGCCCATAATAAAGGTTTTCTTTTTAAGGAAGCCCTTTTTTTTCTCCATTTTCATTTATCGTTTCCATCTCAATTCTTTATCTTCCATCCATCCATCCCGCCCATCCATTTCATTCGTACATTTCATCCGCCCACGTCACCCATCCACTTCATCCGTCGGCATCAACCTTAATTAAGATATCTTTCCCACTTGTCAATTCATGCAGCGCCGTCATCTTTCTTCACACGTACATGCAATTATCAAAGGTACGCCATATCTTTCCTTATCACACATTTGATTTATTTCATTCTATTCATTTACTGCTATGCATGTACCGGTCATTATTACCCGAATCTCTACCTATTCTTTGGTACATGTGAGGACACATGTCATACTTTAAGTAGGGGGCGGGGTAAACCATATTTTAAAACCTGTCTTTTCACCGCTGCCATAACTACACAAATAACCTTTCTTTAATGCTTTTCTGGTACTTTCTAAATGTGATCACATGTCCTTCTTTAATGCATATTTTTCTTGTAAACTACGATTAAGACTGCTTGTTCAAAAAGCTCATTTTTGGAAAAAGAAAGAAATGAGACGACATGACAGAAGAAAAACCAGAGCAGAAAGGGAAATAAAGAATTTGAATCTTCAGCAAGGAATTGAGTTTAGCTAAAAATAAAATAAAAACTGCAAATATGGGTGGTCAGTTGGTGCGACATGAGCCTGTAGCTCATGAATTGTTACTGCAAAATCCATAGACAGTCCACGCATTCAGCCTCTGTGGATAGTTAAATTATTTCTTGAGCTTAAATAATTTTGATGAGGAGGCTGCTGGAGAATTTTTGAGAACACTTTCTGAAGGGGAAGCCACCATATGGGGTCTAACAGTTGTTGCAACTGAAGACAAAATTGCTAAAGTAACCGGGCTCCCAGCTGTTGGAGAAAACTTTTCTTCAGATGCTGCAGCTGCAAGGGCTGAGTTTTCAATGCCTGTTGATGGACCTTTGGAAGTCTCCAAGCAGGGATGCAAGCGTGTGTCACTGCCTCCTCCATATTCAGAGTATGCCACTTATATAATGAGGTATTTAACCTGTGAAGGCCGTTTTTCCTACCTGCATTGTCATCATTTTAAATTATTAAGCCATATGAGGCATGGGTTAGTTGTGAATATTTTGAATTTCTTGTTAAAATTTTTAGAACAAAGTGCCCACGAAACTCAACAAAGGAAAGACAATTCTGTCACTCATCATGACCTTATTAATTACTGATTGAGCGCTCTTTGAGAGACGTCTCACCTCTCTCCTGGCAACAATTTGTTGACCGAAAGAGTTTGCAAATACCACAAACTCTTAGGGTACTTACCCCACGGTCTCAAAGAAAGAAGAAAGAAATTGCATCTACTACTGGAACAGGGCAAGGGTCATCTACTCCTGTAGCACCTAGTCCTACAACTTTTGCACCCGAATCCTCTGCTAGGGTACAAACTAGGTCTGCCACTAGGAGAAAGAAAGGAAAAACAAAGGCAGAAGGGTCCCCTGAATCTGACCCTCATTTTTAGAAAAGACAATGCTCCTCTCCTGCAGCACCTTCCCCCGCAGCCATTTCTCCTACAGCAACACCTGTTGCTATTACCAGTTCACCGTCATCCTATGGTAGGGCAGAGCCCTCTGAGCAAATAAGAAAAAGAAAAGCTACCGGTACACCTCCTGCAGCCGCATCTGTGCCAAGAAGGGTTTCCACAAGGAAACAATCTAAGACCTCCCCTGCTTCACCGCAACCTGAGGTGATTGTAATTTTAGAAGGGTCTGTTGAATCTGAATTTAATGTTTCTCAGAATGAGTCTAAGAATTCTTCTTAGAGTTCGTTCGTTCCTGAAGAGGAACAAGTTGAGACAAAAGAAACAGGGCACAATGAGCAAGGGTTACCAAATCTTGATGATTTGGCTATGGCTGCTATGCAATTTTTGGAGGAAGCACAGACTTCTCCACCACAGCAACAAGAAGAATTTATCCTGCAGCATGAGCAAGAACAGATTGAACAATTGAATGTGCCTAGTGAAGTTGTATTTCACCCTGCAATTTGTAAAGCCATTGTTGTGTATAAGAGGACATTTTTAATTGAGTTTCTGGAATATGTTAAAGCTAATTGGGAAGCAGTTACATTGCAAACCCTGACTTTCCGACACATAGCCTAGACTGATATGCAACAAAGTCTATGGGAAGTAGAAAAGAAGAAATTGAAAAAGAAAATTGAAAGTCAGAAACAAGAAATTACTGAGTTGAAAGCAAAAATGGATGAAATGTTAAAAGTAACTAGTCAAATTATGGAATGTAGACCACCACCCAGAGTTTATGCTTTGTGCCTTAAAGAACAGTTTTTATGGTTTCAATTGATGAGAATTTCTAGAAACCAAGACCCTATAATTCACACTGCCAAAGAATTTTATGAAGCATACCAAGCAGCCCCTAACTGGTTAAGGAATTCTCTGTGTGAATTCTATTTGCATGGCTTTTTAATACCATTTGAAACATAATGGAATCCTCTGCTATATATTGGTGATATTCATCTAAGAACATTTATGTCATGGGCAACAAATGAGGAAAATTATGGTAGGCAGTGGGAAACCTATGAGGAAGCTGAGAAAACAGAGCCTGTTCCATTACGCTCTCAAAGTTCAAACCCCCATGCAATGTTGAAAGATTGGTTTGCTCTGACATATGGTGTTACTAATGTTTCAGCCAGAGAGAAAATATTTGATATCAGAAAACAAGTCTATGATGAATTCCAGGCACAACAATATTCATTTTGGAAACTAGCATATGCCAAAAGTGAGAAAAGATGGGAGAGATTAACTGTTGGGTTAAGAAAGTCAGAACCACATGGTCCCTTAAATTTCACAGCAGCTCTCAAACGAACCAGCAGATATATTCAATTGGGACTTCAAACAAGATTTGAACTATGGCTGCCACTCACATTCAGACCCCCTGTGCTAATGTGGCCCCTCTATCCTCACCAGGCTACAAATCTTAACAATGAATTAGAAGACCGAAGGTATGAAAGGTGTCGGGATTTAAGAGGATTTTATTATAAGTTTGGAAATCCATTCCAGAGTCATGCAGCAACCACAGACTTCAGAGAAACCACCAGGAAAGTTAATGCTGGAGGACCAGCATTGGGCTCAGTAGGGGCCAGTGATGAGCTTAAAAAATGCTCATAATTTGAATGTTATGATAAACTTTTAATGTCTTTACTTTTGTTGTTTCCTGACTGTTGAAACCTTTTATGGGAATATCCTATAGCAAGATACTTTCATATTCATGCAGCTCATTGTGTTGACTTGATTGCATTTATTGCCCTATTGACTCCCTAAAATGACTGGTATATCGTATACAGTTTTTGAATGATGAAGTAGATTAAAAATGTGTGATTAAGGAATAGATATCGTGTATGTGCCATACGCCTTTTCTTTTGCATATGTTACCTTTTGTTTCGTGGGTTGTTGAAGAATGATCGAGTCAAGTGCAGCCGATCTCAGCCTTGTAGTAAAGTCCATTTCTTGCATGACTTCGAGGAAGCTCCGGTGAAGACTCTTTGACTGAAACCATGGGAAAGAATTTTAATGACAGTCAATCTGGAAAGAGTGGAGCGCTATATTTTCTCCAAATTGGGTTGAATGCATAAAATAATTATGAAGTTTGTTCCTTGATTCGGGGATATACTTTACTTCCACGTCTTTCTTTGATAGGGTTAGTTAGTTGCTCTCATGTTTATAAATAAAGTTCTCCTCCTGTGCAAGGGGGATAGAAGGAGGATAGTTAGAAAAAGTTAGAAGCATAGTAATAGCAGATATTATGTAAGAGTCAATATGATAATGAGAAATAGAATCTGTATGATCAAAGACAGAGTTTATTGTTAGTTTCTACATCAATAAAGCAATGTATACCATTCTGTTTTCATGAATAAAATTCGATGAAGTTCTGAGTTTAGCATCTGCGTAATCGTTAGATGCTTGCTAAGAGGGCCCACTTAGTAAGTATCTATAGCTAGCTAGTTAGTTGTTCTTTTCTGTTGATCTTCAGTTAGCTTTCATCTTTGAAGTTTTCATACAAACTTAGTCTTATAGTGCTCCTGCAGCATAGAGAGTCCATCCCTGTGAATGTTCCTGCAGCATAAGGCCGGTTCATAGTTTGTGTTTCAGTCATAGTTGTTATGGTTTCTATCATAGTTGAGTTAAAGAATTTTGCATTACCGTTCTGTGGCTTAGATAGAATTTCTTTCCAGTATTATTTCTGCTAAGATTTGACCGAAACTACTTCCTAGTGCATATATTTTTCTGCGCCATTTAAAGTCTACGTCCCCTAGTTTGACAAGTAAAATGTACGTCCATAGGAAGATATAAGTCACCTGTTGGAATGTCCAATTCCCAGAAAAGGTTTTACTGTGATTTTCATATCCTTTTGTGGGCGCGAGCCAGTAATAAACCTTGCATTGTTAAATTTCAAAATAATCTCTTCTTTCATTACATGGTATGCCTAAAAATTAAAATGTCATGTACATTATAGTAGCCTTACATTTGCGACACTTAGGTTCCCAATTGCATTATTATTGATAGAGAATCATATAAATGTTAACTCATTATATCCTATTTAGGGATGCAAATACTAATTGCATGGCTAAGTAATTTTTTTTAGTGAAAATAATTTTGTGCTTGTGGAACTAATAAATTGGACTATGCTTACCTCATCATGTGTGAGTATTGGGTAGCCTTGTTTGAGAAGATGTCTTATAGTGGTTGTGTATGTCAATGATAGAATAAAATATTTTTTAGCTTAATTATGTGTAAGAAAATGGTTTGTTTCTTTAAACTTAGAAAAAAGTTGGAAGTAAAGTCCATTTTGTTTTCTTTGTGGACATGTGAATACTCCATAATGGTTCCTTTGTTGTGTACTAAGGCAATTTTTGTGGATAGACCAAGTCGTAAAAGTAAGTTTATGTTGTGCATCCTTAACTCATATGGAATGAAATGATAAGATTCTTGATAGTTATTTTGGTTTGTCATGTGGAAACCAGTATATGTGTTGTGCCCCAAGTATGAGATACAAGGTATCCGACTTGGGATAAGGGTGGTGGACATCTAGTACGATCCCGTATGTGTACCCTTCATGATTATCTTGTGTAGTTGATTTATTGTGAAGTGGAGTAAGCATAAAATGTGCGGATGTGTATTTATTAAATGAAATGTGATGTATTCCCTTATGTTAGTTTTTTTTTTATGTTAAATGTGTACCTCTAGTGTTTGATTCCCTCCTTATGGAAGGGTGATGCCAGCTAGTGTAAATAGGGGTTGAGGGGCACAGGGGTTGAGGGGCACATGTTCTCCCATCGGGAAATTATGCGCTTAGGGAATTGTCCCTAATCCTAATAAAGGATCTATGTCAAGTCATTGTAATCCTCCCATGGATGTTGACCATGGCCTACTCCCCCACATGTGAGCGCCACACTTGTTGGTTCATAGTGCAAACCTATACCTTGATGTTATAACCCATGGGTAAAGGATGGAATTACATGGACCACCAGTGATTCATATTTATGTGGTCAGGGACCACTAGTGATTCATATTTATATATATATGTGGTCAGGGACCACCAATTATACATATTTATGTGGTCATGGACCACCAGTGGTGCATATTTATGTGGTTAGGGACCACCAGTTATTCATATTTATGTGGTCAGGGGCCACCAATTATTGCATACTATATACTTATGTGGTTAGAGAACCACCATTCCCCTCCTCCCCTTAGGTGGCTTATCAAGTCACATGGTGCTCGTAATGTGCAAATTTTATTGTTGAAATATGAATTATTGGTAATTTTTTTATTGATATTTTATTTTATTATGTGCCAGCAATGCAAAAATTTATTGTTATGTTATTAGGCTATTTAGCCATTTGAAGGTTATTATAGTACAATTTACCTCAAGGACTTTTTTTAATTTAATTTTTGAATTATGATCGAAATGTTGTAAGTAGCTACAATTGAAATTTATTTTATTTTCTCTTGAATTTATAGTTTCTGCTTTGGGAGCTTTATTGAAACCTTGGGTTATAATTTTTTGATGCTTAGTTTGAGGCTTTCTCCTTGTTTGCAAATTGTTGGCATGTGTAGTGTAATGTGAAACCTATAAACTACCATATCCCAGGGGGGGTTCCCTAGCAGGTCATATAGGCGAGTAGATGTGGGTATGTGCAGAATCATGATGGGCCAAAAAGTGGCAATATGGTGGGTATGTGGTTGATGACTATTTTTTTACCCAAAATTGATGGAACAAAAGGGGTTTTTAAAGGAAATTCTGAGTTTTCCACCAATATAAATTATGCTTTACTTTGAATTAAATAAGTAATTATTATTCATTTTCTATTCAAATTATGAGTAAAGTCCTGATTGATAGGTTGATTGAAAAACATCTATACCTTTCAAATGGTATCACTTTTTTTGAATCCAAAACATGTGTCACATCCTATGCTTTGCATACTATAGGATTAAAAAAAGAAAATTTGAATTTCATGATGTTTTGACCAAGTTAAGGTGGTCAGACATATGAGTTTTTATATTTTTGAAAAAATTGTAATAAAAAATTAATAATTAATTATTTACTTGGAAAAAATTACAAAAAAATATGCATCACATCGGGGCATGAGTCCTCTACTTATATCTAAAATATTATAAAAAATATTATCATTTTATTGTGGTTAGGGTGGTTAGACAGACACCTACTTCTTATTTTCCACGAAATTTAAGTACCAGCATTGAAATTTCAAATTTTCACCAAATAGATTTTTTTTAAAACATACCTAGTAGTTTAGAAACTACATTCAATTTTCTATAGATTCTATTCTTGCACATTTTTTAAATAATATAGATAAATTATTCAAACTTTTACATCAAGTTGCCTAACTCTGATTTTTCTGAATTTGTTGCCACTTAAGGGCCTATTTTTTCCATGATGATCCTGCACATACCCATGCACTGAGGAATTATTTTGAAAGGGGTTGTGAATGGAACCGGTATGGGATGGTCATTAATCCATTATTCCCCTTGTTCTCTTATTGTTCTTATTTGTATGGAGGAGTCCTTAAAGAAGGGCCTCAAGTGGTATCCAAAAATATCCATCCTTGTAAACCCCATCGTGTGAGCCTTGTGTTGTAAATGATGTGGTTATATGAGGATAGGCACACCCAAGTGGGAAGAGCATCCTTTGTATGAGGATAGGCACACCCATTTGGGAAGAGCATCCTTGCTATTATTGTGTGTTCAAGTGAAATTGTAAGTAAATGTGATGTGACATACATGTGAACTATGTGAGAAGGATAGTAATAAATAATGCAAAGATAAAGTTCTTTGAGACATGTTTTGACACTGGGACAAAACTATTTTCTAGCATCATGAGTGATGTATGTGGTGCAAAGAGATTTTTTGGTGTATCAAAGGATGATATATTATTTGATAAATTGTTGTGTAAATTAATTAAAGTTGGTTGTATGATTGTTAGCATTGTGATATTGGGGTTATATTGGATAAATGTTTTACTGTGAGATTTTTTTTTTTCTAAAGTATTTGGATGCTTGATTAATGGAAACGATGTCTCTAGCATGTACTTATGGTGTAATGTTCTCTTCTTTCATCAAATACAAAAAAAAGAGGGGATAATTAGTGTCTTTGGAAAATTACTTGGGTTTTTATGTATTGGAGATATAGTCTCAAACCTTAGTGACTTCCAAGAGGAAGTCCAATCTAAGGGGATAGGAATGTAAGGCCCTAACATTAGTACAATAATTAATTCTCTTGTGCTTCTTTTAGTAAGTGCCATTATTTTCGATTAGCTGAGTGGATTGATGAATTATGCAACTTGATTTGATATTTATAATTGATAATTGAATGTGGGAAAATGATACTCATAATATTAATAATAGTACATGACTATAAGTATCAATAATAATTTCATCATTTTAATAATTTTATTGATATTAATAATGATAATATGTAAATTAATATCATTATCAATTCTATTACTACTACTAATATAAGGATTTAAACTAAATATCATTGCTCACATTGTTGTTACATACATTGTGGATTTCACCATGAATAATACCAATTCACACTCTTGTGCTAGTATTATTATTAATCAAGTAGTATTAGCATGAATGTTAGAATTAATATAAATTGATCAAGATGACGATACTACTAACTTCAACTACAAGTTCAATGTTTAATAAATATTATAGTTGTAGTACTTTCTACTAAATCTGTTGTAGCAATACATAATAAGGTGATTCTAGAATATCATGTTTGTGGGAACATAAATACAACATACCTATGAATCATAAGCATTTCAAATTATTTCTTTCAAAATGAAAATGGTTTAAAACAGCCAACATAGTAAATGAAGGCTACATATAAAATTATGGTGCAATTCTAAGTAGAGTGGAAATCCCAAAATGACACTAGATTCTTTTGAGAGTTAGCAATATAATATTTTCATCATAAAACATAAGGTGCATATTCTAACATATGCCTTCATTCATGAAACACTTATATATTATTCAAAAAATTTATGCCATCAGATAAGCATGAACTTAATTTGAGCTTTTATTTCAAGCTTAAGGTGCTAAGGGAAAATTCCCATACTCTAGTTAATAAAAGGAGGAAGTGTAGCAGTGCAGGAGGGTAGATAGAAGTTTGAATGAAACTTATTATACTTGCAGCAGGTTAATTACATTCATGCCTATCTCGCAAGTGCCAAAGGGGTCATTTATGGCACCAATTTCCCAAGAAGATATCTGACTAGATTTCCTTGCTAGGATGCTACCTAAACTCAGTGAATTATTGCAACTTCTTAATGTCTTGTCAGATAATGTTTTGAATTTTTTTATCTTTCACCCTCACCACCAAGGATCTAAATTGTGTATTTTTTTTGTATCGGTATTCACACTATTGTAGTAGTCTGAATTAAGTGGTAGTCCTTGAGTAAATCCTTTCCTACCATTCATGTTTGGGGGTTGCAAATTAGTGTATAAGAGTTTGCTAGTAGATTTTAATGGGGGGATACGTAGGCTGGATAGGATGGATGGGCCCTAATCCTTTCCCTCGCTAACATAAGGTTCTAGCTAGATGAGAGGAATGAGGGGAAAGTCTACAGGGGATCAAACATTTTTGGTAGAGATAAAAAGTGTGTGAGAGAGAGAAAAGCACTGCTATCTCTTCCAGAATTGGACTCTTAGTCTTCTTTTCTGAATTTGATAATGGGGAGATACTCAAACAAATGAGAATGTTGTTGTAGAGACAAAAGAACAATTAGGCTGGTAGGGAACATGCCAAATGTGGAGCCAAGTTTAAGAATTTTATCCATGTCTAGAAGATGTGCACAATTTCCTTTAGAGAAGGTGTCCTGGAATAGGACCTGGTTAGCATATGATTTACAAGGTAGTTATTTTGAGTCATAAATTGATGTTGAATCAACCAATATATCATGTCAAAAATGGAGAAGGGGCCATTCTTGGATATCCAAGAACAATATGAAATAATATTGGCAAGTGTATTGAAGAAGAATGCTGTTACTAGAAATCAATTGTCTATTGCAATATCAAGTAAAGAAGCAAATGAAAAGAGTCTCTCTTTCTTTCTAAATCCCTGATGAAAATCTAAGACAGTATCGTCAAAAGCCTTGAAGAATTTTTTCAATTTAAAAAAAGATCGGTGGTTGTGATGTGATTCACCCATTCCAAGTTCAAGTGGCAACCATGGAGGCATGCACATAGGCAGACAGAGTCAGGCAGGAGCAGAGCTAAAGGGTGCCCTATGCAAGGAGAAGATATTTCCAGGTTTAATTATTTCCTATCAGTCGTTCATTATTTGGAATCATTTCTCTTTCCATAGAAATTTCAGTGAGAGATTGGAAATTTTAATAAATCCCACCTTGCAAGACATTTATGTTATGTTTGGGTATGTGCAGGATCACCATGGAAAAAACAAGCCCTTAAGTGGCAAATTTTTTTAAAAAATCAGAGTTAGGAAACTTGACGTAAAAATTTGAATAATTTATCTATATTATTTAAAAAATATGTAAGAATAGAATCTATAGCAAATTGAATGTAGTTTCTAAACTACTAGGTTTGTTTTAAAAAATCTATTTGGTGAAAATTTGAAGTTTCAATGCGACTACTTAAATTTTAGGGAAAAATAGAAGTAGGTGTTTGTCCACCACCCTAACCACAATAAAATGATAATATTTTTTAGAATATTTTAGATATAAGTAGAGGACTCATTTCCCAATGTGATGCATATTTTATTAAAAATTTCAAGTAAATAATTAATTATTAATTTTTATTACAACTTTTAAAAAATATAAAAACTCATATGTTTGACCACATTAACTTGGTCAAAACTTCATGAAATTCAAATTTTTCCTTTTTAATCCTATATTATGTGAAGCATAGAATGTGACACATGTTTTGGATTCAAAAATGTGATACTATTTGAAATCTATAGATGTTTTTCAATCAACCTATCAATCAGGGACTTTAGTTGTAATTCAAATAGAAAATAAATAATAATTACTTATTAATTCAAAGTAAAGCATAATTTATATTGGTGGAAAGTTGAGAATCTCCTTTGAAAACCCTTTTCGTTTCATTAATTTTGGGTGAAAAAAAAGTTGTCAGCCACATACCCATCATATTGCCACTTTTTGGCCCATCATGATCCTGCACATACCTGTTTACATTCCTGGAAATCTAAAATAAGCATAGCAAAATAAAATTTATGTTAATAAATATGGAAGCCATATCTCTCATACTTTGTAGCATCCTCCCTACCATGTCAAAATAGGAAGTCGAGATTCTACATGTAAGGCCCCACCTTGCATGTGATTAGTAAATCCCTAACATGTTTTATGTGATCCTAAATAGATGGTAAGATGTATTATGGATGACAAATAGTGTGATTATTTGATAATATTCTTTCTTATGCTATCATGAATGTAAGACCCCATTTTGTATCCCCATTTTATTTCAATTGAACAAGTAGTTAGATGATAATTATGATGAAATGAATGATAACAATATTTTTAGGATTCATGGGCATTAACCTTGATTTAATTATGATAGATGCACATGTGAATTGTTGGATATAACTTGAAAGTGTTGGGTTATTTGGCATATTAAATTTTGGTAAATGGTTCATCGTTAATGTTATAGGAGTTTAAAATGAATTACTAAGGTGGTAAACAAAATGATGGAGTGACTATTTCATTGACTATATTCTTGTATTGGAGTAAGTGTGTATTTCCTTTGATTATAATGAAAATTGAATCATTAGGTTCATTTGATGTATTAATGAGTAAATAGTTCATGAGTGAAAATTATGTGAATTGGATTAGCTAATAATATGAAGAGATATATGATCTAATCATGCTAACTTTGGTAATGTGCAGGAATCAAATATGCAAATAGGAGGATAGATAAATGTTGGAATCAAATCAAATACATCTTTGGGAAGTTCTAAGTGTAGCCCTATTTGACTTAGAAGGGTTTGAGGTTTTATTATTGGCTGGGTGATTGAGTAGAATCCAATTGTAGGACATGTGATGTGAGTTTGGTTGGGGTTGGAACCCTTGGTTAAGATCAAAATTCGTATGGATTTTTGTGTGGGTTTTAAAAAGGGATTATTGAATCAATTTCCTTGGTTTTTGAACAAGAATAGACCCCTAGGACCTATACCTATGGGTTTGGAACCTTTTTGACACATGTGAACTTGTCCTTGGAGTGTGAAAAGACCCCTCAAAAGTCCACATTCATGAATGTGACAAATTCAAAAAGTGTTGGGGCTTGGGAAGAGTGACTTGTCACTCTCAACCTTCTACTCCCCAAAAGTTCTTGGAATTGGCACAAGACTCACACATGTGTGAGAACTTGTTGGAAAGAGTGTATGTTTGGGGGATCCCTATATATCTTAGGAAGATGGAAGATTTGGGCATTACCCACTGTGTACCTTGGAATTTTACCCTACTCTAATGTGCAAAATAACTAAAAATGCAAATGATAAAATACTAAGAACACTTCAATGATTAGCCTAAAGAGTGATAAAACAAAGAAAATAGATGAAATAATATGCAAATTGATTATACCTTCCTTCCTGCTGAAGACTCCTTGGTTGGCCCTTGATTTAGATGAATATGTGTGCTCCTTGGATGGCTTTTGATGTTACTAGATGCAAGATTGATAATGGAAAATAACTAAATGGATGGCTAAATAATAGTGAATGCTTGAGAATGCAAATTGACAGCATAAGGTTGCCCAAATGAAAAAGTGTTGTAAATTCTCTTGAGGAGGGGGTATTTATAGGAGAATTTGAATTCTCTAGAGAATTCAACGATTGAGATTCATCAAACAAGGTCAAGATGAAGGGCTATGGTGAGTTGAGGACTCACAAGCCCTCACATTTTGACATGTGGAATGTGAAGTGGATAAGAGGAGATGAGGTGTAAGTGAGGTGGATAAAAGGTACATGAGGTGGAGGAAGGACAAGTACCTTCCAAGTACCTTGGGGAGTGAGAAGATTTCCTCAAAAAGGAATTTCTTGTCCCCAAGTGAGAGTGAAAGGGAAATTTGAGGAATTTTGGAATTCCTCAAAAATCTCCATGGGAAAAGGAGAGGTGGTTGGAGAAATAAATGTGAATTAAAAATTCACATTCTTGGGGGAGTCTAAAGGATAAAAGGTGAGCTCCAAAAAGGTGGGACTTGGTCACATGTGGATGATGTGACCAGTCCAAGGTTCTAGAAGCCTTGGAAGATAGAATGTGAATTAAAAATTCACATAGGGAAGAGAAGAATCTAGGATAAATAAATGTGAATTAAGAATTCACATGGGAAAGAGGGTCAATGCTAAAAAGAGATAAATGCAAAGGTTGACTAAAAGGGTGGTGCTAAATATGGCTAATGACCTTGGTTAAGGCTGTGCAAATATTGGATTAGAATAATTAATGGAAGATTAGAGGTAAGTGGCAAATGTAGGAGGATGTGACATTAATCTTTAATTAAGAGGATGCACATCATAATCATGAATTAATTAAATTAATTCAGATTAGAGCAAGATCATGGAGGATGTGACAAGGAGAGAGAGAGAGTGAAGAATTTTAAATTGATTTTAAATCAAAAGGGTAAAAAATGACTAAATTAAATAAATTGGTGTATTTATTTAATTTAGAGAGGAAGAAAGTGAAAGATAAAGCATTTAGTTATTAAATTAAATACTTTATAGATATGAGACAAAAGGTGTAATATTAATTTAATAAATTAATATTTAATATGAGAGACGAAAAGGGAGTAAATTTAATCATATGGGAGTGATTAAATTTAGATGTCTATAGCAATATATATATATGGATTGATATGGATTGATTCTTATCTCTATTCAAGTGAGATTGATTTAATTTCTGTGGAAAATGAGAAGGTATTTGTGAAAGAAAATATAAATCTTTTTAAAACAAAATATAACCAAAAAGAAGAAAAACAAACAAAAGAGAGAGAGAGAGAGAGAGCGCATAGTTCTTCTCTAAAGTTCTAGCTCTAACAAGAAAGCTAGGAAGTAAATATATGAATAAATTTATATATGGTTATTTATTTTTCTTGAAAATGACAAGGGAGGGGGCTTCAATTCGATTCTCTAAACCATCCCTTTGAGGAAGTTTCATTTCTGACCATGAGCACAGGGCGGTAGAATTTCCCGGATAAGAAAAGAAAGAATAGGAGAAGCAACCCACAATGTCCTCCATTTCACCCTACACGCCTCAGGTTAATGTCAGTGTAATCTGAGTGCCTTATGAAAAAAAGAAAAAGAGGGGGAAGCCCAAATATTACTCAAAGAAAACTGATTTAGAATAAGCTTTCTATTCTATCATAGGTATGTTCCTACTCATCATTTCACTGCCATATTTCCTTGGCTTCTAGCATCTGTTAGAGAGAACGATTGGGATCCGCACATAATTAACAGTATTCTTGCAAAATACAAAGACAATGATCAGCTTCCACTCGAGTGGATGATTTTTGTATAACTTGGTGATCTTTCCTTTAGGAAAAAATCGTCATGATAAGAGGATACCCGAAGTCTCCCCCTTTGCAATGCTTCGTCTTGGGCTCTATGGTAAAGAGTTAAAGCATGCCTACCGGTTGTATCTTTCCTGCAAATAATGATTAAACAAACAACTGCTAATAAATTAGGTCATTTATGTTTCTGAAAGAGAATAATATAAGATTTAGTGGCATATCATCAACAGTAGCAGTAGACTATAATTAAATATTGATATCATTTGTTATTAGTTAGTTGTGGATGAAGTCTAGTTCAAGTTTTATGGTGAATCTAAACTCCAAGTAATCTAGGCTTTTGTATTAACGTTAGAGAGAGAGAGTATCTCAATATCTACAATTATTATTTTTAGATATTAATATCGATGCAATAATGAATAAATATTGGTGTGGTGAGATGTACTCTTGGTAGAATAATTAAATAAGAGTGGTAGAATTAAATTCCTGTCACACCGGGTCACTATTGCTGACCTTGGGAAGTGATTCAAGTTAGCGTGTAGGAGCAGCTCTGTTGGTATTTAGAACCTACTTCCACCTCCCTAACCCTCTCGTGGACTTAGTGCTCAGTGCTTCAGGAAGGGACAGTTGCAAAATTAATTTATGCTAGGTAGGCATGGCTGGCATGTCGACTTGGGGAAGGAATGAAATAGCTTGTAGCAACCGTGTTTTCCAAGCTTTCTATCTTGGTGTCAGGAAAACAATATATATATATATATATATATATATATATATGATATTAATGAACTTGGACTTGAATTCATTAGTAAATTTTTGGTCAATTTGAATTTACATACTGGCATTAATATCAACAACTACTTGAGTGGGGAGACAACTCTGTGAGCAGGAATGTTGTACCGGGAACAATAATTTAAGTTCACTCAATAAACCATGTGCCAAAAATCGATATCATTTTCTTGAAGCACAGTATGTATAAATATCAATATTATTTATTAAAATGGAAGTAACCTGCAATAATTTTCATTATCTTGAAGCACAACAGTATGGTATAAATATCAATACTATTGGGTAAAAATGATAATGCATATATTCTTGAGTTTAATAAGGAGAGTAAAATGGTAAATCTATTATATTTGGCCAGCGTCAATAGTTTCTCATTCAACTTCAGTAATTTTTATTAGATTAAACGGTGAATAAAATAGTGCTATTAATATTCTGGTTTCAAAGATAATATGTATATGTAAAAGAATTAAATTATATTTATTTCTTAATTTTATCTGAGTAAATAAAATGGAGGTTTAGTAATTAACTTCATGGGTAAATAAAATAAATATTTTGTAATTGACCTTATTAGTAAATAGAATAAAGATTTAGTAATTTTTATGAGTAAATAAAATAAATATTTAGTAATTAACTTTATGAGTAAACATAATCAATATTTAGTAATTAAATTGTGAGGAAATAGAATAGAGATTATGTAAAAGAATTAAAATATATTTATATATATTCCTTATTTCTTAATTTTATAGCTTTTAAATTTATTTGATAGAGCAAGTGTATAATTTTAAATAATTAAATTAATAATAATAATAATAAAATTAATGAGAAAATAGAATGGAGATTTAGTAATTAACTTGTGAATTATAAATATCCTATATAACTTAAATTTTGAGGTGATATATTATAAAATAAAAGTATTTGGGACTATTGGTTAAATTAATGTTCCATTAAATGATGAAAGGGTGGTAAATAATTTTACTAAGGATTAGTTGGGAATTTAAATAATAATTGTATTAATATTGGGGTTAATAGTATTATTATTGCTTTATTTAATGATAATAATATGACTAATAGTAGTGGAGTTTAAACATTATTACTATCATTTTGATTTCAGATCATGATTAAGTCTATTATCTATTGTCAATATTACTATTTAATAAAGTCTAACAAAGATAGTGTTTAAATTTAATGTTTATTATTATCAGTTTAATTATGGTCGTATTATTGCTTTAATAACAAAATTGATATCTAGGTTTAATCATAAATCCATTAGCAAGTAACTAATGAATAATGGACATAAAGTCAATAAGGAGGATAATAGTAATATTAATGGGTAAGTCAAAGGATAGTGTAATCCTTGCTTGTTGTTTTAACTTGATGATAACAATATTGTATCAATTGCATACCAACTAATTGATGGCCACTTAATAAAAGTTCAAATTGTTTGTAGGACTAATTGTAGTAACTCCCCTTTAACCCAATGTATATCATGGTTAGTGTACCCCTAAAATACTAGGAGTGGTTAATTAGCGTAATGTATGGTTTTTTTTTTTTTTTTTTAAATTGTTGGGTTTTTCTTGTGAAAATTTTAGGCATGACACTACACAAAATGTGTTGTGCTGTCAATGATACTACTAAAATAAACAAACAATGAGAAGACAGTAACAAACTTAAGATGTATGTGATCATTTCTTTTGTACTAATTGGTTAGAAGAATGAAACATTCATGAAGATCTATTAAAATAATAATAATAATAATACTGCCAATTTTATGTCTATTGGAAATAATTGAGAAAGTTTATGCACAATGATGTAATAACATGAATGCAAACAAGTCATTAAATATACACCTGTTTGGGAGTCTCGTTGACCTATCAAAAATCTGCAATCTCTTGCATTATTTTGCATTGCTTTCAACTTTAAAACTAATATTATGATAAAATGGCTATTTCATTTCATGAATTGCCTTAAATATCTGTTGCTACAACAATATCCCTGTGTTCATGGAATGTTCTTGTGAATGGGAGATTAAAAGAAAGAAAACATCAGATTTAAATTATGATTTCTGAATGTAAAGAAATGTCACCATAAAACAAAGGCAAATAATTTTAATAAAAGGAAATACATTGACTTTGAGCAGCAACAAACCAATCTAGAATTCATGCCTCCTATTCACAATCACAACAATAACCCTCTGTGTTTTCCTTTTAATGTTGAGTTTCTTTCTAATCAAATTAGTTATGGACACTAAATAGAGTAGAAGGAAAAGAGTGAATTTTATTTATTTATTTCTTATTTATAAGAATAAAGGAGTTATTTACCTTTCCATATAAAATATGTTATTATATTTCATCATATCTTTTTTTATTCTCTTTCCCTTCTTTACAATCTATTATTTCATGCTTGTAGTAAATAAATACAAATATCATGTAACACCCCTCCATTTTTGGATCTTTTGTTCGGCAGTGCATTTTCTTTGTTATGTGTTTCTATTATGCTTTGACTTTGATACTTGGTTATTTTGACTGCTATCTGTTAATCGATGTAAACATTATATTTTGATGTGATGGGATTTTATTTAGATGTTATCATTATGGCATGTTTTGTATTTGCGTAGCAATTATTTAATTAAAAATTCCTTATGTTTTAATTATATTGTTGTTGATTGACTTGTCAGTTTTAAAGTCTGTATTGGTGAAGGGGGCGGGATTGTATCACTCACTTGTGAGTGCCCTACGATTCTGAGATTTCTGCTTCATGGTGTGTCTTATTATATATATGTATATATATTTGCACGTTCAATATGCTCTTTGGTTGCAGGTTACCAGGTATAGGACATCGACTCCACTTGACTTCACAGGTTCGAGCGTGTCCATTGACCAACAGTAATCGATTGGGAGATAGTAGCTGCGTTTTCCGTGCCAAGTCGTCACCCTAGCCATAATTGTCGTCGGGTTTAGCGGTTTTGATTGGTTCATTCCTCCCTGACTATCTTTTTCAATTCATATTTTAAAGTCTATTAAATGGTTGGTATGGTTAAAGTGATGATTTAACATATCTAGTTTCAATGTTGAATATTATTTTATTTCATTGATTATTTTGGTTTAATTAATAAAATCATTTTTAGATTATTGATTAGCTTGGTTAAGGGTGATAAATTAAATAAAATGGTTGAGTCAACATTATTGTATATTAGGATTCAAATTTAGATGGAAATGGGAATCATGTTTTATATTTAAGTTAAATTTAAAATAAAAATAGAAATGGATTATATTTACTTTTGAATTTTGAATAAACATATTCTTGCAACTTGAGGATTTTTGTTTTTAATTAGGAATTGTGAAAATTTGAAATGTCATTCTTTGAAAGTAATTTTTTAAAAAATAAAATTAAAAAAAAAAAAATCCTCCAAAAGCTCAATAAATTTAGTGGGTGGGATATTTTAGGGGTTTGACCAAATTTGGGGAAGCTCTTTGTAAAGAAATGAAATTTCATTTGTTATGGAATTTTTGATCTTGGTGGAGAGTTTTGTTGTGGCTGAATTTGGAGTTGAAGAGGAGATTGGAATCACCATTGTTGAAGTCTTCAAAGCTTGGGGAGAAAACACCAGGTTCGTCTTCATTTCTGGTTCTCCCTTTTGAAATAATCTTCATTTTCTTGTTTTGTTGTTTGAAAACTCTTGAATGTTATTTAGATGCAAAGAAAACCATGAGAAAATGATTCCAAATCTTGCAAACAACTGTTGGGTTAGGAGAGAAAACTAAAACAACAAGCACAATGGAAATTAGAAAGAAAACCCAAAAGAAAATCTTCATTCAAACTAAAAAATTTAAACCCTTAGTTGTTTTGGCAATTTATTTATGTTATTGCAAACTATGTTGATCATTTGCACAATTAAAAATGAATTAAAATCTGGGTATATATATTTGTAAATATACCTGTGCATATGCACAGATAGATATATTTACAAATATGTAATATGTTCTTTTTAATTTTGTTTTTGGGAAAAAAATTTGTCTTTTAAAATACATAGGGTACTGCCTTGTCCTGTTGATTTTTTTTTTCCTGTGACAATCATTTTTTGGTTATACATATGAAAATTTATATTTTAAAAAATATATATATTTGTTTTATGGAGGGAGGGCCGTAGCCGGCTCCCACCCACAGCGCATAAGGGAGAGCTACTCCCACAGCATGCCCACATGGGAGGCACTATGTGGAGCAGCGCGCAGCACTGCTGCCCACATAGCACCCCCCGTATGGGGGTGGCTACGCTGGTAGCTCCCTTCCCCATATGGGAGGGGCCCGCGCCCTTGTAAGGGTTGCTTTTTTATTAAAAAAATAAAAATTGTTTTATTTTATTTTATTTTATTTTTATTTTTTTAAATATTATTTTAATATTATTTATATTATATAATAATATATATATATTATATATAATATATATATCTTATGTGTATATATATAATATTATTTTAATATTTAAATAATATATATATTTTTTATAATAATTTATTTATATATATATATATTATATAATATATATACTTATGTATACATATATCAAATACTATTAGTGTGTATATGCATATATATAATGGGTATATGTATATTTGATATATTTTTAAATAAATTATTTAGTTGAATTAAACTGTTTTATTTCAATGAGTTTAGAAATTTAAATATATATATCAAGTGTATACTTTTATGCATATATATTTCGTTTATAATTGTACTCAGGTATAAATAAAATTTAGTTGCTTAATTTATTCAAGGTTGAAATAAAGACAGATTTATTTTAATTAAATGTTTTATTTTTCAAGTGATTTTGATTATGGAATATAATTGTGAAACTTAGAGTAAATGATTGGTGTTTAAATACTTCAATGTCATGAAATGAATTGAGTATATTTGATTGGATAAATGTAAGTAATGGATACTGAGATTGACTGGATTTAGGAAATCCTAACCTTGTTTATTTAATTGCCTGATGTGCTTTCTGGTGATGTTTTGTTCATTCTCGATGTTGTGCAAATAGAGTAAATGTTCTGAAGTCTTCTAGATTGGGTTTCTTTTAATTTCGTGGGTGTCGTAAAGTGTTCGTCAACCTTGGGTTGTTTTGGGTAATGTGTATAGCTGTATTCTATTGTTTTACCCAGTTTTCATGAACGGGGATGGTTTGTGTCTCCTTGGATTAAAAGTGGTTTATGTGGTTTGTGCCTCCTTTGGAAGGAGTGGATTATGTGTTTTGTTGCCTCCAATGTTTGGAGAGGGTTTTGACTTTTGTTGCCTCCATTGTTTGGAGTGAGTTTTATTTATGTGTTCCTCCTAGAGTTGGAGTGGTTTTATCATATTGGTATGCACTTGGGATTCTCTTGGTGATTGGTTTTGTTTGGTATGTTTTCAAGTAGAAGAGTGGCTTTTGTTAGGGGCTAGAACCTAAAGAGGTAAACTGGGAAACCTTCAAAAGTGGTATAATCAAGTGATAACTAAATCAATGTACTTAGAAGTTAGGTAGTATTTCACACTAATTAAGATAATTGAGCCTCGCTCATGGACGCAAAGGCTTGTATAGACTTGGGATGAGACGGGAAGGCCTGGAATGGCAAGGTCATCTATCTTGTCTTTACGAGAGGTATTTGATTCCGCATGAGTGAGCATGGATGTCGGGATTCGGTAGAGGCCACCAGGAAAACTCATAGTGGGGGCCAGAGCCTATGAAGATTCCCAAAGGAGATCCCATGACGAGCTGTGTGATGAAACTCTTTCTACAACAACAGTTGGTATTTGGTTTATGTTTTTGGTCTTCTTATCTTACTCGATCTATTTTACTTCTTGAAGCAATGTGACTTATGTCAATGATGTTAGAGTTGTACTTGTGTTATTCTTATGGTTGTATGGTTCATGTGAGTGGTTGTGTCAGGGTTAGTTATCCTATGTCTAGTGGTGGATGGTCTTGCCTAGGAATCCTTGTTACTATCTCCTAGCACAGGGGGTGAGCCTTCAAGTATCACATGGTTGGGTGGAACGTGCATCTTAATCCGTTGGGTCGGCTTTTTGTTCGTATGGTGAGATTTCCAATTGGAGAGCTCATGGGATCCAGTTCTTCATGCTTTATTCTTTCAGTTATAAATGTAATTTTAATACCCCTCTTTGTATCGAGGTGGAAGTTGTAAATTGTAATCTTTATATTTTGGAAGTATCTCATTCGTGGAATGAGTGTTGTAATCTTATTATAAGTACATTATTGGGATCATGTGGAATTTCTTAGGTCTTTGATTTAATCTTATCATGTATGGAATGTATGTGCATTAATTTGATAAACAATTAAATGTTATGTTTTAATTCATGTGTCTTGTATGGGTTTTAGTAAACTCAGTCTCATAACCTTAGGGGTTGTTGGCAATGTGTAGTGAACCTTCATGCATTTTGTTTTGTATTTTAAAAAAAAAATTATTGCTTTTGTGTTGTTAATTGCAACTTCCCCTAGGGTTGTGTGGCGGGGGGCATTACATATCATTAGAGGGTTGAGTCAACAATAGAGTTATTATCTTGATTTTTATTAAAATGATCATGTTGCTACCAATTTAGTCTTAGAGATCATATGATTAAATTATTATCATTTCATATAGAAATTAAGTTGATGTTTTGAGTCATTGATTTGATATGATATTATCATTCTTCTGGCTATCAGTATGTTTATTAATTTAGATATATATATATATATACATATATATATATACATATATACATATATATATATACATATATACATATATATATACATATATATATATACATATATGGATTTTCTACATCTTTGTTCCTTATTGATTTTGACAATTATCGATATGATATTTAGATAGGTAAAAAAATAGTGACTGATTGCAAAGAAAATTGCTCTCACATTTCTTAGAATCTTATTAAATACTTTCTTGGTTTTATTTTATTAGATTTCACCTTTCCAAAACATTTTGAATTTTAAAACTTGCATAAGTTATGTTTATTTTACCGATACTTTGTTTGGCTATAAATTAGCATATTGGAAATTTAATAAATAAATAAACATATATAAAAAATTGCATTCCTCCTAGATTCAAGCTATATCTTTTTCATGTCATTACATTTCGTAGCTTGTTTAGTACAAATAGTATAGTGGTTCCCACTTCAAATTATTTAGTAAATTAGTATTGTATTATGAAATAGTAATGTCAACTTTTTGTAGCTCATTGTGAGCATAAGCATTTCCACAATTATATTACCTTGATTTTATTCCTTTTTGTCTTAGTTAACAATATTAAAGTTATCTTGAATACTTGAATAAAATTAAATCAATGTGTTGTTATAATTTCCCTAGTTGTCAAAATGGGTTTCTCATTAGTGTTTATACTATATCTGTGGATTCTCTAATCATAATTGTTCCACCTTATTGATCTGATAAGTATTACTAAACAATGATTGTTAGATATGAAAAACCAAATAGAAAATATGTTCCACGAATGTAATAGGGTCTTATGTGTCAATGGTAACTCCTGCTATAGGGAAATATTTTGATTTGTGTGTATTTAAAACTGCCTTTAATGTATTCTTTATTAAATATTACTTAAGGTATGGTTAATTGGGAAGTCATCCATTGGTGTTAGCCCAGTATTTATAATCAAGATCTATTTGTTTAAGAGTCTCTCTTTGAGTTGTTAACATTATCATTGTTGTGTGAATTGATGTTATGAATAAGATTGATGTTAGGACATCTTTTTAACCTAGTGGTTTATATCCCTTGCTATCCAACCATGTGTGAGATGGTTGAAGTTTAGTTGTTGAACTACGGTTCCTCTGCAAAGTATATACATAGGCAAGGTTTTCTGAAACGAGCCCCCGAGGAATCAGGTCTACCCCCTAGGCTTGTTCTTTTATTATTATTTAAAAATACCATTGATATATAAATTCCATTTTCATAACTCTTGACTTGAACCAAGTATGGGATTATTTATGTTTTTGTGGAGCTAATCAAGCCTACCTTGGTGATGTGGATCCCATATCTCTATTTTAAACTCAACCATGATTGTCAAAACAAATGTGTAGATGGTTGAGTTCTTCTAATTTATTGGTCGGATGTTGTTATGGTTTTTATT
>VDFB02373365.1:165817102-166015057 GCA_007258455.2 Sequoia sempervirens
AAACTGATTTAGAATAAGCTTTCTATTCTATCATAGGTATGTTCCTACTCATCATTTCACTGCCATATTTCCTTGGCTTCTAGCATCTGTTAGAGAGAACGATTGGGATCCGCACATAATTAACAGTATTCTTGCAAAATACAAAGACAATGATCAGCTTCCACTCGAGTGGATGATTTTTGTATAACTTGGTGATCTTTCCTTTAGGAAAAAATCGTCATGATAAGAGGATACCCGAAGTCTCCCCCTTTGCAATGCTTCGTCTTGGGCTCTATGGTAAAGAGTTAAAGCATGCCTACCGGTTGTATCTTTCCTGCAAATAATGATTAAACAAACAACTGCTAATAAATTAGGTCATTTATGTTTCTGAAAGAGAATAATATAAGATTTAGTGGCATATCATCAACAGTAGCAGTAGACTATAATTAAATATTGATATCATTTGTTATTAGTTAGTTGTGGATGAAGTCTAGTTCAAGTTTTATGGTGAATCTAAACTCCAAGTAATCTAGGCTTTTGTATTAACGTTAGAGAGAGAGAGTATCTCAATATCTACAATTATTATTTTTAGATATTAATATCGATGCAATAATGAATAAATATTGGTGTGGTGAGATGTACTCTTGGTAGAATAATTAAATAAGAGTGGTAGAATTAAATTCCTGTCACACCGGGTCACTATTGCTGACCTTGGGAAGTGATTCAAGTTAGCGTGTAGGAGCAGCTCTGTTGGTATTTAGAACCTACTTCCACCTCCCTAACCCTCTCGTGGACTTAGTGCTCAGTGCTTCAGGAAGGGACAGTTGCAAAATTAATTTATGCTAGGTAGGCATGGCTGGCATGTCGACTTGGGGAAGGAATGAAATAGCTTGTAGCAACCGTGTTTTCCAAGCTTTCTATCTTGGTGTCAGGAAAACAATATATATATATATATATATATATATATATATGATATTAATGAACTTGGACTTGAATTCATTAGTAAATTTTTGGTCAATTTGAATTTACATACTGGCATTAATATCAACAACTACTTGAGTGGGGAGACAACTCTGTGAGCAGGAATGTTGTACCGGGAACAATAATTTAAGTTCACTCAATAAACCATGTGCCAAAAATCGATATCATTTTCTTGAAGCACAGTATGTATAAATATCAATATTATTTATTAAAATGGAAGTAACCTGCAATAATTTTCATTATCTTGAAGCACAACAGTATGGTATAAATATCAATACTATTGGGTAAAAATGATAATGCATATATTCTTGAGTTTAATAAGGAGAGTAAAATGGTAAATCTATTATATTTGGCCAGCGTCAATAGTTTCTCATTCAACTTCAGTAATTTTTATTAGATTAAACGGTGAATAAAATAGTGCTATTAATATTCTGGTTTCAAAGATAATATGTATATGTAAAAGAATTAAATTATATTTATTTCTTAATTTTATCTGAGTAAATAAAATGGAGGTTTAGTAATTAACTTCATGGGTAAATAAAATAAATATTTTGTAATTGACCTTATTAGTAAATAGAATAAAGATTTAGTAATTTTTATGAGTAAATAAAATAAATATTTAGTAATTAACTTTATGAGTAAACATAATCAATATTTAGTAATTAAATTGTGAGGAAATAGAATAGAGATTATGTAAAAGAATTAAAATATATTTATATATATTCCTTATTTCTTAATTTTATAGCTTTTAAATTTATTTGATAGAGCAAGTGTATAATTTTAAATAATTAAATTAATAATAATAATAATAAAATTAATGAGAAAATAGAATGGAGATTTAGTAATTAACTTGTGAATTATAAATATCCTATATAACTTAAATTTTGAGGTGATATATTATAAAATAAAAGTATTTGGGACTATTGGTTAAATTAATGTTCCATTAAATGATGAAAGGGTGGTAAATAATTTTACTAAGGATTAGTTGGGAATTTAAATAATAATTGTATTAATATTGGGGTTAATAGTATTATTATTGCTTTATTTAATGATAATAATATGACTAATAGTAGTGGAGTTTAAACATTATTACTATCATTTTGATTTCAGATCATGATTAAGTCTATTATCTATTGTCAATATTACTATTTAATAAAGTCTAACAAAGATAGTGTTTAAATTTAATGTTTATTATTATCAGTTTAATTATGGTCGTATTATTGCTTTAATAACAAAATTGATATCTAGGTTTAATCATAAATCCATTAGCAAGTAACTAATGAATAATGGACATAAAGTCAATAAGGAGGATAATAGTAATATTAATGGGTAAGTCAAAGGATAGTGTAATCCTTGCTTGTTGTTTTAACTTGATGATAACAATATTGTATCAATTGCATACCAACTAATTGATGGCCACTTAATAAAAGTTCAAATTGTTTGTAGGACTAATTGTAGTAACTCCCCTTTAACCCAATGTATATCATGGTTAGTGTACCCCTAAAATACTAGGAGTGGTTAATTAGCGTAATGTATGGTTTTTTTTTAAATTGTTGGGTTTTTTCTTGTGAAAATTTTAGGCATGACACTACACAAAAAATGTTGTGTCACAATGATACTACTAAAATAAACAAACAATGAGAAACAAGAACAAACTTAAGATGTATGTGATCATTTCTTTTGTACTAATTGGTTAGAAGAATGAAACATTCATGAAGATCTATTAAAATAATAATAATAATACTGCCAATTTTATGTCTATTGGAAATAATTCGAAAAGTTTATGCACAATGATGTAATAACATGAATGCAAACAAGTCATTAAATATACACTGCTTTGGGAGTTCATAGAATCTTATCATATCAAAATCTGCAATCTCTGCATTATTTTGCATTGCTTTCAACTTTAAAACTAATATTATGATAAAATGGCTATTTCATTTCATGAATTGCCTTAAATATCCAAGGTTACAACAATATCCCCCAGAATTCATGGAATGTTCTTGTGAATGGGAGATTAAAAGAAAGAAAACATCAGTTTAAATTATGATTTTGTATGTAAAGAAATGTCACCATAAACAAAGGCAAATAATTTTAAATAAAAGGAAATACATTGACTTTGAGCAGCAACAAAACCAATCTAGAATTCATGCCTCCTATTCACAATCACAACAATAACCCTCTGTTTTTCCTTTTTAATGTTGAGTTTCTTTCTAATCAAATTAGTTGGACACTAAATAGAGTAGAAGGAAAGAGTGAATTTTATTTATTTATTTCTTATTTATAAGAATAAAGGAGTTATTTTACCTTCCATATAAAATATGTTATTATATTTCATCATATCTTTTTATTCTCTTCCCTTCTTTACAATCTATTATTTCGGTATTTTGTAGTAAATAAATACAAATATCATGTAACACCCTCCATTTTTGGATCTTTTGTTCGGCATGCTTCGTTATGTGTTTTGTTATGCTTTGACTTTGATACTTGATTATTTTGACCGCTATCTGCTAATTGATGTAAAAATTATATTTTGATGTGATGGATTTTATTTAGATGTTATCATTATGGCATGTTTTGTATTTTATGCGCAATTATTTAATTAAAATGCCTTATGTTTTAATTATATTGTTGTTGATTGACTTCCGCCGGGCTTGATTGACTCGTCAGTTTTAAAGTTTGTATTGGTGAAGGGTGCGGGATTGTATCACTCACTTGCGAGTGCCCTACGATTCTGAGATTTTCACTTCATGGTGTGTCTTATTATATATATATATATATATATATATATATTTGCACGTTCAATATACTCTGTGGTTGCAGGTTAACAGGTACAGGACATCGACTCCACCTGACTTCACAGGTTTGAGCGTGTCCATTGACCAACAGTAATCGATTGGGAGATAGTAGCTGGGTTTTCCATGCCAAATCGTCACCCTAGCCATAGTTGTTGTCGGGTTTAGCGGTTTTGATTGGTTCATTCCTCCCTGACTATCTTTTTCAATTCGTATTTTAAAGTCTATTAAATGGTTGGTATGGTTAAAGTGATGATTTAACATATCTAGTTTCAATGTTGAATATTATTTTATTTCATTGATTATTTTGGTTTAATTAATAAAATCATTTTTAGATTATTGATTAACTTGGTTAAGGGTGATAAATTAAATAAAATGGTTGAGTCAACATTATTGTATATTAGGATTCAAATTTAGATGGAAATGGGAATCATGTTTTATATTTAAGTTAAATTTAAAATAAAAATAGAAATGTGGATTATATTTACTTTTTGAATTTTTGAATAAACATATTCTTGCAACTTGAGATTTTTGTTTTTTAATTAGGAATTATGAAAATTTGAAATGTCATTCTTTGAAAGTAATTTTTTTTTAAAAAATAAAATAAAATAAAAGAAAATATCCTCTAAAAGCTCAATAAATTTAGTGGGTGGGATATTTTAGGGGTTTGACCAAATTTGGGGAAGCTCTTTGTAAAGAAATGAAATTTCATTTGTTATGAAATTTTTGATTTTGGTGGAGAGTTTTGTTGTGGCTGAATTTGGAGTTGAAGAGGAGATTGGAATCACCATTGTTGAAGTCTTCAAGGCTTGGGGAGAAAACACCAGGTTCGTCTTCATTTCTGGTTCTCCCTTTTGAAATAATCTTCATTTTCTTGTTTTGTTGTTTGAAAACTCTTGAATGTTATTTAGATGCAAAGAAAACCATGAGAAAATGATTCCAAATCTTGCAAACAACTGTTGGGTTAGGAGAGAAAACTAAAAAAACAAGCGCAATGGAAATTAGAAAGAAAACCCAAAAGAAAATCTTCATTCAAACTAAAAATTTTAAACCCTTAGTTGTTTTGGCAATTTATTTATGTTATTGCAAACTATGTTGATCATTTGCACAATTAAAGATGGGAATTAAAATCTGGGTATATATATTTGTAAATATACCTGTGCATATGCACAGATAGATATATTTACAAATATGTAATATGTTCTTTTTAATTTTGTTTTTGGGAAAAAAATTTGTCTTTTAAAATACATAGGGTACTGCCTTGTCCTGTTGATTTTTTTTTTCCTGTGACAATCATTTTTTGGTTATACATATGAAAATTTATATTTTAAAAAATATATATATTTGTTTTATGGAGGGAGGGCCGTAGCCGGCTCCCACCCACAGCGCATAAGGGAGAGCTACTCCCACAGCATGCCCACATGGGAGGCACTATGTGGAGCAGCGCGCAGCACTGCTGCCCACATAGCACCCCCCGTATGGGGGTGGCTACGCTGGTAGCTCCCTTCCCCATATGGGAGGGGCCCGCGCCCTTGTAAGGGTTGCTTTTTTATTAAAAAAATAAAAATTGTTTTATTTTATTTTATTTTATTTTTATTTTTTTAAATATTATTTTAATATTATTTATATTATATAATAATATATATATATTATATATAATATATATATCTTATGTGTATATATATAATATTATTTTAATATTTAAATAATATATATATTTTTTATAATAATTTATTTATATATATATATATTATATAATATATATACTTATGTATACATATATCAAATACTATTAGTGTGTATATGCATATATATAATGGGTATATGTATATTTGATATATTTTTAAATAAATTATTTAGTTGAATTAAACTGTTTTATTTCAATGAGTTTAGAAATTTAAATATATATATCAAGTGTATACTTTTATGCATATATATTTCGTTTATAATTGTACTCAGGTATAAATAAAATTTAGTTGCTTAATTTATTCAAGGTTGAAATAAAGACAGATTTATTTTAATTAAATGTTTTATTTTTCAAGTGATTTTGATTATGGAATATAATTGTGAAACTTAGAGTAAATGATTGGTGTTTAAATACTTCAATGTCATGAAATGAATTGAGTATATTTGATTGGATAAATGTAAGTAATGGATACTGAGATTGACTGGATTTAGGAAATCCTAACCTTGTTTATTTAATTGCCTGATGTGCTTTCTGGTGATGTTTTGTTCATTCTCGATGTTGTGCAAATAGAGTAAATGTTCTGAAGTCTTCTAGATTGGGTTTCTTTTAATTTCGTGGGTGTCGTAAAGTGTTCGTCAACCTTGGGTTGTTTTGGGTAATGTGTATAGCTGTATTCTATTGTTTTACCCAGTTTTCATGAACGGGGATGGTTTGTGTCTCCTTGGATTAAAAGTGGTTTATGTGGTTTGTGCCTCCTTTGGAAGGAGTGGATTATGTGTTTTGTTGCCTCCAATGTTTGGAGAGGGTTTTGACTTTTGTTGCCTCCATTGTTTGGAGTGAGTTTTATTTATGTGTTCCTCCTAGAGTTGGAGTGGTTTTATCATATTGGTATGCACTTGGGATTCTCTTGGTGATTGGTTTTGTTTGGTATGTTTTCAAGTAGAAGAGTGGCTTTTGTTAGGGGCTAGAACCTAAAGAGGTAAACTGGGAAACCTTCAAAAGTGGTATAATCAAGTGATAACTAAATCAATGTACTTAGAAGTTAGGTAGTATTTCACACTAATTAAGATAATTGAGCCTCGCTCATGGACGCAAAGGCTTGTATAGACTTGGGATGAGACGGGAAGGCCTGGAATGGCAAGGTCATCTATCTTGTCTTTACGAGAGGTATTTGATTCCGCATGAGTGAGCATGGATGTCGGGATTCGGTAGAGGCCACCAGGAAAACTCATAGTGGGGGCCAGAGCCTATGAAGATTCCCAAAGGAGATCCCATGACGAGCTGTGTGATGAAACTCTTTCTACAACAACAGTTGGTATTTGGTTTATGTTTTTGGTCTTCTTATCTTACTCGATCTATTTTACTTCTTGAAGCAATGTGACTTATGTCAATGATGTTAGAGTTGTACTTGTGTTATTCTTATGGTTGTATGGTTCATGTGAGTGGTTGTGTCAGGGTTAGTTATCCTATGTCTAGTGGTGGATGGTCTTGCCTAGGAATCCTTGTTACTATCTCCTAGCACAGGGGGTGAGCCTTCAAGTATCACATGGTTGGGTGGAACGTGCATCTTAATCCGTTGGGTCGGCTTTTTGTTCGTATGGTGAGATTTCCAATTGGAGAGCTCATGGGATCCAGTTCTTCATGCTTTATTCTTTCAGTTATAAATGTAATTTTAATACCCCTCTTTGTATCGAGGTGGAAGTTGTAAATTGTAATCTTTATATTTTGGAAGTATCTCATTCGTGGAATGAGTGTTGTAATCTTATTATAAGTACATTATTGGGATCATGTGGAATTTCTTAGGTCTTTGATTTAATCTTATCATGTATGGAATGTATGTGCATTAATTTGATAAACAATTAAATGTTATGTTTTAATTCATGTGTCTTGTATGGGTTTTAGTAAACTCAGTCTCATAACCTTAGGGGTTGTTGGCAATGTGTAGTGAACCTTCATGCATTTTGTTTTGTATTTTAAAAAAAAAATTATTGCTTTTGTGTTGTTAATTGCAACTTCCCCTAGGGTTGTGTGGCGGGGGGCATTACATATCATTAGAGGGTTGAGTCAACAATAGAGTTATTATCTTGATTTTTATTAAAATGATCATGTTGCTACCAATTTAGTCTTAGAGATCATATGATTAAATTATTATCATTTCATATAGAAATTAAGTTGATGTTTTGAGTCATTGATTTGATATGATATTATCATTCTTCTGGCTATCAGTATGTTTATTAATTTAGATATATATATATATATACATATATATATATACATATATACATATATATATATACATATATACATATATATATACATATATATATATACATATATGGATTTTCTACATCTTTGTTCCTTATTGATTTTGACAATTATCGATATGATATTTAGATAGGTAAAAAAATAGTGACTGATTGCAAAGAAAATTGCTCTCACATTTCTTAGAATCTTATTAAATACTTTCTTGGTTTTATTTTATTAGATTTCACCTTTCCAAAACATTTTGAATTTTAAAACTTGCATAAGTTATGTTTATTTTACCGATACTTTGTTTGGCTATAAATTAGCATATTGGAAATTTAATAAATAAATAAACATATATAAAAAATTGCATTCCTCCTAGATTCAAGCTATATCTTTTTCATGTCATTACATTTCGTAGCTTGTTTAGTACAAATAGTATAGTGGTTCCCACTTCAAATTATTTAGTAAATTAGTATTGTATTATGAAATAGTAATGTCAACTTTTTGTAGCTCATTGTGAGCATAAGCATTTCCACAATTATATTACCTTGATTTTATTCCTTTTTGTCTTAGTTAACAATATTAAAGTTATCTTGAATACTTGAATAAAATTAAATCAATGTGTTGTTATAATTTCCCTAGTTGTCAAAATGGGTTTCTCATTAGTGTTTATACTATATCTGTGGATTCTCTAATCATAATTGTTCCACCTTATTGATCTGATAAGTATTACTAAACAATGATTGTTAGATATGAAAAACCAAATAGAAAATATGTTCCACGAATGTAATAGGGTCTTATGTGTCAATGGTAACTCCTGCTATAGGGAAATATTTTGATTTGTGTGTATTTAAAACTGCCTTTAATGTATTCTTTATTAAATATTACTTAAGGTATGGTTAATTGGGAAGTCATCCATTGGTGTTAGCCCAGTATTTATAATCAAGATCTATTTGTTTAAGAGTCTCTCTTTGAGTTGTTAACATTATCATTGTTGTGTGAATTGATGTTATGAATAAGATTGATGTTAGGACATCTTTTTAACCTATTGGTTTATATCCCTTGCCATCGAACCATGTGTGAGATGGTTGAAGTTTAGTTGTTGAACTACGATTCCTCTGCAAAGTATATACATAGGCAAGGCTGTCTGAAACGAGCCCTCGAGGAATTAGGTCTGCCCCCTAGGCTTGTTCTTTTATTATTATTTAAAAATACCATTGATATATAAATTCTATTTTCATAACTCATGACTTGAACCAAGTATGGGATTATTTATATTTTCGTGGAGCTAATCAAGCCTACCTTGGTGATGTGGATCCCATATCTCTATTTTAAACTCAACCATGATTGTCAAAACAAATGTGTAGATGGTTGAGTTCTTCTAATTTATTGGTCGGATGTTCTTATGGTTTTTATTAATTATGTTCTAGAAACAAAATTGTGTGAGTTATTCACGTGTTGTTAATCGAAATTTGAAATCTGTATTTTGTCCTTAACTCTATTTTGGTAGAGATTTTTGGAATTACACCCTGTGTGTGTGTGTGTGTTTGTATATATATATATATATCACTCTCACTTTCTATATCTCTCTACTTCTCTATCCTCTCTCTATTTCTCTCCCCCTCTCTCTCTCCCTATTTATTTGTTTATACATATCCCTCTCTATCTCTATCTCAATATCTCTCTCTCACTCACTCACACACTCTGTATTTCTCCCTCCCTATATTTATCTATATATATTTCTCTCACTCTCACTCACACACACTTTTTTTTCCTTCCTGCATTTGCCTCTGCCCACTCTCTATCTCTATCTCCCTTTCTATCTCTATCTTCCCATCTCTCACTCTCCCTTACTATTTATATCTCATTATTTTTATCTCTCTCACTTTTTTATTCATTCTCTCCTTCCATATCTCCTACTCTTTGTCTATATATCCATCTTTACCTCTCTATATATATCACTTCATATATATTTATCTTGCTCTCTCCAACTCCCCCTCTTTCATTGTCTCCCTCTTTTTTCTCTATGTTTATCCTTCTCCCTCTTTGTCTCTCCTTTCATCTCTCCCTCTATATATGTGCATCTCTCTATCTTTATCTTTGACTCTCTATCTCTCACCCCCTTTATATTTCCCAAGTTTTATATATCTCTCCATCTCTCCTTTCTATTCCTATCTCCCCCTCTTTCTATCTCTATCTCTCCCTATCACTCCCTCTTTCTATATTTCTATACTTCTCTTCTCTCATATTTCCTCTATTTTTCTCCTTCCTCTCCCTCCCTCTCTATATATTTATACATAACTTCCACCCTCTCTCTCTCTCTCTCTTATGCATACACACACACACACATACTCCTTGTTTCTCCCTCCCTATATCTACTTCTATCTCTGTATCAATCTCTTTATCTCTCTATCTCTATCTCTCCATATTTATTTTTCATCACTCTAGTTCTATCTCTATCTTATTATCTCTCCATCTTTCTCTACCCCTATATCTTTCCATCTCTACCTCTCTATATATATCACTCCCTATCTCTATCTTTGTCTTTCTATATCTCTCTCTCATTCTCTCCCTCTCTCTCCCTCTCTCTCCATCTCTATATATTTATGTCTTCCATCTCTATTTATCCCTCTATCCTCTCTTTGTCTTTATCTCCCTCTCCTCTATCTCCATCTCTATTTCTTTTTCTATTTCCATCTCTATCTCTATCTCCTTACCCCTTTGTCTCTCTCTCTTTCCCCTATATCTCTCCCTCTTTCCATCCTGATCTTTCCCTCTCTCTCCCTCTCTCCCTACTTGAAGCATAACATGAGCCTATTGGTAATCAAGCTTGATTATCTTCCTAATTTAGAGGTTTTTTTTTTTTGTGTATAGATCCTTATAAGTGGATGCATAATTGATTTGAAGTTGTAACTTTTCCTTTGAAATTTAAGACCTTTGTTGCATAAACAACATCATTTTCTAAATGGACTACCAATTGACTTCACGTATACTACATAAATGTATGCAAAAAATAGACCAAATTTTTCCCTAATTTACCTTGCACACAACTTCGGCTTACCCATTGCACACCAAGGTGTGATTGCTAGTTTTATGCTCATTTTGGTTTATTTTCTTTCATTTCATATATCTATTTGAAATCTTTAAAAAATAAAATTAGACTAAATTAAAAGAAAAATAGATGAATGGTTAAATAGATTGGCATCATTATATCCATAAAATAAAATTCCAACTAAGGTAGTTAATATAAGATTGATGTATCTCTTAAGGGTTTCTTAGTGGGTGGAGAGTGGGGTGGGTTGCTCACCACTAGTAATATTGATGCTGTGATAAAAAAATCATAAGGATGCAAGAAAATGTGGATTCAAAATTAATAAAATTAGAATAATATGGAAAAAATATAGATACACATTTAACTCTAAAATAGGTATTTTCGAGATAAGTATAAAGAAATACATAATTAATATAAAATTGACAATGAAATTTATAATAGGAATAATTTTTTGTTTTATCTATCCAAAAAAAAAAAAAAAACTATTAATCATGATTCATTTGAATTATTGAATAAATAGGTGTAATAATATAAGATTATATATTTTTATGCATAAAATTATTTTCTATTCTATACATATTGAAAGGTTATGCCTCTTCAATCCTTCCACACAAAATATTTAAAAAAAATATATAATTTTTAATTGATAATCTTACATCTAATTTTATAAAGAGGATAGCCCTAATTTTTTTTTAAATAAAGTGGGACACATACCCTTTAATAAAACTCTTACTATAATTCTCAACACTCGAGATAAGAGAGAATTTGAAAGGTTATGCCTCTTCAATCCTTCCACACAAAATATTTTTAAAAAAATTGTAATTTTTAATTAATAATCTTACATCTAATTTTATAAAAAAGATAGCCCTAATTTTTTTAAAATAAAATGGGACACATACCCTTTAATAAAACTCTTACTATAATTCTCAACACTCGAGATAAGAGAGAATTTTAATAAATAATGAAACACCACCTTACCTTTATTCCAATCTAACATATAGTAATTCTAAGTCTTTATCTTGATGCGAGAGAATGTTTCTTGTAATGGAAGAAAACGTTTGGTTTCGAATTCGAGAAATCATCACTTTTACTTTTCCTTGGCCATGCTTATCATTTTCTTCTCCCGCAGGCTACGAATACTGTCTTCCCGGTCCCAACTGTCGTACTATTTTGTTTTAGATAATTTCACTCGGAAAATAAAATGCGGGCAAGAAACTTTGACGATACTTAGACGACTAAAATGTGTGTTTCATGCATGTAAAAGCCGTTTCGAGGGGCCTTTGATCGTCAATTCCCTAGGAGACATAGCTTTTGGTTGTTTATCCTTTTCGTTTAATTCTGAAGATTATGGTCTTATTCTTGCCTTCTATACTTTTTATTATAATAAAAATAGCTTTTGGTTGTTTATTCTTTTAGTTTAATTTTGTAAGACTATGGTCTCATCCTTAGTTTTTATTATTTTTATTATAATAAAAATAGCTTTTGTTTGTTTATTCTTTTAGTTTAATTTCATAAGACTATGGTCTCATCCTTGCTTTTTATACTTTTTTATTATAATAAAAATAGCTTTTGGTTGTTTATTCTTTTAGTTTCATTTCATAAGACTATGGTCTCATCCTTGCCTTCTATACTTTTTATTATAATAAAAATAGCTTTTGGTTGTTTATCCTTTTAGTTTAATTCTATAACACTATGGTCTCATCCTTGCCTTCTATATTTTTTATTATATGCAATAAAATGTTGATATTTAGATAGAATAATATTATAAGCACCTTTCAAGACAAGAGAAAGTGGAATTTTAAGACATCTTTGTTAGCGATCAAGCTTGATTAAAATTTTGAAAGATTAGAATGGGTCCTTGGAAATTACATATAGAATGTATATGTAATCAGATTTTAGTATCTATGTGAGTGTTTATGTGAGTGTGTGAGGCTAGTTTCAGAAGGTATAATAATGAAGTAGTGGATGTTTCTTAGATATGTGGATCTTATTGTGCTTTTTATGGTTTATGTGTGTATGATAATTTTTTAAATATTAGGGATGTTTCCACTCACAAGGACATCCAGGCTAGTCAAATATATAGATTTGGAATGAAATTGGGGAGTTTAAGTGTGAAAAAGATTGAAATTGAAGTGGGTTATAAAATTAGGGATATTTCATGTGCCAAATTATCATATTGTAGACTATTACAATTATTTATTAAGGTAAGAGGATGAAGGTGGATCTAAACAAGAGAGGGAAGTGCTAAATGGGTGTTAAGAAAGATGTCACTACCTTGCATCCTACTATTCAAATATAATAGAATGTAGAGATCAATTTTGGCCTCAAAATCTATTGAAATGAACTTTACCTAGTTAAAGCAAGCTATGGTGACTTAGATCTATTTGAGATCTCCAATTTAAAAAATAATGAACTTAATTGAGTTCCTAGATAAAAGATTATGGTCTTCAGAAGTTAGGCACCACACGTTAAGGAATATAAGAGCATCTATGAAACATAATTATAAATGTACGTGTAACGCCTATTAGAGTGAATAATTTATCTATTCACTATACTTAAGCATTCTTAGGTTGATGAGGTTAGACAACATCTTGTCTAATTGAATGTGTAGCCTTTTAGACCTCTAGAGGTTACAAAGTTATTTGGTAAACCTAATGTGTATACCTTTTGAGGTTGGAATGTTTTCCATCTCACCTCAAAGGTCACCCAACACTTGGAATCAAGGTTGATGACTTGGTCAAATAGGTTGTTGGTTTACACATTCCAAGTAATCCATAGGTTGACACCTATAAAACACTTGTCTACTTATTTGTGCCACTTCATTGGACACTTGTCAATACACATGATAGGTGGATTGCCTCTTCCTTTCCTATATAGGTGTAGTGTAGAAAAATGTGTCCCTTGACATTTTCACACTTGATATGGGAATAATTAATGCAAAATTGGACTTAATGTCACCTTGATCTAGTGTTGTGAGGTGTTTTACACGTCCACATTAGGTCTTACGCCCTCTTTAAGCTAAATTAACCTAACTCTATCCTAATTTAATGTTGTAAAATATATTTATTTACATCTTCACATTAAATTTAGGAGGCTTGTAAATCAAGTGGAACTAAAATATTGTTGTAATGTGTTTTACATATTCACATGGGCCCTTCCAAGCTAAATAGACCCATTTTTTGCTTAATTTAGTGTATTTATTTACACTATCACATTAGAATTTGGGCCCTATTACATTTATGACCTTTATACCATCATTAATAGCCCTCTACGATCCTATATTGTGCATCTTAAGGCACATTTTGATCAAAAACCTGGAAAAATCAACATAAAAGCTTAATTTCTTCATTCCTTGAAATCTTAGTTGGCAAAATAGCCCCTATGGGACCCATTTTCCCCTTTGGGAGAATGAGTCACATCTAGATGGGTTTGAGTTATTTATGGGGTTTGAGCAGGAAAAACTGGGTTTTAACTTTAAATTTCTCCTATGTCAACCTTGGGTATCAAAATAATGGTCATTTGAGTGGATTTCCTATATAAGCAAGCTTTCAAATCCTCATTTCATCCAAGCAACATAATCCTACACGTTATCAATTCAATAAAGCAAGATTCAAGCATTCAAGATCATTTCTAAGGCATTCAAGGGAAGATTTCTTCATCAATTGTTGCAACAATTCAAAATCCATCATCATGGCCCAAGGTTCTAATTCCATTATTTCATGTTCCTACTTCATTATCTTGTTTCATCATTTGGTTTAATTACCTAAAAGGGGTTTGACCAAGGAAAACCCCTATCCCCTAACAATAAACAAGTTTTCCACTCTTTAATGTGTGATTGCAAGTTTGTAGATTGAAGAAAAGTGGATTGGAAGCTTTCAAGAGTGCCAAAATGATAAAGTTGCAAATGTTTTCAAAGTTGTCATGAAAAGGTGTCAAGACTCACGGAAACTCATATCTGGGGAAAAATATCCATCCAATTTGTAGGAAATCAGTGGGAAAGTGCTTATTTTATCCATCTTCAGAGGCTTGCAAAGTTTCAGTTCAAGATGTTGCTTCTGGGACACTTTTTGACAAAATGAGACTCATTCCCCAGTAGTGGCGAATGAGTCCAACTATAGGTGTTTTTCAAAGATCTTTGCGGATTTGGATACCCATTTGCCTAAAACTTGCTTTGGTATAGTTTTCTAGAATTGGGATTGATTCGTCCAGAATGGCGAATAAGTCCCACCAGGCTTAAGAAATAGTAATTCCAAAATTTCAGAGCTATTTCTAGTCTTCAATACATTTCTAGGTGCACAATTTCTATTTTATAGCTTTTTGTTTTGCTTTATTTGCATTTCTAAGTCATTTTCTAGGTCATTTTGCATATCACACTATGTTTTTAAACAAATTGTCTTTTCCAAGTTTACACTTGGTGGTGAACCCCTCATTATACATCATTTAGTCCCTAGGACATTTCCTTTGCAAGGTATCAATCTCTTTTGCATTGAGATCTCAAGGGTTTGTTCTTGAGGGAAAGGTCGAGACTTGTCTCTCTCCTTTTAGGTATAAAACCCTAAAGGTGCAAGAGAGTCCACAAATTTCAACTAATCATTTTGGTGAACCTACATTTAGAATAAATTATTTTCTGATTTGGATTCCATCATTACCCTAGATCTAGCTTACATTGACTTTGCATTAGGATTTTCATTGGTTAATTGGCATCTAGGGTATCTAATTTTTTGCATTAGTGAAAGTGCATATAGGTTGCATTTCTACATCTCAAATCATTGAAAATCATACAAAATTTTCATTTGCACTTAGGATACATATCATACAACATAAAAGAATCAAAATCCATTGAAAATTTGTGAAAATTTTGGAAAAAATCTATACTAGGACTCATTCACCACCTTGGGTGAATCAGTCCCAGAACAGATCTGAACAGCCTTTTACAACACTAAAAACCTTGTTTTTAAGATTTTTCTTGTTGCCATTGGTTAGTTGTTTCATTGGGTTGACTTTCTATTACATGCATTTCACTAAAACTAGCTTAAATTAGTCCATTTCATGGATTGCTTCATTTCAAATTTGCATTCACAACATCCCATTTTCATATCATTGCATAATATAATCAGTAAACTACCTTGTTTCAAATATTAAAAATTGCATTTAAACAGTTCACTTTAAGTCATTTTATTTCACTTTATTTACTTTTTCCATGATAGCATGTTTTCTTTAAAGAGACGTGGCTTTGATCTGGACAACAATGGATTTTATAAGTACAACATCCCCTCTTATGAGTTCAATTTAGATTAAAACAATGAGGTCATTAAGAAACATGCTAGTTATCCTTCTCCTATCTTCCATGATTATGAGAACATATTAGAGCAAGCAGATCAAACCGTTGACACAATCCTTAATATTACATTTCCCATTTTTGAGGATGGTAGTGTAGACAATCATAACAATCATACTTGTTCTTCTCCCAATACCTCTCCTATTAGTGATGAAGGTATCTTGGTGAAAGAAGATACAAGCATTGAGGGTTTTGATTGTCCCTCTCCTCATTCCCCTTTGGAGGATATTAGAAAACAAGAAGATGAGATTATAAAAACATTTCTAAACATCACTTTTCCTAATCTCCATTCATCCCTTGCTTGGGAGAATGTTTTAGCAAAAGAAGATGATATCATAGATAGCCATGACAATCAAAATTGTCCTTCTCCTAATATCCCTCCTCGATGCAAAGAGGATAGGTTGGTGTTAGAATATATACCTATTAACAGTCATGAGAATCTTGTCCCTCCCTTCCCTAATGCTCCAACCATATGGGAAGATCTATTTGGTAAGCATGAAAATATTAGTGGTCCTTCTCTTGATGCATCCTCTACTTGCGATGAAGTTTCTTTACAAAACCTAATGATAGATGAAAATATTATAAGCTCTCCTACTAGGGTAGATAATATGGCATAAGAGAACAAGACCTTATACAATCAAATAGAGCCTTCTCCTAATATTCCCACTATTGATAAATAAGAAAATTCAACCATTGATCATTCCCCTACTTACGATGAAGTCATTTTGGAAGAACCAATCCTTGAATTTCAAGAACATGTGGTTTGTAGTTCTCCTAAAAACTCTCCTCCTAGGGAGAATATCATGGTGCAAGAAAATGACAACAATACTAATATGTCTTCCTTAGGTAATGATAAAAAGGTGATACTAGATTGCCCTTTATTAGAGATACATCAAACCAAGACCGTTGAGGTTATGAATGTGCAAGTGTCCCCCTTTATTAATGGACCTCCTACATATCTTGTGGGACATCCTAAGAATCCTCTAATCCTTTACCCACCTTCACACAAACCTCAAACTCAAAATCAACCCAAACTTATCCTTTACCCACCAAAGACTAATGTTTTGCAGTAGCTAAGTCATAATACCATTTCTCATACAAATAACACTAGAAGTAATCTACAACCAAAAAAACCAACCCCGACACCCTTACCTTTACCTAAGGGTATGTGCAGGATCATCATGGAAAAAATAGGCCCTTAAGTGGCAAAAAAATCAGAAAAAATAGAGCTAGGCAACTTGACATAAAAATTTGAATGAGTTATCTATATTATTTCAAAAATATGTAAGAATAGAATCTGTAGCAAATTGAATTTAGTTTCTAAACTACTAGGTTTATTTAAAAAAGAAAAAAACCTATTTGGTGAAATTTTGAAATTTCAATGTAGTAGTACTTAAATTTTAGGGAAAAATAAGTAGGTGTTTGTCTGACCACCCTAACCACAATAAAATGATAATATTTTTTTATAATATTTTAGATATAAGTAGAGGACTCATGTCCTGATGTGATACATATTTTTTGTAATTTTTTCCAAGTAAATAATTAATTATGATTTTTATTACAACTTTTAAAAATATAAAAACTCGTATGTCTGACCACCTTAACTTGATCAAAACTTCATGAAATTCAATTATTATTTTTTAATCCTATAGTATACGAAGCATAGAATGTGACACATGTTTTGGATTCAAAAAATGTGATATTGTTTGAAAGCTATAGATGGTTTTCAATCAGCCTATCAATCAGGACTTTAGTCGTAATTCAAATAGAAAATGAATAATAATTATTTATTAAATTCAAATTAAAGAATAATTTATATTGGTGGAAAGCTTAGAATCTCCTTTAAAAACCCTTTTCATTTCATGAATTTTGGGTAAAAAAAAGTCATCAGCCACATATCCTACACATACCCATCATATCGCCACTTTTTGGCCCATCATGATCCTGCACATACCACTAATCCCATTTTTCCTAGTGCTCCATGTTTCACTTTGCATAGTGTAAAGGAGTATGATCTTGTTGAACAACTTAAGACTACTTCTACAAAGATATCCCTATGGGATTTAATTCAGAATTCACCTAATTACCACATTATTCTTCAAAGATCCTTGCAACAAGTTGTGGTTCCCTCTAGTGCAAACCCAAATGACATAGCAGCCATGATTCAAGGATTGAATGCTAACATTTCTTTCCACCAAAGCGAACTCCCCCCTTTGGAAGTGAAAAATAAAAAAAGCTTTCATAATATTATCTCAATACAAAAACATTGGCATAAAGCGAATCCTGACATCCAAATGACGTGGAAGCCCTAGTTCAAGGAATGAATGCAATTAACCTAGACATTTTTTCACCAAAGTGAGTTACCCTCCATGGAAGTTCAAAAACAGTATGAAGCTTTCATGATAATATCCACTATTAATATGAAAGGAATAAAGAGAACCCCTGTTGACAATGGCTCAACCCTTAATGTGTGTAGTGTTAATCTTTTGGATAAGCCTAGAATTGATAAGAGTGAGATTGGACCCGACTCATTGTCCATTCATGGATTTGATAACATAGGTAAACAACCTCTTGGCATGATCACATTGATTGTTACCATTGGGAAAGCTACATTGCAAACTACTATCCATATTATGCTTCATGATCTTTCATATAATATTCTTTTAGGTAGACTATGGATTCATGAAATGCAGGTGGTGCCTTCGACTCTTCATGCTTAATGAAGTATGTTTAGAACAATAAAGTTTACACAGTCAAGGCCGACCATAAACTTGAAAGTTGTTTGCCCATTGAAAAAGATAAACAAAGTCATGTGAAAACATTGATACCAACTTCAAAAGTTGAAATCACACAAGAACAAGAAAAAGAGAAGAATATTGAAGAAGTCATGAAGTTATTAGAAGATGATTGGGGTTCCTTGGATTTCACACCTACATTCATGGGAGAATATAATATGACAACAAAACAACCTGAAAAAGGAAAAGAATCAATGGTAATGTCAACACAAAACTTGAAAGAACCCTCACAAGCATCTACTTCATCCACTTTAGAAGAAGATACAAGTTATATAACAAACTTTGATGAAGTGTACTATCAACAACCACCAAATCTGAAAGTGATGGAAAATCTTTATAGAAAAGGTTATGAGCTCTTGAAACAACTTGGTTATAGTGGAAAAGGATGTGGAAGAAAAGGACAAGGAATTTTTGTTCCTCTAGAGCCTAAAACACAAGAAACAAAAAAGTGGTCTTGGATATTTCCCTTCTAAGATAATGAAAACAACAAAAAGACCCTCACTCAACATTATCACCATCATGTGTAGTTCCTCTAAGACAATTCTCACTTTGAAGGATCCCAAATTGATTGATACAACATATGAGGAATCATTGGAATACTTTGAAGATAAGTCATTCACTCCCCCTAAAAAACAAGGAGCCACTTATTCTATGGTTAGTACTAAAAAAATGGATGAAGAAGAGGAAATCAATGATGTTGTCAATGATAAAGAACATAATTCTGAAATTACGAGACAAAATGCACTTCCTATGGGAGATACAATCAACATATTGATGGATACATCTAATGAAGAAAGAGTGATTCAAATAGGAAAGTGTCAAGTGATGAGGATGAAGAAGAAGATCATGCAACATTATTGCATGAATTTCATGAACTCTTTTCTTGGACTTATTTAGACATGTTGGGTATTGATGCTAAGATAGTGACACACAACATAGTTTTTAAAAAAGATGCTAAACCAATAAGACAAAAGATATGTAAGATGAATCCTAAGATAGCTTTATTGGTAAAGGATGAGATTGAAAAACTCCTTGAAGTTGGATTTATATGACCTATTGACTATTCTCCATGGATCTCAAACATCATTGTAGTTGTAAAACCCAATAAACATATTAGGGTTTGTATGAATATTTGTGACCTTAATAAATCATCTCTAAAAGATGACTTTCCCCTTCCTAATATCGACATGATAGTAGGTTCGACTACACTAGAAATGCTTTGTTGTCGTTCATGGACAAATTCTTTGGATATAATCAAATCTTTATCAACCCTCAAGATCAATACAAGACAACATTTACTATAGCTTGGGGAACATTTTTTTTGGGTGGTTATTCCTTTTGGATTAAAGAACATATGAACAACATATCAAAGAGCTATTGCATTGATAGTTCACGATTACATACACAAGATTTGGAAGATTATTTGATGATATTCTAGCCAAATCTTTAACTCAACAAGACAATGTTGACATCCTCCAGAAAATGTTTGAAAGAATGTGTCAAAAGTATAACATGAGATTGAATCCAAAAAAGTGTCTTTTGTGTGGATAGTTGAAAACTATTAGGTTATATCTAGTATCTTGAGCATAGAGGCATTGAGGTGGAGATGAAGAAAATTGATGCTATCATTAACATTCCACCTCCTTAAAACATTTCTCAGTTGCATGCCCTACAAGGGAGAATTCAAGCTATAACCATCCTATTGCCTTGATTCTTATCATAAGTAATGCATTGCTGATTTTAAAACACCACCTTATAATTTTTCACACAATTTCCCAACACTTAGTAGATTCTACTTCAACTATGGAATGTAATAAATATCCTTAACAATTTTCATACCTTCTTTAGTAGGGACTTCCATAGCTACTTTTGTAGAAACCTCTAACATTTTTTCATCACCAATCTTGATCATGGATTTGAAACTTTTATCCATTATAGAAAAAATATTCTCATTTCCTAACATGTGATTAGAACATCCCAAATCTAAATACCAAACATCTTTAGAAACATTTTCAGCTTTTTCATAAGATATTAATAAATTATTTGAAGGAGCCTCATCACACAGAGTATGAAGCTTTAATTGCTGCTATACATACAATGTTAGCCTTATGTGTTCACCACATTTCTATATTTGGTGATTCTCAAATAGTCATTAAACAAATAAATGGTTCATATCAAGAAAAGCATGATAAACTCATTTGATACAAAGACCTTACAATTAAATTATTAAATAAGTTTGAATCATATACCGTTGACAATATACCATGAAAGGATAATCGACATGCATATGCAATGGAAAGTGTTGCTTCCTTTGTATCTCCTAAAGAACCTGTTGTTGATTTCACATTTACAATCCAAACAATCTTAAAACCTTCGATCAATGATAAAGTTAAAGATTTTTTATTAACCGATGCCAAAAACTCTAGGGAATGGTACACAACAATATTCAATTACTTAAAAGAGGGTACCTTTCCTAAGCCTAAACTAAGAACACCCGATTCCATCTTCGAAAAATTGCATCCAAGTACATAATTCTAGCAGAAATTTTGTTCTGTATAGATGACCGTTTAATGGTCTCTTGCTTAGATGTCTTAAACAATCCAAAATACCTATAGCACTTGAAGAAGTTCATGTAGGTGCTTGTGGAGGAAATTTTGGAGGTAGATTGTTAGTTCAAAAAGTAATTTGTATAGGATATTATTGGAGACATATGAAACATGATTATTATGCTCGCATTAAGAAATGTCATAAATGTCAAGAACATAATAATTTGATTCATGATCCTTCTTTCGAGCTTCATGCCCAAGTTCCTATTTGGCCATTCTCAGTTTGGGGTTTGGATCTTATTGGAAAAATATCACTACCCTCTTCCACTAGCCATAAATTCATAATTATTGCAACATATTATTTCATGAACTGGGTAGAAGCTATCCCTCTTTATTCCATGGCAGTTGATGCAATATGTCATTTCACATTGGAACGCATTATTTCTTGCTTTGGTCTTCCTTCCACATTAGTTTCAGATAATGGAACTCCATTTAGAAACAATGACGTGAAGAGAGTCTTGGAAACATTTCGTATTCAACATCGCTTTTCTACACCATATCACCTACAATCAAATGGTCAAGTGGAATCAACTAAGAAGACTTTTGAACAAATCTTAAGGAAAAGGGTAAGTAAGCATAATAAATATTGGCACACTCAAGTAACTTGTGTTGTGGGATTATCATACAAGCATTAGAATATCTATGGGAAACACTCCCTACAACCTTGTTTATGGTGACAATGCAATAATTCCCTTAGAGTTAGAAATTCCTTCATTGTGAATTGCTCTCAAGGGGCTTATCAATGACAATACCTATAAAGAGAAATGATTGTATCAACTTGAAATGCTTAATGAACAATGCATCAACGTTCTTGAGCATCTCCAAGCTTATTCCAAACGAATGCAACATAGTTATAATGATCATGTCATCCCTCACACATTTAATAAAGGTGACTTGGTGTTGTATGAGAATCAATGTAATGTAAATGTTGCTCTGCATGAAAAAGGAAAATTTAACCCTAATTGGCTAGGACTTTATGTAATTGAAGAAAATTATGGGTTTGGTGCCTATACATTAACAATAATGGATGCTACACCTCTAAAAGAACCTATCAATGCCACACATCTATGTCGGTACTACACCTAACATCATTTTTGAATAGTATGTTATTAAAGTAGTGTTGTTAGATTAAGTAGATAGTGTTCTATTTTTATCTCACATTGCTTCATTCTTTGACAAATGATCCTAGTGTGTCTTAGTATCTAAGGTGGGGTAAGTTTAAAAATATGGGGGGCCAAAAAGGGGGTTTAAGTGGCCACTTTTTTTCTAAATCAGGAAATACTGACCTTGGACATGAAATTGAGGATAGTTACACTCAAAATTTTGAGATGCAACAAAAACAAGGATCGTAGTGCTCCAATTCTACTTTCTAAAATACTAATTTATTTTGAAAATGGTTCAGATTAAGGGGTTCAAAAGAGGGACCCACAAAAATTGGTGTTGTTTTTGTCAGAAAAAAACATAACATAGCAAATTTTGTGGGAACGTAGCACAATTAACCTTTTTTTAGTATTTTTAAAATCGCTTCAATGACAAATTAGCTAACAGTATGCAATTGATGCACAATATTTTTGATAATTTTTTAATGAATATTTAATTTTTTACTAATTTTGAAAGTGGACACTTCTTGAAAAATAGAATTTTGGCCATGCTATCCCTACAAATTTTAGAAACTAATTGAATTTTTTTTTAATATTTGTAGAATGGAGTCTAGTTTCTAAAAAAATAATTTATTTGAAAGTTTTATGAATGATTAATTTATAATGAAAAGAACACGAAACACTGATTTTTTCCAAAAAAGAGACACATAAACAAAATAGATCAAAGTCTTAACATTGTCAAAAAGTGAAAAAAAAAAAAACATCATTAGATAGCTAAGAGAGATCCTAATATTACCTAGGTGTTTGATTTTTTCTACATTCAAACATGTGCAATCTTGATGATGAGCATGAACTCGATTATGTGAAATATTGTAGAATTTGAAAAAACACATCTTTGGTCATTAGGAAGGCCCTCCAAGCCTTTAAGTTGGTATTCCAAGGAAAATACCAAGCCCAAGGCTTAGGGATTCCCAAAGAAAGATATAACGTGAGCGCATTATAACTTGCGAGAATCATATCCTAGTTTTGACATGGTTTTTTGCATTTGTACGGGACATGCCTAGCAAGACATAACGTGAGTTCGTTATAACACACTCACGTTATGTATTTCTTTATGTTAAATGCTACTCTATTTAATGTATGTTTGTATGTACATGTATGCTTGTATGTGATGTATGTATGTATGTATGCATGCTTGTATGTATGTATGTATGTATTCCTATATGTATCAATTCATGTATGGATGTATGCTTATATGTATGTATGTTTTTAAGATTGTATATGCATATGCATATTTATGCTTGTATGTATGTAGGATTGTATGTGCATGCATATTATGCTTGTATGTAAGTAAGTATGTATGTATTTATGTATGTCTTTAGAGGGAGGAAGAATTTTAAGAGAGAGAGAAAGTTGTCAAGGAAGGGTGGGAGGGAGAGATGTGTGAGAGAGAGAGAGGTGTGAGAGAGTCTTAAGAGAGAGGGAGTGGGAGAGAAGGGGTTGGAGTGAGAGGGTCTTAGCTAGGTAATTTTGGAGGGATATAGGGAGAGAGAGGGGGGGGAATAGGAGAGAGGGAATTGATAGAGAGGGAGAGAAAGAGAGTTATGTAGGTAGGGTGTAAGAGGGAGAGACTTGAGAGTGTGAGGGGGGGTGAGAGGTAGAGACTTGAGAAATAGGTAGTGAGAGGAAGTGGAAGAGAAAGGGAGTGGAAGAGAGAGGAAGTGATAGAGAGGGAGTGTGAGAGTGAGATACCTAAGAGAGGGATAGGGTGTGGTAGGGAGTGACCTAAGAGAGAGGGAGAGAGAGGGGGGGTATAGTGAGAAGGAATTATCTAGGTAGGGTGGGAGGGGTAGATAGAGAGAGGGGAGAGAGAGAGAGTTACCTAGGTAGGGTGCTAGAGGGAGAGACCTGAGAGAGAGAGAGGGGGGGGGAGGGAGAGACCTGAGAGATAGGGAGAGAGAGTGTGTGTGAGAGAGAGAGGGAGTGATGGAGAGGAAGTGGGAGGGAGATAGAGAGAGATAGATAGAGGGAGAAAGAGAGAGTGGTAGGGATTGATTGAGCAAGAGGTACGTAGAAAGAGGGAGAGGGTAGATAGAGACAAATAGAGAGGGTAAGAGAGAGCGAGGGAGAAAGAGGTGAGATGTATATATAAAGAGAAAGGAATAGGGGTTGAGGGTATAGGGTTTAGGGATTAGGGTGGAGTACATATAGGGTTGATGGTTTAGGATATTGGGTTGAGGGTATGAGGTTGAGGGATTAGGATTGAGGGTAGAGGGTAGAAGGTTTAAGGGTTTAGGGTTAAAGGGTTTAGGTTTGAGGGTTAAGGGTTGAGGGTAGAGGGTTTATGGTATAGGTTTGAGGTTATATGGTTGAAGGATTAGGTTGAGGGTCAATTGTATAGGGTAAAGGGTATGGGGGTTGAGGGTTTAGGGTTTAAGAGTTGAGGGTTGAGAATTGAGGTTTGATGGTTTAATATATAGGGTAGAGGGTAGAGGGTAGAGGGTTTAAGGGTTGAGGGTTTAAGGTTGAGGGTAGAGGATTGAGGGTATATGGTTGAGGGATTAGTGTTGAGGGTGCAATGTATAAGGTAGACAGTATAGGGGTTGGGGGTTGAGGGTAGAGGGTAGAGGGTAGAGGGTTGAGGGTTGAGAGTTTAAGGGTTGGGAGATTAAGGTTTGAGGGTTGAGGGATTAGGGTAGATATTTTACTTCAGTTTAAGTGTTTAAGGGTTGAGGGCTAAGGGTAGAGGGCATTGGGTTGAGGGAAGAGGGTTTAAGGGTTTAGGGTTTAGGGTTGAGTATTTAAGGGTTTACGGGTTTATGGATTAGGGTTGAGGGATTAGAGTAGAGAGGGAGGGATGGAGGGAGGGGAGATGGAGGGAGAAGTGAGATAGAGAGAAGGAGAGAAGAGGAGGGAGGGACAAAGATATATGAGGGTTGAGGATCCAATGTATAGGGTAGAGGGTTGAGAATTGAGGGTATAGGGTTGAGGACCTAAAGGGTTGATGTTTTAGGGTTTGGGTTGATTCCATAGGGTTGAGTGATTAGGGTTGAGGGTAGAGGGTAGAAGGTTTAAGGATTTAGGGTTTAAGGGTTTAGTGTTGAGGGTTAAGGGTTGAGGGTAGAGGGTCTAGGGTATAGGTTTGAGGGTATATGGTTGAAGGATTAGGGTTGAGGGTCCAATGTATAGGGTAGAGGGTACAAGGGTTAAGGGTTTAGGGTTAAAGAGTTGAGGGTTGAGCGATTAAGCGTTGAGGGTTGAGAATTGAGGGTTGAAGGTTTAATGTATAGGGTAGAGGGTAGAGGGTAGAGGGTTTAAGGGTTTAAGGGTTGAGGGTTGAGTGTTTAAGGTTGATGATAGAGGGTTGAGGGTATAGAGTTGAGGGTCCAATGTATATGGTATAACGTTTAGGTGTTAAGGGATTAGATTTTAAAGGGTTGAGGGTTGAGGGTTGATGGATTAAGGGTTGAGGGTTGAGGGATTAGGGTAGAGAGTTTACTTTGGTTTAATGGTTTAAGGTTTGAGAGATTAGGGTCAAGGGTAGAGGGTATTGGATTGAGGGAATAGGGTAGAGGGTTAAAGGGTTGAGGCTTCAAGGTTTAGGGTTGAGTTTTTAATGGTTCAATGGTTAAGTGATTAGGGTAGAGAGGGAGTGATGGATGGAGAGAGAAATGGAGGGAGAAGTGAGATAGAGAGAAAGAGAGAAGAGAAAGGAGGGACATAGATATATGAGGGTAGAGAGTTGAGAATTGAGGGTATAGGGTTGAGGACCTATTAGGTTGAGGGTATAGGTTTCAGGGATTTGGGATGAGGGTAGAGGTTAGAATGTTTAAGAGTTTAGTGTTTAAGGATTTAGGGTTTAGGGTTTAGGGTGGAGGACCTATAGGGTTGATGGTTTAGGGTATTGGGTTAAGGGTATAGGGTTGAGGGATTATGGTTGAGGGTAGAGGGTTGAGGGTTGAGGGTTGAGGGTAGAAGGTTGAAGGGTTTAGGGTTGAGGGTTAAGGTTTGAGGGTAGAGGGTTTAGGGTATAGGTTTGAGGGTATATAGTTGAAGGATTAGGTTGAGGGTAAATTTTATATGGTAAAGGGTATAGGGGTTGAGGGTTTAGGGTTTAAGGGTTGATGGCTTAATGTATAGCATAGAGGGTAGAGGGTTTAAGGGTTTAGGGTTTAAGGGTTGAAGGTTTAAGTTTGAGGGTAGAGGATTGAGGTTATAGGGTTGAGGGATTAGGTTTGAGGTTGTAATGTATATGGTAGAGGGTATAGCGGTTGATGGATTAGGGTTTAAGGGTCGAGGGTTGAGGGTTGAGGGTTTGAGGGTTTAAGGATTGAGGGATTAAGGGTTGAGGGTTGAGGGATTAGGGTAGAGATTTTAAGGGTTGAGGGTTTAAGGTTGAAGGTAGAGGATTGAGGGTATAGGGTTGAGGTATTAGTGTTGAAGGTGTAATGTATAGGGTAAATGGTATAGGGGTTGAGGGATTAGGGTTTAAGGGTTGAGGGTTGAGGGTTGAGGTTTGAGGGTAAAGGGTACAGGGTTGAGGGTTTAAGGGTTGAGGGATTAAGGGTTGAGGGATTAAGGGGTGAGGGGTGAGGGATAAGGGTAGAGATTTTACTTTTGTTTGATGGTTTAATGGTTGAGGGTTGAGGGTAGAGGGTGAACCGAAAGAAAAAATGAGGGCTAGAAGGAATGCCCACCTATTTCCCTAGTTCATTCAATAATGTCCTAAGAACATTAATAGGATTGACTATCAACCTCACAAGGTGAGTCAATTCTCATTTAGGAGGACCTAAGAAGGGGGTTATTTCAGCTTTTAGGGGTTCACCACTAAGCAAATGCTTGGAAAAAAATTAAGCATTCAACCTAAAAAACCTAGTTATGTAAGCTAAATGAAGGATGCAAATGATGAAATTATGAAAAAAAAAGATAGGATGTGTCTACTTGGGAAGTCTAGAGATGTGATGACGATTCTGGAAATGAAAAAAAGCTATCCAAATATGCCAAGGAGGACAAAGACACCCTTACTATTTTCTAAGTCCTATTGCTGCTTTTCGGGGCAGATACAAAATCTTCAGATCTCGAAACAGAATCTCAAAGAATCCCTAAAAATACCCTTGGGAGGACTAAGACACCCTAGGTGGTGTATTAGTCTCATTCTGAATTTTTGAAAACTCTGAATGTGATCCTGAACTCCAAGGTCTGCACTTGCTTCTTCTCAGATCTGAGGTTCTGAAACTTCTGAATTTGACCTGTAGGTGAGTTTCAATGAAGACAACTTTGTAATGCAACTTTGCAACTTTGCAATCTTGCAATCCAAATTATCTTCAAGTCTTCAACCTAAATTTGCAATCACAAGCATGCAAGAGAGGAAAAACTTGTTGATTGTTAGTAAATGGGGGTTTTCCTTGGTCAAATCCCTTGTTGGTAATTAAAACTTGAAATGAAATGAAATAATGAAGGGAAATGATGAATGAACAACATGCAATGTTACAAATCATGAAACCCTTTTTGTACAATTTGCAAACTTGTGTGAAGTGGGTAGCTTGGATATGGATCTTGAATCAATGGAATGCTTTGATAGATCTTGACTTTAATTGCTTGCTTGAATCAAAACCACACATCAAAAATGTTAGCACAAAAACACACATGATGCAAGAATATGCTTTTATATGATGCTTGAATCTTGATGATGGCTCCAAATGCTTGAAGAACTACTCTTGAATTCTCTTGAGTGAATACTTGAATGCTTGGATGCTTATTATGCTCTTGGATATCTTTCTTATATGAAAATGAGTGAATGAACCTTGTATTTATACTTTGTTTGAAAAACAAGGACAAACAACTGAGAGGGGGAGGTGAATCAGTTGTCACAAAATATTTAATTTTTTTCAAACTTACCTTAATCTTAGATCTAATGAAAGAATAATAAACCATGAACAATCAACACCTCAAAAACACAGAGAACACCAAGATTTTTACGTGGAAACCCTGTTAGAGGAAAAACCATGGTGGAGGTTAGTCCACAATATTATACCCTGTTAAAAGAATAAGAATAATGGGAATGCACATGCCTTCAAGCACACTACCTAGAGCTCACTGCTCAAATACAAAAAAGGACTCACTATCTAGAGAAAGGTTTGGATTAAAACCATCCAAATTATGAACTGAGAAAATAGCTTCTACACAAGCCTAATTACAGTTCTAGTTAAGCACAAAAAAATCTTCTTCACACTTAATATTCTTCACACTCTACTCTACAATTGAATGATATTCGCACATACACACATAGGAGCACACCAATAACACTTTACACTAATGAAATAATCGCTCTTATATATCCACAACATGAGATTACATCAACAACTAAGTCGGCCAGAAATATAAAACATATTTTCAATGTTGGTCCAATTTTACAAATAAATTTGCAATGCAAATCCACCAAGGTTGGCCACAATATAGTGGAGACACAAATTAACAACTCCAACACAAAAATACTTTAATTAATTTCACCTCGAAGATCCACAACATGCTACAACCATCATGTCATCCAAGAACATGAAAAACTAAACATATAGAGAAAAATATTTGACCATGAGCACACCGATCAATGTGGACATACCACAAAGATAAAAAATGATCTAGAAACATCCATGAGCACTAGGAAAAAATAGAGAAGCATCCAAAACAACTAGAATTACCAGAAACACATAAACATCACTCTTGAATACTGACAAAACCCACAAAAATACTGTCAAAACACAGATCTTCATAACTCGAACAAATCTTCATGCGGACCTCTGAAATTTCTAGAGGATGGACTAGATACACTTAGTAGAAAACCCTTTAATCCACAAAATTTTATCTTCAACGTATAGAACAAGACACCTTCATGACCTTCATAGCTCCATTAGGAACCTGTAACACTTTCTTTTACAATTTTCTCAATATCCTTGACATATACAACCTTCAATACACTAATAGTGTTGACATCAATGACAACCACATATCAGCAATATAATCACAACATCCAACATACTTATCTATGCTTAATATCCCAAAATTACATCACACCAAGCCAACATAGGAAAACATTAATTGAAGGATGCTAAATCTTGCCAAAACTTGAAATTACATCCTGAAAATAAGCCAAGGAGGACTAAGGGTATGTGCAGGATCATCATGGAAAAAAAATGCCCTTAAGTGGCAAAAAATTCAAAAAAATCAGAGTTAGGAAACTTGACATAAAAATTTGAATAAGTTATCTATATTATTTCAAAAATATGTAAGAATATAATCTATAGCAAATTGAATGTAGTTTCTAAACTACTAGGTTTTTTTAAAAAAAAAATCTATTTGGTGAAAATTTGAAATTTCAATGTAGTAGTACTTAAATTTTAGGGAAAAATAAGAAGTAGGTGTCTATCGACCACCCTAACCACAATAAAATGATAATATTTTTTAATAAGATTTTAGATATAAGTAGAGGACTCATGTCCCAATGTGATGCATATTTTTTATAATTTTTTTCCAAGTAAATAATTAATTATGAATTTTTTATTACAACTTTTAAAAAATATAAAAAACTCATATGTCTGACCACCTTAACTTCATGAAATTCAATTTTTCTTTTTTTAATCCTATAGTATGCGAACCATAGAATGTGACACGTTTTTTGGATTCAAAAAATGTGATACTGTTTGAAAGCTATATATATTTTTCAATTAGCCTATCAATCAAGACTTTAGTCGTAATTCAAATAGAAAACGAATAATAATTAATTATTAAATTCAAAGTAAAGCATAATTTATATTGTTGGAAAGTTGAGAATCTCCTTTAAAAACCCTTTTCATTTCATCAATTTTTGGTAAAATAAAAGTCGTCAGCCACATAACCATCATATTGCCACTTTTTGGCCCATCATGATCCTGCACATACCCCTAAGACACCCTAGGTGGCGTCTTAGTCTAGAGGCTCAATTCTCAGGGCACAGAATCCAAAAAGGGACCTTTTTAAGGTGCATTCAAAATCAGGGTCCCAATACCCTTAGGGGACTAAGAAACCCTAGGTGGTTTTTTAGTCCCGACCCAAAAATGAGGGACACTTAGACAAAATCATTAAATGATCATTTTCCCTTTGATGATTTTCAAGATTAGCTAGAAAAATATGTGGTTTATTAGGATTTTTGATGCAAAATAGGACCAATTAAGACATGGAGAAGGATAAACGAAGCAAGGTAGGCCCAAACAAGTGTGAAAATGCAAGGCTATGTATTTTTCTACACTACATTTAGCCCCCACTTTAGTGAGAGGATGGACTTGCTTCAAACTCACACTAAAGTAGCCAATCACACAATCAAGAGGGGTTCAAATGTACAAATTCTAGTAAGATAGGATGAAAATAACCAAGAGGGTGGCCAAGCCCCCATGATCAATATCCTATGACAAACCAACATAGGCACAAAAGAACATGCATGTAGATGATATATAAAGCCATAATCAGATCACAAGCATACACCATCAAAGAAAGGAAAAGGAAAAAGACAAAAAATGCAGGGGATCAAGCTTCGATTGGCTATCCAACGCAGTGGACAGGGTCTAGGCTATTTGTCCAAAAGAATTTTACAAGTGGAACACGCTATCCACTATGCAAACAAAACACATGCTCACAAGGGATAGTGAAGGTAGGTGTCCACTAGGTGAGCTCCAGGATGTCCATATCAAAGTCATACCCCCATGACTATGATAAGGACAAAAATAAAATGCACACTCACGAGGGCTAGTGAAACTAGTTTTTCACTAGGTGAGCCCTAGGAAACCATATCAAAGTCATACCTTGATGACTTTAATAAGGCACAAAAATGCATGCTCACAAGGGCTAGTGAAGCTAGTTGTTCACTAGGTCAGCCCCAAGGGACCATATCAAAGCCATACCTGGATGACTTTAATAAGGTATAAAAAGAAAATACAATAAGAAAGAAGGATGTTCAAATGGATTCTGCTTAGTTCACATAAGGTATTAATGTTAGGGGACATTGTTCCTAATGTCTCCAAAAGAGGACCAATCAAAGGATAAAATATTTGCAATTTAGGGGATGCATGTGTGTCATATCACCACTATGAGGAATGTAATATGCTAAGATGGATCACACTCTTGAAGGACATTACTCCCAATGTCACTACAAAGAGTAAAAATACTTTGTATGCAGTAAGAGAATCGCATCGAGTAAAATGGAAACAAATGCAAATGAAATCATGCCAAAAATAATGCCAATGTATGCCCCCACTTTAAAAAATTTTCTAAAGACCATGTTGTCAGCAATTACTTTAAAGGAGACAAACATGAAAAGGAAAATGGAAAGGAGAGGGTTGCCCCTGAGAAACACATAAGGGATCTATGGATTTGGGGTTAGTATATTTCTTTGCTGCAATGATATTAGAGAGCTCAAAATTGTCAGCATTTCCAAAATACACATAAAACTAGAAGGACACAAAAAGAGCAAAAAAGAAGAAAAACCTTTTGGGTCAACATGGAAGAGACATAGGGTATCTCAATGCCTTGCGTCATCCCCAAAAACAAAACACAAGAAAAAAATGAAAAGGAAAGGACAAAGAAAAGATAATGAATTTTTTTTTGGGTCAACATGGACGAGACATATGGTGTCTCAATGCCTTGTGTCATCCCTAAAAGGAAAACACAAGACAACAATGCAAATGAAAAGTAAAGATCAATGAAAAGGTGAAAGTTGACGAAATAAAGAAGAATGAAGGTACAAATAGAGGAATGCACAAAGAGAGAGGGAACATCAAACTAAACATCATGGGGGATCACATTACACACATACAATCAAAAAAAAGAAAATGCAAAAGAATAGTAAGGCACAAGTGAGTCAACCATCCAGTAGGTCATCCACATCCTAGTCTTATTCAATATACACGGAATGCATATCACTAGCAAGAGGAAAAATATAAAGTGTTGTACTAGGAGAATCAAAAATTTCAACACGTGGAGCATCACTCAGTTTAGGAGGATCATCGTTAAAGCTCACAAAAGAGGAAAATAGTAAATTCAATTCATTATGCACTTGTTCATCAATTTTAGCTATTTCTTCATCGTCATCCAAATTAACCACAACAGGAGGAAAAGTGATAATATCCATAGAAGTTGCTAGCCCTTGTTGTGTTAGAGATATAGGATTTGTTTATTCTTGTAGGAGAGGAGGGTCATCGTTTATTACCTCTGTCAGATTTGGATTGTGATTTTCAATATTTTTTCTTCGTTCATCTTTCGAGTAATAGCATGACATCTACTCCTACACTCTCTAGCATTTCTATTTCTTTTATTACGGTTTTCAAGTTGTGTTTGGGTAGGAGCAGGTTTGTCAACCATAGATTTCTTGTCTTCTTGTGAGGGAAGAACGGAAGAAACCATGAGAGGTTGTTCAATCACTTTCTCTATGGCTTTGTAAATTTTCTTAGGAGTAAGATTAGGACGTGTTTGGTTTTCTCTTGGTCTTTTGTAGGAAATAGGAAAATGATAAATTTTGTTGGCAACACAAGGGCAGACAACCGAGAGGGGGGGTGAATTTTTTGTCACAAAATTTCAAACTTATTCAACTTATTAACCTTATTCTTAGATCTGATCAATAACCATGAAAGCATAAATCAACAACACATCAACAACACACACAACACCAATATTTTTTATGTGGAAACCCTATTAGAGGAAAAACCACAGTGGAGGTCAATCCATAAGATTATACCCTATTAAAAGTATAAGGAAATGTGAATGGGGAATGCACATGCATTCAAGCACATTGCCTAGAGCTCAGTGCTCAATTACAAAAGGAAGAATCACTATCTTACAAAAGATTTGGATTACAACTACAAGATTTGAACTGAGAAAATAACATCTTCTAATTCCTTATTATAGTTTTGGTTAAGCACATGAACACTTCTTCACTCTCTTTTACTCTTCTTCACTCTTCTTCATACTTTTCTCTAACTTCAAAAGATTTAGAACATTATTCGTGCAAACCATACATTGAAATGGTATAAAAAAACACTTATATATATCCACAACAAGAAATTACATCGCTACATGTTGGCCTTAATAAAATAATAAAATGAATACAAACTACTGGCCCAAAACATTAAAGATTATTAATGCAAATCAACCAAGGTTGGCCACAACATAGTGAAGACCCAAAATAAAATTTTCAAACATGAACCACCTTCAAAAATTATTCCTTGAAGATCCACAACACACTACAATACCCTGTTAGCCAGAACATGAAAAACATGAACACACAAGAGAAAATCTCTAATCACGAAAACAAAGATCAATGCACGTGTGCAACAATAGATAGAGAATGATCTAGAAACATCCAAAAACATCATGAATCACTAGAGAAGCATCCACAATAACTGAACTTACTAAAATAGCATCATCTTCATTTAGGAACACCAACTGAAGCAACCAAATGAATATCAGAATACAAGTCTTCATAACACGATCAAGTCTTCATGCAGATCTCTAAAACTTAATATGGATAAACTAGATATTCTTGACAAGAAACCCTTTAATCCACAACCTTTTATCATCAACGTACTCAGCTAACCAACCAACTGAACTTCACATCACCACTGACAAGCTTTAACTTACTTTATTACAATTTTCTCAATATCCTCGACATATACAACTTCTAAGAAATTAATTCCAATAGTGTTGAAATGAATGAAAACCACATATCAACAACACAACCACAATTTCATAAAATCTCCCCCTTTGGCATTGATGGCAACACATGATGTGAAAAACACCATCAACGCAACTATCTTTAGCACTTACTCCCCCTTAGGTTATGACTCTTTTTCCTCAATTCTTTTACATCAATCTACTTCCCACATGAATCTTCTCCTTAGATGATTCACAATTTTTCACATGACTCTTCTCCCCCTTTGACATCAATGAAAAGATCTCTTTTCTCCACACAAGCTTTGAACCACATATCTAAACATCTGACTACTCCCCCTGAGTAGCAACCACCACAACATCAATCTAGATCAAGATATGACTATGAAATGCATGAATTGATGCAATTAAATGCATCTTAGTTCAGATTAGGAGGGGTAATCACCCCTAGCTTCCCTCTGAGATACTCAAAAGTATCCCTAGGAAAAGGCTTTGTAAAGATTTCTGCAATTTGTTCCTTAGTAGGAACATACTCCAATCTGACTTTCTTTTCACTCACCTTCTCTCTCAAAAAGTGAAACTTGATAGATATATGGTTTGTCTTTGAATGCAACACCAGATTCTTAGAAATGTTAATTGCATTTGAATTATTACAAAATATAGCAATGGGCTCATCATGCATAACTCTGATATCTCTCAACATCTACTTCATCCACAATACTTGAGTACAATTGTTAGTAGAAAAAATGTATTCTACCTCTACAGTAGATAAAGAAATGGAATTTTGCTTCTTACTTACCCATGAAATAAGCTTCTTACCCAAGAAAAATGCACCACCACTAGTACTCTTTCTATCATCCACATCACCTGCCCAATCAACATCAGTAAAAGCACTCAAAGTATGATCATCATCTTTAGGATACCACAACCCAAAATCAACTGTCCCCTTCAAGTATCTAAAAATAATTTTCACAATAGTTACATGAGATTCTTTAGGATTAGCTTGAAATCTTGCAACAATGCATACAACATTCATGATATCTGGTCTAGTTTGAGTCAAATAAAGCAATCCACCAATCATTGATCTATATCTAGTCTGATTTTCTTTCAGAGAATCATCATCTTGTGTCAACTAGCATCCAGTCACCATAGGTGTAGCAATTTGATTCGAATCTTCCATACCAAATTTCTTTAGCATTTCTTTCATATACTTGGATTGAGATATGAAGATCCCTTTACCTAATTGAGTAATTTGGGTATGTGCAGGATCATGATGGGCCAAAAAGTGGCAATATGATGGGTATGTGGCTGACAACTTATTTAACTCAAAATTGATGAAACAAAAAGGGTTTTTAAAGGAGATTCTTAGCTTTCCACCAATATAAATTATCTTTACTTTGAATTTAATAAGTAATTATTATTCATTTTCTATTCCAATTACGACTAAAGTCCTAAGTGATAGGCTAATTGAAAAACATCTATAGCTTTCAAATAGTATCACATTTTTTGAATCCAAAATATGTGTCACATTCTATGCTTCTCATACTATAGGATTAAAAAAATAAAATTTGAATTTCATGAATTTGACCATGTTAAGGTGGTCAGACATATGCGTTTTTATATTTTTTTAAGTTATAATAAAAAAATCATAATTAATTATTTACTTGGAATAAAATTATAAAAAATTATGCATCACCTCGAGACATGAGTCCTCTACTCATATCTAAAATCTTATAAAAAAATATTCTCATTTTATTGTGGTTAGGGTGGTCAGACAACACCTACTTCTTATTTTTTCCTTGAAATTTAAGTACTACTGCATTGAAATTTCAAATTTTCACCAAATAGTTCTTAGTAGTTTAAAAAATACATTCAATTTGCTACAGATTCTATTCTTACATAATTTTTAAATAATATACATAACTTATTCAAATTTTTATGTCAAGTTTCCTAACTCTGATTTTTCTAATTTTTTTTCCACTTAAGGGCCTATTTTTTCCATGATGATCCTGCACATACCCATTTGTAATCCCAAAAAGAATTTCATCTCACCAATCATAGACATCTCAAACTCATTATGCATCTCATCAAGAAACTTCATGCACAAACCATCATCTCCTCCAAAAATGATATCATCAACAAAGACTTTGGCAATCAAATATTTATCATGATCAATCTTGAAATACAGATTACTATAAGCAGTACCTTTATTAAATCTAAGCTTCAAACAATATTTGTCCAATCTGGCATACCATGCTCTTGGGGCTTGCTTAAGCCCATACAATTCTTTCTTCAACCAACAAACCATATCTGCCTAATCAGTCAATTGAAATCCATCAAGTTGCTCAACATACACCTCTTCTTCTAGTTCACCATTTAGAAATGATGACTTGACATACATCTGAGAAACCTTGTAATTTTTGTAAGTAGTATAAGCAAGAAATAGTCTCACTGCTTCAATCCTAGCAACAAGGGAAAAAAATTCTTCAAAGTAAATTCCTTCCATCTGAGAATATCCTTTACACACCAATCTTTCTTTGTTTCTAGCAACTTCACTTTGCTCATTCAACTTGTTTCTAAAGAACTATTTAGTTCCAATTACATTTTTGTCCTTAGGTCTAGGAACAAGAATCCATGTATTATTCTTCTCAATTTGCTATAGTTCTTCTTTCATTGCTTCCACCCAATGTTCATCTTTGCATACTTCATTCACACTATTAGGCTTAGTCTTTAATATTAGACAATATTCTTCTTCATTTCTTCTCCTAGTCTGAACACCCTTGTTCTTATCACCTATAATCTAATCTTCTAAATGATTTAGTCTTACATACCTTGGAGTCTTAGGATTTTCTTGAACTTTTGGATCGTGTGATCTCTCTTCTACACTTTCACTAGTTCCTTCCTCTTGATTTTCTTGATTCACCAGAATGTCTGAACTTGATTTTGAGTTTGAACTTTCTTTCCTATGACTGAACTATTATTTTGATCATCTAAATCATATCCACAAGTTCTGGATGGTCTAGCTATGTCCTCATCAACCTTGAAATTTGCACTTTCAACTACCTTCCTCAATCTCTTGTTGTACCACCAATAGCCATTACTCTTAGTAGAATAACCAAGAAAGATTCCTTCATCACTCATAGCATCAAACTTTCCTATATCTTCATCTCTTCTAATATAACATTTACTCCCAAATATTTTGAAATATCTAACAGTAGGCTTATGACCAGTCCATAGCTCAAAATGGGTAAAACTAGTATCACCTTTGACTTGTACCTGATTGAGGATGTAAACAACGGTACTCACTACTTCTCTCCAATAGATATGAGGAACATTTCCTTCTAGCATTATAGTCCTACCAGCATCTTGAACTATCATGTTCTTCCTTTCCACAACTCCATTTTGTTGAGGGGTTCGTGGGGTAGATAATTTTCTCTTTATCCCATGCACTTCACAAAAAGAATTAAACTCATGGGAAGTGAATTCACCACCTCTATCTGATCTCAAACATTTAATCTTTAGACCTGTCTCTATCTCAACCATATCTCTAAAAATCTTGAATTTCTCCAGAGCTTTAGATTTCTCCCTTAAAAAAGTAACCAACATTAATCTAGAATAATAATCAATAAGTAACATGAAGTACATGTCTCCTTGTAAGCTTCTAACTCTAGAAGGACCACACAAATCAGTATGAACAAGCTCCAACACTTCATTTGAACAATGCTATTTGCTCTGAAATGAAATTTTAGTTTGTTTCCCTAACTGACATTCCTTGCATATAGTATTAGTAGGCTTTACCAACTTAGGAAGATCTCTCACTTCCTGAGTAGAACTTATCTTAACAATATTGTCAAAGTTTACATGGCACATTCTCCTATGCCACAACCAACTTTCATCAACTTGAGCAATTAGATGACTTTTACTAGCAACATTTAGGTCAAAGATGTTACCTTTTGTTTTTATACCTGAAGAAATCACATTTGTGGAACTCCCCATTGTTCTACACTTTCCATTCTTGAATTGAAGATTGTATCCCCTATCAACCATCTGTTTGACACTCAATAGATTATGCTTCAAACCTCCCACATATAGAACATCATCAGTATTATTCTTACGATCAAGAGAAATCGATCCTCTGCCATGGATTACACCTACTTTTTCATCACCAAATCTTACAACACCTCCATCATACTTTTCTAGGCTAAAAAACTTGCTTTTATCACCTGTCATGTGATGAGAGAATCCACTATCAATCACCCATTCATCTTTTTCTTCAAGTCTGGTCGCTAGGTCTTTCTCCACATTTGAGCAACTAACAAATTCAATAGGTACATGATCATTTTCCTTGATAGAAATAAATTCCCATTCATCCTCACTTGCATTCCCTTTATTAAATTCATCATCTATCACACCTTCATTAGCATCATGATAACACTTTCTTTGAAATCTAGGCTTGTTAGGTCTTGGATTAGGAACTCTTTCCAGACACCTTGATGAAAAATGACCTATCTTATTGCAAGAAAATTTTTTTATAGGAAACTTCCCTTTATACTTACCTTCTCCTCTGGCTTCCCTTTGGACAATAAGTGCTTCAAGCTCATTCAGTTCTCTTTATTCTTCTTCAATCTGTCTCATTTCTTCCTCATACTGGAATACCTTTCTTGAAAAACTCTCACCTAGATCATATCTTTGCTTATCTCTTCTAGAAGTAGTAGCCTTAAATTTAGATTCTATCTTAGGAATAGCATCACCAAACTCACTTAACTCAGAAGCAGTTAGCTTACCAATCAACATGTCTCTGGTTACATTTGTTACAGTCTGGAGCTCCTCAATAGTAGTAGATTTAACTTTGTATGTAGAGTTTCACTGTATATTCCTTCATTGCTTTCACTGTATAATGCCTCTCGGTGTAATTAACTCATTACAATACCTAGTACTAATAATGTAAACACTTGAATAAATATTAAAGTTTAACATTTATATCTCTTTAGATGAATGTATTTAGAATAACTATAATATTAAATATTTTAATTTTCAATATTCATTTTATATTAAAAAATTTAAAATTTAAATATTTACATAAAATCTTATACATTAAATATTTTTATCTTAAATTTACTTTGACCACATATCATATCTAGTTCAACCAAGTAATATATCTACTTGCATATTTTTTAGAGTTCCTATTGTTATGTTACTTTGTAGTGTATTTGTAATGTTGACTAATTTTATCTAATTGTTGCACATGCTAATGCAGGGCATGTTTATGTAGTTATTGCAGATGAAGACAACAAAGAGGAAATAGACTATTACTTGTGTCGTTATGTTGAGGCTAAGATGAAATTGGAGGCCCTAGTTATAGATGGAGAAAACATCGAATAACCTACAGGCTTAGTTGTTGTTACCAGAACGTGGATTAGAAGGTACCCACATAAGAGTGTTAAATATTGGCTATTTCAAGACTTTGACATGGATCAGAAGATTCTTCATTACTCGAACCTTTTCGTGGCATTCAATTTTTGTTTGACCAAATATTGGGGTGGACCTTTGAACAAGACCTTGTGGAAGGTGCATGAGTCTAACCATGAGGCAATACTTAATAAAATAAAGAGTAGAGTAGACTCAGATGGTTTGTTGGATTAATTTTTAAGTATGCACATTGGTTCTTATTAATTTATACTTTTATGCACATTAATTTGTATGATGCCAATGCTATGATGCAAATGATATCATCTAATGTGTATATCATGTATGTAGGTTATTGATGAAGTTAGTAGACTTACAAATGTAACATACTTTATGTTTAGAACTGTGGGAAAAGGATTCAAAGTTCAATGTTATTTTATTTTTTCTCAAAAATATGCAAAAAAAATGATGTAGGATATTCTCTATAGATTAGTAAACTATTACAAGTTTCCAAAAGGTTGGAAAGTAATAGTTTGGTTATTTTCTATTCATGTTCTATTCATGAGAGGTTGTTGTGTGCAATAGGTATCTTGGAATCCCCAATAAAACTCATCACAGGTGTCCCAAAATTTTCCCAATCCAACATTGAAAGCACATGCCTTGGCCTTACAAAAAGCATAATAAGCCTTCAACAAGCTTTCCAAAAACAACAAGCAACTTTAGCCCAACAACAACAACAACAATAAGCAGCCATAGCAGCACAACAAACAACTTTAGCCCAACAACAACAACAACAACAAGAAGTAGCTTTAGCCCAACAACAACAACAAGAAGAAGAAGAAGTGGCCTTAGCAGCACAACAAGTCACACAACAACAACAACAAAAACAAGAAGTAGCTTTATTAGCAGCACAACAACAACATGCCCAACAACAAGTCCTAGTGGCACAACAATAAAAACAAGCTCAACAACAAGCCTTGCGAGCCCAAAAACATTCCCAACAATAGCAACGCGACTCCTATTTTCCAAATGCATCAGGAACATATTCATCACTTTCACAAAACCTTACACCTCCATACACACCATACAACTCATCTTTCATCCCACCATATGTTCCTCCACCCAATCCACAAGATGATCTAGCATCACAATTAAAAGTGCTCTCACAAGAAATTAGGACCTTGTGCAAGATAAAGAAACAACATACATAGAATTTGTGTCCTTACCCATTTGATCGAAACATAGCAATGGTACCCTTCCCTCCTAGTTTTGAAATCCCCAAATTTGATAAATATAGAGGGAGATGAAGCCCTGTTGACCATATCAAAGAATTTAATGTAATGTGCATGGAAGTGGCTTATAATGATTCATATCTAATGTGTCTCTTCCCTCGAACTCTAGTAGGCCATGCTATGGATTGGTTCTCTCATCTGCCTCCTGGTATCAAATTTTTTTAAGAAATCACAGAGAAATTCATTGATCACTTCTCCTTTAATCTTGACATGGGCATTAGTCTAGAAGAGTTATACAATCTTAAACAAAATGCAGGAGAAATCTTTTCTAATTTCTTACAACAATGGAGACAAAGAGATCGTAAAAGCAAGTGGCCTCTTCTTGAAGAACAACAAGTAGGAATCATTATCGTCAATCTAGATCCAAATCTATCATTCTAGTTTGAAAATGCAATGCATCACCTCATATGACGAGCTTCTTCCTAGAGCCCTTAACATTGAAAGAGCCCTAATCTCATAAGGAAATACAAAAGCTTACAAAGACAATTGTCCTTCAACTAGTTCAAATGAGAAACCTTGTGTATGGGATGAGAACATAAACATAACAAATGTCAGTGTAGTAGATGCTAAGGTCATACTAAGTGCTCTTAGACCCAATAACAATCAAGTTGCTAGCATCCAACCTATTGTACAAAAAATGGTACCACCTTTGAACAACTAAATCAAGAACACTAACACATAACAAAGACAAACTTCTAACATAAACAACTATCCCAAATGCAAGTACACACAGTTATCAAAACCCATCAAGACAATCATGAAGAAATTGGTTGAGGAAAATCTAATAACACTTCCTAACTTTGAGATCCAAATCTATCATTCCAATTTGAAAATGCAATGCATCACCTCATACGACGAGCTTCTTCCTAGAGCCCTTAACATTGAAAGAGCCCTAATCTCATAAGGAAATACAAAAGCTTACAAAGACAATTGTCCTTCAACTAGTTCAAATGAGAAACCTTGTGTATGGGATGAGAACATAAACATAACAAATGTCAGTGTAGTAGATGCTAAGGTCATACTAAGTGCTCTTAGACCCAATAACAATCAAGTTGCTAGCATCCAACCTATTGTACAAAAAATGGTACCACCTTTGAACAACTAAATCAATAACACTAACACATAACAAAGACAAACTTGTAACATAAACAACTATCCCAAATGCAAGTACACACAGTTATCAAAACCCATCAAGACAATCATGAAGAAATTGGTTGAGGAAAATTTAATAACACTTCCTAACTTTGAACACTACCAAGAACCACAAGAGAAACCATCCTGGTACAACAAATGCGATCTTTTTGATTTCCATAAAATCAAAGGACATAAAACAACAAATTGCATGAAACTCAAGAACATCATCCAAGATCTCATAGAAAGAAATACCATATCTATTGAAGTACTATTAGGGAATCAGGATCTCAAGATATACAAGACCCCTCTACCAAATCATAACAAAACAAACAATAGTGGAAAATCTAAGGATTACACCAATGTGTAGCATACCTATTCTAATGTAGCAACTCCTATGATAGTTTCATCACTGTTGTCACCATGAAAGGAGCTAGTGAGAAATGTGGAGTCACCACATGAAATGGAAAAATAACTGTTCAAGGAGTCCCATCTCAACATAGGACACAACCTACTTTACTCACATTGAATCCTAGCAAGTATAATCTTCTAGATTAACTAAAACATACCCCATCTCAGATATCAATCTTAGAACTCTTAAGGTTATCTCATGCACATAGAGAAATACTGGAAAAATTCTTGTCTAAGTCATCTATTCCTGAGAACATTGATAATAATCAATTTCAAGCTATTGTAGGGAATATCACCAACCATCTTCTCACCTTATCTAAGCAAGACCTACCAGCACAACCATCTCATAAACATTCTTTACACCTTGAGGTTTTCATTCATAAAAACAAGGTCAAAAGAGTCTTGGTAGATGGAGGTGCTAGTTTGAACATTTGTACGTTGAAATTGATCAAGAATCTAGGCTCCTCAGAAGATACTATTGAGAAGACAAAGATTAATATCATCAGGGTATATGATGATTAGGAACGAGTATCACAAGAAATCATTGCACTCCCAATCCAAGTGGGGACTCTTATTGCAGAAACTACATGCCAAGTACTTGATCTTGATCTTCCCTATAACATACTACTTGGTAGACCTTGGATCCATGCTCTAAAAGTTGTAGCCTCAACCTATCACCAAAGTGTGAAGTTTCCTTTCGAAGGAAGAGAAATCACTATCCATGGATATCCTGAGCCTTTTTACTACTACAAAAGTCTTGAGACCAAGTTCTATAAGATCCCACAAATACCCAAAAATGATGAAGGACCTACACCATCAAGCTCATTTATTGACCAGTCATCACTAGCTTCTACATCAGAATCAAAAAAACCCATTGTGTAAAGTATACCTGACATCAAATCAGTGATCCAAGATGATGATTGTGGAAACTACAAACTATTGAAGGACATATTTTTCTTAGGAGAATTACCCATTTTTCCTCAGTCTCATGGGAAACCTAGATCTAGCATCAAAGAACCATAAATAATCAAGATGGAAGCCACTACCTTCACCAAGTGGGGGGATCTAAATCAAGAAAATTTCAATGAAGAAGATGTATCTAAACTCCTCTATCAAGATGAATGACCACTTCCTCTTCTTCGCATGGAAGATGACAACAAAGTTCTATAGCTAATGAAGAGCATGGGGTATAACAAAAATGAAAAGCTAGGGAAAAATGACAATGGTTTACTAGATCCCATTGTTCTTGAGAAACGAATAAAGAATCTTGGCTTAGGTTGTACTACTAGCAAGGTCACACTTATTAGAAAAGGTATTTATGCTAAATGAGTTGAGGCTTCCTCTTGGTCACCCACATAATGTGATACAACCTTAGATGAATTTCCCCTTGATGTTGTTGACCTATTTGAGAACAATACCCTATTTATGATTTCCATAACACCCTTTTCTCCAAGCAACCAACCAACCAAAATATGCCTATTATACCCACAACTCATTGGCATGGACCAACAAGGACCACCGATTCTATATTTATTCAAAAACAATGAAGCGATCTTAGAATTCATGGAACTCTGAGACAACTTATCATGGGCAGATCACAAAGCATGCTTTGACATAGAGCTTGATACATGAGAATACTATTGGGAGATGATTGAATCCATCAGTCAAAAAATAAATGAAGTGCAATTAACATGTAGATCCTTGAGTGAAAACCCCCTTGTGGCACTCTCTGATCCCAAAAAAGTAAAAACAAAGGACGCATTCAACAATGAAAACCTCCCTGAGGCACCCAAGGATGAGGGATTTAATCTTCCCCTTAGTGAAATGCATCTAGAGAAGTCATCAATGCTTGTAGAAAAGGCCACTCCAGTAAATGTGGGAATAGAAGAGGAACCTAGGATCACCTTTTATGTTGAATCCTTGTTGGATGAAGAGCAGAAGAACCTTGTAACATTCCTCAAAGAGAGAAGAGCTGACTTTGCATGGTCATATACAGATATTCTAGGCCTTGAACTAGAAGTGGTTGCACATCACTTGGAAGTCTATCCTGAAGCCAAACCAGTCAAGTAGAAATTGAGAAAGATGCACCCTCAAATAGCACTCTTGGTCAAACTAGAACTACAAAAGCTTCTTGATTTTGGATTCATCTGACCAATAGATTATCCTGAGTGGGTTTCAAACTGGTACCAGTCTCAAAACCCACTAGGGGCATCAAAATTTGCACTGACTTTAGAGACTTGAAAAAAGCATGCCCAAAGGATGATTTATGTCTTCCCAACATCGATCTCATTATGGATTTAATAGGTATGCATGGAATTTTGTCACTCATGGATGGATTTTTAGGCTACAACCAATTCATAATCATGAAGGAGGATCAACACAAAATTTCCTTCACTTGTCTCTAGAGAACCTATTGTTGGAATGTAATGCCATTTGGGCTAAAGAATGCAGGAGCTACCTATCAAAGAGCCATGACCCTTATCTTTCATGACATGATCCACAAAAAACTGAAGATTATGTAGACAATATTTTGAAAAAATCAAAGAAGAGAAGTGAACACATGCAAGTCCTAGGACCTATATTTGAAAGGCTTGAAGAATACAAGGTATGGTTAAATCCAAAAAAGTGTGTGTTCAGGGTCACATCAGGAAATTTTTTTGGCTTTATTGTTTCACAAAGAGGGATAGAAATTGATCCAGCAAAGGTAAAAAACATATTAGACATGGAACCACCATAGACATTGAAACAAATGTGAGGATTACAAGGAAGGTTGTAGTCCATTAGAAGGTTCATAACTTAGCTATCAGATAAGATTCATCCCTTTTCACATCTCCTCCATAAAGGGATAACCTACAAATGGGATGATAAGTGTGATTAAGCCTTCCAGCAGATCAAGGATTACCCACTAACACCTCCAGTGCTCATGCCACTGATACCAAACAAGCCGCTAATCCTGTACATCTCAACAAGATCAGTAGCATTAGGAGCTCTCTTAGCACAACATGATGAGAACAAAAAGGAAAGATCCATATACTACATCAACAAAACCTTGGTAGGCTATGAGATGAACTATTCACCCATTGAGAAAGCATGCTTAGCAATAGTTTTTTCTTCACAAAAATTTAGGCATTACATGTCACATTAGATCACGATCATTGCAAAGATTGATCCATTAAAATATTTGTTATCTAGAGCAACTCTCATAGGATGAATGGCTAAATGGGTAATGATCTTGATAGAGTTTGACATAGAGTATGGGGAGTGAAAGGAAATCAAAGGACAAGTGATAGAAGACCAACATGATGATCTTGATAGAGTATAAGACTCTTGAAGCTGAAGTTGTCAAAATAAAAAATGACATGAAAATTGTTGTTGAACAAAACCATAAAATGGCTAGGCACAATGCCATCATCATCATTGCAATGTCTGAAAAGTTGGAAAAGTCATAACAGGGCTCGCTGGTTGTTGACCTGGAAGAGGACAAGGATAAAATCAAGAACAAGGACCAAGGTATATCGAAAAGGACCCATGCCAACCTTAAGAGGAAAGTGGCTTCTACTACCCAGATGGTCCAGATCTTAAAGAGGGGGTTTAGGAAATGAACGATTTGGAAACTGAGACTGTGGAGACATTAAAGTCCCAAATTTAGTTGCTACTAGAATTTTGTGTAGTCTTTTTGGGTCTTTTCTGTGGCCCTTGCTGGCTTTTTTGGTAGCTATTGCTTTGTCTTTTTGTTGTTGTCTTTATAGCCTTTTTGCTTATGGTGTCTTTGATGATCTTATCTTATGTATGTAAACTTTGTGGTTTCGGGTCCCTATAAAACCCTTTTTTTCCTCTTTCAAAAACTAGCAAAAGCACCTATCTATGATGAGAACCCTTTAATATCTGATTTCCTTGACAAATCATTGTTCCTTATTAACCTCATAGCTTAGTGGAATATGTATTTTGATGGATCATTCACCCAACATGGATTTGGAGCAGGCAATCTTTTCATCACCCCCAAGGTGATTGCATCCCAAAGTCATACAGGATATCATTCCCATGTACCAATAACATTTTTGAGTATAAAGCATTCATCATAGGTCTCAGGATAGTAGTCCAATGGAAGATAAAAGAAATGAAAGTCTATGGAGTCTCACAGCTGGTTATTAACCAAGTCAATGATGACTATCAAACCAAAGATGACAAGCTCACTCATTATAAGAAGATGGTGGAGAATCTCAAAGACCTCTTTATAGAAAACTTTTGAGCAGAGTTCTTGCATGAACAATAGAGCAACAGAAACCATGGCAACAATTGGATCACTATGAGACATATTGAATGACATTCTTCAATGTGAATTCTTGGTAGAATAGCTTCTCATACCAACTTTTGAAATACCTGATTTTGAATTCGTGTGTGTCATTGTTGGTCTTGGATCCCCTTGGTACCATGACATTTTTACTCACCTTAACAGAGGAACCCATCCATCATACATCACCTCAAACTTGAAAAATACCTTTTTGAAAAAGGCACCCCAATTTGTGATCCTAGGTGATAGCCTTTACCATCGAAGCATCAAAGGTACATTACTACAATGTCTTAACCAAGAGGAAGCCTTAACTACCTTAACAAAAGTACACAATGGAATATATGGAACAAATTCTAGCAGTATGACATTAGCTAACAAACTATTGAGGATGAGGTACTATTGGCCAACCATGGAAAAGGAAGCTCATCAGTATGTGTGGAAATGTATCCAGTGTCAACAACATGGGGATATGATTCATGCTTTGGCTCAAGAGTTGCAACCAATGATTACACCATGGCCTTTTTCATAGTGTGGACTTGACCTCATAAGAAAAATCACTCCAATCTCATCCAATGACCATAAGTTTATCATAACCACCACTGAGTAATTTACTAAGTGGGTTGAAATCATTCCTATGACCTACATAATGGTGAAGGAGATAACCAAGTTTATCCTGAATTACCTAATTTGTTGTTATGGTGTACCAAAAACCCTTATCTTAGACAATGGAACCCCATTCAAGAATCACGATGTGAAACAACTATTCCAAAGATTCAATATCCAACATCGATTCTCTACCTCATACTATCCCCAAGGAAATGGCCAAGCAGAAGCAACCAACAAAACTATCTTGAAAATCTTAAAGAAAACAGTCAATGAAGTTGGTCATGACTAACATTTGTTGCTAAATCCCTCTCTTTGGGCTTATCAAACCAGTATTCACATGCCTATAGGTGCAACCCCTTTCTCCCTAGTCTATGGATCAGAAGCCATCTTGCCTATCAAGGTTGAGATCCCATCACTACGAGTGTCAACTGAGGAGGAGTACAAAGTGTCTTGATTGAATGAGTTGGAATTCCTAGATGAATGTCATCTTGATGCTCTAAATCATTTGCAAGTGTACCACAACTGATTGAAACACAACTATAACAAGAAAATCAAATGTCATTCATTCCAAGTAGACGATCTTGTCTTAAATAAAAATTAGAAGAACCTCCATGATCAAGACAACAAAGGAAATTTTGAGCCTAACTGGTTGGGCCCCTTTGTCATCATAATGAGCTATAGATTAGGAGCATACCAACTATCAATCCCTGAAGGTGAACCCTTGCAAGAACCAATCAACAAATTTCATCTCAAAAAGTTTTATGGCTAGTCTTCAAAGGTATAAATTAGAAAATGCAAAAAAATCATAAAATGATAAAAAATCTAAAAGAATGAGAAAAAGGATTGAAAAAAGTAAAGAAAAAAATTGTCCTCTAGTGAAAACCACTTCGATGGCACTTTGGGAAAGTACCTTGGTGAAAAACTATCAAACAAGCACCTTGCATAAATAAAGCATCTCCATCTATTCTTTAGCTCTTTTGGCCCTTCATTATTTGCATCACCATTATCCTTCATGTACATCCTTCTCATGGCTTGTTACTGTAAGGTATCATGAACTCTTTAGCACTACTTGGCATAATCCCAAGGTTAGTTTGTCCTACCTTTCTCAAAGTAGGCTAACATATCACACTGGGGCATTTCGTTATGCGCCACATTTGGGTTCTTGTATATCTTGAGGTCATGGGACATCTTATCAGAAAACACCAAAAATCTCATAAAATCTTATCTAGAAAATCCAAAAAACATTCAAAAAATTGTACAGCAAAAATACAAAACATCCAGAAAACATCAAAAACCCTAAAAAGGTAAACATTGAAAATTCAAAAAAAATGTCTTGTCGAACTACATCATCTCTGAGCTTTAACATAGGTAAGGCCATCATTGATGTGCCTCCAAGACACCCTAGGTCAGTCCTTTCACAGTCCATTGTAATTATTTTTTGTCTCTCGTTTGTTCATATGTTTGTCTTGTAAATCAGCCAAGTTAGTCGAACTACATGGTCTCTACATGTATAACATAGGCAAGGCTAATTTTTTATCAACCCTTGAGGCCCCTAGGATTGTTCTTTAGGTTAGGTTCTTGGTCGAACCTCAAAAATTCTTAGAAAACCCCTAAACATGTGTAAAACCTAGAAAATAAAAAAAATCCATATAAACTCTCTCAAAAATCCCAAAACATCCACATATTCAGAAAAACTCTAAAAATTCAAATATTTGAAAACCTAAAAAACATCCAAATAACTCTCATGAAAAATCCAAAAATATTCATATAGCTTTCAAAAACCCCAAAACATTCAAATAATATTTGAAAATACAAAAAACAATAGAAAACATTCAAAAGACCTAAAAAGCCTCAAATATTTAGAAAAACCTAAACAACCTCAGAAATTCGAAAACCCAAAACATTCATATAAACTTCCAAAAAGACCAAAAATAGCCTCAAAACATTTCAAAATACCAAAAAATCCAAATATTCCAAAAAATCCAAAATACACTCCATCCCATCTCGCTTTCACCCACAATAAACCTTCACCCATAATAAACAATCATCACCTTCACCCTTTGGAAAAACAATAAGATAAGAAAACATAGCAAGTTGTAAAGTGCGAACCCTAAAAGTCAAAATATAAAGTCTAAATCATAGGTAAATGCATCAGTGAAGTTTATAGCAATATCTCATTTTAGCATCATAATCCCAATATCAAACAAACCTTTGATCAACATGTCCTAGGATGTATCCTTCCCGCAATGGACATCAGTATCAGAAATCACTTTAGCTAAACTTAAACTAGGTGGGAGCCATAGATAACACTAACTATTTGTCTTTGAGCTTTTCTTATGATTTATCTTAATTACCAATTCTGAGGACCTCTTGATGATGTCTATCTAAAACAATTTATAGAGAAAAGAATGGGGCATCGATCATTATCTTTCATTTGTTGTGCTTATGGATATTTCTGTAAAATAATCCTAGCGCATACTTGCTTAGTTGTGTGTAGGAAGGTTTGGAGTATGTTGTTGACTATTGCATATGGTTTGGTCCAATATGTTCTAAGCTTCTAACTTACATTCCAATGACATTTCTGTATGTCAATAGGTGAATAGAAACTATCCTATCTGCTTGTCGAGTCAAAGTCCATTACACTAGATATAATGTTGTCCTGGTTATGAATACCTTGATGCATCATGTCTATGTGTTATATCAAACAATAAGGAATGATGAAAAAATCCAATCCCAAAGTGTGAGCATCCATCCTACATTTCATCTTGCATTTTACATTGTCTTGTAACCATCTCTAATAAATTCTCAATGGATCATGGACTTTTTCGATCTTTTGAAGCAGTTATCATCGATGATTATTCATTCTTTATTCTTCTATCTTCTTTTTATGTTAGCCTAGTATCATGAAAATCAACCAAAAACATCATCAATGCATCCATCCTGCATTCACAAACCATCAACATACATGCATCTCCTAAACATAGCATAATCATACTATCTATATAAGAGTGAATTTTCACCCCATGTGCAAATCCCCTTTTTTCCCTTATCCACCTTAGAAAACTGATTTCAGAGGCTTAATTCCAACTAAGCCCACTGCTTGCATCCCACTTGGCACTTGTTTTGAGTGTCGATGGAGGTGTTTCTGTCAAGGACACCCACACGGTGCGTAGAAGTTCATGTGGGGCACTTACACCCCTGGTAGATTCCTACAACTAAACCTGCATAGGCATTACTCTTCTCATTGGAGGTGAAGTTGTAATGCCCCCTTCGGCTGACCGACCCGAATATGGCTATTTCTCTTCATTCCTTCTTCATATTCACTCCTTCCATATGCATTTCAACTTCTAGACTTCATTCTCAAGGTTAAATGCATCCCTTTGCATCCATTTCAAGCTTCAAGCAGCATTCTTTCATTCCATAGTAGCCAAAGCAACACTCCATCACATCGGTAGAGAAAGTTTGGGACCACGCCATTGCAAAAGAGGCTTGAGTTCCTCTCATTTTCTTCCCCAAGTAGCCTTGAGTGCTATTGGTGGAGGTGGTAATCTTCCCTCTCCTCTCATCTATCATTTGGTTGAGTTAGCATTTTACTATTTTGTAGTGTTTTTGTTCTCTTTACTATATTGCTTTCCTTTATCTCATTTCTTAGGCTGTCTATGGAGGTGGGAACACCTAAATGGGGGTTTTACTTAGGCAGAGCCCTGTATAGCCACACAACATTCTCCTCTCTTTTTGTGTGTAGGAGTACGTGCTTCTCAAAGGATCAACTAGTGGATGAATTCCTTGGTGAGATCCCCCTTGCTCTTTTTACTCTTGCTTATTTACTTTATAATATTAGAGAGTATTTTATTTACTTAATCACATCATTCTGGCCCTTTAGTTAGTCAGTTGGCCTAATAGCTAGTTTTTGTTGGTTTGACCTTGTCTTCATTGTTGTGTGGCCATACAGACACCAACACACTTTTGAGATGCCAGTGTGTTGCGTTGACATACAGAGACCGCACTTTCATCCTCGAGCAGAGAGCTTCCCGAGGTGTAGTGTTAGACTTAAAAAACTGGCTCTCCTAGCCCTTTCCTATGTTTTGGGTCTATAGATTAACTAAGAGGCCTCACGGTCCTCATTACTCTTGCCTTGCATTTCCTAACATTACACATAACTGAGGTAAGTTAGGGCAGCCTCTCATGTCTTAACCCTCTGTGACCTAAGGTCTTCCATGTGGTCTTCCCACTCTCTTACATTTTTGGTGAACCTGACGTGAACCACCATCCATTCATCTATTGGTGTTGAATTCTCTTTGGTATACTTTGTGATTGTTGTGTCCCTGAGTGTTGTGAAGGTTGTGAAGGTTTATGAGCATCACAACCTAGTGCACAACTTTTGGGCATATCATTAGGAGAAGTGTACGACACCTCTTGATGGAAAGGACAAAGGTCTCGATTGGTCTCTCTATGAGCCTTTTCTCCACTCCCTCTGTTAGTTTGGTTGCACATGAGCAGTTGTCAAGGAACGAGATGGGATATTTGATGAAACCAATATTGTTCCCACTCCCCCTATGTCTCCTAAGCCATGATTGGCGAATGAGAATGAGGCCGTTTATATTCCTATAGAATACATTTCCTCCCTTACTAAGGGATTGGGAAATTTAGATAACCACTTGTAAAGAAACCCGTAGATGGCCAGAGCCACTTGGGTTGTCAACAAATTAAAACATATGATGAGTAACGATCAAATAGGCATCAAACTTCTAACTAGCCTTCTTGGTCTTGCTAAATCATCTGCTCCTTCGAACAACCCTAGCTTCACACAAGGAGTCACCTTCAGGGAACATGAAGGATAGTTAGGGGTATCAATGCCTCCCACATCCATCTATATGGTTGAAACTATCCCTTCTATTAGTATCCCTTCTGAACAACTTGAAACTATCAGAGTAAACAAAGTCCCCTTGGGATTTAGCTTCACCCCTCTTGTCACCTCGAGTAGTGGAGGCTTTGGTAGGATGAGTGGTGGAGGCTTTGGTAGTGGTGGCGGGCTCGGTAGTGGAGGTGGTGCCAGTAGAGGTGGCTCTAGTGAAGGTCATGGTGGTGGTTTCGATGGAGACCCTACAGTGGTAGTGGCTCTAGTGGTGGTTCTGGCGGAGGTCACTTTAGTGGTGGCTCTAGAGGAGGGCTTGGTGGTGGTTCTGGAGGAGGTCCCTCTGGCCCTCTATCTTCTAATGACCCTATTCTGAACACTCTCCTTCAGAATATGTGTAAGATGTAGAGCCAGTTGGAAAGACTTTCCCAAGCCTCTTCCTAACCTATCTTCCAACCTTTCTTACGACATATCCATTGTTGGTTTCCATCTTGAAAACTCCTTTTCCCCAAGGAATGGAGATCCCTAAATTTGAGAAGTTTGGTGGTAAGGGAGACCCACAAACACATGTGTCTACCTTTAACACCCTTTGCACTGATATCTTCCACCATGATGCATTGATGGCTAAATTGTTTCCTCGATCTCTCAAGGATACAAAACTTGAGTGGTACTATTCCTTGCCTGAAAACTCTATTTTCTCATTCAATCAACTTGTAAATCAATTCCTTAGATAGTTCCAAGAAAACATCATACCGAAGATGACCTTTTTTAGATCTTGTCCGATGTAAACTAGGAGATAATGAAAAGATCATTGATTTCATAGCATGCTATCAAGTGCTCCTTTCACAAATCTCGTATTAACTACTTGATTCTGACGTGCATAAGGTATTCATAGGGAATTTACAAAGGCCTTGGCAAGAGAAGTTCACCCTTATGAAATAGCCTTCTTTCGCGCACTTGTGTGCAACCTTATGAGAGTACCTGCAGATAGTTGCTCAGTTTGGGGGATCTTCCTCGCACTCCCATTCTAAGGGGAATTCTATCATATCAATCTCTAGGAAAAGTAAGGTTGTTGTGAATGTAGTAGCCACTGCTAATGAAAATGGCCTCAAACGTAACTGGAAGTTCACAAAGTTATCAAAATATAATACCTTTGTCTTACATAAGTTGTTGAAGGATAAGATCATAACTTTACCAACTCCTAATCTCGTTAAAGAACCTTACCCTAATTGGTATGATGGGATCACTTATTGCCAGTACCATCGTGTCAATGGACATGACACTGAACATTGTATGCAGCTATGTCATGAAATACAAGACTGCATCAAGGATAGTACCATTCGTCTCGATGGGAATAAAAAAAATGATAACAAATAAGTGGAAAAAGCTAATAGTGAATTATAGATATACACGGGCCCGTTTCTATCACACTTTGCTAACATGATTATTGATCCCACTGATTCTATTACCTAACCCAAAGCCTATGTCAATATGTCATGGTAGCCTCCCCTGTCCCACCTGATTCCCACCAGACATCATATGATTTACCCTTAAACAACAAACCTTCACCTCTCTACATTCCCACTCATGTCAATGGTAACATTGTGACAAGAGTCTTGATAGACCCTGCAAGCCTTGTGAATGTTATCACTAAGGAGACATTAGTATGAAATTCATTATAAAAGGAAAAATATGAAGAGATGAATTCTACCATCCGTACACATGATGGTATGTGCCTTCAACCTTATGGCTTGATCACTTTGTCTTGGTTAGACCTAGGGCTATCGACATAGTCTTCAATGTTATCCCAGAGTCAGCTCTATTTAGGCTGAAGCTAGGCATACCCTAGCTCACCGCCATGAATTGAATCACCTCTATTATTCACAAATGTTTAAAGTTCTCCCATGAAGGTGTCGTGCATGTAGTGCATGACACTGGATACCAACCCTTGGTGTCCCATGGTGGAAATCCATTGGATCACTTTTGGCCCTCCCCAGTCAGTCCGCTACCTCTGAGAATAGACCTACTTTACAAGAACTATGTGAAGTACAAAACTAGGGACAAAGGGGAGCCAAAACTGACCCTTCCCATGATAGAACAACTAGTCACCTCCTCTTCCCAAGAAGAGAAGGAGAAGTCTAGGCCAGCTCCCTCTCCTTCCCGTAAAGGAAAAGAGAAGGCTACCTCCCCCTGGTTTGCCTCATCCTTTCCCCCTTCTTGGGAAGACTATTGGATGAGCTAGTGTGGTGGCTACCCACTAAGTCTGATGATTCCTCCTTGGCATAGGCCCAAGCTCAAGATTGCGGACCTCCCCAATGAATACCCCAGACCATGGTATTACATATACGGTATAAAGAAAGGTTTTGGTAGAGAATTCAATCCATGGCCTCTTGTTACTCCTTCCCCTAAGGCAATGAGTGGGAAGAGGCCCACTGTTGAGGCTCTCAAGTTGACTCCTCTTGTTGCTCCTCAGCCTGTTCTCCCTCCTCCCATGTAGGAACTTGTCCCTGTGCTAGAAACGGTCATAGTGGACATTCCTATGGTTGAGCAGGAACCTCTTGTCCCTTCGCAAACTCTGGCCTCTAACTCAAAGAGTTGTAGAAACTGCCTTGCATATGAATGCACGTGTCGGTGAAAGGTTATCCTCGTTGAGTAGGCTACCTTGTAAAAAGAGGAAGAAACAACCGCCCCTACTTCAGGGCCTCCTGCAATGTCTTCTTCCTCCCTTTTGCTTCTCTTCAATCTGGCCCTATATTACTTCCGACTTCTGTTGCAAGTACGAATGCACCTAACCCTAAATGGGTACGAGTTTTCATCGCTCCTTCAGTGGAACTTCCTTTGTTGATGTTCATTCCAGATTTATAGCCCATCAATATGATTAATACTTCTATTGTATCCATTGTGGCTCTTTCCACTTCTTCCTCCACACCTCTGGCCTCGTCCATGGGGAGTTCTTCCCTTCTGATGAAATAGGAGGTGAAGGATGGTCCCTCCAGGAATGAAGAACATAGGAGAACCCCACCTTCTCCACACAATAGCCTTGCGCTGACTTGTTCTATCCTGGTAATAGAACCCGTTTGAGTCTCCCTTGAGTTTGTCACCACTCTTGAGTCATTCAATGAGATTAGCGGTGAACCTCAAGCGCAACCTATCTCATCCACTGAAGTTAGACACCACACTTTTGTGGGGTGCATGTTTAATTTTGTGGATGAGGTCCCGGACCTATCAGTGATCTTCACAAAATCGTTGACCTTGACTCCACAAGAGCTCAGTGGAGAGGACCTCGAGGGACCCTGTCACTTAGCCCTTGTTGCAGGAGTGTTGAATGCTCCTCCTCTTAACATCCTACCATTATAGTCTCATCCTCCTTCCACTTATGAGGATTTAGATTGGGAAGCATACGACCTCTTAGCTGATCAATGTTAGGAGGAGGCCCCTTTTCTTGATCTTGTGTGTGTGTGTATGTGGGTTTTGTGATGTGTTCTCCCATGCTTGTGTTATTTGTTCCTGGATGACCCTCATCACCCCTATTGGTGCTTGGATACAAGCATGGTTTTTGTGTCATAAACCTTTTTCTATTTGTATCACCATTGTTCCTTGTTTGTGTTTGATTTTTGTTAAATTGGGGACGATGCAAAGCATTGGGGGCATTTAGGCTCCCCTTCCATGTTGAGCCAATTTTTCTTTTTACATTTTCTTCTCATGCATTCTTCCTGATCTAGTTAGGGATTGATGATCTTTCACCTCGCACCACAGTTGCCTATTATTTATATGAGTTCAGACAGATTTGACCCTGCTAAACCAGATCCCCTTGTTCCGTTTTGTTTGTGTTTTCTCTCTTTTTTCTTTCTTTAGCTTTTTCTCTTCTTTGCTTGAGTTTTCCCTTTCATGTGTGACAATGCCTTTCTTTAACACTTTTAGAAAATGCATTTGTTTCCAATGAATATTTTCTTGAAATTCTTCACAAAATTTTCCTTAGAATTGCATTATCTTCTTGGAACCCTAACATAATGTGTTTCATTCATCATGGGTTCTTAAAGAAAGGACTTGAAGACCTTCCTCTGAAGTAGGAATAGTTGGAACCTTCACCTCACGTGGGGGAGTATCCTTCCTTTTGAATTCCTTAATGAAGTGAACATCCTTTGAAAGGATTCCTTAATGACAGATCACTCTAAGAAGAACAACTGCTTTCAAACTATGTGTCCCTTGAGTGGACCCCCCTTTTTCCTCATAGCTAGTTTCTAAGGGATCCTTCTTTGAAAGTCTCTATTCCAAATGGATTCCTTCACATCTAGCCTAGGGGCAGCCTGGCTAGACTTATATCCATTCTTTTTTTTGCATCTAGCTTGGGGGAAAATTGACTAGACCTCACCTTAAAAATAATGCGTCCCTTGAGTGGAACCCCCTTTTTCATGTCAGGTTTCTAAGGGACCCCTTTGAAAGTTTTACTTATTGACGATCTGTGTGACTGTCCACTTATTTTCTGACATGGCCACTTTTGACATGTTCTATCTGCAGGTAGACGTGTCACCACTTCTTGACTCTATGGATTCCACTTCCTTTGGGTTTCCTTCATGTGAGAGATCTTGGAGGATACCTTCCTCATAGTTCTTCGGGTTTGTAAGGTGTTTTCTTAGTTTCTTTCATGAGAGAGATCTTGGAGGATAGCTTCCTTGTAGGTTTGCAGGTCTATAAGGTGCTTTCTTAGTTTCCTTCATGAAAAATATCTTGGAGGATACCTTCCTTGTAGGTCTATGGGTATGTAAGTTGCTTACTTCATGGGGCTTCCTTCATGCAAGAGATCTTGGGGGTTACCTCCTTGCAGGTTTGTGGGCCTATAAGATGATTTATTTCTCTAACTTCATAGTTCTAAATAGCTATGAAGTCCTTTGTTTTCCTTGCACCTTCAATTTCACTAGATTGTGGCCTGCTTCCTCAATGGTTCGGGTATACATTTCTAACCTTACTCTTTCTTGATCTACTTTACCGAGCACTCATCAGTATTTGCGCTCGCTAAAGTGGGGGAAAAATGTATAAGAGTGAATTTGCACTGCATGTGCAAATCCCCTCTTTTCCTTTATCCACCTTATAAAACTAAGTTCAGAGGCTTAAATCAACCTAATCCCGTTGCTTGCATCCCACTTGGCACCTATTTTGAGTGTCAATTGAGGTGTTTCTATCTGGGATGCTTGCACAGTACGTAGACATCTGAGCAACACACTTATGTCCCTAGCATATTCCTGTAGCTAAACCTGTAGGGGCATTACTCTTCTCATTGGAGGTGAAGTTGTAACGGCCCCTTCAACTGAACAACCCAAATATGGCCATTTCTCTTCATTCCTTCTTCATATTCATTCCTTCCATATGCATTTCAACTTCTGCACTTCATTCTCAAGCTTCAACATACCCCTTTGCATCCACTTCAAGATTTAAGCAACATTCTTTCATTCCATAGCATCCTAAGTAACACTCCATCACGTGGGTAGAGAAAGTTTGGAACCACACCATTGCAATGGAGGATTGAGTTCCTCCCATTTTCTCCCCCAAGTAGTCTTGAGTGCTCTTCGTGGAGGTGGTAAGTTTCCCTCTCCTCTCCTCTATCATTTGGTTGAGTTAGCACTTTATTGTTTTGTAGTGCTTTTGTGCTCTTTCTTGTATTGCTTTCCTTTATCTCATTTCTTAGGTTGTCTGTGGAGGTGGGAACACCTAAACGAGGTTTTGATTAAGGCAGACCCCTATACAACCACCCAACATTCTCCTCTCTTTTTGTGTGTAGGAGTACATACTTCTCAAAGGACTAGCTGGCAGACGAATTCCTTGGTGAGTTCCTCCATGCTCTCTTTACTCTTGCTTATTTACTTTATAATATTAAAGAGTATTTCATTTACTTAATCACATCATTCTGGCCCTTTAGTTAGTCAGTTGGGCAATTAGCTAGTTTTTGTTGGTTTGAACTCGTCTTCACTGTTGTCTTGCAGTATGGATGCTAGTGCACTTTTGAGATGCCAACGCACTGCACTGACATCTAGAGACCACTCTTTCATCCTTAGATAGAGAGCTTCCTGAGGCATAGTGTTAGACCTAAAAACCAACTTACCTAGCCCTTTCATGTATTTTAGGTCTGCAGAGTTATTGAGAGGCCTCACGATCCTCATTACTCTCACCTTGCAATTCCTAACATTACACTTAGCTAAGATAAGTTAGGGTAGCCTCTTAGGTCTTGACCCTCCGTGACCTGGGGTCTTGCATGCGATGGTCCTCATCTCCTACACTATCCATCTCATAACATCATACACTTTGCATAATCATTTAATTTGTGATGAATAATATAGATTTGTTATTCTAAGCATCTTAAATCATTTCATATCATAAGGATTTGCATCCATACATCCATATACATACATCATCATCATAAAATATGCATAGAAAATACACCGAAAAAATTGCATACACCTCATTTGCATCCATAACAACTGCATATCATAGTCATTCATCCATACCATATCATGAAAAGATAATGAAAACAACATAATATTTAATCCATCACATAGGAATGAAATAAAATGTATCCATACACAAAATAAAGTCAAAGAATCATAGCATGAATCATCTGTATCCATATGATATATATCAAAAAAATTGTCATGGTTCAAAATCTAGATCAATGTATGTACATCAATGCAAAGTAAAATATCCACGAGGCTTTCAAAAAGGATCCCATGAATGAATATCAGTATAAAGAATGGGGAAAAATCAAAAAGTATCTATACATCAAAAGACTAGCCCTGGTGGTCGCTACCCTCTCCAGCCTACCACTCAAGTTGGTCCTCTACTCGAGGGTGTGCATTGCTCCACTATGAAAAGTTAGGTTGTCTCAATGCTTGTGGTGCATCCTTGTGGTAGTGCTACCTATAAAACACAGCCTCTGTAACAACCTCTCTATACAATCTAGCCAAAATTGTCTAACCATGGGTGGATGTCATAAGGCTCTCAATCTGCTGATGTTGAACCACCCCCTGATCTCTCTCACCTGTGACTTCCTGAACTCTCCATAAAGCCGCATCCCTCTTAGATGTCACAACAACCACCTACTACCGAGCTTGGTCTCCCTGAGCAATCAAATCCAAAATCTACTAGCGGGCTTGGTCTTGCTCACCTATCACAACCTGTGCATGCTACTATAGCTGTTGTATTTGTAGGTTTCATGCATCTAGTGGTGGTGGTCCTACATATGGATGCACCTATGGCTGAACCTATGGCTGCTGACCAACTAGAGGAGCCCATGGAACCTGTCCCCTACCCTTGACACCTCTGCTTCACAACCTCCCTCTAGGAGGAGCACCTGCAGGATTTGTGAGTCACCTCGAAGGGATGAACCATGCATCATAAGTGGGATTAGTCTAAGCAATGGGCTAACCCTAATCTTATGACCAAGGTTGGGTAACCAACTGGTGAAAACTCTCAACAACCTCTACTGTCGAAATCATCAGTCCCCAGGTGGGAACCTCTCTAGCCACTCTTTTAGAAAGGTACCGCTCAACCATGGTATGCTCTCGACCTTGCATATATCGAGTTTGTTAGGTGAAGTAGAGCTACTAAACATCATCAAACTAGGCCGGCATATGAATCTATGGCCGCCATTAGAACACAGTCATATGATCTATCACCCATCTCCAGTATAGGATCCCAATCTATCTAGTGTGCCTCAATGTAATGGCACATCGATATATCCAAATGACAGAATCATTTGGATCGACATTCACTATTTGTATAATGGGTTGAAGAACTACAATGTGCTCCCATGCCAAGATATGAAAAAGTGTCACCCCTGCACCAATAACTCTCCTGTCCCAATAAACAAAATCATGCAAGTCATGGTACAAGGAGGCCAACATCACAGGCCTCCATGCAAAAAGATTCCTTTGGTAAAACATCCTTTGCCAAGCCAAGCCCCAACCTAGACTAAAGAATTGACCGCATCTATCTGGAGCCACAAAACCTAAAATGATGGACGCAACAATCAATCTAACATCAAAACATGACCCCTGTATGTCTCTGAGTCTATCTATGATATGACCAATGTAATTTGATCCATCCCCATCACATTGAAGCAAGCATCCAATCTGACATCAGGATCGTAGATCACGGGATCACCGTGGATGGGCAACCACAATATCTACCAATCATCCTCTAAGGTCACTATCACCACTCCCATCTATTGGTTAATTTTAATGAACCAAGTAGGCCTCAAAAAATATCTATGAGTCTGCCAAAATCAATTCTCGAATACCTACTAGGTGAGTGGCCAACAAATGAGATAAAGTGTGTATCCATTTACCTCCTACACTTTGGGTTCTGCCAGACACAGGAGGATGTTCCAACAATGCCAAATAGACAATTCATTTTAACAATTTACACATACATTGTAAATCAAGGCAGATAGATTCTCATTAATTGCAAATAAGATGAAATCAATCACAAAGGTGGAAATTCTTTGAGTTAATTATGTATCTTAAGTTGAGAATGAAAAATAACAACAAATAATAGGTGGGTCAATGACTATTTTTAAAGATTTCTCTTAAGTCAAAAGACTAAAACCCCAAGAAAGGTTAAGTGGGCTAAAGATTAGTGCCATTATCTATGGGTTTGGAGTTTCCGCAAATTGAAACATATGGCATGTTTAATTATGAGCAATTATAATCTAATGATATCACCTTGCGATTCAAAAATCAATGACTGAATACTAAAGACGACTTATCAAATCCAAATGATTTCATATAAGAATCCATTATCTAATTCAAGCATTTTAACCCATTCTAGGAAAAAGAGCCAAAATCATATCACATATTAGGGCATAACTTGATGACAATTAATGAAATGATCGTTGATCAATATTTTCATTCATAATTTTTATACAAAACCAAAGGGAGAGACTATAGATTCATAAATTTTCCATTATCATTCAAATATACTTAGAAACCATACATTTAACTAAATTTATTGTCTAGACTCAAAACATTAGACAAAGACTCATCATATCTGCTATGTGTTCTCTAATTCTCTCAATGTAGCTCCAGAATTTCAACTAAAGATCCACACAAATAGCCCTGAATTCCCCTTTATAGAACAAGGGAGCAAAAAAAGCCTCAGGCCAAGTGTACAAACATCAATATTGAATTGGACTGCTAGGAAGTGTATTCCAAATTTAGTTATATTTACAAATTGTCAAAATTGGAGGGAATACACATAAGAAAAAGAATATTTACATTTGTAGTAAGGAGCAACTTTTCCCTTTCAAAAGAAAGTGCCTAATTCATTGAGAAAAAAGAAAAAATAATGTGGATCATAGGTGAGTTAGCATCTCAATCAGCACTCCACATCATCAATAGCCAATATCCTTCTATGAAACATATATTTTATCTTTGCAATCCCTGAGGCCAAAACTGTACAACACATGACCTAGTATATGTTTCACAAACCAACCATGCCAACATACAACCTTCCCCATTCTTCATATTCTTCCGCAGATGGCTAGTCAAAGTCCATAATTTTATCTATGGCTTTCCTGTAGGGGGAGTAATTGGTTACAAATACATTGGATTCCATATTGAAATTATCCAGAAAGTTGATAAGAAATGTCAATCTTTCCATTGTATTATTTAAGACATCAATATTAACTTCTTTACAAATTTTACCAACTTGGGAGTCGATAACCTCATCCAGTTTCCTTTTCCATGTTTGCAATGGTTTCATTTCATAATTTTCAACCTCAATATTTGGCAGTGGTGTTAAATCAACATGAGTATATTGAGATAATAATTCTATTATCTTTTGCTCAAGTGGGACTACATATCCTTGAAACTTCTGCTCACCCAATTCACACACAAAATCATAAACCGGATGCACTAAAGGGTACTTATCTTCATGCTAGGCAGCTCCCACTAAAATTAACTTCAATCTCTCAACTCTTGGGAACTATTTGTTCAAGGTTGTTATAGCCAGTATTTTATCCTTTTGATACAACCTCATTACACGCACCATCAAAGCATTGTTGTCATCCACACTATTGAGTCTTTCTTGAATCTTGTAATTTAAATGTCTTAAACCAATACTGAAAACCTTTGATATGTTCCCATACATTGCATCTTGAGCTCTCTACTAAAACTTCTTATATACCTCAATTTGTAGAAGAAGTTGATCTATGTCAAATGAATCAGGGCTTAGTTGACTTATTTCTCCCTCTTTGCTTGATCTTCACCCCTAATTATATGGTGCCATTGCTAGAGCTTGAATATGAAGTATATGTTGTACAAATGTCATTGGAGAGACCGAAGGTGGATGGCATGAACTAGGTTGACCTCATTCCTTCTATACTTCCTCTCTTTTTTTATGGAAAGCCAGTTTAGTTTCTATTGTAGCCACTCTCTATTTATTGCTGTCATAATCATTCAAGAGTTCACTATGCTTAACTCTTAGATTATCTCTTTCCAAGGTAAGACCCTCAACAGTTGATCGCTATGAGATTATCTCTTTCCAAGGTAAGACCCTCAATAGTTGATCAGGTAAACTTGGCAACATTAATAACCATGTTTGTAGCTTCCAATGTTGGAGTATCAAGAACTCTCTTTACAAGTAGTTGTCCACTAAGCTCTGATGGCTCAGCCAAGATTGGTTTCATGGATGCCGGGGATAATTACCATATCACCAATGCCTCCCAATCTTCACTAAAAGATGAACCTCAGAGTGCCATTTCCAACTCTTCTATTTTCACAAGAGGTCTTCCAGCCCTTCTAATTGCATCTAAAACAATGGCATCAACTATATTCCAATCTGGCAACAACAACACACAACTTTTCCTCACAAGTTCTTTGCCTTTCTAAGCATCAATATTTTTGAATTCATCTTTCATAATGCTTCTTACATTGTCCTCAATGACATTTTCAAGCAATTCTAGGTATAGGCTCCTTTCAATTGCCACCTTCTCTGCATAATCCACAATCTTAGATTTCCACCAGAAGTCTTGAAATGCAGAGGTTTCAATGAATGAATCATCCTCCATGAACTCTCTACCAGCCTCTACCATTAAGTCATCTGCAGTGTTCAATCCAAAAATATCAAGCTTCCCTAGCATGAGGATGCTCTGTCCTAAACTTGAAGCACTTGCTCTTTCATGAGGAGGCATCCCTATTTGCATTTCCTTAGGGGTGACAAAGATATCATCTTCATTGGTGTTAGAATAATCAACCACTCCTTTTGTTTCAGTTTTTTGCTTCTTCTAAGGTGGCTGCTCAAGAGGGGAAACATTGTCAGTAGGTGAATCAATATCAATTACAAGTAAAGAGACCCGTGGAAGGGAAATTGGCATTGCACTCTTGGGAGAGTCTGCTTTTGGTTCTTCGGAGGCAACAGGGACCACTGAACTTCTTTCCTCACTTGCTATTTTCTTCCTCCTAGAATAAATTCTCAACTATTTGGGTGGTTGATATGTAGGTCTTTCTTCTAATGTTACCTCAACACTCTCTTTATCCACCATTTCCTTTCATTTATAAGGAACTTCCCTTTGTTCTCTCAAAACACCCACAATATTCTCAAAATTATCCATGACATACATGGCCTTATTAAAATCACCTTGTACATTTGGCTGAGGGTCATATCAAGGATTCTTCTTCTTCATAGCATCCACCATCTTTCTATAGGACATGTATTTAGCTTTTCTTTCATCCTGCTCCTCAAAGTTGAAGAGATTCCTTATGATATCCTTAGGGTAATCAAACAAATGCACAAAGGTACCCATTTTCTTTTATATTTTTTGTTTATTGCTGAAGCCTTCAGGGTCATGATTCCTCGGGCTTACAGTCATAAATTCATAAGGAGTCAACAGATGTTCTAATCCCTTCACCACCCCTTTTTTTCACAATATAATATGCAAATATAGTCCACTCTAGGAAGAATGACCCCTTGCTAACTCAGGTAGATGTGCTTCTTGTGCTGCTCCTAACTATCTAATGATCTCAAGGAAACCTATTCTCAAAGGAACATCTGTAGGAAAAACAAATGGGGCCAAACGACTACCATATATTATGAAAACTATCTTATTATGATACAAAATAAAATCCCCCTGGTTATGACTTAAATTTAAATCTAGCTTCAACTCTCTAGGTCTTAGGAATTCATGGATTTCCTTGGGAATCCTAGGTGGTTCATATACCAAATCCCTCCTTATCCTAGATGCAAAACCATTTCTGAACATCAAAAAGCTATACCTCTTATCATCACTATCCAAGATACGGGTCCAACACTGAACAGGCAAGTTGACAACATCCCTTTTCCTTTCTAATGTGATCTCCTTCTCAAAGACTTTCTATCCCTTATATAGGAACATATGGACTAATAATGAGTACCACCAGAACTTTACCCATTGTTTTCCTCCTTGTAATTCAACTAAACCCTCATGGATGTGATCAAGCAGATAGGTTGCATAATCATAAACCATACTGTATGGTGTATGTTGCATATGTGCAACCAGGTAGCTTTACTCCTTTTGTGGTGGTGCAGGTGGGTCGGTACCCATAATTTAATAAAAAGAGTATACAATTTTTCTGAAATAACAGGCAAAATAGCTCATTGGGAAAGGTTCAAGTTCTCTATCATCAATCTTAACCTTCCATTGTTGTTTCCTAGTTCCAACCACTATAGTATGTAGAGTCAATTTTTTTTACCGAATAAATACCTTGGTCATTTTATACTCTTCTCTGATAGTATCCATATCCAAAGAAAGCATATTCAAATTCCTTTCATGCAGGTCAAAAACCTATTCAATTTCTTTGGTAGTTATTTTTACCATGACCACCCCATCAAATGTCCTAATATCATTAGAAACTAGATCATACTTTGATGCTACATCCTTCAAGAGGTCTACCTCCATGTACACATTAGGGACAATCAGTCTCCCCATATTCAAATTCCATGGGTTACTGAAAGGAGACCCAAGGTTTCTATTTCCAAACCAATGTTGAAACATCTGCCATCCCTTGTAGGGTACCTCGACATCCTTGATTAAACAAGCCTTATCTATCAAAACCTCTTTTATAGTAGGGCCACGAAACAAGGCCATTCCCTCTAGTTTTTTACTTGTAGATTGGGGTAACAAATCAATTGCATCATGAGAAAGGGCTCTAAACTGGGTAGAGGAAGAAGCACCTTGAATTTTGGGAGCCATGGGATTGGGTATGCAAGAATTTCATTGGACGAATTTTAGTTACTCAACTCCTATATGCAATTTACGGCTTAGGACAAGGAGAAAGTTTGGGAAATTTAGAGAGCTACAAATTTTAAATGCAAAGATTATCCCTAATTTTAAAGCAATGAAAGCGAAACAATAAAACACACTCATTCTTTAAAGAAAATTAAAAGTAGGCCCTAACTTAGAAAACTAAAAAGGCATAGAATTGTGTTTATGGTACTTACTTCTTTTTTGGCCATGAAAAACCCTAATACCAGCTCAGTTAATTCCTGCAATTCGCTTCTTAGCTCCTTGTATTACCTTGGAAATGTCTTCAAATCTCATATAGGCAAGTGTTTGTCAGACACACAATTTTGAAGGGGACTAAATAAATTTACAACTCACCTCCGCCATTAATGTTCATTCGCACAAAGCAAAACAATTGCAATGGGCATACTTTCATTTTTGAATACACACTATTGATCTGTAGTTGAGCTGGGCATCTTAAACTTAGATCGAGTCAAACTGATTTGAATTCAGGATATAGTTCCAGCTCAGATGAACAACCAATAAGAAATCACTAACAGGACTTTCCCCATGTACAAGAGGGCCTAACACATTGGTAGTTGTATAATGCACGTGGCAACACCTTGTGGGTGTATAATGCACGTGGCAACACCTTGTGGGTCTCACTGTTTATAGAGAACATGCATCTTTCCTTTGTGAGGCAATGGGGAATGATGGTGATCATATCTCCTTGTTCGCTTAACACCGTTGATCTCAATGTTTTGGATGTTGAGACAAGACATAATAGCTGGGCCCACTTACACATGACATTTTTTCACTAACCCCACAACAATTAAATTATTCTCTTTTCAAATGGGCGGGCCAGCAGGGAATAGTCTAGATTCAATCCTATGATGTTGTGATCATCAAATCTATACACACAAATAATAGTTAGCCTTAAAAAGGGGCCCGACTAGGCCGACGAGATCTTACCCCTTAGGAATTTATGACTTAAGTGTAAGTCATTTGTCTCCAAAGATTAAAGGTCGACTTTGGGAATATTTTAAGACACCTTGTGACCAGGAATGATCGGAGAGCTCTAGACGAAGGGGCCGGTAAGAAACGTGAAACCATGACTTGAGAGGAAACTTATACCATAGGAAACTAAATCAACAAGTCAATAGAGAAATAAGACATCGAAGGACAATAAGGGGATTTTGGATGACAAGTTCATTCAAATAGAACCCTAAACCATATGTGTAATCAACATACAATGCTGATGTTGAGGATAAAAGACCTCAAACTATCAAGGATTTTTTTGGGGTCTAATAGCGGCTCATACTCGAGGACACATACCCCTAGTTGGTATGTCAAGGAAAAAATCTCTTGGTGGAGCAGACCAAACAGAGGGAAAAAAAAGCATGAGCTTTCACGAACTAGGCAAGTGGACACAACATAAAGCAAACACACAAAACCCTATGTACAAAATTTACAGAACTATACAATGTACATGGAGACAAATCTATTTCAAGAGAAATAAGGTTTTAGGAATTGTCCATGTACTGGTAGTTCCAGAAATTCACCTGCAAGTAACTGTAGGAAATAAGAATCTTCCCCATGAATTTTTGCAATTAAGTAAGGGCCCAACCATAAGCGATCAAACTTCCCATGTTTTCCTTTATCTTCCAGTCTGGCATTCCACATCAATACCATACACCCCACCTCAAAATTTCTTGGCATAGCTCACTTATCATGTAAATATTTAACTTGAAGCTACATTTTTTCATTTTTCTTGTGAGCTTCTCTCCTCAACTCATCAAGCTCAACTAATTCATTCATCCTATTTTTCATTTCATCACAAATTTTAGTATCATATTCTTGAAAAAACTTGTACATATTTATCAAGTTATTGTGTGGGATTCTAGCTTCTACTCCATACACCAAGTTGAAAGGAGAATGACTGATGGATTTCTTAACAGTGGTTCTATCTACCTATAATTAAAATTTTGAATCCCAAGCCCCAATACCCCACTAGTGAAAGGGGGTTGGTGTTGAGACTGGTTTGAGTGGGAAATTACTTGAGAATTTTAGTTTTCCTGTAAATTTTTGACAAGCATCACTTTTTTGCACAAGCTAGTGTGCATCCTTAAATATTGTAGGCCACCAAAATCCAACCCTCAAGAAATTTTTTGTTGTTTTCTTGGCTATATAGTGACCTCCGCACACTCCCTTATGCATTTCAATCAGAAGATCTTTCGCTTGATCACCATCCACACATCTGAGGAGCACACCCTCTGTACTTCTCCACCAAATTTCACCATCAATGATAACATACCTAATTACATGTAACTTCAAGGTTCTTCTTTCATTCTTTGGCATGCCATCCGAGCATTTCATGGTTTGCAAGTATTCAACAATTATTTGGTACCAACCACATGTTTGCATATCACAAATGAGAGAAATATTTTCCATTTCTACCTCATTGATTTGATTGGCCTCTAATTTAGATTCAGCCATAAGTTTGGCTAAGCCTTGGCCCCTTGCTAGCTTTGTAATCTGAATATCTATGTTGAATTCTTGAATCTTGTTTATCCACTTACATCTTTTTCTCATAGTTTCTTGTTGAGTAAAAATGTCCTTGATCTCTACACTTGAGATGCAGGCCACCACTGTGGCACTAGTCAAATATGTCTTGAAATTTTTGACAGCCTTCACTAAAGCATAAGCCTACTTCTCAATGGTATCATATTTCAGCTCGGCTGCTTGCAAGGATTTGCTAAAGAGGGCGATTTGTTGTTCATAACCCTCATCATTTTTCTGCAACAAAACTCTAGCTACATTGTGAAAAGAGGCAAACATAAATAATTGCAAAGGCTTGGCATAATCTAGAGTCTTCAAAACAGGTGCACCCTTAATAACATCTTTGATAGCTTGAAAAGCTTTAAGGGGCTCTTCTGACCATGTTACCATTTCCCCTTTCTTGAGCATCTTAGAGATAGGTCTAACCATTTCTACAAAGTTAGTGACAAACCTTCTTAGGAAATTTATCTGCCCAAAGAAAGATTGAATACCTTTGACATTTCTTAGTGGTGTAATTTTGTCAATGGCTACTACTCTTTCAGGATCAATCCCGATTCCTTCCTTTAAGATAATATGTTCCAAAAACTTTCCTTCCTTAACCCAAAAATCACACTTCTTAGGATTCAATGAGATGCCATACTCCAAATCTCTAATAAATATTTTCTCAAGATGTGAACAATGATCCTCCTCTTTCTTACCATGGGCAGTAAGATCATCCTAGTAGATAGCAAGGAACAAATTTATAAAATCAGCAAAAGCCACGCCCATAGCCCTATAGAAAGTGGCACCAACACTTATCAAACCAAACAACATCCTGACATAAAAATAAGTCCCCTAGGGGGCTGTAAAGATTGTTTTGTATTGCTCAGTTTCTCTTACCATGACCTGGTTGTAGCTAGAGAATCCATCCATCATAGAAAGTAACTCACAACCAGTGAACTTCTACAACATTGCTTCCATGTTGGGTAAAGGGTAGTTATCTTTTAAGGACACAACATTTAAGTTCTTGAAATCCACACATAATCTCAAGTCACCATTCATCTTTCTGATAGGAACCAGATTAAACACGTCCCACGAGGAATGTCTTAATGGTTTGATAATTCTTACATCACTTAATTTGGTAAGCTCCTCCTACATCTTGGGCCTTAAGGTGGGATTAATAGGCCTTTGTTTCTACCTAAAAGGTTTTGTATCAAGCTTTAATGGAATTTATTGTTGAAACAAGTCCTCTTTATAGGCTTTCAAATCATCATAAGACCAGGAAAATACATGTCTATACTTTCACAGTAATGCAATCAACATGGTTCTCACATGTGGCTTCATTTTATTTCCTATATATACCTTTTTAGGGGGAATATCTATTCCCAAGTTGATTTCCTCTAGGTCTTCTTTGTGTGCATTTGATTGCTTAACATTAGATATATCAGGGCCATCAAAAGCCAACTCAAGTGCAACTAAACCCTTAGGGATTTTAGTGGTCTTAAGTTGAATTACCTCATTACTGAATAGTGTCTCCTTTCCATCCACTTCTACCACATGGGGACCAAAATCAATCTCCTGATTCTCATATTTGTCCACACAATGCAGGAATCTCAATATGTCATCATCATCATTGAACACCTACCAATTATAGATGTTGTTAGGTACTGTTGGTCTTGTTTGCACCTCAATCCTTGAAACACCATCAAAAGTTACATCATCAAGCTTGACAGCAATATTAGCCAATATATTTTCTTTGACATTCTGCCCCTTTTCTACCCAATCTATCCCAAAAGCATCAAATGACTCAATAGTATCCCATACCTCGTTCCTATATTGCCTCAATCTTTTATCCTTTGAAACAAATTTGGCCCTGACATGGGATACCACTAACTTAGAGTCTCCAAATACTTTTAACATCTTTATTCCATGCTTAGAATCTAATTTTAAACTGAGTAACAAGGCTACATAATCTACCACCTTATTAGTGCATGCAAACTGTAGGAAGAAGGAATATTTAAACATCTTACCTTGAGGAGAAATAAGAATGACCCCAACACTTGAACCTTCTTTTGAACATGCTCCACTAAAATAAAGCATCCATAGAGTATCTTCTTGGGTTGTCTATGTAATTTCCCTAGCAATCAGAGTAGGCTTAGCTTCTTGCTCTTCTTGTTTCAACTCCTCTAAGCGAAAACTATCAAGGCTTGTGTCCACAACATTTATTATCGGGGGTTGCTTTGATTCTTCAACTAGCTCAATCATATGTCAAAATCTTGGTTCTCTAGTAATTTTAACATCTTTCTAATCAATGGAGAAATTAGCAAAAGATAAATCACATTGCATACTTCCCCCATAAAGGCACACCACTGTCTAGATAGCAATTTCCCATAAGTTGGGGAAATATCCACTACTATGACATTCATAACCAATTCCTTTTCAGGAAATGCATCCAATGTTTATGGAACCTCATAGATTACACCAATGATAGTGACCTCCCTTGAATCCATGGCAAAGAATTTTCCATATGTACTATCAAATTTCAGACCCATTTCCTCCATGATCTTGATTGGCATGACATTATTTGAGGCCCTAGAATCAATCATACAATTCCTGAGTATCTTTCCATCAATGATCAAACTTAAAAAGAAAGGATTGACCAAACTTGGGTTTGCTATAATAGTAGTTCCTAAGTAGATCTTAGGGTTTTGACTAGCAGTAGCTTCCATTTTAGTGCCTTTTGCTTGACTAGTACTTGTATCAAGTACATCAGCTTCTGCATTATGCTTATTTCCTCCTGCAATACTATTGATGATAGCCACAGTTTTTTTTTTATGATCATCAATCCTCATCATCTCAAGGAGTGGTACTGTAACCCAAATTTGGGACAAGACTTGAAACATATCAATGGGTGAATAACTAGGCATCTCAGGAAATATCATTTCCTGAGGGGCCATTTTGGAAATTCTCTTGTCAGTAACCTCAAAGGTTAGCTTCAATTCTTTAGTCTTTGGGTCATGATGTGTGACTTCAGCACTAGCCTTAACTTTACTACCTTTCTTTGCCCATATTCTTATTTCTTTTGGCTCTTTAGGCTTAGTTTCCTCATTCTTGTTCTTTACCTCAACTCCCTTATCATCTGTATTTCCTTCCTTTATGAATAAACCTCTAGAATTTCCTTGATTTCCACTCACCACTATCTTTCTCAAGTGTAGATCACTTCGTTCTTGAGCCCTTGCAGCCAAGGAAGCTATATATCTTTCAATTTCCTTATTTGAAGGCCTTCCCAGAGAAAAGTTTGATGTCTCAAGATTGTAGGCAATATATTCATCTTCATTTTCCTCATCTAAAAGCACCTACTGATGGTGTATAATTTCATGTCTCATTTGTATATCCACATCATCTATTTCAACATCATCACTAGAAGAATAACCACCATACTCCAAATATGACCTAGTCATAAATACGTTTGTTGATTCATTTGGATTTTGTGGTGAGTGGGGTTCCCCTTGATCTTGTTGATTTTATAACATGGATCTAGCTACAACACACTATTGTGATGAGTGAGGCATCTCACATACTTTGCACCATGGTAAATCTTCAACTACATTAGTGGTATTCTTATGTAAGGGATCAGGTGTAGTTTGATAACCTTTTTGATTATTCTGAATTGGCATACCATTATGCCAATTGGTGTGATAAGGGAAATCTTGAAGTCTAGGAGGCCTATCATTTCTCTGGAATTAGGGTTTATCATTTTTTTCTTGCTTTTGTAATAGATTGAGAGCTTGACTCATTTTATCATCGGGAGTCACAACCTTGTTGGACTTCTCATTTTGAGCTTTGGAACTCTTCAAGAGTTTAGGGTCATCTCTCCTTCCCACCTTACCAAAAGCCCTCCTATTATTCTCAATGTTCACAACCATCTTATATGCTTCATGTAAAGTTCATGGATTCTTATCCCTAAGTAAGTAGCACATCTTAGAATCATAAGCATTGCAATATGTTACCAAACATGCATTAGTGTTAGGTTTCAAATAAGCAGGTACTCTATTCATAGAGTTTTGAAACCTTGTGTTGAATTCGACAACAGATTCATTGTGTCCTTTGGTAATGTTATAGAAATCATTCAATCTAAATCTAGGATTCTTTTGGTCCCCATATTGTTCCCTGAAGGCTCTATAGAATGATTCCTTTGAGTCAATTCTCCCATTGGGCAATCCTCTATACCAATCCCTTGCATCCTCAACCAAAGATTGCATAAAATACTTCATTGCTACATCATCTTTCCATAATTCAAAATCCTCAACAAAACTTTGGAATGCTTTCAGATGATCTTCTCCACTAAGAGCATTATTTTTAGTGAATTTAGGGATACATTTTCTAGCATTATTTGGGGAAGGATTCAGGTAACTAGGGATGTTGTCGAAACACAATTTACTATATCATTCATTATGAGGTGCCCAGCTGGGACACCTATCCCTATTAGTATCCTTTTGAGTATCACTTTTCTTTATATCCATTTGATCACGTTCCTTACCCTTCCCATTTCCTTTGATATCATCATTCTTATTCCTACTTTCTTCCCCATCATCAGAATAAGAGTTACTACTTCTATTGCCACCTCCTTTATTACCGCCAAATCCTCCACTAAGAGTATGTACCCTGTGCTTATTTTCATGACATGTACTATCACTTTTCCATGAACTTAAAGGCTGTGGGGTTGGGATTGACATTTTTAGGAAAGAAATTCTTCTAGACATTTCTGCATTATGTTCTTCTATCTATGCTCTCCTCAATTCTTCTTACAATTTCTCACTCTTCAATTGCAACTTCAAAGTGTCAGGGTCTATAGGCGCAGAAAATGGATCAGGATTGATTTCAAGACTGATAATATGTGTCTTGGTGAATGAGGTAAGAGTATTTGCATTGGTATTGGTATCAAGGGCATTGGAGACATTTTGGTGGGAATGATCAACAATCCTTTTCCCATGATCTATAAAGGATGTTTTCTTAGGAGGATAAAAAGATTTGATGGTCACAATGGTTGATGTATAGGTACTAGCAGTAGAATTTCCCATTGGGATTGTGACTTTTGGGGCTTCAGGGACAATGTGGGCTGCTACTTTAGTAGATTTTTCCTTAATAATATTTTCTCTAGCAACCTTTTCTAAGGCAATCTTTTCTTGAGCGACCTTTTCAAAGGCTCTTTGATTAGCATGTTTTCTCTCATTTTCTCCACTCTTTCTTTCTTCTCATACCTTTCAAGCTACTTAGCCTTAATTATATACTCCTTTTCTTTTTGAGCTCTTTTCTCTGCTTTTTTAGCTAACCATTCAACCTCTTCATCCAAGGCTTTAATATCGTTGTTGACATGTTCCTCATTTTCAAGGACATCCCCATACTAACTCTGAGCTGGACTATGGAATGTTTGATCCAAAAATTCTCCCCCAAGGAAAGTAAGTGTCGGTGGATTAAAAGTTTCCCCATGAAATACCGATCCCATCCTAGGTGTCGATGGATTTGAGGGTGCTTTACTCTTACCCCAGAATTCCCACTTATCTTCTTCTCTAGAAACTCAAAGATTATCAAATACTTGTTTAGCAAGGAAATTGCCTCATCCTTCCTCAATTGCCCCACTATTACTTGAATCTCTAATAGTATTTGCACTAATTACTTCATTATTGAAAGTAGGAGATGCTCCAAGAAGAGAATCGAGGGACTTACCAGATTCTGCAACTTTCTTCTTCCATAGAGGTTGATTATCCTTTGCAAGCTCATTTTTTTCTTTTTGTTCAGGATTTTTCTTGAACTGACTTTTGGTTTTCCTCATGATGCTTGCTAGGCTATTAAATTTCCCTTTGTCAGGTTCTTTGTGAAATTTATTTGTTGCACTGGTGTAAGAAAATTTAGAGTCGCCACCCAGGATACTAGGAAATAAGATTTGATTGTTTCTGGACTTGTTATTTGCAACTTTAGAAAGAATTTTGAACATAACCCGGCATAAAGTAACATAATTGACCAAAAGTTGACTCATGAACAAAAAAATATGTATACAAATTTTAAGAGTGAATGGAAACCTAGTTTGACAAATGATGATAAAGAATTGACTCTGACTATACTAGATTTGCATTAGAGATGCTAAACTTTACGAAAGCTCCCTAGTAGATTTGCCATTTTGTTGGTTAATTTTAACGAACCAAGTAGGCCTCAAAAAATATCTGAGTCTACCAAACTCAATTCTCGAATACCTACTAGGCAAGTGGTCAACAAATTAGATAAAGTGTGTATCTCTTTCCCTCCTGCACTTCAGGTTCTGCTAGACCTAGGAGGGTGTTCCCACAATGCCAAATAGACAACTCATTTTAACAATTTACACATACATTGTAAATCAAGGCAGATAGATTCTCATTAATTGCAAATAAGATGAAATCAATCACAAAGGTGGAAATTATTTGAGTTAATTATGCATCTTAAGCTAAGAATGAAAAATAACAACAAATAACAGGTGGGTCAATGACTATTTTTAAAGATTTCTCTTTAGTCAAAAGACTAAAACCAAAAGAAAGGTTAAGTGGGTTAAATATTAGAGCCATTATCTATGGGTTTGGAGTCTACGCAAATTGAAACAAAAGGCATGTTTAATTCTAAGAAATTATGATCTAAAGATATCACCTTGTGATTCATAAGTCAATGACTGAATACTAAAGACTACTTATCAAATCCAAATGATTTCATATAAGAATACATGATCTAATTCAAGCATTTTAACCCATTCTAGGAACAAGAGCCAAAACCAGACCACATATCAAAGCATAACTCGATGAAAATTAATGAAATGATTGTTGATCAATATTTTCATTAATAATTTTGATACAAAACCAAAGGGAGAGGCTACAGATTCAAAAAAAATCCATTATTGTTCAAATATACTTAGAAACCATACATTTAACTAAATTTACTATCTAGACTCAAAAAATTAGACAAAGAATCAACATATCTACTATGTGAATCTCTAATTCTCTCAATGTAGCTCCAGAATTTCAACAAAAGATCCACACAAATGGCCTTGAATTCCCCTTTATAGAACAAGGGAGCAAAACAAGCCTCAGGCCAAGTGTACACACGCCAATATTGAATTGGACTACTAGGAAGCGTATTCCAAATTCAGTTATATTTGCAAATCATCAAAATTGGAGGGAATACACATAAGACAAAGAATATTTACATTTGTAATAAGGAGCAACTTTTCCCTTTCAAAAGAAAGCGTCCAATTCATTGAGAAAAAATACAAAATAATGTGGATCATAGATGAGTCAACATCTCAATCAGTACTCCACATGATCAATAGCCGATATCCTTATGTGAAACATATATTTTATCTTTGCAATCCTTGAGGCCAGACCTATACAATACATGACCTAATATATGTTTCACAAACCAACCCTGCTAACATACAACCTTCCCCATTCTTCGTATTCTTCCTCAGATGGCCAGTCAAAGTCCATAATTTTTTCCATGGATTTCCTATAGGGGAAGTACTTGGTTACAACTACATTGGATTCCCTATCAAAATCCTCCAAAAAGATGATAAGAAATTTCAACCTTTTGAGTGTATTATTGAAGATATCAATATTAACTTCTTTGCAAACTTTACCAACTTGGGATTCGATAACCTCATCCAGTTTCCTTTGCCATGTCTACAATGGTTTCAATTCATAATTTGCAACCTCAATATCTAGCAGTGGTGTTAAATCAACATGAGTATATTGAGATAATAATTCTATTATCTTTTGCTCAAGTGGGGCTGCATATCCCTAAAACTTCTGCTCACTCAATTCACACACAAAATCATAAACTAGATGCACTAAAGGGTACTTATCTTCATGTTGGGTAGCTCCCACTAAAATTAACTTCAATCTCTCAACTCTTGGGACCCATTTGTTGAAGGGTGTTGACAACTTCAAGTTCCTTTTGGAAAAACAAGGACATACAACTAAGAGGGGGAGGGGGAATTAGTTGTCATAGATTATTTAAACTTTTTCAAACTTAACTTAATCTTAGATATGATGAATGAATAATAAACCATTAACAATCAACACATCAGAAAAATAGAGAACACCAATATTTTTACGTGGAAACCTTGTTAGGGGAAAAACCACGGTGGAGGTTAGTCCACAATATTATACCCTGTTAAAAGTATAAGAATAATGGGAATGCACATGCATTCAGGTACACTGCCTAGAGCTCGCTGCTCAAATACAAAAGAGGACTCACTATCCAAAGAAAGGTTTGGATTAATACCATCCAAATTGTGAACTGAGAAAATAGCTTCTACACAAGCCTAATTTCAGTTCCAGTTAAGCACAAAAAACCATCACTCTTCACTCAAACTTCTTCACACTTCACTCAATCTTCTTCACACTCTACTCTACAATCAAGTGATATTCATACATACACACATAGGAGCACACCGAGCACACTAAGCATACTTTACACTGATGAAATAATTGCTCTTATATATCCGTAACATGAGATTACATCGACAACTTAGTCAACTAGAAATGTTTTACAAATAAATTTGAAATGCGAATCCACCAAGGTCAGCCACAACATAGTGGAGACCCAAATTAACAACTCCAACACAAAAATACTTTAATTAATTTCACCTCGAAGATCCACAACACACTACAACAATCATGTCAGCAAGGAACATGAAAAATTGAACATACAATGAAAATCTTTGACCATGAGCACACAGATCAATGTGGACATACCAAAAAGATAAAGAATGATCTAGAAACATCCATGGGCACCAATAAATAACAAAGAGTCATCTGAAGCAACTAGAATTACTAGAAACACATAAACTTCACTCTGGAGCACTAACAAAACCCACATAAATACTGTCAAAACAAAAATCTTCGTAACTCGAACAAATCTTCACACGAACCTCTAAATTTTTTTGAGGATGGACTAGATCACTCAAAAAAAAAAAATTTAATCCACAATAGTTGATCTTCAACATATAGGACAAGACACCTTCATGACCTTCATAGTTCCACTGGGAACTTGTAACAGTTTCCTTTACATTTTTCTCAATATCCTTAACATATGTACAACCTTCAATACACCAAATTCTAATAGTGTTGAAATCAATGACAACCACATATCAGTAACACAATCACAACATCCAACAATCTCCCCCTTTAGCAAAGATGGAAACACATGATGTGAAAAACACCATCATCCCAACTCTCAATCAACACTTATTAATCCTTAGATTCTAACTCTTCTTCCTTCACCTCTTCTACATGAACTTCTCCCTACAAGACTCTTCACTCCAAGTAAGAAACATTTTTTCACATTACTCTTCTCCCCCTTTGACATCAATGGTAAAGATAAGCATTATCTTTCCACATACAAGCTTTGAACCACATATTTGGACATCTAACTACTCCCCCTGAGTAGCAACCATAGAAACATCAATCCAAATTAGAATATGGTCATGAAATGCATGGATTGATGAAAATTAACGCATCCTAGTTCATATCAGGAGGGGTAATCACCCCTAGCATCTCTCTGAGATACTCAAAAGTATCCTTCGGCAATGCCTTAGTGAAAATAACTGCAATCTATTCTTTGATAGGCACATACTCTAGTCTAACTTGTTTCTCACTTACTTTCTCCCTCAGAAAGTGAAACTTGATTGATATATGCTTGGTCTTAGAGCATAGCACTAGATTCTTTGATATGTTAATTTCACTTGATTTATCATAGTATATGGAAATAGGTTCATCATATACTACTATGATATCTTTCAACATTTGTTTCATCCACATCACTTGAGTATAGTTGTTTGCAACAACAATATACTCTGCCTCAACAGTAGATAGAGAAATGGAATTCTTCTTTTAAATCAACCAAGACACTAGCTTCTTCCCTAGGAAGAAGGCACCACCACTAGTACTCTTGTCATCTACATCTCCTGCCCAATCTGCATCAATATATTCATTCAAAGTAAGATCATCATCCTTAGGATACCAAAGTCAAAAATCAATTGTTCCTTTCAGATACCTAAAGATTCTCTTTATAGTAGTCACATGAGACTCTTTTGGATCATCCTAAAATCTAGCAACCATACATACAACATTCAGAATGTATGGTTTGGTCTGAGTTAAATAGAGTAATCCAATAATCATTGATTTGTATCTTGCTTGATTTTCCTTAGGAGAATCATCATTTTGTTTTAATTTGCATCTAGTTACCATGGGAGTACCAACTGGTTTTGGGTGATCCATGCCAAACTTCTTTAGTAGTTCACTCACATATTTGGATTGAGATATGAAGCTCCCCTTGTCTAACTGAGTAACTTGCAATCCCAGAAAGAACTTCATCTCTCCAATCATACTCATCTCAAATTCATTCTTCATTTCATTAGCAAACTTCATAAATAGATTATCTCCTCCAAAAATAATGTCATCAACAAAGACCTCAATAATTAACTCTTTGTCATGATCCAACTTGAAATACAATTTACTGCTAGTAGTACCTTTATTGAATCCAAGCTTTCATAAATATTTGTCTAGTCTAGCATACCAGGCTCTGAGGGCTTGCTTGAGTCCATATAGAGCTTTCTTCAATCGGAAAACCATGTTTTCCTTATCAGTTAGTTGAAATCCAATCAATTTTTCAATATATACTTCTAACTCACCATTCAGAAAAGATGATTTCACATCCATTTGATAGACTTTATAGTTCTTATATGCAACATAAGCAAGAAATAACCTTACATCTTTTATTCTGGCAATAGGGGAAAAAGTTTCTTCAAAATCAATACCTTCCATTTGTGAATACCCTTTACATACCAGTCTTGCTTTATTTCGGACCACTTCACCTTGTTCATTCAGCTTATTCCAAAAGAGCCATTTTCCATTTGTGAATACCCTTTACATACCAGTCTTGCTTTATTTCAGACCACTTCACCTTGTTCATTCAGCTTATTCCAAAAGAGCCATTTAGTACCAATTACATTTTTATCTTTTGGTCTAGGAAAAATTATCCATGTATTATTCTTTTCAATCTACATTAATTCTTCCTTCATAGCTTCCACCTAATGTTCATCATTGCAATCTTCATTGACATCTTTAGGTTCAATCTTAGACATCAGGAAATACTCTTCTGTAATCTTTCTTCTAGTTTGCACACCTTTGTTCTTGTCTCCTATAATTTGATTTTTAGAATGATTTAGCTTTACATACCTCAGAGTTTTAGGATTCTCTTGAACTTCTGATTCTTCTATTCTTTCTTCTGCACTTGCACTTGTCTCTCCTTCCTGACTATCTTGATTTACAAGAACAAAAGGAACATATGGAACATATGGCACAATTTGAAGTTGATTTTGTGTCTAAATATTCTTCCATTTCTTTGTATTGTCTTCATTTGAATCATATCCACAATATCTAGATGATTTAGCAGAATCCTCATCAACTCTGAAATTTGCACTCTCAACCATTTTTCTTAGTCTTCTGTTATAGCACTGGTAGACCTTGCTTCTAGTAGAGTAACCTAGATTCCTTCATCACTTCTTGCATCAAACTTTCCTATATCATCATCTCTCTTGATGTAGCATTTGCTTCCAAAGATCTTGAAATACCTAACATTAGGCTTATAACCAAACCATAGTTCAAAAGGAGTCTTACCAGAATTACCATTTACATTTACCTGGTTCAAAGTGTACACAATAGTGCTTGCAACTTCACTCCAGTAAATGTGAGGCACATTTTCTTCAATCATCATTGTTCTAGCAACATCTAGAACTATTTTTGTTCTTGCTCTCTGCAACTCCATTATGTTGAGGGATTCAGGGAGTAGATCATCATCTTCTGATTCCATGCTCATCACAGAAAGAATTAAACTCCCTAGAGCTAAACTCACCACCTCTGTCTAACCTTAAGCATTTTATTTTTAGACCTTTCTCATTCTATGCCATAGCTTTGAAAATTTTGAACTTTTCTAATGCTTCACATTTTTCTCTTAAGAAAGCAACCGATATCATTCTAGAGTAGTCATCAATAATCATCATAAAGTACCTTTCACCATGGAGACTTTTGACACTGGAGGGACCACATAGATCAGTATGTATCAACTCCAGTAATCCATTTGAATTATGTTGTTTGCTCTAAAAAGAAAATCTAGTCTATTTTCCCATCTAACACTCCTTGCAAATTGTGCTAGCAGGCTTTACTAGCTCAGTAGATCTCTTACTACTTGAGTGGAAATTATTTTGAAAATGTTATCAAAATTCACTTGACACAAAATTCTATGCCATAACCATATTTCATCTACTTGAGCAATTAAAAAACTTTCACTAGCAACATTCAGGTGAAAAATATTTCCTTTTGTCTATTTCCCTAAAGCAATTACATTTCCAGAGCTTCCATATATCCTGCATCTTTCATCTTTGAACTAAAGATCATAACCCTTGTCCACAATTTTTATAACACTCAATAGGTTGTGTTTCAGGCCTTCAACATAAAGAACACCATTAGTGTTATGCTTACCACCAAGAGAAATAGATCCTCTACCACGAGTCACACAAGCATTGTTATCTCCAAATCTTACAACCCCACCGTCATACTTCTCTAGACTTACAAATTTTATTTTTTCACCAGTCATATGATGTGAGCATTCACTATCAATGACCCACTCATCTTTTCCTTTAATTTGGGATACAAGAGATTTCTCAACTTTAGCAGATTTAGTAGCCACAAGACTATTTTCCTTGATAGCAATGAAAACAAAATCATCTTCATTTCAATTTTCTTTATCAGAATCATCATCAGTCACTCCTTCTTCAACAAAGTAGCATTTATTTTGAAATCTAGACTTGTAAGGCTTAGATCTAAGGACTCTTTTAGGACAACTTGATGCAAAATTCCCTATTTTACTGGAAGAAAAACATTTCATAGGAAACTTTCCTTTATACTTACCTTGTCCCCTACCTTCTTTCTTTACAATCAGTGCTTCCAAATCTTCTGCTTCTCTTTCTTCATCTTCAAGTTGTTTCATTTCTTCCTCATATATGAATATCTTTCTAGAACTCTCTCCTATATCATATCTTTGCTTGTTTCTTCCAGATACAATAGCCTTAAATGTAGTTTCAGTCTTAGGAACATAATCACCAAATTCACTCAACTCAAAGACAACAAGTTTACTAATCAGTGTATCCCTTGTCACATTCGTCAATGATTTGGTTTCTTCAATAGCATGAGCCTTTGCCTTGCAGGAGGGAGGCAATGATCTGAGCACCTTAGCCATAATTTATTCCTCATCCAGAATACCACCAACACATCTAATACCCATCACTAGTTCATTTACTCTCTGCATAAAAGAAATATTTTCATCTTCACCCATCTTCAGATTTTCATACTTGCCTTTCAAACTATGTAGCTTGACCATTTTCACATGTACATCTCCTTCATACAAAGTTTCTAGCTTTGTCCACATCTCATGAGCTGTCTTCAAACCTAATACATTTGTCATTTCTGAATCTGTTGGAGCACTTAGCAAAGCTTCCATAGCCCAAACATTATTCTCAACCTCTTTAACCTCATTAGTAGTGGAAGGACCACTCACAAGAAAAACATATCTATTCTTTGTAATTTTCCAGAAAGGTTCACCAATACACTTCAAATGACACTCCATCCTAGCTTTCCACAATGAGTAGTCTGTTCCATCAAATCTAGGATTGTCCTTCTTAGATGATGTCATCTCGGATCACCTCAAGCTTATAAACTTCTTCAGAAGAACTAGCTCTGATACCAATTGTTGGAAAAACAAGGATAGACAACTGAGAGGGGTGGTGAATCAATTGTCACAGATTATTTAAACTTTTTCAAACTTAACTTAATCTTAGATCTGATGAATGAATAATAAACCATGAACAATCAACACATCAAAAACACAGAGAACACCAAGATTTTTATGTGAAAACCCTGTTAGGGGAAAAACCACGATGGAGGTTAGTCCACAATATTATACCATGTTAAAAGTATAAGAATAATGGGAATGCATGTGAATTTAGGCACACTACCTAGAACTCACTACTAAAATAAAAAAGAGGACTCATTGTCCAAAGAAATGTTTGGATTAAGACCATCCAAATTATGAACTAAGAAAATAGCTTCTACACAAGTCTGATTATAGTTCCAGTTAAGCACAAAAAACCTTCTTCACTTTTCGCTCAAACTTCTTCACACTTCGCTCAATCTTCTTCACACTCTGATCTACAATTGAATGATATTCACACATACAGAAATAGGAGCACATCGAGCACACTAAGCATACTTTACACTGATGAAACAATTGCTCTTATATATCCGCAACATGAGATTACATCAACAACTTAGTTGGCCAGAAATATAAAACATATTTTTAATGCCGACCCAATTTTACAAATAAATTTGAAATGTGAATCCACCAAGGTCAGCCACAACATAGTGGAGACCCAAATTAACAACTCCAAAAAATAAATACTTTAATTAATTTCACCTCAAATATCCACAATATGCTACAACCATCATGTCGGCCAAGAACATGAAAAACCAAGCATATAGAGAAAAATCTTCGACCACAAGGACACTGATCAATGTGGATGTACCAAAAGGATAGAGGATGATCTAAAGACATCCATGAGTACCAAGAAACAATATGGAAGCATCCAAAACAACTAGAATTACTAGAAACACATAAACTTCACTTTGGAACACTGACAGAACCCACAAAAACACTGTTAGAACATAGATCTTCGTAACTCGAAAAAATATTCACACAGACTTCTAAAATTTCTAGAGGATGGACTAGATACACTCAGTAGAAAACCATTTAATCCACAAAATTTGATCTTTCTTTTTATAGAACAAGACACCCTCATGACCTTCACAGTTCCACTGGGAACCTATAACACTTTCTTTTACAATTTTCTCAATATCCTTGACATATACATCCTTCAATACACCAAATGCTAATAGTGTTGAAATCAATGACAACCACATATCAACAACACAATCACAACATCCAATAGTTCCTTGTTGGAAAAAACTTCTTCAATAGATCATAGTTGGAGTTGGTGAACAATTGAGGCTATTTGTCTTCTTTTACATTCTTCCCTTTTTAATCTTCTCTTTGAAATCCTCCTTAAAAACCTCCAGTGTTTGCATAAACACTACTAGATTGGATGTCCCTTGCTGCCAAGAATTCCTATACATGATTTCTTTATGGTGAATGAGAGCCACTCCATATTTGAGTAACTTTAGGAACTTGCTCTCCATAATCTCCATGGCAGCAATAGCCTACAATGCAACATTGAAGAACATGAGTATTTTATTTGACTCAGTAAGCATGCTCTGAACCTCATTGTATTTTTCCTCATTCCTTTCCTTCCAAATAACCCACATGATTTCAGTTGTTAGTAGAAATGAAAACAAATAAAAATATTTACTCATATTTCTAACAAAACCCATAAGAATAACTTTCCAATTAACTTTCCCATTTAACCCACAAATATCATGACCATTCCAGAATAAATTCTAGATCTCATTAGCATAGAAACAAATAAAGAATATATGGTAGACAGTTTCAAGTACCCTACAAATTTCAGACATATCAATATCAATGTTTTTCAATTTAAAAGGAAATTTTTATAGTAAGACAAGCCATTTAAAGTGCAAGTTTTTTTTGTATCTATTTCATTGTGCCACATAAAGAAAATGCTTTTTTATAAGCTTTATCCTCAAGGTTAGTCCTCTAGGCCTTGTTAAGATAATTAATGGGAGTATAGGATTTAAGAATTTCTTTATAAATAATCTTGGTTTTGACCTCTTGCAGAGAGAGAGCACTTCCATAGGATATTAATTGTTTCATCCTTCCACTTTTCCATTTGGAGCTTATGAATCTATCTTTTGCAAGCCTCATTAATAATAGAGTAAGTCCTAAAGTTAGAGGGTGGTAACCCATAGTCCTCTCTCAGCTGATCCCAAGTGACCAAAGACCGATCCTTGATAATGCTACCGAAGGTTTTGATGTTCTTGTGGTTTCATTTTTTAGTAGAGCAGCATTGCAACAAGGCCAGGGCTTTCACATTATGCTCTAAATTCCAACAAATACACCTCTCTAGGTGAATCAAGTTGTTAGAATCAAATAAGAGAGGACTAGTGAAGTTATCCCTTATGGATTCCCAAGCTTTCCAAATAATCCTAAAAACTACTGAACCTACAAGTATTATTAGGTGTTTGGTGATGATATCGCTAAAAGGTAGTGCCTTCAATGATTTTTCAAATTTAGGGATAGCTTGTGAGATGTTGTTTCTAATTAAAAATTTCTAGGGTTCATCCCCATCTAGGTCCTTCATGACCCATTTTGCAGCAAGGGCTACACCATGCCTCTTTAGATCTTTAAGGCCCAATCGCCATTAGAATTTTCTAGACAACACCATTCCTATTTGACAGAGTGCAATTTATTTTTACCTTTCCCATCATACCACACAAAACATCTGATCTTCTTTTGGACCTCATTGATTCGATAGCTATTGAAAAACCACACTAATGCAAAGTACAAGGTGTGGGAGGAGAATTTTTTGGCAGACCTATATCCTACCAGCAAGAGAGCCACTGCCACATAGTGACATATATGAATGATAAAAGAAACTAGATGGGTGGTTCATATATGTCACTATATGAATGATCATATGATGTAGCTTATAGACCTGTATATTTTAGCTTTTAGCAACTTCCACATGTCCTTAAGGTTGGGTGAGACTGAAAATAAGATCCCCAAGTACCTAACCTATTTTTGAGGGCCTCCCCATTGTAGGTCAAACTTCTGCAACCAATTAGGAGGGGAGTCAAGCCAACCTAATAGAATGGATTTCTCTTTTGAGATCCTCTCCCCAAAAGCTAGGTAGAATAAATCAAGTTAGGTCATTAACTTGCTTAAATTTTCCTCTTCTAGTTCTACAAAAATAGAGGTATCATCAATAAATTGAATATTTAGTAGTTCACCATTGTCAGGTAGCATCAATCCTTTCACTTTGAGAAAAATGCAATTCTCTCTTAGTAAGTAATAAAGAGCATTATAAGCAATTACAGAAAAAGTAGGAGCAATGAGGCATTCTTGTCTGATTGATCTTTCCAATTGAATAGCTTTAGATCTAGACCCATTTACCTCTACTAGGACTGAGGCATCTTTCAAGAGAGTTCCAATCATTTTAGAAAATTCTTGTAGAAACCCAAGGCTTCCAGAGCCATTTTTAGAACTTACCGCCCCACTTTTTCATAAGCCTTCTCAAAATCCAATAGAAGCATTGCAACATTCTGTTGAGATTGTTTGGCCCAGTCAAGCACTTCCCAGCTAGTTATCAAGTTTTCAAGGATGTATCTTCCTTTGATAAACCCTATTTGAGTAGAGTTTATGAACTTGGGTAGGATGTTGGAAGGCCTTAAGGTTAAGACTTTTGCAAGTATCTTGTAAGAAACATTCAACAAGGTGATAGGTCTCTAATTTTTAATCAAGGTTTTATCCCCCTCTTTTGGAAGCAATTTAATAAGGCCTTGGTTGATACAGGTTCCCAATGACTCTTTTGCAAAAACATCCATATATACTTGATGGATATCCTCACATACCCAATCAATGAAGACCTTGTAAAACTCAATAGGGAGCCCATCAATCCTAGGAGACTTATCATTCCTCACTAAGAGGATGGCTCTTTTGATCTCATCTTTGGTTATGACAATAGAGAAATGACCACTATCCTTTTTAGTAATTTTTTTTGGTATTAACCTCTTAACCTTATTTCTAGCTTCTAAGCATCTATCCCCATTGTCTTCAAATCTAAAGAGATATTTATATAGAACAGTGTGAATTGTTGCAATATGTCATCTTGATTTAATAGGGTCACATTATTATGAAAAATCTTCATCAATTTTCTCTTTTAGGCCTTTTTCTTTAATGTATCTATTTTTATTTTATCATTTATCCCCATTGCTCAACCAATTGTTCTTAGAAATAACCTTCAACCCTTTTATTATCCTATAGCTTCCTCAGGGAGCATTTAGTTTTATTGAGCTCCTCATAGAGTTGTTCATCCACATGATTTTCTTGAATCCTTGTTTCTAAAGCTAAGAACTCATCTTGGAGGTGGTTCTCTTCCCTCCTATCAATTCCCTTCTTATTTCCTATATTTTGAAAGATACACCTCCAGGTGTTCACATTCTATTTCCATCTGTGTATAAGGGTATGTGCAAGATCATCATGGAAAAAATAGGCCCTTAAGTGGCAAAAAATTTAGAAAAATCAGAGTTAGGCAACTTGATGTAAAAATTTGAATAAGTCATCTATATTATTTCAAAAATATGTTAAAATAGAATCTGTAGCAAATTGAATGTAGTTTCTAAACTACTAGGTTTATTTTTTTTTAAAAATCTATTTGGTGAAAATTTGAAATTTCAATGCAGTAGTACTTAAATTTCAGGGAAAAAATAAGTAGGTGTTTGTCTAACCACCCTAACCACAATAAAATGATAATATTTTTTTATAAGGTTTTAGATATAAGTAGAGGACTCATGTCTCGATGTGATGCATATTTTTTTGTAATTTTTTTCCAAGTAAATAATTAATTATGAATTTTTTATTACAATTTTTAAAAATATAAAAAATCGTATGTCTGACCACCTTAACTTGGTCAAAACTTCATAAAATTCAATTTTCTTTTTAATCCTATAGTATGTGAAGCACAAAATGTGATGCATGTTTCAGATTCAAAAAATGTGATACCATTTGAAAGCTATGGATGTTTTTCAATCAACTTATCAATCAAGACTTTAGTCGTAATTTAAATAGAAAATGAATAATATTTATTTATTGAATTCAAAGTAAAACATAATTTATATTGGTCTAAAGTTGAGAATCTCCTTTAAAAACCCTTTTCATTTCATCAATTTTGGGTAAAAAAAAAGTTGGCAGCCACATGGCCCATCATATTAGTTACATATTGCCACTTTTTGGCCCATCATGATCCTACACATGCCCATAGGATCAAAATCCTTTAACAATCATCTATTAATACCTAACAGGTTATTTACAGCCTCAATGCAATCTTTGTCCCTCAAAAAGTTATTGTTAAGGATGAAGTTGCCCCTAATATTGGGATTGATCTTAAAACCATTGTTTATGGTGATCCTAGCCTTGATTGGATAGTGGTCTGAAAGAGTATAGGGATAAACTAGGACTTTGTTCCCTTCACTGCTAGGTTCAAAGCTACAGTAGTCTCTATTACCATAAAATTTGTCTAATCTGCTATAAATTCTTTCCCACCTTTCTGAGCATTACACCAAGAAAACCACACACCATTGCTTTCTGTAGAAGTTGAAAAACCAACTTCACAGTCCCCAAGAACACCTGCAAGCAATCACCTATCACATGCACAGATATTCAAAACAAGAAATGAAAAATGTTCTGTAAACTCTCAGAGCCAAATGTGTGCAAGCAAAAAATCAGAATTCTTGATTATTGAGAATAATGTTTTACAAATAATACAAAAGCCTTCGAAAAGACAATGATGCAATAAAGTAGGAAAAAACAACCCTAATCTTATCTTGAGCAAAAAGACAGCTCAATAAGATAAGATAAGAATTAAAAGATAATTATCCGAGGGAATAAATAATTACCTAAGTAAACTTATCCTAAAGTGTAATTAAATAATTAATTACACCAATACCCCCCATAAGTGAAACTTAGGGAGAAGAAAATTATTATGCAAATATGAGTCCCGACAACAAGGCCTGATCAGGTACTCATGTACAAATGCAAGGAAAACTAAATCAAACAGGGTAAAGGAGAAAACCACATGGGAACAAAACTCCTCCCCAAAATAGAATGCAATAAACTACCTACGTGATGAAAAATGGAGGACTCCATAAGACCCCCCAAGGACACCATACATCACAAAGATACATGAAAGAATCCCCCCATAAGAGAGGAAGAAAGAGACCACAGATCCCCCCCAGAATGAAGTAACTCCAAAAGAAGTGAATAAACTGCATCTCCAGAAAGAAGTGAGAGGGAAGAGGTCGAATGAAAGAAATATTTGAAGGTGGAATAGGTGCAGCCCAAGATGTCTCCATAGAAGTAGGTGTGACCTCAACAAATGAAGAAGCCGAAGTAGGTGAAGACTCAATAGAAACCTCCAAAGATGTATGATCAACTGGATCCTGCTGCACTGAAACAAAAGAAGCAACAGGAGGAGGAGGAGATGGAGCAGAAGGCTCGAGAACAAGATCCGAAGTGAGAACATCAATGTTCAAGAAGCCAAATCTCTCCTCTGAATGATGATGCACACGCGAAGTGTGAGGAACAACTGTAGGAACATAAGCACCACTAGTAGCAAAATCAGTGAAGGAATACAACCGAGAGGAGTGATCCACTATCCCAGTAGCAATGACTGCTCTACTCTGCAAGTCTCTGATGATAACCAAATCAGGTGTGAACTCCACAGATCTCCCATTGTCCCCATGTGTTATCTGATAGATGGAAAGAAGGTTATGTGTCAAGTGAGGGACACACAAGACATCCTGAAAGGAGTGATCCCAAAAACTAATAGACCCCTTCCCTGTAACACTCATGTAAGTGTTGTTTCCCATCAAAATGGGAGACATAGTGCAAGGCTCAAAGGAAGTGAACATAGACTGCGAAGATGCCATATGATGAGATGCTCCTGAATCTAGAAGCCATCTCCCTAATCCAATACCTGAAGAAGCACAAAGAGAATGTCCCTTCATATCTGATGAAGTATGTAAACCAGTTGTTCCTGTGTTATGTTGCTCTGAAGAAGAAGAATGAGGAGAAGAAGATGATGCAGACATCCTAGAAGGCAAATCAATCTGATGTTTCTGAAGAAGATGTTTCAACTCATCAATGTCCTTCTTGTAACAATTATGTTCTGCATGTCCTTCCCTCTTGCAATATGCACATGTAGACTTCTCCTTCCTAAATGATTTCCCCTTAGAAGAGGAGGATGAATATGAGGACTCCTTTTGTTGCTCATGAGGTTCAGAATCCTTTTGTTTCTGTTCCTTGCCTTTGCTTGTAGAAGCCTTCTGATCTCTGGGCTCCTGTGATGCAATAAGTGCCTGTGAAGAGGAAGAAGGTTTCACCATACCCATGCTAGCTAACTTAGCTTGCTCTCAAGTGAGAGATGAAGCAAAGTCATCAAGAGAGGGCATAGTGAATCTCGTACCAAGTGCATCCCTAGTGGCATAAAAGGTAGAAACAAAAACTGAATAATCAGGTCCAAGCTTAGAAATGATGGACAATACCAACTGAGAGTCTTCTTTCTGAACACCACACTGTGACAACTGTAATCTAAGAGACTTGAGTTTGGTGAAAAACTCCTGGATGCTGTCAAAATCCCTAGGATTTAAGCCAATAAGCTCATTCTCTAACTGAAAACCTCTCATAGTATCCTGCTTCCCAAACAAGGACTCCAAAGTATCCCATATCTCATTTGGTGTAGTGCAAGATTCAATGTGGAAAAGGAGGTCAGATGAAATAGATAGAAATAATGTGCCATAAGCTTCATCACACCTATTAAACCATTTTCTCTTTTAAGTAGCACCTGTAGGTTCAATTTCTATACCCATGGTTACCCTATACAACACTTTATGTTTCAAGTGAATCTCCATTTGTTTTTTCCAACCAAAATAGTTGAATGGAGTAAGGGGTGCAATGTTGTGTAAATCCATGATAGAAAAAAACAGTAATATACTCTCAAATAAAAAAATTCCTCTTGGATCTCAAAAAAAACTCCTGATTGCACGTTTCCCAAGAAAATAACTGAAAAGGTAAAGGATGAGATCGAACAGAAATATCAGATACCTGGTAAAAAAAATGGAAAAAAAAAGTCTGAGATCTATGTAGAGCACTGAACCAGCTTTCCAACGCCTATTCGTTTTCGAAAAACGGAGCCAGGACGCAAAAGTTACGCCTCCCGGAGTGAAAACAACAACTTCTGGCTTTGACAGGCGAAAAAGGCATCAAAATGGAAAAATCAGTAAAAAAAAAATACCAGCACCACTGGAACGGCGTCGGAAGCAGCTTTCCGATGATATCTCGTTTTCGAAAAACGGAGACCATATGCTCAAGATATGACCATTTTACTAAATATGCTCATTTAGGCTTTAAACCAAAATTTTTATTAATTTTAAAGATGAAAAAATTAATAAAATATTTAGCTGAACCTTCATGCACAAAAATTGAGGTAGCACAGAAATCAAAATGGCACAGAAATCAATGCGGCCGTACGGATCCGTACGGATTTTTTGGCAACTGTTTTGAAATTTTCCAAAAACACTAAAAAATTAATTTTCAGCAAACCCTATCATATTTTATATGAAAATAGGGGTTTTTGGGCCTTCTGAGCGCATCTATGAGGTCCGTTTTGCACTAGCATGCACTATTTGAGAGATCAAAGTCAAAATTTCTTTAAAAATGATGAAAAACCTTGCTGATCTGACAAAAAAATACTGGAATAAAACCCTTGCACATAAAAAGATGTTGTGAGAGAATATCTTCAAAACACGAATAGGAAGCAACAGATCTGGAGCTCTAATACCATTTAGAAGTTGAAAAGCCAACTTCATAGTCCCCAAGAACACCTGCAAGCAATCACCTATCACATGCACAGATATTCAGAACAAGAAATGAAAAATATTCTGTAAACTCTCAGAGCCAAATGTGTGCAAGCAAAAAATCAGAATTCTTGATTATTGAGAATAATGATTTACAAATAATACAAAAGCCTTCGAAAAGACAATGATGCAATAAAGTAGGAAAAAGCAACCCTAATCTCATCTTGAGCAAAAAGACAACTCAATAAGATAAGATAAGAATTAAAAGATAATTATCCTAGGGAATAAATAATTACCTAAGTAAACTTATCCTAAAGTGTAATTAAATAATTAATTACACCAATACTTTCTTTCTTCATACCTTCCAGAGGGTCAAGAATGTTAAAATTTCTCTTCATTCTATACCACTAATTATTTTTGTTCCCTTTCCACTCCATATTGATGCGTCATTTTTTATCTTCCCCATTCTTAATCATGTTAAAATCACTTCCCATAATTCATAGGACCTCTAGGAGACAAGTTAACCACTTCCATAGCTCACTCCTACCAAGATAATCATTGGGAGTGTAGATTGAATAGATACCAAATTTGGCTTCACCCCTCTCAAAGGTAGCCCAAACAACCTTGTTATAGGGATAGACCCCTGATCTAGTGAGATATGGTTTCCACTTGTTATCCATCAAGATGGAAACACCTCCTCTACCCTTTCATGTTTTTAGTTTAGTGCCATGAGATTTCCCAAAATGAAATTGAAGTTGGTCTCAAGCATGAATCCCATAGTCTTGAGTTCTTGCAAAAACACAAAATGTTTATTCTACTCCAAGTTGAGAAACCTTCTTATCACATACTTCCTATCAAGGGACTCTAATCCCTTGACATTCCAAGAGGTACAATTAATTATCATTGGTAACTTTGGTGGAAGAGGTCTCTTTGACATTCTTGAACATTTCAAAGTACTTGAATGCATTCTCTTCATTCTTATTTCTTTTGGGAGAGGGAACAACCAACACTATACTAGTTTTCTTCCTCTTCCCTTTATTGATTCCCACAACATTTTTGCAGATTGATATGGTGCAACCTTTTTTCCTTCCTCTTTTCTTGGGCTCCTTAGGAGGGGGAGGGTCAGATTCCACAAGAGCAACTTTTGTATTGGGTTTATTTCAATGTTTTTTGCAGAGTCTTCCCCTACCAGGGAAGAATCTTTCACATTACTTAAACTATCACCCTTACTCTTATCACTGGGGAGGCATACTCTACTTCCAGTGGTCTCCTCACCATCAAGAAGCCCAATAACACCTAAAAATTCATTGGTTTGTGTGAACCCTAAATCCAAACTTGCATGAACAAAGCAAACAATCACATTATTAGATAAAAAATGCAAGGTTAGAATAAGAATTCCCCATAAAATCCATTTGCATTGTTAAAGAACAAGGAAAAAAGATGAAATAATTAAGAAAATACAAACAAAGATTGATATTCCTATTATAAAACAAAGCAAACACTTGATCTTATGGGGGGATTGGTGCTACTTTGATGTGGAAAGTATCCCTTTCCTAACCCCTTTAGATAAGCTAAATGATGAAACTGCTTTGAAGATTATATGGATTCAAATGACAATGATGTATTTGTGCATAAAATTGTGGAGATGATGATCAAGATGAAATGATAACTTGGATGAGTTGCAGAGGATTAATACAATAGAGAAACTCTCTATTTATAGCTAAGAAAGATAAAAGAATTCCAAGGATGTGGGACTAGAGATCCACCAATGACAAGATTCCATTTGTCAACATGTGAGAGGTTGAGGAATGACCACATTTTGGTCAATGTGCCAAAGAGGGGGAGATTTGAAATTTGAATTTGATGACAAGATGAGTTAAATGCTAAGTTTGAGTTGTGCAAGAGACATGTAAGAGCTCTTAAATGATTTGTTGGATGTACATGTCAAATATGGGGGAGATTCAAACTTGGAGAATATTCCTCAAAGATGCCATGTTGAGAGAAAATGGAGAATTTAATAAATCAATAAATTGATTTTTTTGTGAAAGTGGGAAAAGATACAGGATGTGATGGGTGATTAGGATTAGATTAATCATGATTTAGCTAACTTAAGTGGAGGTTAGGTGATTTGACCTTTTTTCTTTAGATTTATGGATTAAACTAAATAAAAAAGGAGATGGAAAATGATAAAGATTTAATTAAATAAAGGTTTGATTTATTTAATCAAAGAGGGTGATGTTAGGATCAAATTAAATAAAGTTGATTTATTTAATTTAAATGGATGACCTTAGAAATAAATCAAATAGACTTGATTTATTTAATGAATTGATGAATATGGTTTAATTAAATGCATGATGCTAATTTTGCATGTCTAAATTTTTCCCCTCTTTAATGCAATGCACTTGCTACGTTGGTTCAAAGAATAAACTTGCCGCGATCAAAAAATCAAAAAATTTCTAATTTTTCGGATGCCCCAATGAAAAGAAGTACAATGGTGCATTGCCCCCTCAAGAGATCGAGCAAAATATTTGATTTGAGGGACGATCTCGTGACAAAGAGGTTCAAAATGGATGGTTATGATGATGATGCAAATCAGATGGTTTCAAGATGGTTAGAATAACCAATCTATATTATCCTAAACAACTTAAAATGATGATGTAATGCATGTGAGATGGATGAGATGGATGATGTGATATGATATGATTATGAGATTCTTAGACTAATAGATCTATATTATGATGATGAACATGCATGTGAGGTGTTGTCCAGAATGTTGATGGTTTGTGGATGCAGGATGGATGCATTGGTGAACCCTAAATCCAAAATTGTATGAAAAAAGAAAAAAGTCACATTATTAGATAAAAAATGTAAGGTTAGAATAATAATTCCCCATAAAATCCATTTGCATTGTTAAAGAATGCGGAAAAAAGATGAAATAATTGAGAAAATACAAACAAAGATAACTATTCATATTCTAAAACAGAGAAAACACTTAATCTTATGGAGGGATTGTTGCTACTTTGATGTGGAAAGTAGCCCTTTCCTAATGCCTTTAGATAAGCTAAATGATGAAACTAATTTGAAGGTGATATGGATTCAAATGACAATGATGTATTTGTGCATAAGATTGTGGAGATGATGATCAAGATGAAATGCTAGCTTGGATGAGTTGTGGAGTAATACAATAGAGAAACTCTCTATTTATAGCCAAGAAGGATAAAAGAATGCCAAACATGGAGGATGTGGAACTAAAGATCCACCAATGACAATATTCCACTTGTCAACATGTGAGAGGTTGAGGAATGACCACATTTTGGTCAATGTGCCAAAGAGGGAGAGATTTGAAATTTGAATTTGATGACAAGATGAGTTAAGTGCTAAGTTTGACTTGTGCAAGAGACATGTAAGAGCTCTTAAATGCTTTGTTGGATGCACATGTCAAATTGGGGGGAGATTCAAACTTGGAGAATATTCCTCAAAGATGCCATGTTGAGAGAAAATGGAGAATTTAATAAATCAATAAATTGATTTATTTGTGCAAGTGGGAAAAGATAGAGGATGTGATGAGTGATTAGGATTAGATTAATCATGATTTAGCTAACTTAAGTGGAGGTTAGGTGATTTGACTATTTTGCTTTAGATTTATGGATTAAACTAAATAAAAAAGGATATGGAAAATGATAAATATTTAATTAAATAAAGGTTTGATTTATTTAATCAAAGAGGTTGATGTTAGGATCAAATTAAATAAAGCTGATTTATTTAATTTAAATGGATGACCTTAGAGAAAAATCAAATAGACTTGATTTATTTTCAAATTAATGGACGAATATGATTTAATTAAATGCATGATGCTAATTTTGCATGTCTACAGTTTGGTTAGGATTAGAGGGTACGTGTAGGATCATGATGGGCCAAAAAGTGGCAATATGATGGGTATGTGGCTGATGAATTTTTTTTAACCCAAAATTGATGAAATGAAAAGGGTTTTTAAAGGAGATTCTCAAATTTCTACCAATATAAATTATGCTTTACTTTGAATTTAAATAGTAATTATTATTCATTTTCTATCCAAATTACAACTAAAGTCCTAATTGATAGACTGATTGAAAAACATCTATAGCTTTCAAACAATATCACATTTTTTGAATACAAAACACGTGTCACATTCTATACTTCGCATACTATAGGATTAAGAAAAGAAAAACTGAATTTCATGAAGTTTTCACCAAGTTAAGGTGGTTAGACATATAATTTTTTTATATTTTTAAAATTTGTAATAAAAAATAATAATTAATTATTTACTTGGAAAAAAATTACAAAATAATATGCATCATATCGAGACATGAGTCCTCTACTTATATCTAAAATCTTATAAAAAAATATTATCATTTTATTGTGGTTAGGGTGGTCAGACAGATACCTACTTCTTATTTTTTCCCTGAAATTTAAGTACTACTGTATTGAAATTTCAAATTTTCACCAAATAGATTTTTTTACTTTAAACAAACCTAGTAGTTTAGAAACTACATTCAATTTTCTATAGATTCTATTCTTACATATTTTTGAAATAATATAGATAACTTATTCAAATTTTTACGTCAAGTTTCCTAACACTGATTTTTCTAAATTTTTTGCCACTTAAGGGCCTATTTTTTCCATGATGATCTTGCACATACCCTAGAGGTCACAGCTTTGGGTGCTTCAACCTTGTTCATGGACCACTTCCTGACCATGTCAGTCAAGGAATCAAGAGAATTCTCAATTTGAGGTGGAGCAGGTCCACCATAGTTGCCTATGGGGATCTTCTCACCCCCTCCCGAGGCACCAAGGAAGGAGGTTCCTTCTTTTTCTTCTAGGTTTTCCTTTCTAGCACCAAGCCCTGAGGGACTCTTAGAGGACTTATTAGATTCATATGTAGAAATTAGGTTCTTAACAATAGAAGGGTTTTTGGTATCACTCATATTACCATTTTCTTGAGGGTTAGAAAACATTGTTTCTTCATCAACAATAGCACTATTCACATAAGCTTTGATTATTTCAATTTTCTTCTAATTGTTATTCTTAAAATTTTCAACCTTCTTCATGATGGTCTTGAAAGCTAATTGCTGAGAATTTTTATGAGAAGAGCCTATTGGAGAACTAGAAAAGGATCCATCTTTAGGGATAAGAAGAGGGGTATGTGGGAGTGGAGAGGAGGCGGGAAAAATGTATGACAGAGGGGAGAACTGGTTGCATGAGGAAAGTAGGGGCTGGCAACTCAAATGAGGAGGAGAAGCCACTGGAGAAGCATAGGTAATTAGATAGTTGGGATTTGAAGGGGCCAGCTAACAAGATGAAGGTGAATGATAGGAAGAAGCAATAGGAGACCCCTCCAAGGTAGTGAATGACAAACCACCATCACCTAGTGTCGCTTCCTTCTCGACCAAGGAAAACACACTACCATTCAACCCAATCGGTTTAGCACTAGGATGAATTCTACCACCACGAGTCAACAAGAGGTTTTTTCTTAAATGCCCTTCTTTCTAGAAAAGATAACAAGGACCCAAACCACCCAACACTTCCATAGAGAAAACATGGAGAAAACCCTTAATTTTAGGACCAATATTTCTAGGAAGCTCAACCCTCACGTTGAGGGACACAAGAACCCTATCATTCAAGTCCCACAAGGTAACCCTAGGCCTATCAACCCTAACCACATTACTAAAAGGCTCTATGATTTAAGGGACAAATGACCACAAGTCCTGAGGAATTTTTTTAACCAGCAGCCACATAGGGCTCGATAAAGCAAGAATTTCATCACAATTTTTCCCCAAAGTCTAGGAAAAAACCCTAAAAATAGATTTCCCAATGCTCCAATAGGGTTTTTTGAAAACTTTCAATTAAAAATCATGATTCTTAAAATAAATTAAAAACAAGCCTTTCTGAATCAGTTGACATAAAGAAATTTGGTTGTTTAACTCTTCATTCCAGATAGTATTGAACCAATTGTCTAAGTATTTCATGGTGGGGAGATTATCTAGGTCGATGGAAACCATAATGGCTACGACCTCAGAGATTCAACCCCTTTCCTCATGAATGGTGTCTGGCATATCAATATTTGGAACAATCATAGTGGTGTACGAAGGATACGTACCTTGTGGCCCTCCATTAGCACTAGAAATTTCTCCTTCACCTACGGATTCAAACACAAATTTTGCACTTTCCAAACACACAGTGTTATCAATTTCAATAGCATCATGAAAAGATTTGTGTTGATTAAATGAATTAGCTTCCCCCTCTTCTTTCGAGATAGCCTTAGAGGATTTGAGGGGAGATGTACCCCCCTCCATGGCACTTCACATGCATAAGTAGCCTTTTAGGTCAGAGAAAAATAAATACTAGCCATACATAAAACCAACATAAAGCTAAGAACACAACCACAACAAAACCCAATAGAGAGGCAATCGAATGAGAACAATACAGAGGGGTATGGAAGATCAATACCTTCATGTGGGAGGGCTAGGCCTCCCCTACCACAAGCCCTAGAAACCCTCGAACCAGACTGTCACCACTCATTCCAATTGATTTTTTTTCATAAACTGCAAGACACATAACCTTTCAACATGAATAGAATAGAAAATAACTTTATACATGAAAAAATATAATCTTATATTATTACATCTATTTATTCAATAATTTCAAATGAACCATGATTAATAGTCTTAATTTCAATTTATTTTTTCTTGGATAGGTAAAACAACACATTATTCTTAATACGAATTTTGTTTTGAATCTTATATTAATTGTGTCTTTCTTTTTATTTATATTGAAAATACTTATTTACTAGTTACATGTGTATCTTTTTTTTTTCATATTATTCTAATGTTTTTGATAAAAGGGTAAAATGGGCTTTATAGGGACCCAAAACTACCAAGTTTACAACAAAAGAGAAAGGACTAAAAATCCCAACAAAAAAAGAAAACTGCACAAAAGGAAAAAACTGGAAAAAGCAGCAGCCACCCGCAAAAGACCAGGAGGGTCAGAAAAAAAACCAGCCAAAAATCCAACAAAAAGACCAGCCGCAACTAACCCAGAGTCTTCAGAACAGACTCAGTTTCAGCCTCTAGGTTTTGCATGTCTTGAACACCCTTCTTGAAGGTTTGAATCATCTACGACATAGGATGAGCCTTCCTCTTCAAGTTAGCCCTAGTTCTCTTTGAAATACCAACATCCTCATCCTGGTTTTTATCATTGACCTCTTCTAGATCAACCACCAAAGACCCCTATTGAGCTTTGTCCAATTTTTCTGTCATGGCATTGATGATGATGGCATTGTGTCTTGCCATCCTATTGTTATGCTCGGCTATAATTTTAACACTATTTTTCATTTTATCCAACTCAATTTCAACCCTTATGTCCATGCCTGCTTGGTTCTGGGTTTCTTTACTAGCACCATGATCTTTTTGCTCAGCCTCTTTCTTTCCAAGCGCAGTAACCTTGGCTCCCATTTCTTCCAGTTTACTTTGAAGGGCCTAGTTTTTTATTTTTAGCTCATTGATTTCATGAAAGATCCATTTCAAAATTCTGAAATGGTTAGCAACATTATTCCTAGCTAAACCCAAGACATCCACAGTGGGTTGCCTTTCTAGGTTGAAGCAAGTTTTAGCAGGGTCGGGGGTTACAGGGGAACCAATTCTAGCATCTCTATCTAATGACAGGGAAGCAAAGGATGAAGTATTGTTAGCATCAGAATCCTCAAAATCAGGAGAGTCTTCAGAGTATGACACAAGGTTTTTACTCGATAGATCTTCTTACCAACACTTATGGTTTTAAGGGTAGAACTTCTCGGCTTAGGCATAGAGAAAGCTTTCACAGAATGGGGGTTAAGGCTTTTCTTACCAATTAGGACAGAGGAAGGACTAAGGACCATCCCAACCGGGCTCAAATTGGGAAAATTCCCTAAGCAGCTGGGTTTGGTATCATCCTCCTTAGAATCAGGAAGGGCATCCAAATTAGCAGGGGCAGGCATATTTTGGTAATGTTCGACAATTAACCTAATCAAACCAGTATGCAAAATAGAAAATATTTTTGGGTTTTTCTTGTGATCATCCAAACTTTTTCTCAAAGAACAGAGAAGATAGTAGGGAATAGAAACCCTAACCTTGTAGTAGAAATGGTTGAGTAGGGAAAAGTGATAACCGTAGACCCTGGTGAAGCGATCATCCACAGTAATGTACTCCATGATGACACGAAGAACTTTCCTACAGAGAGATTTTATGGTATCGACTTTGAAGTAGCTGTTAGAAATTTTCACCAGTTTCATTCTTTCCTTCTCTTTCTTTGGAAATTTGATGACAGCTTCATTAGAGGAAACCGTGTGCCTAAAAAATTTGTGTCCATCAGTGGACATTCTAGTCACTTCAACTATAAGTTTTTCATCGAGCTCCACTTTCCTACCAAAAAGGGTAAGTTCCCCATTATTCCAATTCTTCTCAAAATGCTTAATAGCCTCATGATTCAACCCATGGAGTTTTTCCAGAAAAGGGAGTAAACCCCCACTTTTTACTTTGTTCCAAACTTTAGTATTTCTAGTATGCATCTCAAAGCTATCTGGATCAACTCTTTTCCTGTCTCCACCCATTTTGGCAAGCACAGTGGGGCAGACAGTGACGAAATCTTTACTTGAAATGGTCCTGCCAAATCTAAGAGCCCACAAAGCATGCCAGGCAACTTTTGAATCCACATTTTCTTTCATCCTTATGATTTTTTATCACAATATCAAAAGTATTAGTGGTAAGCAACCCTTCCCCTACCCCACTCTCTCCTTCGCCCCATCCCCTCTCCATCCTCTCCCCTTCAAGAAAGCCCTCATACACAAAATAATTCTTAAGATGCTTCCTATTATAGCCCTTTAAGAGATACATCAATATTATACTAACCACTTTAGTTTGAATTTTATTTTATGAATATAATGATGCTAATTTATTTAACCATTCATTTTTATTTTTTAATATAGTCTAATTTTTTAAAAATGATTTTACATAGATATATGAAATTAAAGGAAAAAACAAAATAAACCTAAAATTAGTGGAAAAAATTAGTTGCATACTACTACAAGATTCTTCTTCCATAGTATAATAAAGCACAACTTCATAAACCAATCTAAAAGAAAATAGTAATCCCTTGCTTTCACAAATTAAGACCTACAAAATTCATGGAAATGTGCTCTACTCTAGAAGGAACTATTAGTGGCATTTGTAATCCCATTTTTTTATCATGATTGTTCCTTGCTCTATGTACAAAAAATACCACCTTATAAATATATTATACCAAATTTTACATTTTTTCCCATACATTTAACCTTGTAATAAATGTGTCATATTATATTTCAAACCAAAATAACTAGCATATTTTTAAGTATGAACTCCCAATGTTAGCTAAAATATTGCTTCCATAAGTAAATTGTTTTTTTACAACTTAAAAAATAATCCTTCTTTGAGATCTATAAATCTACCTTGAGTTCAAAATATTTTATTCCCCATTATTGCATCTTAAAATATTTTTTTTAAACCACATAATGAGGACATAATCGTAAATCCTAGAGATGAAATCACAAAACCAACTATTTAGTTACACCTCTTATATATTAAATAATAATCGAAGGAAAACATTATCTTATTTTTTATTATTATTGTAAGTATTGGATTTGTATATGATATACATAGGAAATAATTATTTACTATGAAATGGGACTTCCATTCAATACTTTCTTAAAGACAAGAGAATAGAATTACTTATCGTATATGTAATAATTGAAGACTTCCTCTTTGAAAATATTTGAATGATAACAAATAAGCTAACCTCCTTGAAGTGGAAAATTTGTATGGTATACTCCCTTACATAAAGTTTCACCTTAAATAGTAGCTCAAAATTAAGAATTTTAAAAAAATTAACATATTTTTAATATTTTATTTTAATTCAAAAAATTCATTTTTTAAACTTATTATATATAGTTTAAGTACTTATTAATTTTTAATTGCGTAACACATATATGTACTTTTATATTTTCATTTAAAAAATTAAAGTGTTTGAGAGTTTCTTATGAAGCTCATTTCCTTAATCATAATGGAAGACTTAAATTGTTCTAAAATAGATTATAATTCCACCAATCAATCTTCAATTTTAAAATTTACCTTCTTGAAATTTCAATATGTATCCTTTCCTATATTTGAATAAAAATTACTTGTTAAGTTTTCATGAAAAAACATCTTTTGGATATATGTATGGATTCCAAATGAATTCATCAAAAATAAACTTAAGAGGAACATCTACATGTTCATTGATCCCAAAAATAACTTTGTACTAAATGTGGTACCATCTATTTCTACTAATTACTTCTTCCAATCCAATCCAAACAAGGAGGATTACAATGATCATATGTGACTAATCTAAGTTTAACTAAAAATTATTTGAGATTAAAGCTAGCCCAACTAATGAAAATTAAAAAGGAAACCACCTTATCTCTTCTTAATTTCAATCCTAAAATGAATTTTTTTTATAAACTCAATTGTTATTGTGAGCCTCATTGTTACCTAATAATAATTCCTTATGTATAGGAGTGTATCAAGTTCTCTTACCCACATCAAAACTACTCTACTTTCCTTCCTTCAAAAAAATATGTACTCTTATCCTTTTTCTACTCACATAAAAGATATTCCCCACTTTCATTCCTTCAAAATATATATTCTTCTCTTTGATCTTATAAGATGAAATTTTGAATATAATTTACAATACTTTTCATTTTTCATGATTATCAATTAGTTATTTAAAAATAAATAAAATTATTGAATTATATACCACTTCATTTATTTTTTATATTTCATTAAAACCTCTTTAAATTTTATAAATATCGAAATCTTCATCTCCATCTCAACATAACATGGTCTTTAAAAAAATTATTTTTATCTCTTTAAAGATTTCTTAACATCACCAAGTTCCTTAGATGGGTACCATCACCAAGTCCCTTAGATGGTTGTGAGTTCTCCTAATATACTTTCTTCAAATGTCACGATCTTGCAAATATTATCATTTGAAAAGACTTGTTATATTTTATCTTTGTAACATTTACACTTTGAGATTCTTTAATCTATAAATATTTTCAATTAATAGAGATTTTCTCTTTATAAAAAATATAATAAAATTATTTTTAATTAATTAAATAAGGTATTCTCATATATATGTTAGTGGTATTTTCTATTGACCATTGAATAGACATAACTTTCAAACCTAATTAATGGATTATTAACTTATTTAGATCCTATAAAAGAAGTCTAATTTCTTTATTAATTTAATGAAAACTAAAATATCTATCAAATTGAGATAACTAATGACCAAGTTTCTCAAAAAAATTAGCACTTGCATCAAGATGAAATTTTCTCTTGACCTCAATTGTTAATGATAATTGAATTGAGAACAACTTGCTAGTATGGGGATATTCATTCGAGCATTGATATAAGGATGATTTTTTCTCAACTCTTGTTTTCTTAAAAAAATCATAGAAACATCCAGATTTAAATAATAGATTTCATGAACTTTTCCAACCTATTAATTTATTTAATATGAATTGGGGGATGCTACAACATTCTCTTCAAATTTTCTAAATCCTTTTTTAGAATTTCATTTCTTCTTCATCAATGATCCTTCTCACTTATATATTATATTTGTGGATATATGTATAAATCTAAGATACCTAACTCATCTTCTCCTCTTGTAATAATATTTTATTAGCTAGAATTAATATGTATTTTTTAATATAATAAGAAAATTACATAAGAAAGTAATATATATATATATATATATATTAATATTAATATGAATTTTAATTACTATACATATTCCTTCATTAATTCACAAACATGTCATTTTTAATAAATATAAAAAACTTAGTTGATTATGGACTATTTCCTTTATTTATTTTTTAAATCCAGAAAAGTTATATTTGTACATTTAGAAATTATTTTATTTGTCTCACAAATAATGAATAGTGTTTCATGCACAAAAGAAAACTAAAGAGAACACATATAAAGAGTCAAATCTCAACATAAAATGGAACATGCTTAGATTCTCCCTCTGCGCATTCTACAAAAGAGAAATTGTATGAAATGAAATTTGTATCCCAGTTGGGACCGAGCATAGAATGTTACGAAAAAATGGGAAATGGTACATAGTACAGATGCCATAGAGACAGAAAGAGGAGAATCTCAGGCATTTGTGGAAATAATGTTAAAGGAAGAAAGGTTCAAGACATCTTTTTTTCAACAAATATAATCTATCTGCTCAAGAAATCTTGGGCAATATAAAGAGAAAGAGACCCTCCAAGCAAAACAATGCGCTTTTCGAGTGCTTTTGTGGGGGCACTGTTATGACGTTGGTCAAGATTAGGGAGGTACTCATTATTCCCTTTTGTGTTAAGAGTTTGTTTGTGTTTGGCAAATGAATTTCCTTATAACCAACCTCTTGAAAGCTAATTGTGCAAAAGATTAAGTACCTAATTATAGTATGTTGGAATGACTGTAGTGTAATGCTCAAAATTAATTAAGGGTACAATATGTAAATATTAGGCTAATATTTAAAAAAGTTGTACAACAATGATAAAGTAATGTGTATGCTACAAACAAACGTCTATTGTGTGTAGAAAAATACATATTGATGAAAGGATATAATTACATTTGAACGATTCAAGTTGACACATATGAAACTGCAACACAGTCACACACAAATAAGAAACAAATGAATTAAGAAACATTTCTAGGCTCATTCAACTTCTCTGGTCATAATTAATTTTGTTTTCATAATTATGATAATAATAAAAAGCAATAAAAGTGATTTGATCAACACATTGGATCATTCCTCTAATCTAGATATTAATGAACATACTTAGGTCTCAGAAGAGACTCTTAACACATGGAATCTTCTCTAATCCCTATCATGATTAGAGTCACTTTATTAATTTGTTTCTATACTAATAAAAGAAGATTATCATTTTAATTCCTAAATCAAGTGGTGCAAAGTATTACAACTATGATACCATAATCAAATCATTTAAATGATAGAAAAACTAGAGAGATAACAAACAACAAAGGAAGACATTCAAATCTACTATTCATTAATGCATAAGACCCTAATTAGTTCACATACAAATGCATATTTTAACCAATTATAGATATAAACATGGGTGAATTAAATTGCACAGTTAAACAAGGATCAAAATACATTAGAACAAAAAATTAGGCCATGTTTGGGAATTATAGGTTACACAAGAGAACAATTGGTAATTTGTTCTACAAGATTTTTATTTTTCAAGGTTCACATAAATTTTTCAACAATATGTCCCATGTGCTATTGCCAAGGGTAGTGTGATGTGGATCAAGAAATGTACATGATTTGAGTAGGGTTGGCCAATTGACCTTGATATGTTTTAGAGAGATAGGCATAACAAACAAAAAATGCGAATGTATCATAACAACAATTGAAATTTTAGCTATACTTGTACACTTCAATCACATATTACATACGTCTGATCGGTGTGTAACAAGTGTCAAAGTGAGTGATAAAATTAAGCAAATATTAAATAAATAACGCTTTGGTAATTTTATTTGGGTTATAAATCATTTATCAAAGAAATGGTTCATAATTACAAAATTAAATCATCTCATAGATTATTTTAATTAACATAGTGAAGTTGGATACATCAATAAATGATTTATCATAAAATAATACACATGTCTATGTACCCAATATCAATACATCAGTATCCACAAATGATAACCAATAACTACGAAAAAAATAACATTTTATAAACCATTAGTATGTTAGTAAAAGATGAAGAGATAGGAACAAATGTCTAGGGACCTTACATTTATAGGTCTTCTTATGTGTTATAGATGCTCTCACATTCCTAATTTTGGAGGCCTAACTTTCAAAGGATTGGCACCTACTTGACACTTTTTCCTCTTGTTTAAATATGTCTTGAGCTCCTTACCTTAATAAACAAATACAACAATATATTATGATAATTTGACACATGAAATGTTCCTAATTTTAAAACCCACTTCACTTTCAACCTTTCCATAGCTAAACTCTCAAATTTCATTCTAAATCGATCCATATAACCACCTTTGATGTCATTGTAAATGGTGACATCCCTCGAAACCATTCACATACATACACACAAAATTCATAGAAAGCACAATAGAATCCATAGATCTAAGAAACATCAATAACTGTAACGCTCGTCGTGTAAACCCCAAAGGACAAAACAATGCACACATTTTTTTTTTTTAAATAATACAAAGTAAACATAAACGAAACATTAAAACATATTTGCATTGCACATTAACATCATAACGTCAAGTTCCCTGGGGCACGCAAGGTCAAATCACATAACAAACTCATAACAAAAAGGTAAAAAATAAAAATAAATAACTTATCTAAATTTACATCCATCATAACATTACAATAACCATTTACAGAAGATAACATACGTATATCCATAAGCATAAGTATAATTATATTATGTGATACAATTATAACAAATCTCCTAAAATGAATGGTTACAAAGGTTCTAATACAATACATCATCGTTTAGTACGTTACATGTTCTCAATAATGAATACAATGAAACCTCCCATACATGTGGGATAAATACATAGTACAAATACTATCTAAATTAAAAAATAAGCATCCGGTACAAGCTCCATCTAAAGAATGCTAAGAAGAATGAATGTTGATGGGGAACTCAACGGATGTGGAGCACGTTCCACCAACCATGTGGGTTTTAGAGAAAACCCACCCCCATGCTCAGAGGTGACAAGGAAGTAACCACGACCATGAATGCTATAAGACAAATCCAATAAAGGACAACATAATACAATAACTCCAAATACACCATCATGAATTACAGAGGACATAAACAACAACATCCATGAGTCAAACATAATAAACATAAAGTCGTAAATCTCATCATAAATAAACCAAGGCAATAACCATTAACCAAGTAACCAAAGAAATAATAATAATACATTTCCAAATGAATCTTAAACAACAATCAGAACACACTTCCAGAGGCAACCAAGGAAGTAAAGCACAAGGGCAAGAAGTGGAGAGTGTCATCGCATAGCCTACATGGGTTATCCTGGCCCTTCCTCCAACATGAGGCGTTGGACCCCATCTATGGTTATCCTAGCCCTTCCTCCTACTTGAGGCATCGTTAACCTCTCCTGAGGACGAGATTACGACTTTTCCGACCATGGCCTTCTCAGTCTACCATTAGTCTGCGATAGCCCTAATGCCTAGATGAGGTATCCAAGATTATCTTATGTGTTTTTACTACCCATCCCCCTAAGTTCTATTATTAGGTTTTCACTTGTTAATCTACTCTTACGTGGGTTATCCTGAGCCCTTCCTCTTTTTGAGGCACCAGCCCCCACGAAGAGCCACTCTCCCTGAGACCCCCAAACATAACAAAATCAAGCAAGGGTTGTACCATAAGGAACAAAGCATACATCTCAACCAAAGACATGTGAGGCATTACCCATCTCACTATAACACATAATCAAAATCTCAACAAACTCGTACAACCCTTTTCAAAATACTAATACTAATATCTTGCAACATCAAGAGCACATAAAACAAGGATAAACATCCAACAATAAAAACACGCCTTTGGAAAACTAGAGTTTACAACAACCATAATTGGGTTTATAAACCAAACTGGGTTCCCACATCGATAACACTAAAACAATAAAATACAATAAAGGGAAATAATCAAATCAATTTTACTAGTTTCCAAAGTTTGATTTATTTCATTCCCAATTAAACCATGAGATTTATTTTCCAATTCAATAATCATCACACCCATGAATTTAATTTTTTTAAAAACATAAAACAATATAACTTGGTGGAAATTTATTTACTATAACATTTAGTCAGTCAAATTCTTTTTATTCCATTACTACTAACAGACTATTTAATAGTTTTCAAACTTAAAAGAAACTCAATGTTTTCTACCTTTATAATTCACACACACACACACACACACACACACACACACATATATATATATATATATATATATATATATATATATATATATATATATATATATATATATATTGTAGACACATAAAATTGTCCCTAGGCTTGCAACTCTTAGATTATTCAACATTGCCCCTTTCATTCTTAATAATTTAATTATTTTCTAAAGTCATAATTCTTCTATTAATTAAATAATTTTAATTATTTAATTAATTCATTTTTATCTTTATTCTCCCTTGATTAATTAAATAAATTTTATTTATTTAATTACGTCACTAATTAAGTCCCTTTCTTTTAAAAATTAAATAAATTCTTATTTATTTAATTTTTGTCCACTTTCCACTATAATTAAATAATTTTAATTTAATTATTTAATTATTCATTAGCTGTTTCTCTCATTAAAATTAAATAAATTTGATTTATTTAATTTAGCCAATTCTTTTGAATTTTGAATTAAAATCATTATTTAAATTCAAAATAATTCTTTTGTCACATCCCTCCATAATTAAATAATATCTTTATTATTTTATTATTTACTGGTCACCTGGAGTAAATAAATTTTATTATTTAATTTCTCTAGCAGCCTCTTTGTCCGTGCCAGTCTTATCTTCCAAATTAATTCTTGACTTTTGACTTCTCATTTAATTTCGACCATTGATTGAATTATCTTATAATTCAATCTTGGCCCTTCATCCTTATCATTTGCCCTAATTTTGACCTAACCCTAATTCTTATTGCAACATTCAATCTTGATCATTGATTATAGGGTTTTTGTCATCTCATCATCCTGGCCACACATTCAAAATTGCAATTTTTATAAAATGGCAATTTTGTTCTCATTTTCGACCTGGCTCTCTTGTTCTCTTGACATCTTGCACTCTTAGTCTATGTCAATTTGCTGTCAACTTAGGGTTATAGTCACTTACAGTCATAGTCATTTTAGTCCATTGTAGGGTCATTTTATTTTCTGAAAATCCTTCAACACTTGCATAGGGCTTAGTCATTTTGTCATAGTTGTTCATACAAATCTGAGGGCATCTTTTTATTTATCTGCAAGCTAGGAGGTGTAACAAAGGTTAATCATGGAAGGTGGAGACTTAGGGTAACTTCATCCCTTTTGTCTTCACATTACTTCCTTTGTACTTTGTTACTTCATAGGAATTTTATTGTTATTGTGCTAACCCCACTTAATAATAATTTTAGGATTTTCCCTTGATTACATTGGTGAACCCGACGTCATTTTTTTTCGGCTTTTCGTACGTTTTTTGCTGTTTTCTGTTGTTTTGCAGGGTACAGGTACGGAACGCCGCAACTTTTTAAAAAATAGTGTGACGCATCACATGCGTCGCGACGCATATGACAACAGTAGAGCCGCAATCGACCTGTCGAAACGCAATTGATGCACAGAACGATGCATCCGTTATTCCTGAGCCGCATCCGAAACCCCAAAAGCCGCATTCGAAACTCGCGCCGCATCCGTCTGGGTTTTGTTGTTTTCTGTTGTTTTGCATCAACTGGTACGGATCACAGCAAACTTCGCGATGCATCTGCTGACAAAAATGACGCAACTGTTCTGACAAGCCGCAACTGCCAATTATAGAGACACAACTGACATTCTGAGCCGCATTTGCAGAACAGAACGACGCATCTGCTAAACCGAGCCGCATCTGTCTGGTAATACCGCGCCGCATTTGCCTGGTAAACTTTTTTTGTCAGTTTTTAGATTTTAATTGCCGAATTTTGGGTTATTTCTATTTTCTGGTTTTCTATTTTTCTGTCTTTTTCTGTGTTGGTTATTCCTGCATGTTAACCAGATTAGATATTTTGTGTTACTAAGAGTTTCTTGTAGCGTGTGGCGATCCTTTTTCGTGTGTCCAAGACCAACACATACAAGACTACTAACTCAATGTTTGCAGATTCGCATGTCAAAGAAGGAGAAAACAAACAGTGTGCTTGTTTATTCCTAGATTAGCAAACTTTGAATTTGGTGCTTTTAAAACGAATCATGTCTTTCATGCTTGAGTGTGCTTGTGGAGTGGTAGGTGAGTATGCTCTCACTTGGTGAAAACCTTGTGATTAGAAAACCAGACCCATTCTTTTATTGTTATTTTACCCTTCACGATTCGGTATATCGGAGTATCCTCTCCCCTTGCGCATTCGTGCGATCCTGGGTGTAAGAGAAACGGTTACCGACTCTAGAACTTGGGCCTGTTCTGGTGGGAAAAAGTACTCACCCCAGGACGACTCAGACCAGTAGCACCCTGACACCGAGGGACTTCCAGCCGGTATAGAAAAGTGGGTTCTTGGGGAAAGCCCAAGAATCACGAGCGTGGTTCCGACGAGATGGATCCGAAAGGGGACTCTCGCCGCATGGATCACGCCCCACGAACGGAATGCCCGAATTAAACACCTCTTGTCTTAGTTTCCAACCGTTCTATTGGTCGTTGCTTGATATAGTGCAGGGTACAGTATCATGCCCGAAGATTACTCACTACTGATCCCCTTGAGTAGAGATAGCAATTCTTGGGATCTCACTACCCAATGAATCTGAATTTGGTGTGCTCGAATGACGTTAATGAGCCGTGGAGGGGAGCCAATGCCACCAAATTCTAAGCTATCCACTCTCGAGAAGGAAAGGTGTTCATCACCAATCCGGGGTATAACTGGTGGGCTATATCAAGTATACAAACCCAAGGCCTAGTGGCCTTTCTAGGATTGTGCTTATCTCATGTGTGTTTGGTTATCCCTTAAAACGCTGTGTTTGTCAAGTGCATTCTGGTTTTGTCACAGTTCAAACAAAAAAAAAAGTCATCAAACAGATCAAAAACTTCCATCAACATACCACGAAAATCACTTTGAAACAAAACTGTCATATCTGTCGAACCGCAACAGTCATTCTGAAACGCAACTGATCTGATAAACCGCATCTGAAGTTTTAAACAACGCATCTGTAGGCGTCGCGACGCATCTGCTAACCCGAAAGCCGCATCTGTTAAACCGCGACGCATGCGACAGTCAAAAACCCGCAAGTGAAAAACTGAACCGCAGTTGCTTAATCGAGACGCAATTGCCAAACTGAGACGCATCTACCTGTCAAAATTTTTTCAATTACACAGTTAAAACCAGAGACCTCCAAACTATCAACCATTTGTCAAATTCCATCATCAGAAGGATTCTGCCAGAAACCCAATTTGAAATTGCTCAAAGTTTGTCCCTTAGCTTGCATTGATCACCTTAGGTTTCATACCTCACCCCATTTAGTATCATACATTCAACATTACATTGTTCCTAGGCTCATATCTTGCATACTTAGGAGTAGACAAATCTTAAGCACCCCTTGGCAAAATCATTGTTTTTGAAATTAGATCCTTTTGGACCAAGTTATCAAACATCCTTTTAGTCATTGTCCTCTTTTGTGAGATTTCTTCCAACTCAAAAGTCTAGTTAGGAAGACTCATTAGTCATCTTGTCAACTTGTCATTAACAAAAAAGCCCTCTAGCAGTCCAAATCGAAAACAAAGTTCAAGCCTAGAAGTGCTTAGATAGCCTCATTTCACATTGCATCCACATTGCATACTTTACCCGAAAAATCCAAAAACATAGGCTAGTGTCATCCTTGCATTTACTTGTCATTCTCATCACCCTCATTTGAGAAAATCCCTTTTATGATTGAGACTAGGCTTCAAAGACAACAAAGACAAATGGCAAACTTTGGACAAGATTTCAATCCCAACATCAATAATAATACTTATGACACAAACCAACATTGGACCTTTTCCGACCCATTTCACAACATGAACATGCAACCTCCCATGAACATGCCATCTTCATCAAAAAACATTTTTGAACCATTCATACAAAGAGACCAAAATGGACGAGTATATTTCAAAGACATAGAAGCTGCCAAGCAAAATCCTGACATAATCTCCTTTGTAAAAAAAACACTCTTACGTGACCCTCATAGGCATCTAGCCATGCTTTTGGATGAAGAGGCTAAGTTACCACAAGGCTTTGACATAAATACTTTGCCACCATTCGTCTACCCTCACTATCAACAGTCACTTGACATGAATCCTACCATTAATTCACAACAAACATCCATTACTCACCCTTATCCTAACTTTGACAAGGGAAGCCAACTGTCCACTAGTCCATTCCAAACCTTCATGTCATATTCTGACTCTTCACCTATTAATCCTGTCCAAGTCTACATCCCTTATCAACCATATATCAACTCATGTCAAGTCCCCACATCATACCATATCAATCTAGTCCAAGTTTCCACATCATATTTTAGTCAACCTTACACTAATCCAATCCAAGACTCCATGGCATATCCGGTCGAAGTCCCCATGTCACATCCTATACCATCACATCCTAATCTAGTCCAAGACTCCATGTCATATCCGGTCCAAGACTCCATGTCATATCCGGTCCAAGTCTCCACGTCATACCCTTGTCCTTCACATACTAGTCCAATACAAGTCCCCATATCCTATCCTAGTCCTTCATATACTAGTCCAGTCCAAGTCCCCATGTCACATCCTATGCCGTCACATCCTAATCCAGTCCAAGACTCCATGTCTTATCCTTGTCCCTCACATGCTACTTCAGTCCAAGTCCCCATATCCTATCCTAGTCCTTCATATACTAGTCCAATCCAAGTTCCCACGTCCTATCCTAGTCCTTTGGTCATTAATCCTTTTCAAGTCATCCCTTCACAAGCCACATGTAGTCATGAAAATTTTGTCATTGCTCAAAGTCAAATCCCATTGTCTAAACTTGAGGATACATGTCAAAATGAAAGCCCAAAGCATAACCTTATAATGTCACCCTCATGTCAAGAACAAGGTAGTCCATCCCATGACCCTATCTTAAAATCCATTCACGGAGTCCTTCAAGACAATCATGACATCCAAAACATACCTATCCATGACAACCCCATCTTTGACCAAGACCCCACCATTGACCAAGAAGTCCAAGTCCATGACAACCCCATCTTTGACCAAGACCCTATTGTTGACCAAGAAGTCCAAAATGATCCACTCCTTGACCTTTATGCCATTCATGATCAAACACTTTCCAATCCTATACAGGCCTTGACTATTGACAGTTTCCAAAATGAGACACTTGCCTCCATTAAACACATAGACAATATTCCTCAAGCACAAGAGTATTCCAATATGGACATATTTGCAAATGATGAAGCTATAGCTAACTTCATGGGACTATATAATAATGACCATCAAGACGGTTTTGACATTGCTTTGGAAGCACCAATAGAATCATCTGAACCTGACATGTCACATGATCAGACCAAAGATATCAGTCAGGAATATGTCCAACATGAAAATGAAGCTAAGACACATTATCACCTAGGGTCATCTATCTTTGTTAAAGCAGGCTTTCTCGCAGATGAAAATATTACAAGTGACAGTGTCCATAGACATCATGATGGGTTAGCATCTTGCTTTCAAAACAAAAAATACCCCATCGCAAATAGAATCTGTCAAAGCATGCAATATCAAGGCAAAGGACTAGGCATACATGAGCAAGGAATTCTAGAACCAATACAGCTTCAGGAAAATTATAGACATCAAGGTCTTGGGTATTCTTCAGTCACCAAATCAAACAATGTTAGTGGTACCTCCTCGATATTGGGGGCAACTTTGTCAGAAACAAACGTCAAAATAGAGTCCATGAGAAATCCTTGTCATAAGTTGTTGCCAACACTCCCTCCACCCACACCATGAACCGTCATTCTATCATGAATCAACCTCCCCTTTGGGACCAACCAAAAAAAAAGTCTTACAAGTCAAAAGATCAAAATCAAATGTCAAAGGCCATTGAATCAAACAAAAGGACAAGTGGACAAATGAAATTAAAATGGATCCCAAAGAAAGAAGGATCAAACAAAGACATCAAGTCAAATACAAAAGTCAATCACAATGTGGAGCCACAAGACAAGAGGACTCCCACATATAACACATGTCCACCTCCTTCAAAATGGTCATCAATCAAGGCATATAAAAGTGTTGGTTCCAAAAACCATTCCTCCAAAATCCATCATCCACCATCCCAAGTTTGGAAAATAAAAAGTCATTCATCCAAACGTCCAAAAAACCTTTCCACATCTACCATCATTTGTCATAATCCTACATCTACTTCAGTCCAAAAATCTATGTCTGGAAATTAGGTCACATCATGCTTAACAACTCTTTACGCGGGGACTCGTAGCACTCTATTGCGATGTGGTATTTTGATAAAAGGAGCCAGCACTAGTATCGAGAGAAAGGATCACAATGACATCAATCAGTTGTATACAAGTGCTACGATTCTAACAAGACAACTAATTCAGACAAGACATTATTGGCATATCATGGCACTAGTCTCTACATCGACATCGTCAGTGAATTCAACAGTCGATGGTTATCTAAAACATCGGTATCCACAAAAGAATTGATACAAAAAAATCAGAAAAATAAATAAATTGTCACCACATTGAAAAGCACGGCAAGCGAATGTGGTATAAAATCAAAAGTCAGAAAATAGTAAAAGAAAAATTTCATGTCAGATGGGCACGGCTTAATGATACGGATAAGTGCATGATGAAAACCTGGCAAGCTTGGTCATGTGTAAAATAAATTGTCTATGTGGACTATTACACTTAGAGAACAAGTGTCTCATTTCCCATGCCTTCCCTCATGATGACATCCATCTAAGCCCTATCATTTCCATCCATTTTCCCACCTACCTTGGTCTTGACATAAAACTGGCACACATAAATCATGCTTTGGGAAAACTCTTGACATGTCTATCCTTTAGTCATACACGATTCACGAAACATCATGTCATTGACCATCATAGTCTTATGGTCCTTGTACGACGTAGTCCTTGAAAATCATATGACAATTCCCTTAGTCTCATGTGTCTCGTCTTTTACCAAGGCCACCCCCTATCCTTTCATGTCTGTCACCTACCTTGGCTTTCCCTTGTCAAATGGTCTAAGGATAATCATCATCCCATCTATCCCTAATCAAGTCATTCCAAATGCAACGAGTCTAATCCATACAAGCACATTATCCAAAACATTACTTGACTTCATTCCTGGCCCAGCTGTAGACCTCGATACTTTCGTCACATTATCGTCATTGTCCTCACGTTGTTTTGGGATGCGTCCTTCCCACGTCAACAACGTTGTCATCACCTGTCAATTGGTATTCAGCTTGACTAGGGGCACAATCATGTTTGTCCTTGGATTCTCATGTGTAGGCATCAGTCATATGCATTTGTCACGATCCTCTTAAACGTTAAAAATCCAAAAAATCATAAAATGTCCTGAAAAAAGACCAAAAACATCATAAAATGTCCTGAAAAAAGAAAAAGAAAAAATTAAAAAAATCATAAAACGTCCTGAGGAAAACCAAACAAAACATCCGACCGCGCAAGACACACAAGTGCACTGTCATCTCTGGCCTAAGTCAATCAAGTCACTAAGTCCATGTCATTATCCGAGCTACGTTGTCTCTGCGCATTTGCTACGTAGGCAAGACTCATACCTAAGTCCCCGAGACATTAGGTCAGTCCTATTAGGTTTGTCAAAATAAATCATGGCGCAATCTTTGCCCATCAAGACAAGGTCATTGGTCGTGTCGAACTACGAGGTCTCTGAGTGTATGACGTAGGCAAGGCCATCTATCGATGAGTCCCCGAGGCCACACTAGGTCGGTCCATTAGGGTTCATGACACTACAATGGCACACACGTCAAAGAAAATCTTCAATCAATTTCCAAATGGGAAAGCTCCTGAAACAAAGTAAAGCAATCTTTTATTCAACATGACAATCTCATTAGGGCAACATTGGCATATAATCAAACACAAGTCAACCTCGGTCACAACAAGTCAAACTCAGTCAAAACAAGTCAAACTTAGTCAAAACAAGTCAAATTATCGCAACCAGTCAAACTATCAACTCTTGGTTACCTTTCAGATGGGTCCTTCTGAAGAATAACCTCTGTCATTGGTGCCTTAGGATGTGTCCTTCCTAGGCATTGTCCCTATCATTTGACATTTTCGAGGAATCCTTTCTGACACTTAAGGATCATTCCTCTCGACAACAACGTTCTTTCAGATGTGTCCTTCTGAAGAACAAAACTCTGACATTGGTGCCTTAGGATGTGTCCTTCCTAGGCATCGTCCCTATCATTTGACATTTTTGAGGAATCCTTTCTGACACTTAAGGATCATTCCTCTCGACAACAATGTTCTTTCAGATGTGTCCTTCTGAAGAACAAAACTCTGACATTGGTGCCTTAGGATGTGTCCTTCCTAGGCATCGTCCCTATCATTTGACATTTTCGAGGGATCCTTTCTGACACTTAAGGATCATTCCTCTCGACAACAACGTTCTTTCAGATGTGTCCTTCTGAAGAACAAAACTCTGACATTGGTGTTTTAGGATGTGTCCTTCCTAGACATCGACATTATTCAGGATGTGTCCTTCCTGAATATGGCAACCTTCGACATTTGTCATCTTGGCATCATTTAAATTTACATTGACACATCAATGCACTCGGCATCCAGACGCACTTGGCAAACACTTGGCATTTATTTTTAGTTTTTACCATGATACTAGTTTTTCAGCGAGATCCCACTAAGCAGGATTTAGAGAAGCAGCGACGTATCATGTCAATTGACACGCATGACTACTAGTTTCTCAGCGAGGTCCTGATTTTGGGATTTAGAAAAACAACGACATATCATGGTAAGGACTCTTTCTTTTTGTATTTTGACAATCATGCTACTAGTTTCTCAAGGATGTCCTGGAAACAAGATTTAGAGAAGCAGCGACGTTTCATGATTTGTCCTTGTCTTTTTTTTTCTGCATGTGGTTGATTATGGCAAAAAGACTGGGGCAAGCACGCTCCTAGTATGAGGCATGATCATCCTGGTCTGTGACTGCTTGTCTTATGTGATGGTACGAACTTGCACACCTTGATCTATGTCATATCATGGTGTTTATTGGCCATTACAACAGTTCGCCCAATGATGATTAAGAGCAATAAACATTAGACCTATGGCAATGTTTTGAAGGATTTGGTCTAGGAACTAACATGCATCTTCTTTAGTCTTGTCATCTTCTCTCACTCGTCTCATATAGACATTGCATCCATATCATCCATATCTTTTGCACTAACATTTCTTTGTCTCTTCATATTATAGTCTTCTCATCAATTTCGAGAGCACACTCATGTTCTTGGAACCTGTCTGTCCTCTCGAGGGGGCATACCGTAACCCTCCTCGTCATTCTTCCTCATCTTATTTTGCACTGGGGCATTTTTTGACTTATTTTCTTTGTCTGACATGCTACATTATGACAAAGAGGGGAAAATGTAGACACATAAAATTGTCCTAGGCTTACAACTCTTAGATTAAACAGCATTGCCTTTCATTTTTACAATTTTGGTTTTTCTAAGTCATAATTCTTCTATTAATTAATAATTTTAATTATTTGGTAATTCATTTTTATCTTTATTCTCCTTGATTAATTAAATAAATTTTATTTTATTTAATTACGTCACTAATTAAGTCCCCTTCTTTTAAAAATTAAATAAATTCTTATTTATTTAATTTTTGTCCACTTTCCACTATAATTAAATAATTTTAATTTAATTATTTAATTATTCATTAGCTGTTTCTCTCATTAAAATTAAATAAATTTGATTTATTTAATTTAGCCAATTCTCTTGAATTTTGAATTAAAATCATTATTTAAATTCAAAATAATTCTTTTGTCACATCCCTCCATAATTAAATAATATCTTTATTATTTAATTATTTACTAGTCACCTGGAGTAAATAAATTTTATTATTTAATTTCTCCAGCAGCCTCTTTGTCCGTGCCAGTCTTATCTTCCAAATTAATTCTTGACTTTTGACTTCTCATTTAATTTTGACCATTGATTGAATTATCTTATAATTCAATCTTGGCCCTTCATCCTTATCATTTGCCCTAATTTTGACCTAACCCTAATTCTTATTGCAACATTCAATCTTGATCATTGATTCTAGGGTTTTTGTCATCTCCTCATCCCGGCCACACATTCAAAATTGCAATTTTTATAAAATGGCAATTTTGTTCTCATTTTCGACCTGGCTCTCTTGTTCTCTTGACTTCTTGCACTCTTAGTCTATGTCAATTTGCTGTCAACTTAGGGTTATAGTCACTTACAGTCATAGTCATTTTAGTCCATTGTAGGGTCATTTTATTTTCTGCAAATCCTTCAACACTTGCATAGGGCTTAGTCATTTTGTCATAGTTTCTCATACAAATCTGAGGGCATCTTTTTATTTATCTGCAAGCTAGGAGGTGTAACAAAGGTTAATCATGGAAGGTGGAGACTTAGGGTAACTTCATCCCTTTTGTCTTCACATTACTTCCTTTGTACTTTGTTACTTCATAGGAATTTTATTGTTATTGTGCTAACCCCACTTAATAATAATTTTAGGATTTTCCCTTGATTACATATATATATATAAATATATTGATTGTAATTTATATTTTAAACAAACTAATCAAACAGAGTTAAATACTGAACACACGTCTCAAATCATACCGTACCGGTACGCATATATATATATATAATGCATTCGAAATAAATTAAAAAAAACCAATGACTCCCCATATGGTACTGTTGTGGTAAGTCCAAGGGACTGCTTACAGCAATCCCAATGACTGTCACGGCAGTCCAAGGACTGCCGCGTACAGCAATCCCAAGGACTGTTGTAATAGTCCTTTGGACTGTCACAGCCAAAGTAAGGGCTGGGGGGTGGGTACGGCCAGGCCGACCCACTTCCGAGTGTGCATATCAATGCCCATCACTTGCAATTTGGGGGTAATTTAACATGTATAAAAATAATACTTTATAAAACATATATATATATATATATATATATATATATATATATATATATATATATATATATATATATATATATATATATATATATATATATATATATATATTTTTTATATTTATATATATGTAAAATGTCATTTGATATATATATATACATATATATATATATATATATATACATATAAAATTTATTTGAAAGGAAAACATTTTCATTAACATATGAGCATTGTATATTTGTACAGATATACATATATTATGTATATATATCATAACAGGTAAAAACAATCTTTCTTCCAATAAATCACTGTGTAAAAATACTCATATATATATATATGTATACATCTTTTCAAAATGTATATATATATATAGATATCTCAAAGAAAAAAACATTTATTTAAAAAGGAGGATTGATTTTTCTTTTACAAGAGAATAATAAAGATATTGAACATTTACAAACAAAAATCCAAAAGCATTTCTTCTGTTTGTTTGCAACCTAGAAAATTTTTAATACTCCAAAAGAATTTTCCTTCCCAGGAAGCATATTTGTTTATTTATTTCAATTCTCTTTTGAAATAGAAAACTAGAGAAATAAGAAAATAGAACCTGGAGTCCCGCACTGTTGAAAATCTGATGAAACTTTGCTTGATCCAGATAGCCTTTTGAAGAGCTCTCATTCCTTCTTCAGAATTCCTTCACTCGATTCCCTTGACCAATCTTCTAATCTAAAATTTACTTCAGAATAACCTCACCTCTAAAACAATGAAAAACTAAATAGATTTCTATAGAAAAGAACCAAAGAGAATCCAATTCTCAAAACTCAATATTTTGGTGAAACTTCTGTAAATTTTCCCATGAATGAAAAATTCTCACAAATATGTTCTTAAATAAAAATATATCTCTTCTTTTTCGAAAGCTCTAAAAATCCAAATTAAAAGAAATTTTCTAATTTTAATCCCAGCTTTTCGACCAACACTCAACACTCATTGGTCTTTTTTTTTATCTTTTCTTTCTTTTATTAATTTTTTTTCCATTTAACAATACTTTTTGTTTTAATTATGATTTTTCAAGCTTTACTTGCAATTCACACAATCTAATTTATTTAATTAGTTTATTTCATAATTATCCTCAACATGCTAATTTAATTAAATTATCAAAATACTAAATTTTAAATAATTTAATTTACACTTTTAAATAAATCACAAGACTTTTAATATAAGACTTTTATATTTTAATACAAATTATTCCAACACTATTAATTAACATCATTTACCTATATAAATTACATCATACAAAATACCAACGTATAATAAATCCCAAAAATACACTCACACAAATTACTATAATAAATTGCAAAAATGACAAAAGTTAACAACGCACAATACCACTAGACAAGACGGTTTGACAAACATGGGATGGGGTGACTTCCTTGTCATCTATGTTTCAACATCATGCCCATTGGGTTAAATTGATGCTCGCCCTATCCTGCCAAAGCAGGTGGAATCGAGACTCAGTACCTGCAATCCCTACATACAAACAAGATCGTGTACATGTATATATATAATCAAAACATCACATTGTGAGAAGGAATTGCAGCATAGCAGGGCACTCGCGAACGAGTGGTGCTACTCTATCCTCTCACTAAAATTATTCTAACAATTACAACATTAGATATAAAGTAACAATTCTAACTAACTGATCACATCATAAACTAATTACTAAACCATTGCATCACAATGTATTACTGAAATCAAATTAGCATCACCAAACTATAATGTCATATCAAATATCCATGTCATCAATCAATCTAAACTATCCAATCCACCAATCCAAACAATTACAATAACACCAATCCAAACAATTACAATAACTATCACAGTCTCAAAGTACCAAGCAAAAACATAAAAAAATAACAAGTCCAAACAGTAACAAGAGGGGTATTACAATAACTCCATTACCATACATCCCTGAGTTATTCTCACTCACAAACATGATCACCTAAACATCCTATATCCATTTTCCAAGGATCCATTCTAATATTTCAAATCTTTGATGAGCCGGATCATTGACAAGGATTTCTCGGAAGTCCACTTTCTCAAGACAAACCTCAAATGTAATTATGACACCTTCATATCTAAAAATCAATTCTTTTTTCGAGGTATAGAGGGCAATGATGAGACGAGAGTGTTGCGAAAAATAATTGAAAGGATAAACAAACAAAACCTATGTATTTCCCTTTGAATGTCATAAAATATTATACTTGTGAATTGAAGATCGAAGGCGCCTTGATATGCTTCTACATTCATGTATCGTTAAAGTTTCTTGAACAAAATAATACAAGGGTTGAGACTGGGAAAAGAATATTCGAAGCCTGCGGAAGAAGAAAATCATAAGCGTGGCTAAGGGAGAGGAAAAGTGATGATGTTCGCGAAAGTCGAAACCAAAGACGTTCTTTCATTATAGCGAATAATATCCTCGAAAGTCGAAACCAAATGCGTTCTTCCATCATAGAGAATAATGTTCCCGAAAGTCGAAACCATTATAGCGAATATTCTCCCTCGCACCTAGGCAACATCATTACCATAAGGAGTAAGAACGATAATATGCCAGATTGGAACAACGGTAAGATTTTGTTCCATTCTTAAATAAATTCATTTCATCTCTTCGAGAAAGTTATTCTCATACTTAGTCTAAAGTGGTTTATAAGTTTTCATGTTATTACATTATTTCTGACCGTATAATTGCATTGAAATATTAATTTTTCATAAAATATAATTAAAAATTTAAAAAATTTGTATCATATAAAATGACGATTTTAGATAGGTTGTCAAAAAATTTATAAGATTATATTTATATATATGTCTAATTTATGATGTATTTTTAAAATTAAATTTGAAGGACAACTTTAAATTAATAACTAAAAAAATTGTTTAATACTTAGATTTCACAGTCAAATTTACAGCTTAACTATTATAGTTAGGATGATTTTGTTCTCTAAAATTTTAAGGACATATGAATTGAAGGAGTAAGTGCCCCACTTTATCTTTAGAGTAACTCTTGGATTTTTTATTTTTCTAGGCAACTTTATTTCAAAACCCATTTTTAAAATATCGTTCTCTTAAATCAATGTTATTATCATTTGCTTAAAAAATATCCAAATCTATCTTATATACAAAATTAGATTCAAGATTTCCAATTATCATTATTTTTTTATCACTTAATGGGGAAGGATTAAAGAATGCAACCTTTCAACATGAATCTAATATTACATTCAACATGAAAATAAATTTATATATGAAAGAAAATCTAATCTTATAATATTACATTCATATATTCAAAAATTTAAAATAGACCACTATGAAAAATTTTCTAGAAAAAAGAAGTCAAGTGCTTTGTAGCTACATAATTTAGATTGTTGTTATATTCTTTATTCCATGTTAATTATGTGTTAATTGAGTTTAAATTGCCGCATCTTTACATTCTATTGAAAAACAAGTAAAAATAGAATAGTTTAGATTTCATTTCCAACAAATTAGCAGTTAAGGAAATTAAACCAACTTTCTTTAAAACTACATTTTGTATGCCCTTATAGATTACATTTCATATCCTTTGGTAGACTAGAGATTTTAAATGCAATCTAAATAACATTTCTTTTTAGCATAAGCATTCCCTAATTTGATAAACTCTAGCATAAAATAGGATATTTGAAATCCTTGTGCACACAACTTTAGACACCACCTTGGCAATATGATAATTAATTGATTAAAGTTTGGGACCAAATGATAGCTCATCACTAACCTTATTCCCAACGTAAATTTTATTCTCAGTGGCATGTTAATCATGTCTTTTATTATTCTTACCTTTAAAATAATTCAAACGTTTTACACTTACATGTGTATGTATATTATTTTTTTCATTTTTTTCTAATTTTTTAAAAAATGAATTCATATTTTCTTGCATCCTTTCGAGTTTCTCATCATAATATTAAAATTACTAAGACATAAACAATCACATTCTCTCATGGTGCCCATCCCTCCTCCTGCCTCAACCACATACAAAACAATTCTCAAGATGTACACCAATCTTATATTAGCCATTTAGTTTGAATATTATTTTATGGATACAATTATGTCAATCTATTTAACCCTATATGTACTTTTTTCTTTAATGTAGTCTCAATTTTTTCTAAAGATTTTAAATACATATATGAAAGGAGAAAAAAATTAAAATGAACCTAAAGCTTATGGAAAAAATTAGTTGCTACTCTAAGGATCTTCTTTCATAGTATAAAAAACACATCTTTTTAAAGCAATCTACAAAAATAAATGGCATTCACGTTCTTTGACAAAGTAAGTTTGTAATCCCAACTTTTTATCATGATAATTTCTTCTCCTATGTACAAAAATATACCACCTTATAAATATGATGCTGCAACATTTTAGACTTCCGCTAATAAATCTACAATTAGAAACGTTGCTTACCAAAACGTTATGTAAGTAATAACGTACCAAGCCAAACAGACTACTTTTCATGATACATTTCAGAGCAGGGAACCCAAATTAGTTTCGAAGAAATCTTAGTGGCCTAAAATGGCTTCTTGCCATTTTATGGGCCCAATTAGTGGAACATGCTTAGATTATCTCTCTGTGCATTCTAGAAAAGAGAGATTACTTGAAACGGAACTTGGATCGCAGTTGGAACCGAGCATAGAATGTTATGAGAAAATGGGAAATGATACATAGCATAGATGCCACAAAGCCAGAAGACAAGAATGTCAAGCATCTGTGGAAATAATGCTGAAGCAAGAAATATTTCGGCCATCTTTAGACCAGCAGAGCACGGCATGCTCAAGATATCTTCAGCAATACAAAGAGAAAGAGATCCTCCAAGCACACCTATAAAACCCTGCACTTATCGAGAGTTTCTGCGAGTCACTATTTTGACACTGTAGCTACTCATTATTTCCTTTTTCGTTAAGAGTCTGTTCCCGTTTGCCAAATGGATTTTATTAGCGGAGTAGTGAGCGAGATTATAACTAGCCTCTTCAAAACAGTTGTGAAAGAGATTAAGCACCTAACCAGTTTGTCCAACGATGCCGAACGCCTCCGCGTAGAGCTAGATCGTGTAAAGGGTATAGTCGATCATATTAACAGTCGACTAAGAGGGCAAGGTCGACAGCCTGTGCCAGTGGTGAGGAATTGGCTGAACACAGAAGAGCAAATTGTCAAATCTGCTGAAGAGGTGTTTCTCCGGTACGAAGAAAGCAGGCATCGTCGCTTGTGTTGGTGCTGCCTTCACTGTTTCCTTGTCCAAAGATCCAGCGGAAAAATCCGTAGTTCTCTAGCGGAGATAGATGAGCTTCTGAAGAAGAAAGATTCAGATTTTCCCAAGAATGATGAGCTGGGAGAGCCTCTGGCGACGCTGGTGCAGCCCATCGAGAACGAGCTGGTCGGCACATTTGTTCACGAGAAGCTGTCGGAGCTAGAGACGTGGCTGCTGGAAGATGACTCTGTTCATATCATAGGCGTCTATGGAATGCCCGGTGTCGGAAAGACTTCCCTGCTCAAACAAATCAACAATAATGAAAAGGTAGTCAATTTCTTTAAGCTTGTGATTTGGGTTACCGGGCCAGAGACTCCCATATATCTGCTCTCCAGAGGCGCATTTGTGAGAGAATTGAATTGCCTTGGCGGTCCAATTGGAGCATTGACGAGGCCGCAGAGGTACTGCACTCAGTTTTCAAGGAGAGGCGAATGTTGCTCATTTTGGACGATGTGTGGAAAAGAATAATGTTTCCAAATTGGGAATTTCTCTTTCTGATAATAAAATAAAAATTGTCCTGACTTCCAGGGATAAGGAGGTATGCAAGAGCATGAAAGCAGACAGGATGATTAAAATGAAGCATCTGTCGGAGGAAGATGGTTGGGAGGTTTTCTGCAGTGGAGCCTTCGTAGCTGGCGCGGAGCAGAATATGGATAGCGAGATAAAGCAGTTTGCCAGAAGCATTGCAAAGGAGTGTAAAGGGCATCGCCTGGCCATTAAGACGCTTGCTCGGACAATGCCGCAACTTCATGACAGCACGCCGTCTGAATGGGAATATATTCTGAAGCAGCTGAAGGCGATTGATCCCCAGTTCTATCGCATTCGTGAAGAGATTCTGAGGGAATTATTCAAGCCGCTGAAGCACAGCTACGATGCTCTGGAAACAGATGAGCTCAAGCTTTGTTTCTTGTACTTGGCCGGTTATAGAGAAAACGAGGAAATCGACGAGGATCAATTGATACAATTGTGGTTGGCAGAGGGCCTGGTGAAAAGCAGAGAGGAGGGGCGTCACGGTTTTCTCAAGATCTTGGCAGACCGATGTTTGGTCGACATTGAGGTTAAAGAGGAAAACAGCCTTGATATTTGGAAAGTGAAAATCCACGATGTGCTCAGAGATATGGCAGTACACGTTGCTGAGGTCGACCAGAATATCTTGTTCCGTGTAGGTCTGAATTTAACAGAGTTTCCAGCTTCTGCAAATGAAACATGGGTGAGGATATCACTGATGCATAACTTTATCGAATTGCTGCCTGAACATTTTGATTGCACGAAGTTGGTGACTCTGTTGTTGAGCTGGAATACAGTTGAAGGGGTTCCAGAAGGCTTTCTGGAGAAGCTGAATATGTTGAAGGTGCTTGATCTCAGCAGCACGCCCATCGAATTCTTGCCAAAGTCCATCCAGCGACTTAAGCATCTCCTCCATCTCCAGCTTTCCAATACCCAGATAAAGGTAATAACTGATCAAACATTTCAGCTGAGTACAGTGCAGTTTTTAGATCTTTCTTTCTTCCCTCTTAAGAGTATTCCATTCATGATAAAGGAGCTGAAACGTCTCCAAACTCTCAAGCTAGCCAACTGTTATGATTTGGAGTTCGTTTCACGCGAGATATCACAGCTCACTTGTTTGGAAGAGCTTGACATGTGGATGACGATGTTTGCATTTTCATGGGAGCTGAAGGAAGGTGAAGAATTAAAAGAGGCTTCTTTCCAAGATGTATGCAAACTCCATCGTCTCAAGCGTCTGCGTCTAATCCTAAAATCCCCAATTGAGGAGAGAACAATTGGGAATCTTGTGGAGCTTCAAGAACTTTGGTTACTTTAGGTGCCTGAAGTCCCTCAAGCAAATCTACCCTCTGACATGCGGACCATGCACAGGTTAGAGAGGCTCCACCTGTATGCATGTGATATTGAGGGAACCCCTGATTTATTATCAGAATTACAAAATCTTAATTACTTAAAACTGAATTCTTCTCAAATGATGCTCACTCTTTCCGGATTAGGGTTGGGCAGGTTATCCAATTTGAAGGAAAATGAGATTGAGGAATGCCTTCAGCTCCAGGACTTGGGAGAAGAATTTGGGGGGAAAGGTTGCTTTCCAAGGCCGCGCAAGCTCAAACTGTGGATGTTACCTTCTCTGGAGAGTCTGTGTAGTTCTGTCGAAGAAGGGGCTCTCCCCATGTTGCAGACTTTGGCTATATTCCGTTGCATGAACGTTAAAATACTGCCACGAGGTCTTGATAATCTCAAGTTTCTGGGACAGATCAGAGGAGATGAGGAATGGTGGAATGAAATTAGGTGGGTAGATGACGAGATGAAGAACCATCTTCACGCTAAGTACGTGGAAATCGTGGAAATGCCTGATAATAATAATGTTTATGACGCTCCAACACAAAAAGGTATAACATTGTTAGTGCAGAATGAGATGTTTGTTGGTTAGCTAGTGTAGAATAAGGTGTTCATGGTTGTCCTCGGTTCAGTTTGTTGTCGGATAGTTCTAGTTAGCTGTCAATAAAATTAGCATAATTATAAATTGTTGTTGAAATGTTTTGAAACTATAAATATGTAATTATCAATAAAAGATTGTTTTTTTTATGCTATTATATTTTTTATTTGTTTAATCTATAGTTTTCTTATAAATAAAAAGTATGAAATAATTGTTTGTACAGATGATAGGCTATCTTATTCTGCAAAATATTGCTTGTGTGTAATTATATAATAAAAAGCTTTAAGTTGTTGAACCAAGATTGCTAGTTTATTTTTATTTTACAAACTCAATTAATTTAATTATGTCTTCATGCTTAGTTTTTGAACATTTTGGATGAAATACGATGACTTTACATCATTTTTTATTAAATTATTTATAATTTCTACATTAAAGTTTGTAATATGAATGATTGTAGTAAGGTACATTAAACACATTTTAAAGTGACAAAATTTTATATATTTTAGGTTCAAATTAAACAATATTTTTATTTTATTAAATTTATTAATTATATTTGATAATGTATATTGACTTATTCTATTTTAAAAATTTAATTTTCATTTATAAATTAATTATTAACGATTTAATATATATTTAATTATCTTTGTGGTTATATTAGTAACATTGAATTTCTCCATCGCATTCTCTTTTCAATTTAAGAATTTAAAGTAGTGTTTTGTTAAATCTAAATTTATATATTGTTAATTTTTCTTTTTTATTTTTAGAAATAATGTATATAGTACAAATAATTTATTCCTTATTGAATATTATAAGTTTATAAAAATATATGAACATATAATCTAAATGTTGAATTAAGGAATTTACATTTAGAAATAGATTCTTTTACATCTATGAAAAATTCATTTATAAATGAAGAGAAATGAACAAATGTCTAGGGACCTTACATTTATAGCTCTTCTTATAAGTTATAGATGCTCTTACATTCCTAATGTTGGAGGGTTAACTTTCAAAGGCCTAACACCTACTTAGAAATTTTTCTTCCCATTTAAATTTTTCTTGAGCTCCTTACCTTAAAAAACAATTGCAACAATATATTATAATAATTTGGCACATGAAATGTTCCTAATTTTAAAACCTGCTTCAATGTCAACCTTTCCATAGCTAAACTCTATGATTTCATTCCAAATTTATCCATATGACCACCCTTGAAGTCATTGTGAGTGGTGAAATCCCTAATGTTTGAAAAAATTCACATACATACACACAAAAACAATAAAAAGCACAATAGAATCCATAGATCTAAGAAACATCAATAACTCCATGATCATATGTCCCTAAATCGTCCTCACTGATAAATATGATCACCTAAACATTCCATATACATTTTCCAAGGATCTATTCTAATACTTAAGATCTTTGATGATCCTTGATCATTGACAAGGATTTCTTGAAAGTCCACTTTCTCAAGACAAACCTCCAAAGTAATTATCAAACTATTGTATCTAAAAATCAAAAATAAAAATCTAGGTATAGAGGGAAACGATGAGACCGTAGTTCTACGAAAAATAATTAAAAGGATAAGCAAACAAAACCTATGTATTTCCCTTTGAATGACATACAATTTTTCTCCTTGTGAATTAAAGATTGAAGGCACCATGATACGATTCTACATGCATGTATCATTAAAGTTGATTGCCTCCATTTTATTTTTTAAGTGAAATTATTAAAAAAAAAAATAGTATAATGGATGGGACCAGGAAAAGAATATTCTAAGCTTACGAAAGAAGAAACTAATAAGCATGTGATATTGCTATCATGATTCAACCATGTAGCTTTACAAGTAAAAATCATTAAACCATATTTCATGTTGGTAGTGGTTCACAAGAACCCATCTCTTATGATTGTGAATGGTGCACTTAGTACTCATTGAACCTAGGTGATGCTCACAGAGGTGAAGCACTAGGACTTCCTGAGAGGTCACCCATCCTAGTACTAATCCAACTCAAAGTGGAAATGGCTAAGGGAGAGGAAAAGTGATAATGTTCTCAAGAGTCAAAAACAAAGGCGTTCTTCCATTATAGCAAATATTCTCTCTCTCACCTAGGCAATATAATTGTCATAAGGAGTAAGAACGATAATATGCAAAATTGGAGCAACGATATGATTTTGTTCCATTCTTAAATAAATTCATCTCTTCAAGAGCTTTGAGAGAGCTATTGACATACTTAGTCTATGTGGTTTATGATTTTTTATGTTATTACATTATTTTTTATCATATAATTGCATTTAAAATATTTTATTTTTTTATAAAACATAATTAAAATTTTAAGAAAATTGTATCATATGAAATGAGGATTTTAGATAGGCCATCAAAAATATTATAAGATTATGTTTATATATGTGCCTAATTTATCATATATTTTTAAAAACTAAATGTGTTTTAACATTTGAAGGACAAATTTAAATCAATAACTACAAAAATAATTTTAATAATTAGATTTGACAATCAAATTTACACCTTAACCATTATAGTTAGGATGATTTTGTTCTCTAAACTTTTAAGGACATATGAATTGAAAGAGTAAGTGCCCCAATTTATCTTTAGAATAACTCTAGGATTTTTTATTTTTCTAGGCAACTTTATTTCAAATCCCATTTTTAAAGTATCATTCTCTTAAGTCAAAATTAAAATCCCCTTTTCCCACCTTCCTGCTCTCTGGCACAAAAAAAATCAAATTTTTTGCCCTTCAAAGCTCGGGTTGAGGATGAAAATGGAGCAAACTTCACAAACCCAACTGGAATCAAGTAGTCCTCTAAACAATCTATCCAATGACTATAATTTTAATTTTTTTTGGTTTTATTATGTATTTGTTTTTTAAGTTTTATTAAACATGGGATTTTCACCAAAAACCAAGCTCTTTGTTTTGCACATGTGCAAAAAGAGTAGATTTTCAAAAATAAAAATAAAAATATGAGTGCACTAGATATTGAAGTCCTTGATCCAACAAAAAAATTGAATTTCGATACATAGAAAAAAAATTACATGTCATACGGTTTGCCTATGTCTGAATTGTAATTGGTTTGACTTTGAAACTTGATTAAAGAAAAAAAAATCAATAAAACACTATATAACCAATTGGAAGCACTATATATCAGAGTTACAAATCTAAATTCAAAAGAATTAGAATTTTATCCTTCATGGAAAAATAGTTATGCGTTATATGGTGAGCTCCATTCCTTAAAAATGTTGTTTTCTAAAAAAACTAGTTTTCGAAGGAGATGGAAAAAGAAGTGCAATCTGATTCCAAAATTTTTTAAAAATATATATTTAGAATCTATAGAAATTTTTTTACAAATCACTAGTTTGCATCATCTTCAAATTCCTCATGGTTTAGCCACTATAGGTGCTCGAAAGTGAAGATTTAGTTAGAAAAAATTATTTCAGTGTCTAGTTTGGCCAAAAATTGTAAACCAATATTGTGGGATCACCCTTACCAATGTCTTGTTTTGAATATAAGGGAAAAATAGGTTTTGAAGGTACCTGAAACCCTTTACAACTAAACATACAAAATGTTGCTTAAAGATAAAAAAGCATTAAACCATTAGCAACAACCATTAGTAAAAAAGAAAAAAAAAAAACAAAAATAAATAGAGACCCAACAGTAAGGAAAACAACAAAGAAAAACACAAAACTGGACACTATTTCATGTTCCTTAAGGTGTTAGCCACCTTAATTTCTCGGTTCCTATGAAGATTAATCATGTCCAATAGTTCATTTTTCTCCTCCTCAAAGGATTTCTTGAGGTTACCCTTCCCTCTAGAAGCAGGGCTTTTAACTTCATCCTTTCCAAACTTTTTCCCTTTTCCCTTTAAAGCCTGGTCCTTCTCTATCAGCTCAGCAAAGTAAAGTTGGTCTTCTCTTAGCTCACTTATCTTACAAAATAGGACTTCCAAGGAATCAACACTATTCTTATCAGAAATTTGGCAGGCCTGTAATAGTTTGTTGATGTCCATGTTGGTGTCCAAAACCTTAGCCTCCAATTCAAAGATATGTTGCTCACATAAGGACTTGAAGTCAAAAAAAGAACACCTTAAATCCACAATTTTATCAATCAAAATATCCAAGCAAGATCCTTTCAAAATATTATGGACATTTTCTTTCAATCCTCTGATCTTGATATTCACACTGTTGAATTCTTGTAGAGTCCACTTTGCTAGCTTGAAAGTGCCAGTGGCCCCTGCACGCACCATGTCAAGGAGCTTGAACATTGAAGTAGTATCACCGTTTAGGTACAAAAAATCCTTTGACAACAGGTTTACCTTAAGAGGCTCTAGCCTTTCAGGCCTCAAATTAACTCCCTCCTCCTCCTGCATAGACTTCTCACCAGAGGGATCCACACTTGGTGTCTTTCGGACTAGGGAGTCATCAATTTCAATAGTCTTCTCCTCAACACCCTTATCCTTGCACTGCTCCATGGAATCCTTTAAAACATCTTTCAGCGCTTGATTTTTCAACTTAGCAATATGCTTGGAAGCCCTTATAGGATTTTCCTTGGCCTCCATTACCACTACGTTATCCTGCAGACCCTCCTCCTTACCACCCACTGCAACATCATTCTACCCATTAAACACAACATTGTCCTTAGAACAAGAATCCCCAAAATCAATATCTGTATCATTGCCAATAGACTGGGACTCCAACTCCTGAAGAATAATCTTCTTGGAAACTTATTTTCCTTTAGGGTTTCCCTTCTTTCTCTTCTTAGAAGGGGTGGCCACAGGGGAAGAAGACCCATCCTCGCCCTCCTCATTCCAATCCTCCTCCCCAGTAACACTGGTGCCTGAACCAACTGAGAGGGAAGCATCACTTAAAAGCCTTTTCCTTGCCCTTAATTGATTTAGTAGGTATGGGGCTCTCACATGCTCCATTATAAGCAAGATGAGGCCCTTGTACAGAACCGACACCCTCTTATTTTCTAAATTTGCATACATAGACACCTCCAACAAGGAAAAGAGAAAGAAGGGAAACAAAATAAAAAGGCCATTTCTAAAATGATACAACAAAGCGAAGTGGTGGCCTAAAATTACAGTAAACTTACTTGCAAGGGTTACATACCGCATGATAATCTCTGCAATATCCACCCAAATTTTCTTGAGAGACGTTTGCTCATATCCCCAAAATGACATGTTGATAAGCTTTTTTCATTTGTCATCCTTAAAGAATTGGACCATGGCCTCCTCATTGCTCTTCTTATCGTTGAAGAATTTGCAACCCACCATAGGTAGCCCAATAATGGCAACTATGAACTCCTCATTAATCTTAAACACCATTCCCTTTACCTGTATCTTACGATTATGCCAATAAGAAACAAATTTCATTGAAGCCTTGAGATCATGGCCATGTAGCCTTTCTAGGAAAATGGTGAAGTTTCCATGCTCAAGGATCCTCCAAATTTTATGACTCTTCCTCAAACTAGCACAGGAATGGGGATCGATTATGCTTCGATCATCCCCCTTATTCACAATTACCAGAAGCAGAAACCCTTAGATAGAGACGTTCAATTGAAATCCAACAAGCAAAGTGATACTAACAAAGTGTGCAACTATAATGCAAGTACAAATGGTAATATTAATCCAGCAAATAAGCTCAGCCATATCCATCATTTCACATTAAAGCCTTAGCATTCTCAGGAAGGAGGGAGTACTCCTCCCATGCCTTAATCTCTTTAATTATGATAGCCTCACTAGCAAAAAAAATTGCCAATGAGTTTCCCTCTTAGTAGATGTGAGTGATACATGTTTCCTCACAAGATCTTAACATCATAATAACATCCTTGATCAATTGATTGATAGTCCAACTAGGCTTTTGCATACCATGTAGGAAATTGATGATGTTTAGTGAGTCTCCCTCCACCCAAAGTTTAGAGTAACCCTTTTCATAGACAAATTTAATACTGATGAACGTAGCCTTGACTTCCGCACAATGATTAGTCTAATTTCCCAATGAGAGTGTCACCACACCCAAGAAACTTCCAAAATCATTCCTCAACACCCCCACAACTTGCAAGCCTAGGGTTACCATTAGCTACCCCATCAAAATTAATCTTAACCCACCCTGAAGGTGGGGGCTTTCACTTAGTACTCAATCTAGCACCTATATTGAACTTAACAACCTAAGATGGAAAACGAGAAATCTTCCAATTAGAAATCACCACTAAATCATACCCAACTAGGCAAGATGATGGAGCACAATGTGAAGAGTCAGAGCCATGAAGAGAAAATTTTTCTAGAATTTCCTGACAAATCTTGATGAAGACACTATCCATCTTGAGCTCAAAATCATGGAAAATTTTATTATTACATTGTTTTCAAATACCCCAAGCAATGTGTGGGGCCATGAGATCCCAAAGCCTTCGAAGAATGGGGTAGGACAAGGGGCACTTCCATTGATTTGCAAAGTTGCAAAGAGAGCCCATGAAAGCCCAATCCAGATTCTAAAGGGCAAGCAATTTACTCCATATGAGAGAAGAAAAATTACAATCAAGGAGAAGGTGAAAGGCACTCTTCACATCAGATTCACAAAGCACACATCTATTAGGAATTGCAAATCCCCTTTTGCAAAGACTATCCTAAGTTAACAGTTTACTTTGCATAAGCAGAGAGAAAAAGACATTCACCTTAGGGATTAACAACTTATTCCACAATTTCTGCCATAAAGGATAGGGGTTAGGCTTCTCTAAATAATTGAAAAAGACTGGGGCAAAAAAAAAAAACTATTAGCACAAGGGGCCAAAATCATACGATCAAGTCTCAGAAAAAGAGGAATCCTTGATAATAATTCATGGCTTTCTTTATGCTTATCTTGGTAATAATTCAAAATCTTTACACTTACATGTGTATGTATATTATTTTTTTAATATTTTTCAAAAAATTTAAATGTTTGAATCCATATTTTCTTGCATCCTTATGATTTTTTCATGAAAAAATTAAAATTACTAATATGTAAATCATATTCCCTCATGGTTCCCATCCCTCCTCCGGACCCCACAACAATCCTAACACATATAAAACATTTCTCAAGATGCTTCTTGTAGACACGTAAATTATCCTAATTGATAACACATACTTGACTCCGACTTACTAATACCAATTCTTCTTTAATCATCCTCTTTACTAGTTATTTAATTAAATAATCCTTATTTGATTAAATTCATCGAATTCCTCTTTTAATTAAATAAACCAATATTTATTTAATTAAATCCCAATTTCCTCTTTTAATTAAATAAATCATTTTAAAAATCTAAATTGAGAAAAATGGCGATGTCGAGCTGTTTAGGTCGAGCTAGGGCGTCCGTGCCCTAGCTCGCTCTTCGTGTGTTCTTGCTGGTGCGCCGTGGGGGGGTCTATTCCTGTGTTCTGAGGGGTGCATGGTTGTCTTCTTCCTTCTGTTGTTGGTTCCCTTGGCACGCGAAGGTGGGTGTTGGGCTTGTGTTGGCTGTTTCGGGCCTGTGTCTGCTGTGTGTGGTGGCGTCCGGGTGGATCTTGGTTTGCTGCCGATTGGTCAGGGTTCCCTCTGTTTGCTTAGCTCGGGTGGGGCGGAGGTTGTGGGGTGTTGAGTGGGGTGTGGTGCACTGCCGCTCTCCGTGGTTTTGTGATTTCCTGCTTGGGGGTTCGGTGGTTCATTTTTGAATCTGAATCTTTTGCATTTTGAAGGGTGGTGAGTGAAGCTGGAGGGGTATTGTGGTAATCCTCACGTGTGTGTTCTCCTCCGATCTCTCGTTTTGGGGGCTTGCATGCTCGAGTTGGATATTGTTCTGAGTCATGTCATGAGGGGAGTCTTATGGGGTTAGCCCCAAGATGGATTTCCGATTAGCTTTTGGATCAAAACCCCTGGAATAGGGTGCTAAGGTTTTTGATAATAATTTTTTTACGCCGGGTCAAGAGATGAATAATTCTGGATTGTCAGGAGGGCCTAGAATTTCAAAAATTAACGGATGTTTGGAAAGATGTAAGGAGAGGCCGAAACTGGTTATTCCAATGGAGTTACTGGCGGATGATATTGAATATTATTCGAAACACTCCTTTTATTGTAAGTTTATGGGCTTAAGGGTCTCGTTGCAATTTTTGGAATCTTGGGCTTAGAGGACTTGGTTCCCGGAAGGAGAAATGGAGATCAGACTCCTAGCTAATAATTACTTTATGGTTTCATTTGATTGCATGGCTGATCGGAATAGGGTTTTTGAGGGGGGTCCCTATTTCTATAACCAAGTGGGTTTGTTTATGAAGCTGTGGCATGCGGGTTTCAATCCGACTGCGGAGCTCCCGAACAGGGTCCCAGTGTGGGTTCGTCTGCCATGGTTTCTAGTCGAACGTTAGCGAGAGGATGTCCTACATTTGGTGGCTTCAATGCTTGGTAAACCAGTTGGGTCTTCACAACAGACATAGTTTAAAAAGGTAATGACTTTTGCCCGTATCTGTGTTGAACTTGATTTAAGCATGCCATTGCTAGATTCGGTGGAGGTGAGTGCAGGATCATATACATGGGTGCAACAGATAGACTATGAAACTCTGCCTTTTTGGTGTCAATTTTGTCATGAGTATGGACACTTGCAGCGCAGATGTCCTCGGGCTAAGCTTATTGGGTCCCAATCTGGCAATACTTCTCACAATCCGCCTGGGGCTGATAAGGGGAAGGCGCCTATTCCGGGTGATGGTAGTGCAGAAGATGGATATATTCTTGTCAAAGCTCGCAACAGAAATCGAGGGCAAAAGAGGACTCTAGGGGAGAGGTAGGACGATGTTTCTTTTAACAAGTTTGAGGTGTTGGATGATCTCAACCAACAAGAAGTGAATCTGGGTTTGATGAACTTGGATCAAGGTACTTTGGGTTCAGGAAAGAATGGACCTCCTTCAGAGGTTATTTAGGTTGTGCAGGACTCGGGTGTTGGGCAGATGGCCACGGATCAACAGTTGATTGTTTCGGCTGGACAGGATCCGGTGCATGGGACGCTGACGAATGGGGGAGAGGGTTCTCCTTTGCCTATAAAGGTTGGTGTGGAAGTGGGAAAGAGCTCCATCTCCTCTTCTCGCATGGGTATTCAGCAAAAGGATCCAAAGAAAGGGGTTGGTGAGAAGAATCCCAAGCTGGGTAGGAAAAAGGATTTAGAAAAGATTAAATCAACTGGGGAGACTCTGGTGGAGTCAGGGGCAGTTAAGACCCTGGATTCTCACTTCTTGTGTTCTCATAAATGATTGTTATATCTTGGAATGTAAGGGGCTTGAACAGTGGCCCCCGACAAAAAGCTGTTCGTGATTTGGTTAGGAATCAATCTCCTGATGTTCTTTTTCTTCAGGAAACTAAGCTTTCTGTTGAGAGTATGGTGAATATGGTACCTAAGTTGTGGAAGTATGGCGAGTGTCAGTGTGTTGGAGCCCACGGTGCGTCCGGGGGGGTTGCTTGCTTATGGAATCCACAGAGGATTTGCCCTCTCTGGTGGATGTCTTCTAGGTCGGCTATTTCATTGGTGGCTTCTTGCTATGTGACAGGAGAATGTATTCTTCTCTCCAATGTGTATGCGCATGTTGAGTATCAAGGTAAGCAGCTTCTTTGGTCTCATCTTCGATATGTTCGTAGCCTGGCTCCTTACCACCCTTGGATTCTAGCTGGGGATTTCAACGCTATTGTGGAGTTATCTGAGAAAAGGGGGGAATTGTTCGATTGGAGCCCTCTGCTTTGCTTCTCAGGGATAGCATTTCTGATCTAAACCTTATTGATGTTTAGCCCAGTAATGGTCGTTTTACTTGGAATAATAGGCGAACTGGTGAAGACTGTGTTGCTGAGAGGCTTGATCGGTTCTTGGTCTCCTGTTATTGGGTTGGTGACTTTTGGTCAACATCCTCTGAAATTCTAGATTGGAGGGGCTCAAACCACTGGCCTATCAACCTTAGCATCATCTCGGCTCGTGCTCCTCATTCCCCTTCCTTCAAATTCCAGCTTATGTGGTTACGGGACTCTTCTCTTTTTGACCAGGTGGGTATGTGGTGGAGGGTTGGTAGACCTGCTTCTGGTACTGCAATGTATACCTTTGCTAAGCTTCTTCAATTTATCAAGTATCAACTTAAAAAGTGGAATCGTCGGTGTTTCAGCAATATTTTTCATGATAAGGTCGTTGCCCAAGAAGAGTTAAATAATGTTACAAGATTGATTCGTGATAATGGGGTTACTGAAGATCTTTTGAAAGAAGAGGCTAGAACTTTGAAGGTGGTCGAGGAATGTGAGTTATGTGAGGAGATATACTGGAAGAAAAAGGCTCAGATTGACTGGTTGTAGGAAGGGGACAAAAATACTATTTTTTTCTTTAGTTCTGTGAAGGCCATGAGGCATGGTAACTCTATCTCTGTGTTAGTTAACGACAGAGGGGATCGTGTTGTCTCGTTCCAAGACATCGCTACTGAGGCATCCCAGTATTTCGCTGCTCTTTTCGAAGAGGACTCTCGAGGGGGTTCTGTCGAGGAGGAACAAGTTCTTTCGTGTATCCCTCAATTGGTCTCCAGGGAAGCGAATGAGTATCTGATGAGGGAGATTTCTCTAGAGGAGCTGGAGGAGATTGTGTTTCAAATTAAGAGGGGGAAAGCCTCTGGCCCGGATGGTTTCCCAATAGAGTTCTTCCAAGAGTTCTGGGAAATCATAAAGTTGGACCTTCTAGCAGTTGTTTAGGAATCCCAGAGGAACAAGCAGATGTTGCGTGCTCTTAATTCCACTTTCATTGCTCTCATTCCTAAGTGTGAAGGTGCGGATAGGTTAACTCAGTTCAGGCCTATCTCCCTTTGCAATGTGGCCTATAAGGTTATTGCGAACTTAATGGCTGAGAGATTGAAGAAGTGGCTTGAAGTGTTGATCTCGGAGGAACAAAGTGGGTTTGTTGCTGGTCGTCAAATTTTGGACGGGGTTGTTATTACTACTGAGACCATCCACTCCATGGCCAGTTCACAAGAGAAGACTATGTTTAATAAATTGGATATGGCTAAGGCCTATGATAGGGTTAGATGGTCCTTCCTTCGGAAGATCCTTGGTGTTTTTGGATTTTGTGCTAATTGGATCCAATGGGTTATGAGTTGTGTAACGTCAGTATCCTTTTCGGTACTGATAAATGGAGATCACTCTGAGCTTTTTGGGGCGTCTCGGGGTCTTCGCCAAGGGGATCCCCTATCCCCGTACCTATTTCTTCTTTTTGCTGAGGGTCTTGGCCGTTTTCTGAAAAGAAATGTTGGGGTTGGCAACATTTAGGGTTGGCATTGGGATGGAGACTTGCCTCCACAGTCTCATTTGCAGTTTGTTGATGATACTGCCTTGATGGGGATGGCTACTGTCAAGGAAGCTACTTTTTTGAGACAATTGTTGGATGTTTACTTGGTGGCATCGAGGCAATTGATTAATGAGGACAAGTCTTCGATCTTCTTCTTCAATACGCTTGCCCCCATCCAGAGAAGAATTGCTAACACTTTGAGGTTTCAGATAGGAGTTCTCCCTTTTATGTATTTAGGCATCCCTATTTCTGTTGGTCGTCTTCCCAAGGGCTCTTGGCAGAATATCATTGATAAGTTGCGGGTGAAAGTCAATCACTGGACTCATAGATGGTTGTCCTTTGCTGGGCGGGTTCAGCTTCTTAAATCAGTTGTGCAAGCTCTCCCTACTTACAGGTGTATGCTTCAAGTGGCTCCGGTTGGGTTTCTTAAGGAGTTGGACTCTCTTGAGAGATAGTTTTTATGGGCTAGATGCTTTTCGTCCTCCAAGTGGAGCCTGGTCAAGTGGGAAAAGGTGTGTAGTCCTAAGCAGTATGGTGATTTGGGACTATGTCAATCTTCTTTGTTTGGAGTGGCTGTGGCTGCCAAGCTTTTCTGGCATTGGTGTGTGGAGCAAGATCAGGTGTGGGCTAGGATATTATCTCATAAGTATTTCCCTGGTGTCCCTCGGCATGATCTCCTTAGGTACCCTCTTGAGGGGAAAGGGTCGGTGATTTGGAGTACTCTTCAGAAGGGTGAGAAGCTCATTAAGGAGGGTTTATTTTGGATCTGTCGTCAGGGCTCAAAAGCTCTTTTTTGGTCTGACTCTTAGGATGGTTTCCCTCCGATTATCTCTCAGTTTCCTCACCTGATACTGTTGAGCCAGAGTTTTCTTACGGTTGGTTGGTCGAGGGTGAGTGACTTCAAGTCATTTTCTTTGTATGGGCTGTTGGAGAAGGCCTGCTGGAAGGATCCCACCCAGTGGCTAGTTGTGGGTGAGGAGGAAGGCAAGGCCGAGCTTCACGCGATTCTTCGTAGCAGGCGTTGTAGTTCCCTTCGGGAAGAGGATATTATTGCTTGGGCTCATAACCCCAAGGGGAGTTATTCTGTTGCTGGGGGCTATCAAGTGTTGTTGGATCAGAAGTTGGCTAGGGCAGAGGTTCAGTGGTGGAAGAGGGTGTGGAGTAAGCTATCATGGCCTAAATGTAATTGTTTTGTTTGGACTTTAGCGTGGAATAGATGCTTGACCTGGGATAACATCCGTAAACGGGGTTTCCAGGGGCCTTCAGTTTGTGTTCTCTGTGGGAAGGCGGAAGAGGATTCCTCCCACTTGTTCTTTCGATGTCCCTTTGCTGTGCAACTTTGGCGTTGGTGGTGGGAGGTTTGGAAGCAACCTTGTGTTCATGCTTCCTCTTTGGTCGAGTTCTGGGATAGTATGGGAAGACCCCCCTCGTCAGCCTCCTTTTTGCAGGAGGTCTGGTATGCGGGACCTACTTTTCTACTTTGGCAGACCTGGTTGGAGCGGAATCGTAGAATATTCTGAGGTGTTAGTTTGGTGGGATAGCAGGTGTGGCTGCGTATATTAAGTATGATACAGGAGTTAGTTGTGGCCAAGAGTGAAGTGTTTCTCCCCTTGGGGAAAGAGGATGTTGAGTTGGTTGATAGATTGGGACTTCAGGGGAGACAATCTTCTTCTGGGGGTTCCAGGAGATGCAGACATGGGGCTAAGAGAGTGCATCGGCTGGGTAGATGGCTTCCTCCTCTAGCTGGAGTCTTGAAGATCAATTCTGATGGATCTTCTAGAGGTAATCCTGGGCCTGCTGGGATTGGTGGGGTTGGTAGAGATTCTGGGGGTTCTGTGATTTTTATGTTCTCTATTCATGAGGGGGAAAAGACGGTCAATCTCATGGAGGGCTTGGCGATCCTTTATGCTATGGAGCGGGCCCTTGCTTTGGATTGGCATAAGGTTATTTGTGAGGCTGATTCACAAATTTTAATTAATCTGTTGAATGAGAGAAAGATGTCTGATATTAATTGGCAGTTGGCTTCAGTTTTTCAAAGTATTCTTCAGGTTTGCTCCAAGATGGAGGCAGTTTCTTTTGTTCATATCCCGAGGGAGTGGAATCGGGTTGCTGACTATTTGGCTAAATGGGCTTCTGAGCATGATACTAGCTGGAAGATTGAGGATAGGATGCAAGTCTCCCCTGAGTTACGTCAAGACTTGGATAGAGTCCTTGAGGAGGATAGCAGGATATTGGAAGATAGTTGATTTTGTGTTTGTTCCCGCTTTGGGGCTTCTTTGGTTTTCTGGGGCTTGCCCCATCGGTTTTGGTTGTAATGCTCTCTTTTGATTTTCAATAAAGTTTTGACCCCTCTTTTTAATAAAAAATAAAAAAATAAAAAATCATTTTATTTAGTTAAGTTCTAAGGTCATTCCCATTTAAATTAAATAAATTAATCTTTATTTGATTTAAATCTAACACCATCTCCTTTTAATTAAATAAATCCAACCTTATTTAATTAAGTCAATAATCATTATTCCTCTCATCTTGTTTTATTTAATCCTAAAATCTAAATCAAAATGTCAAATCAGCTAATTAATCAAATCATGATTAATCTTGACACTAATCCCTCAAATCCTCTAGATTTTGCAACTTGCACATGAAAATCAATTTAATAGATTTATTAAGTCTTCATTTTCATTCAAAAAGGCATCAAAGTCGGAATATTCCTCAAATTTGAAAATCTCCCCCCTAAAGGACTTGTCCATCCAACAAGGCATTAAAGGCCTCTAACATGTCCTTTTTTTGAGCCAAGTGGCATTTAATTCTTCTTTCATCTCCCCCCAACATGTCACTTCTCCATTTCAAATTTCCACCTAATAGCATTAATGTGCACTTTCATCAAAATGTGCTCAACCTTTGTCCACTAGCATGTTGACAAGTGGCATTATGCTATTGGTTGGTGTTTGATCCTACATTCATCCATTTTTCTTGATCTTCCATCTTTCTCTTCTATAAATGGAAGGCTCTTTTACTAATTTTGGATCCAACAAGCTTATACACAATCTTAGGGATTTTCATTCACAACTTGTGCAAAGTTATCATCTTCATGTTTTTGAGCAATCTTCATCCATTATCATCCATTTTTATCCATTTTCATCATTTCATAGCTAGGTTATGGATAAATTTCATCAAGGAGCATCAAATCTTCACCATTGATCATCAACCTTGCAAGGAATTAGGAAAGGGCCATTTTCCACTTCAAAATGGCACCAATTCCCCCATTGAATTGAGAGTTTGGACATTAAAATAGGATTTAATAGCTTTTTTACTTGTGTTCTTTATTTATTTCTTGTTTTTATGTTTGAAATGAATTTCATGGGGAATTTTTTTTCTAACTCGCATACTGGACTAATAATGTGTTTGTTCTTTGTGTTTGTGCAAGTCTAAGATCACCATTCACATTTTGGCACTAGAAGGAGGGCATAATTTGAAGAAATTAACATATTTTTTGAGAAATTTCATTATTTATTTTAGTTTTTATGTGTCTACAAGAAACTACACCACTGACAGTCAAACTCTGCTGCTATCAGTGCAACGACACTATTTAGTGATGCTATCAAACTACAAACTGCACTGCTTAAATCATTTTCCACTCAGTCTAGGAAACCCAAACTACAAACTATGCCACTTAGTGAAATAGCAATGCAATCGTGCTCATTGTTTTGTCAAACAAAACTACTAATAGCACCAATGCACCGCTGACCTGTCTCAAACTATGCCACCTTTGTAGAATGTGCCACTGGGGTGCGGTAAAAGGAAATTTTCAATTTTTTTCAACATGTGCTCTTTTTCATTTTGATCACCTTAACTTCTAAGTAGTTTTTGGCTTATGTTTTTGTAGTTTTTAACGAGTTTTTGGAGGTTGGAGTGATTCAAGAAGGAAGGAGGAAACGGAAGAAAGGATTCTTATGGCATCATCATTCTATTGTATCAAGTGTTTTTGAACACTTTGGGAGCAATTATAATCCCGTTTCTAAGGACTTTGTCATCTTCAAAAATTTTAGGACTTAATAAATTTTGTTTAAGCTTAAAAAGAACAAAACAAAGGGATTAAAAAGAACCTTAGGAAACTTACTAGAGTTTTTTTTGAGGCTTTAAAATTGAACAAGCAAATTTCACACTTCAATATTGGTGCTTAAAAGGATCCCATTCTTGCTTTGAGGTTAAAATGAACATGTGCCTTTTATGTTTTGTAATCTCTTATCCAAAGTAATATCATTTAAAAGGTGTATGTGCTTCTCTCTCACCTCATGTCGATCTTGAGAATCAAAAGTATTTTGGTGATATTAAGTTTTATAAAAGATTTCCTCCACACTTCAATTTGGATTCTTAAAATTGAACAAAGTTTGTGAGTGTGAGTTGAGTATATCGTGTGTGTTTTCTCTTTGTTCATGTAAACAAAGATCGATTGAACTACAAATGTGCTTGCTCACTTTTGTTTACCCTTAGAGGGGCCTGCCTAAGAGACACATTCGAAAGGAGAACTCAAAGGTGACTCCAACTAGTTTTTCATTCGGGCCGGTATACAAATGGATAAGACTAACTCCTCAAGTCCTCATGGTATGTAGGCTGTAGCTGTACATCGTCTTTTAGAACGAGATACTACCTTAAAAAGTATAATTTCCCCTAGTAGAATTGATTAAATCCTTTAGTGGCTTGTTGGATGCTCACAAGGTGTCACGTCCCTGATCACCCTTACTAAGAACCAATTTGTTTAGAATCCCAAATCCTTATCTATTTGTTGGTTCAAAAATGGTCATTCTGAAGCCACCCCACATTTTTGTGGTTCTTGGTAGAGATGAGAAGTATGCCATAGGAGTTTCATGGGTACTAAAGCTTGGCTGGTCTGTAGAAGTGAGTGTCATGGAGGGGAGCCAATGTGGTCAAGCTTTTAATCATTCACAAAGAATAAGCGCAGTTGGATTTATCCAAGTGGGGATTCAAAAAATATTGTCTCTTGACTATCCATAGGGTTGTGCATTTTCTTGGAATCAAAACACTTTGCTTGGATCTAAAACATTGGAAAACAAACATTCAACATGATCATCAACTTTCACACTCTTTAGAGGAAGCAAATACCTTTGACAAAATTCAAGTGCTATTGCTTTCCCTAGGGATTCTATCCTTAGAGGTTCCTAAGTATTTGGATTTATATCTCAAATTTCTCTCACTAAAGTCAACAATAGGGAACTATTGCCTTAATTTCCTTGATTTCCACACAATGGAATTTGTGGGATGAGAAGAAATTGGGACATTAGACATTTAGTTTGAAAAGCTAATCAAGAATTTTTTGTGGTAAAAAGAACTCATTAAGCAAAGATAAGAAACAATTGAACCCCACACATGTGCTCTTCCAAATGATTTCCCGAAAGATCAAAATCCGAAAACCAAAGTCCAAAGGTCTTAGTCAAAAAGCTCGCAAGAAATAGTTGTCTATGCTTTACGAATTTAGAGAAAGATTGACCTTCAACTTTTATAAACATGCATCAAGGAACAATCAAAATTTGTATTCATTTTACTAATGTCAAAATCCAAGTCTCTTTCAAAGCTTTGAGTATCTCACATAGGAAGTGTTAGCATGTTCTTCAACACCTAGGTCTAGTAAACATGGTCTCTCTAAGTCTCTTAGGATCAAAATCAAAATCTTCATCCATCTTCAAACATCAAAATCAAAATCCACCTCACAAACAACTCTTGAAAATCTTGAAAAAATCCTTCATTCTAAACTTTGGGAAAATCCTTTGAAATCAAAAATCAAAACAAATCCAAATCATCTTGTTTAACTAGGTGTGTGTAGATGAATCCTTCTTTGTGCGCTTAGTCAAATTATCATCGTGTGGATGGGTATGTGCAGGATCATCATGGAAAAAACAAGCCCTTAAGTGGCAAAAAATTTAGAAAAATTAGAGTTAGGCAACTTGACGTAAAAATTTGAATAAGTTAATTTATATTATTTCAAAAATATGTAAGAATAGAATCTATAGAAAATTGAATGTAGTTTCTAAACTACTAGGTTTATTTTAAAAAAAATCTATTTGGTGAAAATTTAAAATTTCAATCTGTAGTACTTAAATTTGAAGGGAAAAAATAAGAAGTAGGTGTTTGTGACCACCCTAACCACAATAAAATGATAATATTTTTTATAAGATTTTAGATATAAGTAGAGGGCAGATGTCTGATGTGATGCATATGTTTTTGTATTTTTTATTACAACTTTTTAAAAATATAAAAACTCATTATGCCTAACCACCTTAACTTGGTCAAAACTTCATGAAATTCTTTTTTTTTTAAATCCTTTAGTATGTGAAGCATAGAATGTGACACATGTTTCAGATTGAGAAAATGTGATACAGTTTGAAAGCTGTAGATATTTTTCAATCAGTCTATCAATTGGGACTTTAGTTGTAATTCAAATAGAAAATGAATAAAAATTATTTATTAAATTCAAATTAAATCATATTTTATATTGGTGGAAAGCTGCGAATCTCCTTTAAAAACCATTTTAGTTTCATCAATTTTGGGTAAAAAAAGGTCATCAACCACATACCCTACACATACCCATTGTATCACCACTTTTTGGTCCATCATGATTCTGCACATACTCAAAAAAATTTACTCCAGGACAACATCCAATCTCTTAGAGTTTATGAGTTCATTATCCAAATCAAATCCAATAAAAATAAAAACAAACCAAATCAAAATCAAAGATCAAAAATCAAATCAAACATCAATCCAAAGTCCTAAAGTTTAGCATCTCCTTCAAGGTTCCCTAAGAGTTCCAATCATCCACCAATCATTCATCTTTCATTATCAACATCACCATATTTGATCCTTAATATCTTAGACTTTCTTTTTGTACCCAAAGTTTAGATCAATCCAAGGAATTAAAGGTTCACCTCCCATTCATGAATATTGATCCTCATTTTGTGGTCTAAACTAGATCTCAGTTCACAAGAAGAACATGGAAATGAACAAAGAAACATCCACTTCGAGTGACTTGATTCAAACCACTTTCAAAATCAATCGCGTTGGGTCTAGCAATCCCACGCTCAATCCTCCTCCACTTCCACAAGATCGTCAAAAAGAAGGTGGCCAAGTGGAGGAAATCACTAACAATGTTCTAGGGATGACTCAAGATGAAATTATTGAAATGGTTCAAAATCTTGGGACTCACAAAATTGTCAATGCCATGATGAAACTCAATCCATCACAATACATCCTAGAATTGGAAAAGGAATGGGCTAAACTCCCTTCCAACTATGATGTGAGAACTCTTGTGGAGAAACCTCTTGAGATTATGCCACCAGTTTCATTCACACCATCTTCATTCCAAAGCATCACTCAAACCATCCCACAAATCACACTATCCATTGCTCCAACTCAACCAATTGTCAACAAGGGAAGCTCATTGCTTCAGGATCTTCAAACATATCCCCTTCTGAACAACCAAGACTTAGATGGAAACACCATCTTGGGTCAATCCATTAGTCAAAATCTGCTACACCCATACGTTCTGTTCACCTTTCATGACCCCAACGACCCATCTTCTTTCCATACAACACTGGCATATCCTCTCAACACACAAACATCTCTCCCTATGAATTCACAAGGAGAGGGTGGGCTATTTGGATCAAGGGGAATATTTGATCCCTCATCATCATCATTTCCCCAAGGGAAAACACCACCCATCTTTCCATCACTTCCACCTCTAACATTAACATCCACACCACTCCTCGGTTTAGGGCTCCCCCCTTTACTAACCATCAATCAACAAAGTCAAAACAACCCCCCAATCATAAATCAAAAAATCATACCAAATCCTTTGATCTTATCATTGATATCACAACAATAGATGCCAACCATCCAAGAAACACAAGAAATCACTACACCATCCATAAACGTGGTGTCTCAAGGACCAAACATATCAATCACACCATCCACCACACAAATAGCTATCATCAATACAATGACACATCTCATCACAACAACAAACGCTATTCCAAATCATCCACTACCACTGCCACCAAGACCAAATGTGGCCAACCAATATAGCATCATGTTGCAAGCAGCCCAACAAGCCTATCAAAAGGAACTTCACCAGTTCCAAGCTCAACAAGCACAAAATACAAAAACTACACAGCAAGCTTCCCAACAAGTGCAAGCCACTCAAGGAGCTCAAGCTACACAACAAGGGCAATAAGCACAACAAGCACAACAGGCTTCTGAAGTTTCCCAAGTCGTAAAAGTAGCATAAGTAGCTAAAGCAACACAAGCCACACAAGCTGCATAGGCTGCCCAAGATGCACAAGCAACCCAACAAGCTCAAGCCCAAGAGCAAGCCCAATATCAAGCTCAGTAAGCGCAAGCACAAGCTTAGTACTAGACACAACTACAAGCAACTCAACAAAAAATATATCAACAAGCCCTGCAATAGTACCAAGCACAACAAGAGGAAGCCCAATTACTAGCCCAACAACAAGCATTGTTGGCATGACAGCAGCAAGACCAACAACAAGTGTTGTTGGCACAACAACAACAAGACCAATAGGTATGTGCAGGAATGATGGGCCAAAAAGTGGCGATATAATGAGTATGTGTAGGGTATGTGGTTGACGACTTTTTTTATACATAAAACTGATGAAATGAAAAGGGTTTTTAAAGGATATTCTCAACTTTCCACCAATATAAATTATTCTTTACTTTGAATTTAATAAATAATTATTATTCATTTTCTATTTGAATCACGACTAAAGTCCTGATTGATAGGTTGATTAAAAAACATCTATAGCTTCCAAATGGTATCACATTTTTTGAATCCAAAACATGCATCACATTCTATGTTTCGCATACTATAGGATTAAAAATAAAATGAATTTCATCAAGTTTTGACCAAGTTAAGGTGGTTAGACATCGAGTTTTTATATTTTTTAAAAGTTGTAATAAAAAATTCATAATTAATTATTTACTTGGAAAAAAATTACAAAAAAATATGTATCACATATGGACATGATTCCTCTACTTATATCTAAAATATTATAAAAATAATTATCATTTTATTGTGGTTAGGGTGGTCAAACAGACACCTACTTCTTATTTTTTCCTGAAATTTAAGTACTATTGCATTGAAATTTCAAATTTTCACCAAATAGATTTTTTTTTTTAAATGAACCTAGTAGTTTAGAAACTACATTCAATTTTCTACAGATTCCATTCTTACATATTTTTGAAATAATATAGATAACTTATTCAAATTTTTACGTCAAGTTGCCTAACTCTGATTTTTAAAAAAAAAATTCCAGTTAAGGGCCTATTTTTTCTGTGATGATCTTGCACATACCCCAACAACAAGCATTATTAGCATAGCAAAAAGACTTGATCATATGAAAAATATTTCAAAAAACTCCCACCAACATACCCAAGACTCCACCCATCACTCGAACACCTCAACCACCTCAAAACACGTTCACTCCACCCCTAGACCCACAAAACAACGTAATGGCACAAATCAAGTTGCTCTCACAACATGTACTAGACTTTCAGTCGAGGAAAACCACAAAAAAACCAAGAAAATTGTGTCCCTACTCGACATGAGCCTTTCACTGGTACCATTCCCAAAGGGATTTGAAATCCATAAATTTGACAAATATTGTGGGATGAGAAAACTTGAAGATCACATTAGGGAATTCCATGTACATTGCATGGAGGTCGCATATGATGATACATATCTGATGCGGCTATTCCCTCAAAGTTTAGATGGCTCTACCATGGAATTGTTCTCTCACCTTCCTCCTAGAATCAAAAAGTTTCAAGAGGATGTAGACATATTCATAAAGAACTATGCATTCAACATTAGCATGGATGTTAGTCTAGAGGAACTATCTATGCTCAAACAAGATAAAGGGGAATCATTTGCTTCCTTCTTACAACGATGGCGATCCAAGACCAACGGGAGAAAAAGGCCATGCCTGAAGAACAACAAATTTGTACCATCATTTCCAACCTCAAGAAAACATTGTCATTCCATCTTAAGATGCAATGTATCACCACCTACAACCATTTGATCCCCAAGGTGCTCAACATTGAACAAGCCCTTATTTCACAAGGGGGTACACCCACATATCTAGAACATCAAGACAACCACCCTTCCACCAACTATAACAAAAAACTTCACACATGGGTGAAGAATAGAAATGTCACCAATGATGGTGTGGTGGATGCCAAGGTCATAATTAGTGCTTCAAAACAAAACACACAAACATACCAACAACTACAAAACAACAATCAAAACAATACCCAAGCTAACATGGTATCACAACAAACACCCAAAAATCAAGTCAAAAACTTGAATAATAAAGGGGGACCACCTCTATGAAACAAATATTTCCCCAAGTGAAAATACACAACCCTTGGGGAACCAATTGAATCAGTCATGAAAGAACTAGTAAACGAGAATCTCATCAAAATTCCCACCTATGAGAATTATCAAGAGCTCCAAGTGAAACCACCATGGTACAATGAAAACCACCTTTGTGATTTTCATAAAATCAAGGGGCACACAACCACCAGTTGCATGAGGTTGAAAAATCTAATCCAAGACCTCATAGATGACAAGGTCATAAAAGTTGAACAACCAGCTGGAAATCAGGACCTAAAAATATACATGAATCTAGTGCCAAATCATAACAAAGGGAACAACCATGGAAAACAAAAGTATTCCAATGTGAACCATGTGTACGATCATGTTGTTGCATCCCTAGATGAATTGGTCACTGTCGTTAACATCAAAGGAGCTAAAGCTGACTGTGGAGTCACCACACACAGTGGAAAAATCACCATTTTTGGGTCATCACAACCACTTAGAGCATCCACCTAAAATATGAGATCCATCATAATGGCTACAATGTCTTGGACCAGTCGAAAAGAACCCCTACTCAAATATCGATCATGGAGTTGCTGAATATTTTTCCCACACATAGAAAAATCCTAGAGGAAGCATTGGCTTCATCCACCATTTCCACAGATCTTGATGCTGATTAGTTCCAAGCTATGGTAAAACATATTACCACCCCAAAACTCCTAAATTTTTCCAATCAAGACATCCCCACCCAACCATCTCACAATCATGCTCTCCACCTTGAAGTCTAAGTTCATAAAAACAAAGTCAAAAGGGTCTCGGTGGATGGGGGTGCGGGTCTAAATATATGTTCGCTCAAACTAATAAAGAATTTGGGATTCTTAGATGATGCCATTAGAAAGGGTAAGGGCATCACAATTAGAGCATATGATGATTAGGAAATATTGTCTCAAGGAACTATCCAATTGCCTATTCAAGTATGTCCAACCATTATGGAAATAACATGCTAGGTCCTTGACCTTGATTTACCTTATAACATTCTCTTGGGGCATTCGTAGATCTATGGGATGCAAGTTGTCGCATCAACCTTCCATTAGTGTGTCAAATTCCCATATCAAAATCAAGAGGTCACGGTCCACGATGATCCCTAGCCCTTTTCCTACTGCAAGAATCTAGAAGCAAACTACTATAAAATTCCCCAAGTTCTGAAGAACGATGAAGGCCCCACAACTCTGTATGCAGACCTAGCTACCTTGGCTTCCACTTCTGAGACAAAGAGACCCGCCATTCCCGATCTCTTAAATCAAGGTCATTATCCAAGAAAATGGGTTTGGGGATTATAAAATGAAGAAAAGTTCTTTTGTCATAGGAGAGCTACCTCAATCTCCTAGGTCTCATGGACAACCCCAACCAGCTGAAACATCATCCCAAACCTTCAAAGCAAACCCTTCTAGATTCAAAAGTTGGGGGGATCTGAGTCGGGAAATAGTAGATGAAAGAGACATATCCAATCTCCTATACCAAGATGAAAGGAACGTGCCTGATCTTCTAATGCATGAGGGCAACAAATGATTATAAATGATGCTTGGTATGGGCTATAACATAAATAAGAAACTCAAGAAGAATGATAATGGCTTGTTAGAACCCCTTGTTGTTGAGATGCATATAAAAAATATTGGTCTTGGATGTACCCCTCAGAAGGTGACCATACTTGGAAAAGGTGCCTCGGTTAGAAAGGTCAAAACTCCCCCTCAACTATCAACAACCACCCTTCAATTACCAGTATCCACAAGTCAAGTCATAGGCAACTTTACCTTTGACATACTGATGTGTGTAGTAGTGATGAGGATCCTATAAATGACATACCCATGCTTTTCAAGGATTCATCCCTTCTCATGATTAGTACCTTGTCTTTTGAGTCAGACCATCAAACCCATGAAATAAACTTAGTCTATCCCCAACTCATCGATTATGACCAACGAGGACCACCAGTTTTTGACACATTCGAAAACGATGAGGTTCTCTTAGAATTCATGGGATTGCGGGATATGATACCATACAAAGATCACAAGGTCAGGTTTGACATCATACTGGACACCCATTCCTATTACGGGGAAACAATTGAATCCTTCAATCACAAAAGAGAAAATCTAAGAATAATCTCTCGGTCTTTGAGTGCAAACCATACCATGGCACTCTCTTGCCCAAAAACAATAAAAATAAAGGACACATCGAATAGTGAAAACCTCTTTGAGGCACCGAAGGATGAAGGATTCAATATTCGTTTTAGTGTAATTCATCAGGAGAAGTTAGCGGTCCTAGTAGAGAAGTGTAATCCAGTCAACTTGGGAGTAGAAGAAATGACACACATCACATTCTATGCAGAGTCACTTCCAATAGAAAAATAGGAGTTTCTAGCTACATTCCTAAGAGAAAGAAAGATAAACATTGCATGGACTTATGCTGACATGCCTGGGATTGATCCAGAGGTTGTGGTTCACTAGCTAGCTATATATCTCGAAGCAAAGCTAGTGAGAAAAAAGCCAAGGAAAATGCATCCCCATATAGCATTGTTGGTCAAAATGGAATTACGAAAGCTCCTAGATGTAGGGTTCATACAATCGATTGATTATCTAGAGTGGGTCTCCAATCTTGTACCTATTTACTAGCCCATTGGGGATCTGCATTTGCACGAACTTCAAATATTTAAACAAAGCATGTCCCAAGGACGAATTACCTCTTCCAAACATTGATATGATTGTAGATATGATAGTAGGATATGAGATGTTATGCTTGATGGACGGATTCTCAGGTTACAACTAGATCATGATAGCAAAAGATGACCAACACACAATACCTTTCACTTGTCCATGGGGGACCTATTGCTGGAATATGATGTCCTTTAGGTTGAAAAATGTAGGACCTACCTATCAAAGGGCCATGACACTAATATTTCATGGTATGATTCACAAGAATATGGAAAATTATGTGGATGACATAGTGGCTAAGTCAAAGAAATGTCAGGATCACATAGCAGCATTGAGCTCCATATTCGATAGGATAGAAAAGTACAAGGTCCAACTAAATCCAAAGAAGTGTGTCTTTGGGGGACAATCAAGCAAGCTCATAGGGTACATTGTATCCATGAGAGGAACCAAGGTAGACCCTACCAAAGTCAAATAAATCCTCAAAATGGAGGCACCAAAAACATTGAAACAACTAAGAGGCCAACAAGGAAGACTCCAGTCCATCTATCGATTCATAACACAACTATCAAAAAAGGCTATCCCATACTCTCATCTACTACACAAGGGGGTAGCATAGAAATGGGATGAAAAGTGTGATTAGGCCTTCAATAAGATCAAGGAGAATTTACTCACACTACCAGTTCTCATGCCACCAATTCCAGGAAAACCCTTGATCTTATATATATCAGCAACAATAGCAGCTCTCGATTGTCTCTTAGCACAACACGATGAAAATGGGAAAGAGAGATCTATCTATTATATCAGCAAGACTATGGTGGGGAATGAACTCAATTACACATCCATTAAGAAAGATTTCTTGGCAGTCATGTTCGCAGCATAAAAATTTAGACATTACATGCTAGCACATCAAATAAAGCTCATTGCAAAGATAGACCAACTCAAGTATCTACTTTCTAAAGTAACTCTCATGGGGTGAATGACTAAATGGTTTATGATCCTAACAGAGCATGACATTGAGTATGTGAAACACAAGGCTATTAAAGGACAAGCAATTGCAGACCAACTAGAAAAGGCACCAATATACTCAAAGAACCCACTTGTATTAGAATTCCCTAATGAATCAATCTTCAACCTAAGTGTAGAAAATCACTGGAAAATGTACTTTGATGGATCCTACACACAACACGGATCTGGAGCAGGGATCTTCTTCATCACTCCACAAGGGGATTGCATACCTAAATCATACAACTTGTCATTCCCATGTAAAAATAACATCGTGGAATATGAGGCTCTTGTCATAGGATGAGAATTGCATTGCTATGGCAGATCATGGCACTCAAGGTCTACGAATATTCATAGCTCATAATCAACCAGGTGAACGATGATTATCAAACTAAGGATGAAAAGTTGACTCCCTACAAGAAACTGGTGGAAATACTTAAGGAGTTCTCCATTGATATCACATTTGAGCATCTACCAAGAAAACATAACAGAGTGGCAGATACCATGGATACAATTGGATCACTATTAGATATCCCACACAACATCCCAAAGCAAGAATTATTTGTAGAGAAGCTTCTCATACTAGCATTCAAGGTACCAGAGTCTGAATTTTTGTGTGAAATCGTTGGTTTTGGTGATCCCTAGTATCATGATATATACACCTGCTTGAGAATAGGAGTCCTCCCCACTGACATATCCCCAAATCTAAAAAGAGACTTTGTCAAAAATTCATCCTTTTTTGTCATCCTAGGAGACACCCTATATTGTAGAAGCATTGAAGGAACCATTCTACGTTGCCTAAACACTAAGGAAGATTTGATCGCTTTAACTGAGGTGCACAATGACATTTTTGGTTCACATTCAAGTGGTATGACCTTGGCTAAGAAACTGTTGAAGATGGGGTATTGTTGGCCTACAATGGAAAGGGAAGCTCATGATTATTTCAGAAGATGTTTGTAGCATCAGCAACATGGGGATCTCGTCCATGCACCAGCTTAGGAGCTCCACTTGATTGTTACACCTTGGCCCTTTTCACAGTGGGGGATCAATCTTATTGGAAAAATTACCCCCACCTCATCCAGTGGACATAAGTTCATCATCACTGCCACCGAGTACTTTACCAAGTGGGTGGAAGTCGTCCCTATGACCTATATCATAGGAAATAAGATATCCAAGTTCATCCTGAATTACCTAATCTTCTGCTATGGTGTCCCTGAAGCCATTATCTTAGATAACGAGACACCTTTCAAGAATCAAAATGTTCGTGACCTATGCCAAAATTTTAATATCCAACATCACTTTTCCACTTCATACTATCCCTAAGGAAACAACCAAGCTGAGGCTACAAATAAGACCATCCTGAAAATCCTCAAGAAAATAGTGAATCACTCTAGTCATGATTGGCATCTCCAATTGAATCCTACCCTATGGGCCTATCGAACAAGCATCTGCACACCAACAAGTGCTACCCAATTCTCCCTAGTCTACTGATCAAAATCCATACTCCCCATCGAGATTGAGCTCCTGTCACTAAGAATATCATTATAGAATCTCATCACGAATGAAGAATATCGGGTGTCAAGACTGAATGAGCTGAAACTACTGGATGACTAATGCATGGATTCCTTAAACCATTTGCAAGTATACATAATTGAATCAAATGGAGCTACAACAAGAAAATCAGGAGTCAGACCTTCCAACTCAGAGAGCTTGTGTTGAAGAAGAATAATAAAAATGTTCCAAATCCAGATAGCAAGGGAAAGTTAGGACCTTTCCCTTTTAAAGCAATATTATCTATCCACGCTAGAAGGAAAACCTGAGCAAGAGCCCATGAGAAACTCCCATCTCAAAAATATTTATGCCTAAATCTTTCAAGGTATTAAACCAAAAAAGAAAAAAAATCAAAAAACATAAAAGCCCAAAAAAATTAGAAAAATGATTAAAAAATGGTAAAGAGAAAAATCTCTCTCTAGTGAAAACCACTTCGGTGGTGCTTTGAGAAAGTACCTTGGTGAAAACCTATCAAACATGCACCTTGTGTAAATAAGCACTTTCCATCCACCAAGATCTCCACAGCTTGTTCTACATCATCCATCCATCATGCTTCCATCATCCATCTATCTCCATCCATCACCCATTCATGTTTGTATCATAGCTTGATCTTCTGTTCATGTCATGATCCCTCCTAGCACTACTCATCCCATTCTCAAGGTCAGTTTGTCCTACCTGTATCAGAGTAGTCTATTGCATCACGTTGGGGGAATGTTCTCATCAGATCAATTTTGTGTATATTCTTGAAGTCTTCTCTAAAATCAAAAAGTCCAAAAACATCAAAAAATCCAAAAAATCCAAAAAACATCATAAAATCAAAAACTCCAAAAATATTCAAAACATATCAAAATCCAAAAATAGGTCAACAGATCGGTCGAAAAAGTAAAAAACAGAGTTGTCTTATCGAACTATGGGTCTTTGAGCTCTGAACATAGGCAAGGTTGATCTTTCATCTTCCCCTGAGACACTTAGGTCAGTCCTTTAGGAGTCTATCATAATAAACTGACAATCCATTTTGTTCATATCTTCATCTTGTAAATTAATCAAGTTTGTGTCAGTTGAACTACATGGTCTCTACATGTATATTGTAGGCAAGGATAATCTATTGATCAGACCCCGAGGCCCCTAAGATAGGTCTTTAGGTTAGTCTCTTGGTCAAAATCTTAGAAAACCTAAAAACATTGGAAAACTTGAAAATCAAAACATTTGCAAAATCTCAAAAATACCAAAAATAGCCTCAAAACATTTCAAAAACACCAAAAAATCCAAATATTTGAAAAAATCCATCTATCCCATCTCCCTTTCACCCGAAATAAACATTCACTCATAATAAATCATCATCACCCTCAACCTTTGGTGAAACAATTTGAAACAAGTCTAGCAGTTCAAACATGGAAACTCAAGTGTCAATGTCTCAAGTCTAGGTCAGTAACTAAACAAGTTGGTCAACTCTTGGTATTAATAGCCCATCATCCAGTTTGTCCCAAATCATCTGATAACATCATGTCCTAGGATGCATCCTTCCTATAATGGACATCAATATTAGGTATCATCATAGTTTAGTCTTGGCTAGTGGTATTGAAGAACATTAGCTTGTTTGTTTACTTGATCTTTTTTTGGTTGATTTATCTTATTGCGCTCATTTTGATGACCTCTCAATGATGTCCAAACAAAGGGACTTAGAGAGAAAGGAATAGGGCAACGATCATTATATTTTATATGTTGTGCTTGTTGGATATTCTTGTAATATAAAATTGGTTATGCGTGATTTTTTTGGATATAGGGAAGGTGTTTTAGGTATCTTGTTGGGGTATGTGCAGGATCATGATGGGCCAAAAAGTGGCAATATGATGGGTATGTGGCTGATGACTTTTTTTTACCCAAAATTGATGAAACGAAAAGGGTTTTTAAAGGATATTCTCAGCTTTCCACCAATATAAATTATGCTTTACTTTGAATTTAATAAATAATTATTATTCATTTTCTATTTGAATTATGAATAAATTCCTAATTGATACGCTGATTGAAAAACATCTATAGCTTTCAAACGGTGTCACATTTTTTGAATCTAAAACATGCGTCACATTCTATGTTTTCATACTATAAGATTTTTTTTTAAAAAAATTCATGAAGTTTTGACCAAGTTAAGGTGGTTAGACATACGAGTTTTATATTTTTTAAAAGTTGTAATAAAAAAATCATAATTAATTATTTACTTGGAAAAAATTACAATAAAATATGCATCACATGGACATGAGTTATCTACTTATATCTAAAATATTATAAAAAAATATTATCATTTTATTGTGGTTAGGGTGGTTAGACAGACACCTACTTCTTACTATTGCATTGAAATTTAAGTACTGCATTGAAATCTCAATTTTTTACCAAATAGATTTTTTTTTCTTAAAAGAAACCTAGTAGTTTAGAAACTACATTCAATTTGCTACAAATTTTATTCTTACATATTATTGAAATAATATAGATAACTTATTCAAATTTTTACGTGAATTTTCCTAACTCTGATTTTTCTAAATTTTTTGCCACTTAAGGGCTTGTTTTTTCCATGATGATCCTGCACATACCCATTGACCACATAGGAAGGCTTTCCTTTCTATGTTTTGGTCCAAGATGTTTGGAATATCTGAGCTACATTTTGAATAAGGTTTTGTATATCAGGTGTGAACAAGGGTACTCCTATCTGATTGTCGAGTCAAAGTCCATCACACTAGGCACAGTGCAATCCTGGTCCTTTATACCTCAATGCATCATGCCTAGATGTGTATTATCAAACATAAGGTAAGTAGCCCTTTTAAAAGTCCCAATTCCTGATAAGAAAATCATCATCATCATCATCACCATCATCTTTAATAATGTAGGCTTATTGGATCTTATTTCTTCTATCTTCTTTCCATGCTAACATGGTACCATGACAATTAATCAAAAGCATCACTAATGCATCCGTCCTACAACCACAAACTGTCAAAATAATGCATATCATGTCATATAATATAGGAAACATTGATTATCTCGCATGCATTGTGTTTCATCATTGCATAATATAGATTCGTTATTCTAAGCATATCATAAACCATACATTTGCATTCATTATCATATCATAAGCATGATATCATATCATATGCGTAGACATCATCATAAAAGCATCATAACATCATAACATAGGCATCATCATATCATCCATTTGCATCGTCACATAAGCATCATCATATCATGCATTCACATCATCACATATGTGAAATAATAAAAGCATTATCATATCATCATATGCATCATCATATCATCATATAAGCATTATATTATCATGTGCATCATCATATCATCCATTTGCATAATCACATAAGCATCATCATGCCATCATAAATGCATTATCATGTCATAAGCATCCATATCACCCATAAATGCATCACCATAACATACATATTGGAAAAGATACTGAAAAAGAAAAAAGAGCATCTCATAACATCATCATCCATATAGATTTGTTAGTCTAATAATTTTAAATCATTTGCAAGACATTAAAATTTGCATCCATACATGATCATCATAAAAAGTACATGGAATCTAGATACCGAAAAAGAAATACATCCATAAACATCGACATAATCATTGCATCACATGACATAATATAGCATCATATATACGGTCATCACATCACATAAAATAGTCTCATCATGTCATTACATCACATATAGAAAAGTAAATCCATACACCCATCTTGCATAGATAAAATAGGACACATCATATATCAGATCAAATCATCTTATATCATATATATCATCAATAAAATAACTGTCATGGTACAAATCAGGATCAAATGTGTATGTATCAATTAAAGTATACAAATTCCCACGAGGCTATAAAAAAATGGAGTCTATGGATCACAAAAAGAATGGTGTCTCTAATAAAAAATGTGAGCTAGCCTTGATGGCTACTCCCCTCACCTAACTGTCTGTTAGGTTGATCATTCCTTTGCCCTATTTTCTCTAAGAAATCTAGCACTCGGGCTGCTCGAGGCACTGCCTAATGATAATGTACCTTATAGTACTCAGCCTCTCTAATTGCCTCTTGGTACATACGTGTCGGAACTGTCCTACCCTGTACCATAGCTATCATGCTCTCAAGCTGTTGGCGTCGTCCCACCTCCTATGCTAACTGAAGCTTTGCAACTTGTCTCTACTGCACAACCCGATCTCACACTTCTCTCACCTGATCTCTCTCAAATGTTAGTGTGGCCACTTGTTCCTGGAGCTACTAAATCAGTGCATCCCTCTGATCTAGCTGAGGTGGTGGTAATGGTGGCAGCGGCTTTTGTGGGTCCCTCTGGGCATCCCTCTGTTGATCCCCATCTCTTTCTTGGTGCCCATTCCCTCAATCTCTCTAGCCTCACTAATCTAGAGGTGGTCCACCTCCTCCTCTACCTCCTCCCCTGCCTCTATCTTTGTCTCCATCCCTGTCTCCTCAACCTCCTCACCCCTGCCCCTGCCCTACTAACTGACCTCGAGGTATCCATCATGGTAACACTGTACCAGGCATTGTTAGCCTAATGGGTGGCTGAAACCAATCACAATATGCTTGTATGGTCCTTGGGTATGCCTATCCTTGATCCCATGGCCATGGCCTGACCACCAGCTACCTAAAGCTATCCATTGCATCCTCCGGAGGGATCGTCTAACCCCATGTGGTCTCCCTCATGGTACAAGAAAATATGGCCACATACTGATCATCGAGCCTATCCTGCACATCTCCAAACTACCTAGCCACCCAATCTGGCAGGTAACGCTCGATCATAGTGTGCTCCCTGCCCTGCATAAGTCTTTCCTACCTCACATAGAAAATTTGCTAAATGTCATCATACTAGGTGGGCATCTCGAGCCAAGGCCTCCAAGTGAACACGGTCATCTCGTTGATGAACCCCCTCCAGTGACGTATCCCAATTGCTCTTGTGTGTTAAAGTCAAGCCACCCCTCTATCTCTAGACCACTACATCATCTAGCTCCACATCAATAACTATAACTCATGGGTGAAGCACAATAATGTGCTCCCAGGCATGCAAGAGAGTAACTCTTGCCCTAATGGCCCTACTGTCATAGTAAGCAAACTCGTGCAAATCATGGTAGAGTGAAGCCAACATCACTGGTCCCCGCACAAAGCACTCTCTCTGACAGAGCATCTACTCCCAGACAAGACCCCATCCTGGACTAAATTATTGGTCGTGTCAATCTGGCGCTACAAGGCTTGAAATAATAGCTGCAACAGTAAATCAGAAGGAGGGCACCGAGCTCCTATATCACTCAAGCTCAGTCTAAACCTTGAAAAAAATAATTCATCTAGTCACATAACCTCGTAACAGGCATCTGTCCCAACCTCCATGTCATAAGTCACCGCTCTCCATGGATGGGCAATCGAAGAATATTCCAAACAACCTCTAGCGTGATGATCACCTCGCCTGTAAGAAAGTGAAACAATGATGTATCACTATGCGATCTCTTTTCCAGTGTTGTCATCATGCCTAAATGTGTCCTGATAGATGGTATGTATGTGACATACCATAGTCGTATCACCCCAAGGTGCTCCTAGAGCAACTCATGCAATCTAGTCAATCTGCTAAGAATTGAGGACATGTGCTCATGTGAATGAATAGGCTCCATGTTCTCCTCCACTAGTAAAGGTACAACATGAGGTTTCATAAAAAATCAAGATACTGTTTGAATATTTCGTGATCAAAATAGCAAAGGTGTCACTATTTACGATTGTGTCACAATTTGGAAGCTCCAAACTGCACTATTGGAACCCTCTAAATTCCAAACTCCACCACAGCATCATGATTTGACTGCACATCAGTTTGGCCAGAAACCCTAAATTCTAATTGGACCGCCACGACACCATTTGCATATGTGGCACACTTTGAAGTTTAAACCCTAATTTTTAAAATATGACACCGCATTTTAGGGTTCAATAGCACCACACTTTAAGGCTGTACAACACTGATTCTAAGCTTTCGGTGGTTCCAAATCACACCGCTTGACTAAGTTTGACTTTTAACCATATTTAATGTGCACAAAAATTGAAAAAAACAAGGTCGGGTAAGGTCACATATCGACGATCCTGCATCTGGGAGTTGCTGGTACACTTGCACTTGCTCTAAAATGTGTCATGGAAGCATTCTTTGCGCCATCTCAAACAAGGGTCAGAGCTCAAAAGCAAGAAATATCTAAAGGATAAATGTGTAAATGAATTGGAAGTGTCCCCTTGAGGGATATTTAAGCATGAAAATTAGGGTTTTTTTTACCCTATTTAGCCGTCAACCTAGGGTTTTAGACCCCTAATCCTATTTTTGTCCAACCAAGGCTCATTTTGCATCATTTTTTTTCATTTTGGCACATTTTTGGCATCCTGGAGCATTTCTAGACCTGTTGGGTAGCTTGTCCTGTCTTTTTCATGAGATCACCCAAAAATCCAATTTTTTGTCCAATCTCTGGAGGGAGTACTATACTAGCTTAATTCGTTCACTGGGGCAGCAGTGGGGCATTTGAAAAAATAAAATAAAATTGAACTTTGATCTCATCAAGGTTATTCTTTGAACCAACACAACAGGTACATTGCTTCAAAGAGGGGAAAAATATAGACAGGTCAATTATCTTGATTGATAACACATACTTGATTCTAACTTACTAACACCAGTTCTTCATCATCCTCTTTACTAATTATTTAATTAAATACTCCTTATCTGATTAAATTCATTGGATTCCTCTTTTAATTAAATAAACCAATCTTTATTTAATTAAATAAATCATCTTATTTAATTAAGTTCTAAGGTCATTCCCATTTAAATTAAATAAATTAATCTTTATTTGATTTAAATCTAACACCATCCCCTTTTAATTAAATAAATCCAACCTTATTTGATTAAGTCAATAATCATTATTCCTCTCATATTGATTTATTTAAATCCTAAAATCTAAATCAAAATGTCAAATCAGCTAATTAATCAAATCATGATTAATCCTTACACTAATCCCTCAAATCCTCTAGATTTTGCAACTTGCACATGAAAATAAATTTAATAGATTTATTAAATCTCCATTTTCATTCAAAAAGGCATAAAAGTTGAAATATTACTCAAATTTGAAAATCTCCCCCCAAAAGGACTTGTCCATCCAACAAGGCATTAAAGGCCTCTTACATGGCCTTTTCTTGAGCCAAGTGGCATTTAATTCTTCTTTCATCTCCCTCCAACATGTCACTTCTCCAATTTAAAATTTCCACCTAATAGCATTAATGTGCACTTTCATCAAAATGTGCTCAACCATTGTCCATTAGCATGTTGACAAGTGGCATTATGCTATTGGTTGGTATTTGATCCCACATTCATCCATTTTGCTTGATCTTCCATCTTTCTCTTCTATAAATACAAATCTCTTTTACTAATTTTGGATCCACAAGCTCATCCACAATCTTAGGCTTTTTTGTCCAAAACTTGTGCAAAGCTATCATCTTCATGTTTTTGAGCAATCTTCATCCATTATCATCCATTTTTATCCATTTTCATCATTTCATAGCTAGGTTATGGAAAATTTTCATCAAGGAGCATCAAATCTTCACCATTGATTGTCAAGGTTGTAAGTAATTGGGAAAGGGCCATTTTCCACATCAAAATGACACTAATTCTCCCATGGGATTGAGAGTTTGGACATTAAATTAGGATTTAATAGCTTTTTTACTTGTGTTCTTCATTTATTTCTTGTTTTCATGTTTCAAATGAATTTCATTTGGAATGTTGTTTCTAACTTGCATATTGGACTAATAATATGTTTGTTCTTTGTGTTTGTGTAGGTCTAGGATCAACATTCACACTTCTTATTGTGGCCTTCTATGAATTACACCAATATTATATTAACCATTTAAGGGTGATCCCAAAAAACTAGTTTACAATTTTTGGCGAAACTTGACACTGAAATAATTTTTTCTAACTGAATCTTCACTTTTGGGCACCTATAGCGGCTAAATTGTGAGGAATTTGGAGATGATGAAAACTAGTGATTTGTGAAATTTTGTCTATGGATTCTAAATATGTTTTTTTCAATTTTTTTGGAATCAAATCGTACTTCTTTTTCCATCTCCTTCAAAAACTATTTTTTTCCAGTAAACACCATTTTTAAGGAGTGAGGCTCACTGTATACAACATAACCTTTTTTCCATGAAGGATAAAATTATAATTTTTTTGAATTTAGATTTGTAACTACAATATCTAGTGCTTCCAATTGGTTTCATAGTGTTTTATTGAATATTTTTTCCTTTATCAAGTTTCAAAGTCAAACCAATTACAATTCAAACATAGGCGGACCGTATACAATGTAACTTTTTTTTTATGTATTGAAATTCTTTTTTTTTTGTTGCATTAAGGACTTTAGTATCTACTGCACTCATATTTTTCAAATTTTCTTTTTGATAATCTACTATTTTTCCACATGTGCAGAACATAGAGCTTGTTTTTTAGTGAAAATCCTATGTTTAATAAAACTAAAAAATCAAATGCATAATAAAACCAAAACATATTAAAATTCTATTCATTAGATAGCTTGTTCTGAGTACCATCATCCAGTTGGGTATATGACATCTACTCCATTTTCATCCTCAACCTAAGCTTTGAAGGGAAAAATTCTAAAGGTTTTTGGTGCTAGAGGGGGAGAAGGGGGAAAAAGGGGCGTTTGAGCGAACCAAGGGGGTTCGAGCAAACCAGGGGGTTCAAGCAAACCAGGGAGGTTCAAGTGAACCCCCTTTCCACAACCATTTTCTTTTCTTGTTTTTCCAGGAAATGTGGGAACCAAAATTTAATGGGTTTGCTCCAAGGGGGGTTCTAGCGAACTCCCTTTGGGTGCACTCCAATGAAAATTTCGTTCGAACCCCCAAAAACCAAAATTTTTACATGGGGTCATTTTTTGCAAATTTTCCTTCTACACTGGAATTGTAAACCACTTTTGTGGGTTCACCCTTAATTTGAATATTATTGTATGGACACAATTATGTCAATCTATTTTAGCTTATATGTACTTTTTTCTTTAATGTACTCTAAATTTTTTCTGAAGGCTTCAAATACATATATGAAACAAAAGGATTAAATGATTAAAAATAAAAGGATTAAAGGATTAAAATGAGCCTAAATTTTAGTGGAAAAAATTAGTTGCATATTACTCTAAGAATAAATATATCAATTTAAAACTTAATATTAGGTTAATCATTCATGAAATTATCCTAGCATCTCAATTAAGGGTGAAATCTCTATGATAATTTACAACATAAAAGTAGTCATGGAATACTCAAAATAATCAAGTAAATAAAATTATTGATGTCCTTGTGGCTTTAGGAAAAATTCTAAGGTTAGATTCAAGCCTTTGTTATTATAAATTTATTTATAAAAATTATACTCATAAAAGACATGGACCTTAATGCTCTCCCAATAGGGGAGTATAGTATTTAGAGAGTGACTAAGGACCAAGATGGTCCCAATGAGTCTGAGAGTTTGAATAAAGCATATACCTATCCTTCATGGATATATTTCTACATTGTTTAGGTATATTCCTATCTTGAATGGATAAATAAACTATTATCTCATATAGAAACATGCCTAACCTATATGGTTGGATCTTTCCCTGAATTGGAAATATTCATATCTTATCTTGTTTGTTACTCAAGTTTGTTATCTCATTGCAACTTATCAAGGCCAAGATCTCACTTATCACCCAAAATCACTAAGAAATTTATTGATTTTCCACCTTAGGAGTGAATTTGATAGAATCCAAAATTTCAGAACACATCCTTCAATTATACTTAAAATGGCCATAAATGAATTTTAGCATCTCCAATATTCCCTTGATCAACCCTCGAAAATTCAAAAAACATATATTATTTTACAACCCTAAGAGTGAATTTAGTGGAAACCCTAAATTTAGAATAACCCTAACAAATCTACTGCAAATGATCTCAAGTCTATATTTTTCTAGCTTCAATATGTCCTTGATCAACCCTTCAAAAAATATAGAAAACATCATCAAATTGAGAACTATATGTACTTTTCAATCCCACCTCCTAAAAAATAAAAAAATGAACTTTTTTATTTCCTTATAGATGCCAATATGATGCTATGATACCAATTCTAATGAAATAAATTATAAAAAGAAAATAATATAATAGGAAATATACTACAATTACTATATAATTCTCTAGAATAATAAGCCACTTCAAGGGAGGAAACCTCCAAAACTATTTAATGATAAATTTTTTAATTTTTTATCATAAACTAACAACTAGGTCCTATATATACCATACTTGTTAGAATTGTGAAAAACACGAGCCACGAGATCAAGCAACAAGAAAATACACCTTACACACAAGAGATCTACAAACAATATATGCAATATTCCTCAACAAGAAAAAGCTATAGATGAACCTCAAGAATATTCAAAGAAAAAAAAATTCTTCAAAGGTTGAGAGTTTGAGAGAACAAAAGAAATGTGATCTATAGTGTTAATATAATGAGGGTTGAGTTCTATATATGAGCAACCATAAATGTTAAAGGGATTAGATGAGGAGAAGTTTCAACATCACATTCGATGAGACAAAATGATCTAATAATAGATCACTTAATTTAACATAGAAAAGAACTTAGTTAAATTAATAAAGAAATGGACTATGTTTAGCTTAAGTGCATGAGAATAAATTAGACTAAAAATCAATTAAAGAATAAATAATTATTAGCTAATGCATGATTACTCTAACACCCCCCTTAGGATGAACTTAGGGAGTAGTTGAAAACCATAAAAAGAATGCATGATGGATCTCGACAAAACAAGGCCTAGTGAGGTACCCATGTACAAACAAAAGAATCTCTCACAATTGGAGAAAAGGAGGAAACCATTGTGGGAGAAAAATCCTCTCCAAGAGAGAGAAAGGTAAATGAAGGTGTAAAAAAGCCTCCAAATCAAGGTGTGAAGGACTGAGAAGCCTCCAATTGAAATAATGTCCCAAAAAAGAGGAACATGTAGAACATCATTGAATCATGAAGAAGTTGTAAGTTGTTGATGATGGCTAATATAGTACTAAATGAAGAACCTTCAAAAACAGGAATGCAAGAGTGTCCATATGGTAAATTATCCATCTCACCGAAATGAATGGGTAACTATCCAATGATGAACACACTGCATTTGACTAGTACATGGGAATAAGAACTAGATACATAGATCATTCAAAATTTGAATCCTAAAGAAGCATTAGCTCACCAACAGTAGAAACCCCCCCATAATATTGAAACAAAGAGACCTATGATAGGTACACTGAAACTATGTGAAACCAAGAAGTACATGTAGGAGAAACAACCTGCAAATAAAAGGGTGTGCAAACTAAGGCACACACACATGAGGCAAGAATCGTGAGGATTCATTGCTATTGTGGAAGGGAAAGCCATTTGAAAAAGGTGTGATGGAAAACATCACTTAACACTCACTTGCAAAAGGTTCAACCTTTTGGGAGATGTAACTAAAGGTGGATTAGAGCTCCTCTAGCTATTTCACTTATGTTTCATTAAAAGAAAACCCTAGAGATCTCAATCTAGGGATGGAATCAGGAAAAAAAATTTGAAATAGGGTGTCCTAGGGGTGTGATTAAAGAATAAATGGGGTTCACCACTAAGTAAAGGATTGGAAAGAAGATGGATGCAATGCACAAATATAACTATGCAATCTAAGATATGAAACTAAAAATAAGAATAATAGACTAAGAAAGGATAGAGGAGCACCTAGAAAACTGAAGAAGCTTGAGATAAGGTTTGCACCCTTGAAAATATAAATTTTAATGCATACTATGACTCATACGCTAGTAGGGGTGATTTATTCCTAGTTTAGGGTTTCGAGTTGAAACCATAATATGCAACTACTAAACTAGATCTACAAAAAATGTCTAAAAATAGATATACTGGGACTCATACACCACAAGTGGAAATTTAGTCTAAGTATCAGGGTTAATTTGAATTTCTGGTATCCTATAGTGATTTCCTATAGCTTCTCTCCCTTTCAATCTCTAGGTCTAAAACTCTCTAGGTCTAAAACTCTGAATTTTGTTCTATATATAGGCGACTTTCTATGATCTTGCAATGTGGATGTCAAATTTGACAACTTTCTCCAATTTTTTTCTTCAATGGATCTTTAACCTAAATCTGCAAATCACACATCAAAGAGAGGAAAAAATGTAGTTTTTCTAGGAGATAGTGGTTTGCCTTGGTCAAACCCTATTTTAGTAATCAAACCTTGAAATGAAATCAAATAGAATGAATGAATGATGAATGAACACATATGTAATGTTGCAACTCACCAAACCCTTGTACAAAAGGATGCAATCTTGTATGAAATGGCTAGCATGGATGCAAATATTGACTTGAATGCTCGTTTGAATCATAAGAACCTACATCACAAATGTTAGCTCAAAAAAACACATGATGCATGATGACTTTGACATGATGCTTGAATCTTGAATACAACTCCAAAATGCTTGATAATAAACTCTTGAATACTCTTGATCTCATAAACTTGCCATAGGAATTCTTTCATCAACTTGCTCATTAAAGTTGCTAGGAGAAAATATGTGAAATAACCTTGTATTTATACTTGTTCAGGCCAAATTTCTCAAATTACAGCACTAAAAGCTAACATCAAATCTAGGAGAATAAAATACCACCAAGAATTTGAATTTAAAATAGGTCAAAGCTAAGCAAGACTCATATGCCAGTTGGGGCATATGAGTCTAATAGGCTAAGCTTGGGACACAAACTTTAAGAAATTTTAAGTTCTATGCCAAATTCAGGACCAGGCCCCGAAACTTAGGTGGGACCCATATGCCCAAGGTGGTGTACGAGTCCTAGATAACTAAATTTGGGCCATACAATCCAAAATTACTAAATTAAGATTGATTATTTGATATGTGTTGGGATTATCCTCGGAAAGATGCATTAAATAAGGCTTGTGGATGCAAAATAGGACCAAATAAGGCATAAAGAAGCCCAATTTTAGTAGGGGGGCCAAACAAGTGTGAAAATGTAAAGGAATACATTTTTCTACACTAGAATTATGTTATGGAATTGATGAATACTAGGTTTTCCTCTTTGGAAAATGCAATTAATTAGGCTTGGATTTGAATTAAAGGGGCCAATTAAGGAAAATTAACCTCAATTAATTATTAAATTACTAGATGAGTGTGGAAGCATAAAGATATACCTTACAACACCATAAATAAGGCACAATTAAGTCCATTTTATTTAATAGGACCCTAAACTTAACATGAATATATAAAATACATATTAAAACACTAAATTAAGGCATAATTTAGCTCATTTTAATATTAATTATTCAAAAACTAAGTGTGAAAAAGGGATACATTTTTCTACACTACATTTATCCCCCACTTTAGTGAGTGTATGACCCCATGTCAAACTGACAATAAAGTAGACATTCAAGACACATATGTATGCAACAATGAAAAATATTCTCAATCATACACTATCAAAGCCTAGGAGAAAGGAGGCGATTCAAGCTTTGACTATTTGTCCAACTCATTGTGGATCAAGTCTAGGTTGTTTGTCCAATACGCTGAAAAGTAGAACTCAATGTCCACTATGCAAACAACACATATTCTCACATTGGCTAATGGAACCTTAAGCCATCCACTAGGTGAGCCCCCAGGAAAGTGTCTTAGTGAGAAAATCATGCCTCTGTCTAGGTTCTCATTGTATTTGGGTATGTGCAAGATCATCATGGAAAAAACAGGCCCTTAAGTGGCAAAAAAATAAAAAAAAATAGAGTTAGGAAACTTGATGTAAAAATTTGAATAAGTTATCTATATTATTTCAAAAATATGTAAGAATAGAATCTGTAGAAAATTGAATGTAGTTTCTAAACTACTAGGTTTTTTTAAATCTTTTGGTGAAAATTTGAAATTTCAATGCAATAGTACTTCAATTTTAGGAAAAAATAAGAAGTAGGTGTTGTCTGACCACCCTAACAACAATAAAATGATAATATATTTTTATAAGATTTTAGACATAAGTAGAGGACTCATGTCCGATGTGATTCATATTTTTTGTAATTTTTTTCCAAGTAAATAATTAATTATGAAATTTTTATTACAACTTTTAAAAATATAAAAACTCATATGTTTGACCACCTTAACTTGGTGAAAACTTCATGAAATTTAATTCTTATTTTTTTAATTCTATAGTATGAGAAGCATAGAATGTGATGCATGTTTTGGATTCAAAAAATGTGATACCATTTGAAAGCTATAGATGTTTTTCAATCAGCCTATCAATCAACACTTTAGTCATAATTCAAGTAGAAAATGAATAATAATTATTTATTAAATTCAAAGTAAAACATAATTTATATTGTTGGAAAGCTGAGAATCTCCTTTAAAAACCCTTTTCATTTCATCAATTTTGGGTAAGAAAAAAGTCGTCAGCCACATACCCTACAAATACCCATCATATTGCCATTTTTTGGCCCATCATGATCCTACACATACCCATTTAACATACCAAAGCTATCCCTTTGATAACTCTGATAGGCTGCCACACAAATTTTGGTTTCAAGATTCATAAGGCCTAACAAGCTATATTATTCTAAGCACTCATGAAGATAGGAAAGACTCTACTAGCAAGAAAGGTGTGTTATGCTTGGTGGCCTTGAATTTAGGGGTTTGAGCTTCACAAGGTTAATGGGTTGTATTATGCTAACCACTTATGAACATTAAATTTATATATAGTTTTGTTGAAAGGGACTTCACTTACTTCTTGTAAGGTCTCTTCTTAGGGATCATCGTGCCTAATGTCTCCAAGAGAGGAGGAACTTGCTTCAAACTCACACTAAAGTAGAAAATATCACATCAAGAGGGTTGAAATTGTTGGTGTAAATAAAGTCTTGTACCTAGTTCATTCATTACTAGGGGACTTATTTACACATGTTAAGTTTACTTAGGTCATAGGAAGGAATATTTCTAGAAGGTGTTAGTTGTCATTAATTGTTGTCTTATCCTTTGAAAACTACTACATGTGAGCCTAGGTAAGTGTGATTAGTTGTCTCATGTCATATGATTAAGACACTTGTCATAATCCTATGACATATTGCATCTCACCTTGGCTATATAACCAAGGGGTCTCTCATTGTATACACAATCATCTCATATCATTGACAATGAATACAGTTTATTCTTGTCATATTCATCTCTCTCTTGTTCTTTCCATTTGGTCTCAAGATCTTGGCAACCATAGCCAATTCTAGCATGGTATCAGAGCAGGTTGGGTGCCATTGGAGAGTCTTTTCTTGAAGAGAGATATCAGATTTGGGGGAGTTCCCTTTTGTGGCTCTTTATTATAGGTTTAAATCAGAGCTTGCTGGTGCAAATCTAAGCTGATGATTACGTTCCGAAGGTTTGAGAAAGTTTATTTTTCCTTTTGTTTCATCTAAATCAGACATACGAGGCCAAATGTAGGAGGGTTTGAAGTTGAAGAGTGGTTTCCAAATCTAGAAGGTAGTTGCATTTTTGGAGCATTTTGGGTCAAATCCAACCCTGCCATTACGTCCAGAAGGGCCAAAAACCCTAAGATCGACTACCAAATCATCCAAATCAGAGCAGTTGTCCAATGAGGAAAAAATTTTTTTCCCAAAGGGTCGTACAACCCCCAGGTCATAATTGGTCAGTACGATTTTTCAAAACATAAATATTTAAATTCCGTTAGAAAATTTTTGAATTATTTTTTGAAAAATTATATAATACCGTTCCAATATTTATTGTGAAAATTTTTTTATTAAAAAAAAAAGAAAAATCAAAAGAAAATATTTTGCAAACTTTCTGGTTTTGTTGGCTACGGTACACAAAGTACCGTAGACCTGCAGACTGTACTACATCTGCCACATGGAGGTACGGCCCAACCCACAGGCTCCACCACCGGCAGACTACACGTTAAGAACTAGCGGGAGTTCAAAAAAATCCAAACCTATTCAATCCACCAACTAGAATTCTCAACAATCCCAGCGTCTGCTAAAGGAAAGTCCAGCAAAGATTCTCAGATGAAAGTTTAAAGCATATTCTGAGAGCATCTTCTTGATTTTGCCGAAGATTCCAATTGCTGTCGACCCGGAGAATATTCTGTTGACTGCAGGGTATATTCTTTTTTGATGGTCTGACAGACATCAAATTTAATCACACGGATTTCTGATGTCAGCACCGCATCAGAATGATGTCATCAGCCTCTTAAAAAAAATTTCCCCCTCATCGTTGGGCTTTTTCAATTTTGTAGTTCAACTTTGGAAGGCGATATCTTGGTCATTTTGACTCCTTTTTTGGAGCAATTTGTTTTTTATTTTGGCTAATTTTTCACACTTTTCATAGTGGTGCAATCAGAATTTGGTTTTGGTGCCTGGTTTTTCTAAAATTTGCAGATTCTCAAAGGTGTTGTTGCTTCGTCCTCATTTTGGGAACTTTGGGAGCTCATATCTTGCTCCTACGGTAACATTTGTGGGTGCAATTTTTTTTGAAAGTGCATAATTTTTTGTGTAATTTTCAGTGGTATGATCAGATTTATCTCATTTTGTACCAAAAATTGTACTTGAATATGTGGCGTATTTTGGCATCTTTAAGCAATAAGATCAAGTCTAGAGCTTGTTGTTTTTAGCATCTGGCAACTGTAAACGCACTAAATATAAAGTGCCAAATCAGATATTGTTTGGGGGGTTTCTTGATTGAGTGATTTGAGGGGGATCTCTTGGTGCATTTCTTTGATCTATTTTCTTATGCTCTCTCATTTTAATGGATCATTCTAAGGTTCCTTTTCTCACATCATATAATTATTCAACATGGCATCAAAATGCATGGAGTATTCTAATGATAGAAGGTCACACTCTATATGTTGAAAATAATGTACCTAAACCTACTGATGCAGATAAGAAGTTAAAATGGATGATCAAACATATGAAAGCTCTTGGGTGTGTTCGTAGACTTGTTTCTCAAGATGTGTTGTTCCAAATTGAATCATGTAAAAATTCTCATGAAGCTTGGGAAAAATTGAAAAAATTGTATGGTACTACAGATGAAGTAAGAGGCTATCAAATTGATAATGATTTGATGATCTTTGATCCTAAGAACTTTGACAACATCCATGACTACATCACTAAGGTTAATGATCTAAGAGAGAAATGTAAAGCATGTGGAATTTATTAGAAGGGAATTCAGTTGGTCTACAATACAATGAACAAACTTGGTCCTGATTATGCTTCTTTTGTTTCTAGCTTTGACACTCATAGATTTACTATGGGGTTTGCATATACTACACCTTCATTTGCATAATTTTCTGAGATGTTGATACATGAGCAAGAAAAGCTTATCTCAATGGGTCTTATCAAGACTTCAAAATCTTAGGAATTGTTAGTTAGTTAGGAGAAAGAATTAGAATTAGATAAGAAATAGAAGAAAGCAAAGAATAATCCACATTCAGATCAATCAAAGAAAAAATCCTATTCTAAAGGGGACACATCTAAGAAGGAGAGGCCTACTTGTGCATATTGCAAGAAGGATGGACATGAAGAATGCTATTTTTATAAGAAGGAAATTGATGAGTTGAAACATATTCTCAAAAATAATCACATTGATTTGTCTTCTAGAATGTTTGAATCTCCTTCTCCTTCTTCTTCAAAACAGTCTAAAAAGGACAAAGGTCAAGCATCTACATCAAGAAATAAAGGTCAAGCTCTTTGTGCTCATTCAGGTCCAGGATTAGGGAGATGGCTTCTAGATTTAGGATCATCTGATCATATGACATCTTCACAGTCTATATTCTCTTCATTTCAGCCTTGTACTATGTCTCCTATCTTGATGGGAAACAATACATAAATGAGTGTAACAGGGAAGGGATCAATTAGTTTTGGGGAGAACACCTTTTAGGATGTTTTGTGTGTTCCTCATTTGACGAACAATATTCTTTCCATATATTAGATTAGACATGGTGGAGATGAAAGAACTGTGGAGTTCACACTTGATGCTGTCATCATTCGAGACTTGAAGAGTAGGTTGATCATTCATGTTAGTTGTATACCTTTGCATAGTTTACTTTTGATGGTGACATTGTTCCTTCGACTATTGACCATATAAACCATGATTCAGAGGAGACATTTGGCTTCTTTAACTTGGGAGTTCTCACATTAGATCCAGTTCTTGAGTCATGCATTTCATCTCCTCCACCTACTGTTGTAGTTGATGATGCTTGTGATTCCACAGTTTGGGTTCCTTGTGATTCAGTGTAGCAAGACATACCTCATTTTCTTATAGATTTGGCTACTTTGGATGGCTTCTTGATAGGTATTTTAGACTTATTTGTGGAGTCTCATCTTGCAGATTTTGGAGACATCATTGATAGCATTCATCTTCTCTTTGATGAAGATTATCCTTCTTTAGTTGTTGCAAGGGAACACTCTGACCCTCTTGTTCATTGTCTAAATGATCATTCTTCACAGATTGGCATGAGTGTGGATAATTTTGGATAGAATTTGGAGGAGGCTTCTTTGTCTTCAGAGGGGATATCATTGTATTTGGATCCTATTCTAGATTCATCTCTACTAGATGTTGGATTGTCCTCTTCAGCAGTGTCGCCTAGAATGCTTGTTTGGAGTGTGTCAGCTTTTGGCATTGAAATGGAGACACTTGAGCATGCTTCAGAGACATCATCCATCATCCATCTTCTAGACATCCTACATACATCCATGGTTTTGTTTCTTCCTAAGGGGAGGAACGTTGTTCAGCGATATTGGATCATCTTCAACATTCAATGTCGAGCTTCTACCATCATTGTAGGAGACTCAACATTGAGGGGGGATACCTTGTATCTCTTCTACTTCTCTCTTATGGGGGGTATTTTTCTTCACATGGGGATTTTACCTTCTCATTCTTCATTGAGAGCATTTCTTTTTGTATTTCATCTCTCTTTTGGGGAGGATTTTTGTCCCACTGGGTTTTCTCCTTTTCTCCATTTGTGAGAGATTGCATTGATTTCATTTTCATTGCATGTGCATGGGTACCTAACATGGCCTAGTAGCCAGGATCCATCTTTGTGTCATTTGCATAATAATCTACTACTCCCTATGTTGCACTTAAGGAGGGGTGTTGGTGTAAATAAATTCTTGTACCTAGTTCATTCATTACTAGGGGACTTATTTACACATGTTAAGTTTACATAGGTCATAGGAAGAAATATTTCTAGTAGGATAGGATGACAATGATCAGGAGGGTTGTTCAAGCCCCCAAGGATTGATATCCTATGGAGAAACAACATAGGCACAAGAGAACACACATATAAATGATATAAGTAGCAACAACAAGGCACAAGCATACATTTCCAAAGACAACAAATAAAGAAGAACAAAAAAAAAAGGGGAAAGGAACGGATCAAGATTTGACTAAATTTTTCCTGCACACTATGGATCATATCTAAGTTGTTTGTAAAAGAACATTTACAAGTGGAACACAATTCCCACTATTCAAACCGACACATGCTCATAATGGCTAGTGGAATCTCAGGTTGTCTGCAAGGTGTGCTCCTAGTGAGACACATATGCATGTGGTCAGTATGTGCTCACATAGACAAGAAAGTGGCTATGGAAAAGTCATTCCTAAGTTCAGCTCCCAATCAATAATCATACCAAAGCTATACCTCTTGAAAACTTTGATAAGGTGCCATGCAACATGAACAACAAGATTCATGAGGCAAGAAAAACTTTGTATGCTTGAAACCCAGGAATTAACAAGATGGCTCCACAAGAAAGAAAAGTGTGTTATGCAAGGTGGCCATATAACATATATTGCAAATGCAAAATAGTGTAAGGTACGTTAAAAGGAGTTTTTCTTAGTTCATGTAAGGTCTTAACTTAGGGAACTTTGTGTCTAATGTCTACAAGAGAGGACCAATTGAAGGATAGAAGATTCACAACTTAGGGGATTCAGTGTGTCACATCAAGCCACTAAGAATAATATAATATGATAAGAGATATATCATGATTTTAAGGGACACCACACCCAATGTCACCACAAAGTGAAAGACACATCGTTTGAAGTAAGAAGACTACACAATGGAATAGGAGTTGAAAGAGAATAATGCGAATATATGCACCCACTTTAAAGAAATTGCTAAACACCATGCTATGAGAAATTATTTTAATGTAGCAAATGATAAATGCTAACAATAAAGAGGAAATGAGAGCTTATTCATAAATCCCTATGCCAATTCATATGTTTCCAGATAAAGCTACATCATGAAAAGGGGTTTCCCCTAGAATGAACTCACAAAATCACTTAAGGGATCCACAGATTCGGGGTTAGTATGTCTTTGCTATAATGTTTTTATAGATCTTGGAAACATCATCATTCCCTAAATAGTCATGGAATAGGAAGAATGATACAAAGAGAGAAAAAATAGAGAAAATATTTTCAGGTCAACATGGAAGAGACGTGAATTTCTTGATGCCTTACATCATCCTCAAAAGGAAAACACAAGACAATTGAAAAAGATTTATATGTTTATGACATAGAGAACAATGTAGGTACAAATAGAGGAATGTCACAAAGAGAGAGATACATTAAATAGAATAGTACAGTGGATCACATTACGCACATGTAATCACACACATAACATGAAGAAGAAAATACAAGCAAGACTAGTAAGGCACATGCGAGTTAACCTAGATAGTAGGTTGCATGCATCCTGATCTTTTTTATCATATATGAAAGGTAGACAACTAGCCAAAGAGACAATAGCAAGTGTGGAACTAGGGTCATCACCAAGTTCAACATTCTTCCTAGGAGGATTTTCATTTAAGCTCATAGAAGAGGAAAACAATGTATTCAATTCATTATGCACTTGTCCATCAATATTTGGAACCTCATCATCATCATCAAAGCTAATCACAATGGGAGGTTGAAAGATAATGTCCCAAGAAGGATTTAACTCTTTTTGCAGTTGAAATATAGGATCTTATTATTGTGGTGGAGGGGAAGACTCATCATGTATTGCTTCAGTCAAGTTTGGATGCTGATTTTCTTTATTGTTTTCTTCATTTAACCTTTGAGGATGAGCACAACATCTATGCCTATGCTCTCTAGCATTTATGTTTCTTTTAGTACAATTTTCAAGTTGTGTTTGTATAAGAGCAGTTTATCAACCATAGGTTTCTTTTCTTGCCTAAGGGGGGGAATGGAAGGAACCATAGGAGGCTATTCAACCACTTTCTTTTTAGCTTTGTAAACTTTTTTTACCTTAGGAGGTGTGATGGGATTTTTTTGGTTAGAACTCTCTTGGTCATTTATAGGAGATAGGAAAGGGATCTATCCTACTAGGTTGGTCTTGGTTACTTGGAATTTATTTTGGTTCAATCCTAGTTTTGTCAAGGATAGGAGGCTCAATCAAGGGTTGAGGCATGCTTCTATGAGATAGTTTTTCTATGCATTTCACCTTAAACTTTTGATAGGATATTAGAAAGAAGTCCTCACGAGTTTTAATAGGTTCCGTAGGCTCAAGCCAAAATAAATCCAATGAAAATTTCCCACGAGAAGATAGAGGGTTAAAGCCACTATGGTGCACAGTAAATATTTCATTGTCAAATGGAAACATTTTAAAGCATTTATGCATGATCTACGAGATGAATTCTATGGAGCATAGTCACAAATAACCAAGATTCACACATAATTGATCCAATATTGAGATGATGGAGAATGAGACATCTAATTGTTTCAGTATAACTTTTAAAGGAAGGGTGTTCGATCCCATCATAGGGAAAGTGAAACCATTATGCGTTTTTATCCATAATTTTGGTTTATCATATGTTTCTTGGTAGAGTTCATGCACAAGTAAAAATTCTTCAGTGATCACATTCTCTCCATAGATGGGATCAATTAATATCCCATCCATGGGCTTGTCATTGATTTAGCTGGCTATGCAAAGAGGACTATTAAGTGCATTTCTAATTATATCTTTAGATGAGAAAGAAATGTCAGGAGGTTTTTTAGTTCAACCCTTACAAGGTAGAATTTTGATCAATCCAAAGATATTATCCATAGGATTTTGTTCAATAGTATCCATAAGACCTTGCTCAGTAGTATCCTTGTTGGCATCATCCGTGTCAACATTCATCACATCATTCTTCTTAGTTTCACTAGCTTTGACAAATAAAATATTATGGTTAGGAATAAGGTTGGTAAAGATTTATAGGTTTTTGTTAAGGGGGGAAACAAAATTATTTCCTCGATCATAAACACATCCAATTTGAAGTCAACCAGAATCAATGAGGTCTTGCACAAGATGTTTGAAATGCTTACAATTTTCTGTATCATGTCCATCTTTTTGGTGATAATGACAATATGAATTCGATCTAAAGTTAAAAGGTAAAGGCTTATTAGGATTGGGTGATTTAATGAGGGGTAAGGTGATCATTTTCTATTCTATAAATTGTGACATTGTGCTATGTAGGGTATTGAGTAGGGGAGTAAATTTTCTAGCCTAATACCCAAATGTAAAATGACTTGTTTTCTTTATAGCAGCCACTTGGGTATTGACATGTTGAGTTGGTTGAGGGGTGTTTAGTTGAATGAAGCCTTTATTCTATTTTCTAAAAGGTTGATAATTATTTTGAATTGCAGATTCGGACTTCCCAAGATGGCTAGAGGTGATTTTTTTTCATGACTACTAACTAAGTTTTGATAATCACAAAGGGTAGTACATAAGTTTACAAAGGAAGGAAACTTTATCATGCCAAGCTTTTCTTGTATCTTAGTTTGAAAATTATTAATGAACATCCATTGAAGGTGAGGATTGGGAATCTTTACATCGATTGGGAATAAAGTGATTGGTAGCATGAAATGAAAACAATAACTTTTTCATCATCTTTTTGCTTACATCTCATCAGATCAACTAAGGTCATCTTAGGAGTCATGTGCACTTGGAAATGGTTTATAAAGGCCTCAACAAGTTTATTGAATGAATGAATTGAGTTGTTCAGTAATGAGGAAAACCATTCTAAAGCGATATCTTTCAAGGACCTAGGGAAAAGCTTAGACAAGATCTTATCTTTAAGGACAAAATCACTACATAAGGCAGTGTAAGTAGAAAAATAGTTAGAACGATCTCCTTTCCCTCCATATTTCTTAAACCTAGGAATCTCTATACTTTGTGCTATCAGTGTTCTCAATATCTCCAAGGATAAGGGATTACTTTTGACATAGTATGTAGGTTGGCCATTTTAATTTCTGTTTATGGTGGAAATTTCCTTTTGAAGGGATGAAAATTTTACAAAATTTGGTTAAGGATGGCTTCATTGGTTGTATTTTGAGATGGAAGTGAATATGGTGGAGGTGTATATGTGTTTGAGGGGGAACTAAATGGAATACTTATGGGAGGTAAAGTGGTAGGAGATATGGCGTGTGATGCCACAAAGGTACTAGGATTGCTAGTGGAAATACCCAAGGTAGTAAGGATATTACTAGTAAGTTCCATCAATGTTGTAACTTGAGGGTTGGTGTAGGTGGGAATAGAGGAAATGGTTGTGGGAGGAGGAATTTGGGTTCCTCCTTGACTTTGGACATTGTTCGGAGGTTGAGCACAAATAGTCATTGAGGTACGATGTTTTCCAAAAATCTGAGCTAGGTTATGCACAAGTTCTACTCCTTCATTTTCAATCATGTGTTGTATGCTATCTATGGTAGGAATAACATTGTTGGAAATTTTTTCAGTACTCACTTGATTTTTTAAGTTTGGTAACTCTTCACAGATTTGGATTATGTTTTCTTGAGGAACACTAGTAACCATTGTTTCAACACTTGTCACACTACTTGGAGGAAAATAGTTGTTAAGGGTATAGTCCATACCTAGTAAACTAGTGTCAACACTAGGAGTGAAAGAGCTAGATAACCCAAGATCCATTATGATTGTGCTATCATGGGTCGACATGAGTCTTGAGCTTCATCTCACTATAGTATTAGCATCAGGAAACCAAGTTGTAAAGCTCATGCAAGGGACAATCAATGAATGCAAGATAAATACAATGAACACAAGATAAATGATATTATTTAATTTCAATTCAAATGAAATTAAGCTATATGAAATGAAATGGATGAAACAGTCTAAGCTTAGTAATCTGAAAAAAAAACCTAACAATAGCAAACAAAAGCACATAAATAGTGTTTTTAATGTTGTAAAAGGCAGTTTCAGGTTTGACACAGGACTAAATCACCCAGATGGGCATATGAGTCCCAGTTAGAGTTTTTCAAGGGTTCGGATGCTAATAAACAGTCAACACAAAATTCTTAGAAATTTGGTAAAACAACCTATGCTGGGACTAAATCACCCAGAGGGGTGTATGAGTCCCAAATTAGGGTTTTGACACTAATTTTAGCAAGTTTTGAGTGAATATTAGGTTTTTTGGTTTGTATTTTTTCTAGACTATGTGCAATTATAAATTTTGAGTGAAATTCAATGATGCAAGATGAAATAATGCAACCTATATACACTTTCACTAATGCAAGATTTAGAAACCCTAGATGTCAATTAACTAATGCAAGACCTAATGCAAAGTTAATGTAAGATAAATCTAGGACTATGATGCACTCCAAATTAGAAAATAAGGTGTCCAAAGGATAGGTTTGCCAAAATGAAACCAAGAAAATGGTGTTCCACCTTTTAGGAGATGAAACTAAAGGGGGATTAAAGTTCCTCCAACTATTTCACTTATGTTTCATTAAAGGAAACCCTAGAGATATCAATATAGGGGTGGAATTAGGAAAATAGATCTACAATAGGGTGTCCTAGGGGTGTGATTAAAGACTAAAGGGGGTTCACCACAAATAAAAGTCTTGGAAAGATGAAGATGGATTCAATTTACAAATCTAACTATGCAATCTACGACATGAAATTGAAAATCAGAATAATAGAATGAGAAAGGAAAAAGGGGGACCTAGAAAGCTGAAGAGGCTTGAAATTGTTGGTGTAATTAATTAATTATTACACTAGCATAAGTTAACTTAGGTCTTGCATTTAATTAGTTAAGTCCTAGGTTGCATTATTAGATAAATCATTTAATAAATAAATGGGATAATATTCCCTTCCTTGTTTGGTGGGATAAGATTCCTTCTAGAAGATGAGTTGTCCTTCTAGAACTTATCTCAACATTTAATAATCATCTAGATAGGGTTTACATGTTGTCACATGTTGTTAGATCAAGACACATGGCAACATTTCATGCATCTTAGGTTTTCTCTCATGCCTATATATTCAGGCATTTTGTACATTTGTAATCATGTCATATTCAATTTGACATCCTTGCATCTTAATCATAGCATGATATTTATGTCATTTCTCTCTTGTGGAAGTTTTGTCTTGCAGGTGATTCTGGGGTGTTTGAGGAGTGCACCTAAACTCCTACATGGTATCAGAGCTTCAGTGCTACAAAATTCTTCTCAAATATGAGAGATTATTTTTTGGCATGAAGGTCTTGTTGGATGCAAGCAGCCGTTTTTCATTTTTTCTTTAGAAATCTAGCTTCCACTAAGTTTCCCAAAAAATGATTTCTGGGTTTTGTAGCCAGGATCGAAATCTGAACTGGGTATCTTTTAGATTTTTGATATATTGTACAGATTTGGAGAAAATCACAGTACAAAAATTGGCGTGTGTCATTTTTCTCTTGGCTGAAGATTTTCGCAAATGAGATATCATCGAAAAACTAGTTTTGAACTCTACACAAATTGGAAGTTATTTTTAATGATGGAGGCAGATGTGAACCTTGGTTTGTTCATGCACTGAGTTTTGTTTTCATGCACTACGTTTACATTTTCTTTGTAGTTTATGCATGTTTTACATTCTCTTCTTTTGCAATCATTGGGTATTGTAATAAATGAACTGATATAAAGTTCCATTAAGGGGGGTTCTTGCATCCATCTTTCATGTTGGTGACAACTCGCATGAGTTTGTCTTGTTTCCTGTTGTCTCCTTTTAGCTGGACACATCTTTGGTTTGCTTTAGTTCACACTTCATATTGGGATTTTATGGTTCTTGATCCTCATTGGTTCAGATCTTTCCCATTTGAAGGCCATGATTTTATGGTGAATGTTCCAGAATCTTGATGGTACTCGTCCTATGGGTAGTTTTAGTTTCAGTTTGGCATTGGCTTCGAGACACAGCTTCTAGATTTGTCACCATTATGGGTCCATTCATCCTTTCATCTACTGTTGCTTACAAATTCCAGGGTTGATCTAGTATGTGAGTTTCCAGAGTTCCTTGGCATCAGGTCTACTGTTGCATTTGTGATTCCGATTGGTATTTTGCAAACAGAAGTATATTTCCTTGCTTTCCAGATTTGGGGTTCCATTGTTGCTTTATCAGAGTTCTTCTAGTGTTTCTTCGTAGCAGTTCATCTCACTGAGGGCGGTTTCTCTCTCTTTTCATTTGTACATGAGTACCTAATTAGGCCTTGTTGCTGGGACTCATCTTTGCATAATAATCTGCTTCTCCCTAAGTTGCACTTATGGGGGGGTGTTGGTGTAATTAATTAATGATTACACTAGCATAAGTTAACTTAGGTATTGCATTTAATTAGTTAAGTCCTAGGTTGCATTACTAGATAAATCATTTAATAAATAAATGGGATAATATTCCCTTCCTTGTTTGGTGGGATAAGATTCCTTCTAGAAGATGAGTTGTCCTTCTAGAACTTATCTCAACATTTAATAATCATCTAGATAGGGTTTACATGTTGTCACATGTTGTTAGATCAAGACACATGGCAAAATTTCATGCATCTTAGGTTTTCTCTCATGCCTATATATTCAGGCATTTTGTACATTTGTAATCATGTCATATTCAATTTGACATCCTTGCATCTTAATCATAGCATGATATTTCTGTCATTTCTCTCTTGTGGAAGTTTTGTCTTGTAGGTGATTCTAGGGTGTTTGAGGAGTGCACCTAAACTCCTACAAAAATAAGGTATGTAATCCCACAAAACTCACTTTTAATGCATAGTGGGACTCATATGCTAGTAAGGTGATTTAGTCTTAGTTTTGGGTTTTGGGTTGAAACTACAATCTGCAACTACTAAACCAAGATCTATAAAAAATGTCTGAAAATATGTATACTAGGATTCATACACCACAAGTGGTGAATTAGTCCCAATATCAAGGTTGATATAAAATTATAATATGCTCTAGTGATTATCTGTAGCTTCTCTCCTTTCCAATCTCCAGGTCTAAAACTCTGAATTATATTTTGTAGGCAACTTTTTGTGATCTTGCAATGTGGATGACAACTTTGACAACTTTGTAACTTTGAAAAATTTCTCCAATCTTTCTCTTGAATGGTTATTCAACCTAAATCTGAAAAAAACACATTAAAGAGAGGGAAAATGTTGTTTTGTTAGTAGATAGGGGTTTTCCTTCGTCAAACCTTGAAATGAAATCAAATAGAATGAAGGAATGATGAACAAACAAATATGCAATGTTGCAACTCACCAAACCATTGTACAAAAGGTGGAAATCTTGTATGAAATGACTAGCATGAATTTAGATATTTACTCTTGATTGTATGTTGTAGATCTTGACTTGAATGCTTGCTTGAATCATAAGAACCTACATCACAAATGTAAGCTAAAAAACACACATGATGCATGCTGACTTTGATATAATGCTTGAATCTTGAATATAGCTCCAAAATGCTTGATAATCAACTCTTGAATGCTCTTGATCTCATAAATTTTTTAATTGAATGCTTTCATCAACTTGATCATTAAAGTTGCTAGGAGAAAATATGTGAAATAACCTTGTATTTATACTTGTTTATGCTAAATTTTCCAAAATTACAACACTACAAGCTGACATCAAATCTAGGAGAGTAAAACCCCACCAAGAATTTGAATATAAAATAGTTCCAAGCTAACTGAGACTCATATGCCAGTTGGGATGTATAAGTCCTGATAGGCTAAGCTTGGGACACAAATTTCAAGAAATGTTAAGTTTTTTGCCAAATTTAGGACTAGGCCCCTAAACTTAGGTGGGACCCATATGCCTAGGGTGGCATATGAGTCCTAGATCACTAATTTTGGGAAATACAATCCAAAATCACTAAATTATGATTGGTTATTTAATGTGTTAGAATTATCCTTAGAAAGATGCATTAAATAAGGCTTTTGGATGCAAAATAGGACCAAATAAGGCATAAAGAAGCCCAATTTTAGCAGGTAGGGCCCATACAAGTGTGAAAATGTAAGGGGATACGTTTGTGTATACTAAAGTTATGTTATGGAATTGATGAAGGCTAGGTTTTCCTCTTCAGAAAATGTAATTAATTTGACTTTGATTTGAATTAAAGGGGCCAATTAAGGAAAATTAATCTCAATTAATCAGTAAATCCCTAGATGAATGTGGAAGTGTAAAGATACACCTTACAACACCATAAATAAGGAACAATTAAGTCCATTTTATTTAATAGGACCCTAAACTTAATATGAAAATGTAAAATACATATTACAACACTAAATTAAGGAATATTATAATTTAGTTCATTCTAATATTAATTATTCCAAAATTAAGTGTGAAAAAGGGATACTTTTTCCTAGACTACATTTAGCCCCCACTTTAGTGAGAGTATGACCCCATGTCAAACTGACACTAAAGTAGACATTCAAGACATATATGTATGCATCAATGACAAAGATTCTCAATCATACAATATCAAAGCCTTGGAGAAAGGAGGCGGATCAAGCTTCAACTATTTATCCAACTTGATGTGGATCAAGACTAGGTTGTTTGTCCAATACATTAAAAAATAGAACGTGATGTCCACTATGCAAACAACACATATGCTCACATGGGATAATGGAACCTTAGGCCATCCACTAGATGATCCCCAAGGAAAGTGGTTTAGTGATAAAGTCATGCCTCTATATAGGCTCTCATTATATTTACCATACCAAATTTATACATTTGACAACTCTTATAGGGTGCCACACATGTTTTGGTTTTGAACTTCATAAGGCCTATCAAGCTATGTTATGCCAAGTACTCATGAACATATGAAAGGATCTACTAGAAAGAAAGGTGTGCTATGCTTGGTGGCCTTGAATTTAGGGGTTCGAGCTTACAAGGTTAACAAGTTGTATTATGCTAAACACTTATGAATATTATATTTATATATAGATTTTTTCAAAGGGACTTCACTTAGTTCATGTAAGGTCTCTTCGTAGGGATCATCATGCCTAATGTCTCCAAGAGAGGACAAGTCTATAATAAGAGAATCACAATTTAAGGAATGCAATGTGTAGCATCACCATTAAGGGGAAAGTTGTACGCTAAGAAATATCAAGCTCTCGGAGGACATCAAACCAAATGACACCACCAAGAAAAGGACACATCACAAGAAGAAAGAAAATCATGCAATGAAACATGAGTGTTGATGTATTCCCCCCCTTTAAATCAATTGCTAACACCATTGTTGTGACCAATAGCTTTAAAGTATAAAATATTCAATGTTAACCATAGGGAAGACATGAGAGCTTATTTGGAAAGCCCTATGCCAAGTCATATGTTCCTGAATGAAACTGTATAATGTAACGTGAAGGGGTTGCCGCAAAAATATATAGGGGATCTACAAAATCAAGGTCAATATAACTTTGCTACAATGTTATTATAGAGCTCGAAGACATCATCATTCCCCAAATACTCACAAAATAAGAAGAATGGCACATAGAGAGTGGAAACATTGAAAAATCCTTCAAGTCAACATGGAAGAGACCTAAATGTCTCAATTCCTTAAATCATACCCAAAAGGAAAGCACAAGACAAATAAAAATATAAATTTTTACGACATATAGAAGAATGTAGATACAAATAGAGGAATGCACATGAAGATAGAGATGCATAAAAAAAAATGATACAAGGGATCAAATTAAACACACATGCAAAAGAAAGAAAAGAAAAATACTAGTAAGGAATGTGTGAGTCAACCTATAGCAGGTCATCCACGTCCGAATCTTGTTTAGTATATGCAGACAGAACACAACTAGCTAAAGGGACAACATTGAGTGTCAAACTAGGACAAGGTTATCTAACCCATTTCCCCCACTAAGTGAAGAACAAAAATCAAATGAGATGAGTGATGAGAATGAGATCCTTGCAAGAAAGAAAATCATTTTCAATAAATGTTAAACATGTAATAGTGAGCATACTATGATCTTACAACTATTTCATGGGCACATGCTTTAAGGGATTATTTCTATCATATCAAATTTCTTAAGGATCCCTCTTAAGGCACAACATTCATCAGTAAGGTGCCCAAGAGTTATATGATATCCATAATAATCCATGTTCTTAGGATTGTTACCCTTACTAGGAGGTGGAAATGTAATCCATCCTACATGAAGAAGGTGTTCCATTTTTCTTTCAATTTGTGTTTTAGTATGTAGGAATGGAATTTTTTTTAGTTTGTAAGGTATGGATTTATTGCTTTTTTGAGGATCTTGTTGAGGTGGATTGGAAGGAGAAGGACCTAAAGTGATCCTATCATCCTTGTGAGACATTACTTCATCATTATGAGGGAGGAAATCTGCATCCTTAGAAGATTTAGAGGGATAAGGTTTTTGATATCCTACTCCCATAGTGCCTTCAGTAGGAAATTTCTCTAAAATTTTGTGAATTTCGTGCTCATTAATTATGACACATCCTTATTTAGTTAAGATTTTAAATCCTTGTACATAAGTCTCTTCTAGGTTGATGGGTGTGTTGGTCACTTTGTTAACATAAGATGGATAGGTATGCACTTGATTAAAGGAGTTAGGTTCACTTATTGTTGGAAGTTGAACCGAAGGAAATAGGGTTCCACCTTTTGAGAGATGGAACTTAGGGACCTATTTCACTCTTAGTTTATTAGGAAATCCTAGAGATCCCTCAACCAAGCGACTGAATTGAGGTAAGGGGGAAATATACTAGAAATATTAGAAGGTTTCCTTAGGTGTTATTAAATCGGAGGTTCACCATTAAATGAAGTTTCAAAGGAGAAATGCAAACATGTAAGCACAAAACCCTATAAACTTAGAACATGAAATCGGACTGTTAAACAAAGAGAAACATAAAAGTACTTGGAGGATAGGAGATATCCAAACAAGATTTGAAAACCCTAAAATTTGTTGTTTCTGAAGTGCACTAGGACTCATATGCTAGGTAGGGTGATTTAGTCTTGCTACAGGAATCTAGGTAGAATCTAGAATCTTCTACTAGAAAATTAAGATCTATAGAAAACTAGAAAAAAGAGGTATACTAGGAATCATACACCTAGAGCCTATGATTTTGTCCCAGTATTAGGGTTTGACTAAAAAAATTGTATCCTCTAGTAATCTTCTGTAGCTTTCATCTTGTTCGATCTCAAATTTCAAAAATTTAAATTCTCGCTTGTAGGTGAGTTTCCATGAAGATGACAACTTCTTGTCAACTTTGACAACTTTTCTCAATCTTGAAACTTTTTCTTCAAAGGAACTTCAAGCTCCAATTCACCTAGATCTGCAATCACACATGAATAGGGACAATATGTTGTTGTGTTAGGGAATAGTGGTTTTCCTTGGTCAAACCCCGTTTTGGTAATCAAACCTTGAAATAAAATGAAATGATATGAAGGAATGATGAATGAACAAATGAAATGTTGCAACTCACCAAACCCTTGAAATAAAGGCTGCAATCTTGTGTGAAATGGCTCCAATGGATGTGGATCTTAACTCTTGATCTTGATATGAGATTTAATATCTTTGAATGCTTTCTTGAATCATGAAAACCTACATCACAAATGTTAGATTGAAAACACACATGATGCATGAAGACTTTGACATGATGCTTGAATCTTGAATATAGCTCCAAAATTCTTGATAATCAGCTATTGAATGCTCTTGAATGCTCTTGTGAAAGTACTCTTGATTGCTTGAAAACTTTCTAGGAGTTCTAAATATGTGAAATAAACTTGTATTTATACTTTCTTATGCCAAATTTCTCGAAATTACAACACTAGAAGCCGACATCAGATCTAGGATAATAAAATCCCACCAAGAATTTGATTTAAAATAGGTACTAGTTAAACCAAGACTCATACACCACCTTGGGAATATTAGTCCTAGTGTCTTAAACATGAGACACAGGCTCAAAAAAGTGTTAAGTTTCATGCAATGTTTAAAATTAGGCCCCAAGACCTAGGTGAGACCCATATGCTCAAGGTGGCTTATGAGTCCCAGATCACTAGATATGGAACACACAACCTCAAACATTGAATTATGGGTTTTCCTTTATTAAATACCATCCTGAGAAAAATACATTAAATTAGGATTGTGGATACAAAATAGGACCAAATAAGGCATAAAAAAGCCCAATTTTAGCAGCGAGGGCCCAAACAAGTGTGAAAATGTAAAGGGATACATTTTCCTAAACTACATTTAGCCCCCACTTTAGTGATAGGATGAAATTCCTTCAAACTCACACTAAAGTAGACAAATTTGCATCAAGAGGGGTCCAAGTGTACCAATGCTTGTGAGATAGGATGAAAATGATCTAGAGGGATATTCAAGCCCCTAGGATCAAGATCCTATGGAAAACCAACATAGGCACAATAGAACACACATGTAAATGATATATGAAGCAAAAAAAAGGTACAAGCATAAATTGCAAAAGAAATTTAAAAAAAAAAAAACTAAGGGGAAAATGAAGTGTGGATCAAGCCTCCAGAGTTTGTCCAATAAGGTGTGGACCAGGTCTAAGTTGTTTGTCTAAAAAATGTTTACATGTGGAACACAATGACCACTATGAAAACACAACATGCACTCACAAGGGCTAGTGGAACCTAAAGCCCACCACTAGGTGAGCACCCAGTGAGACACATATGCACACGACTGGTATGCGCTCACACACACAAGCAAGTGGCTATGGGAAAGTAACACATAAATTTTCTCCCGTATGCTAACCATACCAAAGCTATACCTCCTGATAACTTTAACAAGGCACCACACAACATGAACAATAGGATTCATGAGGCAAGAAAAACTTTGTATGCTAACACCCATGAACAAATAGGATGGCTCCATAGGAAAGGAAAGTGTATTATGCAAGGTGGCCATATAACAAATATTGTAAATGAAAAATAGTGTAAGGTACGTTCAAATGAGTTTTTCTTAATTCATGTAAAGTCTTAACTTAGGGAAAATCATGCTTAATATCTCCAAGAGAGGACCAATCGAAGAATAGAAGATTCAAAACTTAGGGGATGTAGTGTGCTACTTCAAGCCACTAAGAGGAATACAATATGCTAAGAGAGATCACACTCTTGAAGGACATCACACCCAATTTCATCACCAATAGAAAGACGCATTGCATGAAGTAAGAAGATCACACAATGAAACATGATTTGTAATGAAATAAAAAATAATAATGCCAATGTATGCCCCCACTTTAAATAAATTTCTAAACACCATGTTGTGAGCAATTAATTTAAAGTAGCAAATGATAAATGTTAAAAATACATGAGAGCTTATTTGGAAAGCCCTATGCCAAGTCATATGATTCTAAATGAAGCTACGTCATGAAATGGGGTTGCCCCCAAAATGAAATCCAAAATCACATAAGGGATCCATGGATTCAAGGTCAATATGTCTTTGCTACAATGTTGTTAGAGAGATCAGAAACATCATCATTCCTCAAATAACTCATGGAACAAGAAGAATGAAAATAAAGAGTGAAAACAAAGAAAAACTTTTGGGTCAACATGGAAGAGACCTAAATGTCTTGACGCCTTGCATCATCCCCAAAAGGAAAGCACAAGACAAAGAAAATATAAAGGTTTACGGCATATAGAAGAATGTAGATACAAATAGAGGAATGTCACAAAGAGAGAGATACATCAAAAATAATGGTACAAGAGATCACATTACGCACATGTAATTACACACATAACATGAAAAAGAAAACAATGCAAAAGAATAGTAAGGAACATGCGAGTCAACCTATAGTAGGTCATCCACATCCCAATCTTGTTCATCGTATGCGGAAGGTGAAAAACTAGCCAAAGGGACAATAGCAAGTGCGGTACTAGGACAATGCTATCTGATTCTTTCCCCCATTGTGTGCAAGAAAAGAATGAGCTGAGGTAGGTAATGAGAAAGAGCTCTTTTCATTTTGAAATGATTTGTAATGAATGTAAAGCATATAATAGTGAGAATACTATGATTCTACAACTATTACATGGCAAGGAGTGGAAGGGAATGTTATGTGATTACCTGGTAACAATCATCATCATCGAAGTAAAAATCATTCAGTATCAATTTTAATGCATGATATTCATTAGTAATATGCCCAATATTTTTATGATATGTGCAATAATTCATGTTTTTCTTAGGTAGGCTGCATTTACTAGGAGGTGGAAATTTAATCTAGAACCTTTCTTAAGGAGGTGTTCCATCTTGCATTCAATTTCTATTTGAGTATGTGAGAATGGCAATTTTTTGAGTTTTTAAGGTTTTTGTTGTTTTCTAGATTCACCAATTTTTTTGATGAGGAGGACCTAAGATGATCCTATCATCCTTATCCTTGTTAAGAGGCATTGGTTGTTCTTTAGGAAGGAGGACACTTATGTCAGGTGGAGGATCTTGGTATCCTATCCCTTTAGTATCTTCAGTTGGTATTTTCTCTAAAAGTTGATGAATTTCATGTTCATTTGTTATGTCACATCTTTGCTTAGTTAATATAAATTAAATCCTTGGCCATAAGTCTCTTCAATATTGATGGGAGTGTTGGTCACTTTGTTAACATAGGATTGATGCACTTGATTAGAAGAACTAGGATCACTTATTGTAGGGATCTTAGGCTTAGTTTGTTTCTCAATTTTAGGATCTAAAAGACCAAACATCTCAATTTGCATTGGTTGTTTCATGGAAGGACAAAAGGATGCATTAAAGTCTCAAGGTTGTTAAGGAAAAAGGTTGTTAAGGAAATCATTCATGAAGTTGTTCATGTTGTCATCATCTTCTCCAATGATGTCAACTTCACGAGGAGGACATGTAATCAGAGTTGATTGAGCATGAGTGAGTTCAATTTCATTAGTATCATTTCCAAAGAAAATCTTGACACATCCACTAATGATTTCAAGGACATCCAAAACTTACCAAAACACATATCCATGATGAAATGAAATGAAATGACTTAGAATGAAATTTTCAAATGCAATGTTTAGATTCTAAACAAGGTAATTTACTTAATACAATATGAAACAATCTGAAAATGAAATGATGTAAATGCATTTTTTAATTAAGAAAACACTAAATGAACCCAATTAAACTAGGTAGAATGAAATGAATGAAACAAAAACTCAACAAAATTAAACATAGATTTGATAATAGCAAACAAAAGCACATAAATAAAGTTTTAAATGTTGTAAAATGTAGATGCAGACTCGATACGAGACTAAATCACCCAAATGGGTGAATGAGTCCCAGTTAGGGTTTCTGGAAGGTTCAAAGACTGAAAAGAAAACACAAAATTCCTATAAATCTAGAAAAACCACCTATATAGGGACTAAATCATCCAAATGGGTGAATGAGTCCTAGATTAAGGTTTTTAAACTAAATTCAACAAATTCTAAGTTGATGTTAAGGTTTCTAAGTTTTATGTTGAATTTATTGTTTGGAATGATAGATTTCCAGTGAAATTTAATGATGCAAGATGAAAAAATGCAACCTATATGCACTTTTCACTAATGCAAGATTTAGAATCCCTCAATGAAAAGAAACTAATGCAAGCTATATCTAGGAATACAATGTTCTCCAGATAAGAAATTCAAGTGTCCACCAAAATTAACCAAAGGAAATAGGGTTCCACCTTTTGAGAGATGGAACTTAGGGACCTATTTCACTCTTAGTTCATTAGGAAATCCTAGAGATTCCTCAACCAAGTGACTCAATTGAGGGAAGGGGAGACTCTAATAGGACTATTATAAGGTTTCCTTAGGTGTGATTAAATAGGGGGTTCACCATTAAATGAAGTTTCAAAGGAGAAATGCAAAAATGTAAGCACAAAACCATAGAAACTTAAAACATGAACTTAGATTGATTAGCAAAGAGAAACAAAAAGCACTTGGAGGATAGGAGATGTCCAAAAAAGATTTGAAAACCTTGAAATTTTCTATTTCTAAAGTGCACTAGGACTCATATGCCAAGTAGGGTGATTTAGTTTTGCTACAGGAATCTAGGAAGAATCTGGAATCTTCTATTGGAAAATTAGGATGTACAAAAAACTAGCAAAAAGAGGTATATTGCGACTCATGTGCCCAGAGGGGCGATTTAGTCCTAGTATTAGGGTTTGACTAAATTTTTTGTAGCCTCTAGTGATCTTCTATAGATTTTCGCTTCTCCAATATCCAAGTTCGAAAGTCTGAATTCTAGCCTATAGGTGAGTTTTCGGGAAGATGACAACTTCTTGACAACTTTGACAACTTTATTTAATCTCGAAACTTTGTGTTTAAAGGATCTTGAAGCTCCAATTCAACTAGATTTGCAATCAAACATGAAGAGGGAAAAAGTGTTGTTGTGTTAGGGAATATGGGTTTGTGTTAGTCAAACCTTGTTTTGGTAATCAAACCTTGAAATGAAATGAATAAATGCAATGTTGCAACTCACCAAACCCTAGAAATAAAGGTTGTAATATTGTGTGAAATGGATCCAATGGATTTTGATCTTGAATCTTGGTCTAGATATGAGATAATATCTTTGAATGCTTTCTTGAATCATGAGAACCTACATCACAAATGTTAGCTCAAAAACACACATGATGCATGAAAAATTTGACATGATGCTTGAATCTTGAATATAGCTCCAAAATGCTTGATAATCAACTCTTGAATGCTCTTGAATGCTCTTGTGAAAGTACTCTTGATTGCTTGAAAACTTTCTAGGAGAAAATATGTGAAATAATCTTGTATTTATACTTCTTTATGCCAAATTTCTTGAAATTACAACACTACAAATCGACATCAGATCTAGGATAATAAAAGTCCACCAAGAACTTATTTTAAAATAGGTCCTGGTTAAAATAGGACTCATATGTCACCTTGGGCGTATGAGTCTCAGTGTCTTAAACATGGGACACAAACTCTAAGAATTGTTAAGTTCCATGCAATATTTAAAATCAAACCTTGAGACCTAAGTGGGACCAATATCCCCAAAGTGGCATATGATTCCCAGATCACTAGATCTAGAACATACAACCTCAAACATTGAATTATGATTATAGGGTAAATCCACAAAAGTGGTTTACAATTCTAGTGAGGAAGGAAAAGTTGCAAAAAATGACCTTGTGCAAAAAAAAGTAGTTTTTGGTGGTTCGAATGAACTTTTGGTTCAAGCGAACCCATTAAATGTTGGGTCCCACATTTCCTGGAAAAAAAAAAAGAAAAAAAAATGGTTGTGGAAAGGGGTTCTCAACCCCTTTACCCTCCTTCTCCTCTAGCACCAAAAACTCTAGAATTTTTCCCTTTGAAGCTCAGGTTGAGGATGAAAATGGAGGAGACTTCATAGACATAGTTGGATGATGGTAGTCCTTGGAACCAGCTATCCAATGAATATAATTTTAATATGTTTTTTTTTTTTATGTATTTGTTTTTGTAGTTTTATTAGACATAGGTTTTTCACCAAAAATCAAGCTCTCTGTTTTGCACATGTAGAAAAATAGCATATTATCAAAATTAAAAAAAATGAAAAATATGAGTGCACTAGATATTGAAGTCCTTGATCCAACCAAAACAAAAATTGAATTTCGATGCATACAAAAAAAAGTTGCATTGTATACGGTCTGCCTATGTTTGAATTGTTGTTGGTTTGACTTCGAAACTTGATTAAGGAAAAAATATTCAATAAAACACTATGAAAATAATTGGAAGCACTAAATATCATAGTTACAAATCTAAATTTGAAACAATTAGAATTTTATCCTTCATGGAAAAAAAGTTATGTTGTATATGGTGAGTGTCACTCCTTAAAAATGGTGTTTACTGAAAAAAAATTAGTTTTTAAAGGAGATGGAAAACTAAGTGAAATCTGATTCCAAAATTTTTGAAAAAAATATATTTAGAATCTATAGAAATAATTTCGTTGAACCATATATTTTTGGGTCTATATACTTTTCTTGCACTCTAAGGTTTTTCACCTAAAAGGAGAGAGATAAACCTCAAAAACCTAGGTGGTTCACTCAATCTAAGATATGTATGATGAAATTATGTCTAAATTCAATGTTATAGATGCAACTAATTGATAATATTGATTGATTAAGTATGCTAAACTATTGAAATGCAACTTGTTTGAAAACACCTTGTGTTATGTAGAAATGAACTAGAAATGAATGCAAAACTTAACAAAAATGAATCAAACTAAAAGTGTGCACCTGGGATATTGATGAAGGCTGGAAAATACATGTGGAAGGCTTTTGATACTAAAATTTAGGCCTGGTGGGACTCATTCGTCACTCTAGGTGAATCAATCCCAGATCTGAATGACTATACTAGAGCCTGTTTTAGCCAAAAGGGTGTCTGAATCTACAAAAAATTTCAGAAAACATGTACAATGGGACTCATTCACCACTAATGGAAAATTATTCCACTTTGGACTTTCTGAAAAACTCAAAAATGGAATTTGTAGCTTTTAGATTGCTCAATTTGCACCTCCAAGTGTTTGGATCTGAAATTGCCAAATTCAGGCCTGTAAGTGACTTTTTCTTGATATTTTTGACTTGAATGATGAATAGGTGACTTGAATAACTTTTCAACTTTATCTTCAATTATTTTTAAGCTTCCAAGAGTCCTAATCTGCAAACAAACAAGACAAGAAAGAGATATGTTGAATTTTGGGGCATGAAGGTTTGCCTTGGTCAAACCCTGTTTAGGTAATTAAACCAAAGTGATGAGATAAAGTAATGAAACATGTAAAATGGGAGATTATTACCTTGTCATGATGATTTTATCTTCAAATTTTGCAACATGACATGAAGATTCAACCCTTGAATGCTTTAGAAAACTAGCTTGATGACTTCTAATGAAGAAACCTTAGCTTGCTTAACTTGTATGAGAAGATGAAAGATGAATTAATGATGAGAGATGTAAGAATGAGTTTTTAGAGGTAAAATAAGGATAAAAACACTTATTTATAGACAATTTTACCTTAGTATCCCGATTATACCTCATCATAGGTCGACATGTAGAAAAATTGAACTTAAAACCTAATTTTTCTCACTCAAAACCTTAAAAAATAGCTCAAATGGGACTCATTCATGCCACTAATGGTGATTGGATCCCACCTATATGGGACTAATTTGGCACTAATGGTGAATGGGTCCCAAAGGGGCCATTTTTGCTAGCTAGAATGTCGAGAAGTAATAAAATTAGGCTTATATGATGACTATTAGTTATTTGATCAAATTATGCCTTGGGATGTACAATATGGGTCAATTAAGGCCTATTAGTGATGATTTAAATGTTGATTAGGAAATGGAACACATAAAGCAATGTGAAAGTGTGATTAAATACACTTTAGAACACTAAAATTAGGTCCACATAGCCTAGAAGGGCACAAAAACCAATGTGAATGTGCAAGACACATTACATCACTAGCTTATCATTAAGTTTACATTAAGAAACTTCTAGATTGATGTAATAATGTTATTAAACACATTTTATAATATTGAATTAGGGTGAAATAAGTTAATTAAGTCTAGAAAAGTGTGAAAGTCCTTTACAATACTTTAAAACACCTTTACAAGACATCATTAAAAGCATACTATTTGATTTGCAAGGGTCCAAGACCTAGTGTGGACACATAAAATTCCTCACAACACCTAAATCAAGGCCTCATTAAGTCCAATTAATCTCATGTCAAGCAAAGGGTCCTTTTCTCTACGGCATAGTCGCAAATCACTAGTTTGCATCATCTTCAAATTCCTAATGGTTAAGCTGCTATAGATGCCCGAAAGTGAAGATTTAGTTAGAAAAAAATATTTTAGTGTCTAGTTTGGCCAAAAATTGTAAACCAGTATTGTGGGATCACCATTGTCCTTTATTAAATGTCAGGATTATCCTAAGAAAAATGCATTAAATTAGGCTTGTGGATGCAAATTAGGACCAAATAATGCATAAAAAAGCCCAATTTTAGCATGGAGGGCTCAAGCAAGTGTGAAAATGTAAAGGGATACATTTTCCTACAATACAAAAGTTTAGGCTTAGTTTGTGACTCAATTTTAGGATGTAAAAGACAAAACATCTAAAGTGGTCAGATAGTAGGGGGTGTTGGTTGTTGCATGGATGGGTAAAAGGATGAATTGTTATCAAGATTGTTAAGGAAATCATTTATGAAATTGTTCATGCTATCATCATCTTCTCAAATGATGTCAACTTCACAAGGGAACTCATTAGGAGTTGGTTGAACATGATTAGGTTCAATTACATTAGGATCATTGTCAAATACACAACTTGAAACATCAACTAAAGATGTTAAATACTTCCATAAATTACCAATGCACATGTCTATTGTTTGAAATGCAAGGGGATTTTCATATTTTCGGATTTATAATAAGGTAACTTTTTAATTACACTAGATGCAAAAACTTGAAAATGATGTCTTGTAAATGGAATTTGGAAATCACACAATGCCCTAAATTTATCAAATGAAGCTAAATATGATCAATTTCACTTAACATAAATTTTGTAAACTAAAATAGAAAATTGAAAACAACAAGGTGGAATGTAGAAACTAATGTTTTATTGCCGAAAAAATCAAGAAATGACCATTATTAGGGACTCATTTTCCTAGGGGAAAATGGGTCCTAGGTTAGGGTTTTTAAAAATGTATTTTTGCAGATTTTTGAGATGAATCTTCTAGTGGTTTCTAGATTCTGATCAGAAACAACAAGTTACAATTTGATTTTTTTGTGAAACTAATGTCGAATGCAAGTGAAAAATATGACAAAATGACAAACTAGGAGGCCTAATTTAATGTGAAATTTTGTTTCAATTTTCAAATTCAAGTGAATGACGATGCAATGCTATGTAAATGATAAGCAAAATGACTGATTTTTTTTTTATGTTATAGATTTAAAGAATGCAAAGATGCAATCCTAAAACCCTTAGATGAAATGAAAAGTAATGAAATCTAAACAACGCAAAATGAGACTCAATTCAATGCAATGAAATGCAAATGAATGAAAGATCTAAATCTAGGGTGAAATTGGACTCCAAAAATAATAAAAAGTGTAATGATCAAACTCGGGTTCACCAAAATGAAACAATGGAAAATAGGTGTTATTTAAAATATGGAAGGGGGAAATGGGTTATGATGGACCTATCTTTCACTATTTCATTAGGAAATTAGATCCACACAATAAAAATACTATCAACCAAAAGGTGAGTCAAGGTGTGAATCTATTGATTTCTAGTTTTTGCAAGGATGGGGGTCTTGATTAAACAACACTTTGGGGAGAAAGATTAAAAATAAAAAATTAACTCCAAAATAAAAATCTATAAAGTGCATCTAATAGATTAAGCTCCATTCTAATGGAACCAGAAATCAAAATGAAAATTTGAGAAAGGGAAAATGATGTGTAGCAGTCACCAAAAGTTATTATTCAAAGCTTACTAGGGACTCATTCGCCCTATTGTGAATGGGTCTTGGCTAGGGCTCTATAAAAATCATTTTTGGGTTCTCTTTTGTTGTGTCTACACTCCCAAATCCTCAATTTTCATAGTTGAAAAACTGAAAATAATTCCTGTAGGTGAGTTTCCATGAAATTGCAAGAACGATGACAAAAAATGAAACTTTGACAACTTTGCAATTTTTCTCTTTAAGAGATCTTCCACCTAAATCTGTAAATACAAATCAAGAGGGATTTTTTTGCTGTTGTTGGTGAATGGGGGTTTTTCTTGGTCAAACCTTGTTTTGGTAATTAAACCTTGTAATGAAATGAAATAGCATGAAGGAATGATGAATGAACTGTAAATAAATGTCACAACTCACCAAACCCTTGTTTGAACCTTGGAACGTAGATCTGTAACTAGCATGAAATGACTTCAATGGATGTGGATCTTGATCTTGAAACTTGATTTGAAACAATTCCTTTGAAATCTTGAATGGATCTTGAACACTATGTCAACATATTAGCTCAAATAACGTGCACATGATGCAAGAAGACTTTGACATGATAATAGGATCTTGATTGCTTCAATAATCTTCAATAAATATGCTCTTTAATGCCTTGAAATGCCTTGAATTTTTTTTGATAATTCTCACTTGAATGCTCTTGTGAACTATAACTTGATCTCATGAAAATCTTCTAGGTGAAACATAGTGAAATGACATCATATTTATAGGTATGTTAACATTAATTCTTGAAATTCAAATAACAGAAGCCACAATGTGAATACACATTTGAAATCATTGAAATACCATAAAAAACATAATAGAACTTTAGGTCCTAGGCCTAAGTGAGGACCCATTCATCCTTGGTTGAATGGGTCCTAGGTCACTTACCTACAACACACATTCTCCAATGATAAATGTTATGTTATGGCATTGATGAATGTCAGGTTTTCGTCTTCAAAAAATACAATTAATTAGGCTTGGATTTGAATTAAAGGGGCCAATTAAGTAAAATTAATCTCAAATAATTAATAAATCCCTAGATGAGTGTGAAAGTGTAAAGATACACCTTACAACACCATAAATAAGGCACAATTAAGTCCATTTTATTTAATAGGGCTCTAAACTTAATGTGAATATGTAAAATACATATTACAACACTAAAGTAAGGCATCATTTAGTTCATTATAATATTAATTATTCCAAAATTAAGTGTGAAAAGGGATACTTTTTCCTATAGTACAATAATGTTGTTTAATAATTTCACATGCATGCTAACATTTCACTAAATTGTTTAAAATGATTTTAGTTATAGTAACCAAAATTCACATAAGGAACTAATGAGAGAAAAGAAGAATCCAAACATGTTATTAGGCTAATGTGATGTAAATTAAGAATTACATGTGATTTACATAGGGTTGATTCGTTTCACACATCACATGCATTGCAACTTGATAATATTTATATAGGTAAACATAAAATCAAAAAAATGTGAATGTATCCAAAAAGCCACAATTGGGATTTTACTTGTACTTCCACACTTCAATCACATATCACACACATCTACTCAATATGTAATAATAGTCAAAGTGAATGGAAAAATCAATTAAATATCAAACCTATCACATTTTTATTTTACTTTTTTAGTTACATTATTTATGAAAGCAATGATGTAAAACTATAAAAATAAATCAGCTAGCAAATTATTTTAATGAAAATAGTGAAGTTGAACAAATCAATACATGATGTATCATAAAATAATACATACACGTGTGTATCCCAAATATGCATATCAAGAATTCAAAATCAACTAATTGGGATCCACAAGCAATAACCAACCACTAAAAAACAAAATAAAATATCATAAGTCACCAATATGCAACAAAAAGATGAAGATAAAGACACAAATGCTTGTGGGCCTTACACTTACATCTATTCTTATGTGTCATAGATGCTCTTATATTCCTAATGTGGGAGGCCTAACTTCTAAATTTGTCATATTTTTATCTAGGAACTTAATAAAGCTTATTATTTTTTAAATTGAAGATTTTAAATAGCTCAAGTCATCATAATCTGATTTACCTAATTAAAGTTCATTTCAATAGATTTCAAGACCAAAATTTATCTTTTCATTGTTGAAATTGTATTTGAATATTAGGATGCAAGGTAGGGACATCTTTCCTAACACCTATTTAACGTTGTCCCCCCTTGTTTAGACCCACCTTCAGCCTATTACCCTAATAATTAATTGTAATAGTTTGTTATGATAATTTGACACATGAAATGTCTCTAATTTTATAATCCACTTCAATTTCAATCTTTCCAAACTTAAACTCTCCAATTTCATTTCAAATCTATCTATTTGACTGCTGTAAATATCTTTGTAAGTGGCAACATCCCTAATATTTAAAAACATTCACATACATATACACATAAGCCATAGGAAGCACAATAAGATCGTCAGATCTAAGAAACACCAACTACTCTATTATTAGACCTCCCTAAACTAGCTACACACAAATACTAAAACTTGATCACCTAAGATCCGTTCTAATTTTTCAATTGTTTTATAAAGCTTGATCACTAACAAAGATGTCTTAGAAATTACACTTTCTCGATACTAAAACTTGATCACCTAAGATCCATTCTAATTTTTCAAATTTTTGATAAAACTTGATCGCTAACAAAAATATCTTAGAAATTACATTTTCTCAAAGCCTCGAAAGGTGCTTATAATACTACCCTATCTCAATATCAAATTTTATTGCAGATAATAAAAAGTATAGAAGGCAAGGATGAGGCCATATTCTTACGGAATTACAAACAAAAGCTATGTATTTCCCTTTGAATGGCCTAAAATGTTCTAGTGAATTCAATATCAAAGGCCCCTCCAAACGCTTTTACATGCTTGTAAGACACATTTTAATCGTACAAGTATCGTCAAAGTTTCTTGCACGCCTTTTATATTTTAAGTGAAATTATTTGAAACAAAATGGTACGACGGTTGGGACCTGGAAGAGAATATTTGAAGCCTGCGGAAGAAGAAAATGATAAGCATGGCCAAGGAAGAATGATGGCAATATGATGACGATAAGGACTCAGTGTTAGTATATGCTAGATTGGAACAAAGGTAAGGTGGTGTTCCATTCTATACTAAAATTCTCTCTTAAGCAAGAGTATGTGCCCCTAATTTTATCTTCTGAGTATTTTGGAATTTTTTATTATTATGATTAATATTCTTTTCAATTTATATTATAATTTATTTGTTTTTATAAAATTAGATGTTAGATTATCAATTAAAAATTATATATATATATTTTTTATCATTTGTGTGGAATTATCATTTTGCGTGGAAAGATTGAGGAGACATAACCTTTCAACATGAATAGAATATAAAATAAATTTATACATAAAACAAATATAATCTTATATTATTACACCCATTTATTCAATAATTTCAAATGAACCATGATTAATAGTTTTACTTTCAATTTCTTTTTTGGATAGGTAAAACTACACATTATTCCTAATATAAACTTTATTCTCAATTTTATATTAATTGTGTCTTTCTTTATACTTATCTTGAAAATACCTCTTTACCAGTTACATGTGTATCTATACTCTTACTCTTTTCATATTATTCTAATGTTATTAACTTTTAAATAGATATATGGAATGAAAGAAAAAAATTAAAATAAACCTAAAACTAGTGGAAAAAAATAGTT